>CM076575.1:748360933-749027052 GCA_034641835.2 Pinus albicaulis | reverse complement strand
CTCTCAGGCTGAGGAGGCTAAGCCTCAACCAAAATATTGGTTTGAAATAGTTACACTGAGGTAGTATGATCAGTAGCCTATCAGGGTCCTATTTTGGTGATAACAACTTGAATCTACTCTACCAATTGTAGAAACCAATTTAAATCTTGAAATCACAAAACATGAAAGAGAAAGAATTTAAATTTCACAACACAAAGATTTATATAGGGAAAGCCTTAGCTAAAAACCATGTTATCTGTATATTTCATAAGCCAAAGAATATAATAATATTACAATTATTTTATCCAAGATGAGAAACCTCTGCACTATCTCTATCTATCTCAATGATTCCTAGATTAGACTAGTTCAATACTTAACCAATTTCTGGCTTGCCCAAGTCCCTATTTCCTTACACAGTTTCCTTGGGTGATTAGGCTCTATTAATTAGGGAAATTCTCAATCCATACTGTGCAATCCATTAAGGGCCTTCTTCTGACTACATGCACCACCTGTACAATTAGGATAATTATGCAACTGATAGTATACTTCCATTGAACTCCAATATCCACCGGGCCTTTCTCAGAACTAAACATGCATAAGTTATTTATGAGTGAATTATCAGTTAAATGGTTGAACATATGAAGTGACACCCCACTATCTAACCTCCTACTAGTTCCTCCATCAGTTAGAACTAGTTTAACTGAATTTAAATCAAATATTTTGAGTTAATTAATTACAACTCAAAAGAAACTCAACTAGGGCTCCTAAAAAGTAGGAGACACTCTACATGCCTCTAGTTTGACCCTCAACTTGAATTAACCGAACCAAATAATTCATCCTAACTTATTTAACTCATACAAGATGTCTTGTGATGTGGAATTACAATTTTATTCTAATTTAATTCGAGGGAAAATTAAATTAGATGCCTTTCTTGGTGCCATTTTCAACACAAGCACGCCGTGCTTGGTACACTAGGATCGAAAATTATCTCATTAGTTTGGGCTTCATCAAAAGTGAAGTGGATACGAACCTCTATCACATTTTGGTATAAGTTAAATTACTTATAGTTTTTTTTGTATGTTGATGATTCAATATTAATTCATGATGAGCAGTTGATCAGCTCTTGAAAGGAGGACATTGCAAGGGAATTTGAAATGAAGGACATGGGTCTCATGCACTACTTCCTCAGGCTATAATTATGGAAATATGATGGGGAATTGTTTGTGTCTCAAGGAAGGTATGAAAAAGAGATATTGTAGAGATTATGCATGGAGAGTTGTAAACCCATGGAGATACCTCTAGCGACTAACTAGAGGAAGGAAGATGCCACTTCAGGCGAAGAAGTGGATGCTACCATTTATCGACATCTAGTGGGTTCACCAATATATCTTGTGAAAACACAACCATATATGTGTTATGCAGTCAACCATTTGAGCCAAGCTATGGTTAGGTTGAGTAAATTGTATTGGAAGGCAATGAATCATGTTTTACGGTACCTCAAAGGAACTACCTAGTATGGATTATGGTACATATGGATTGAGGAGTGAAGTTGTGTGGCTTCACAGATGCAGATTTGGAAGGGAATCCATTGGACTGAAAGAGTAAAATAGGTGGAATTTTCAATGTTGGGTCCACAACAGTTTCCTGGTACAACAGGAAGAAAATATTTGTGGTGCTTAGCTCAACAAAAGAAAAATACATGCCTGCAAGTCAAGCAACATGTGAGGTGATCTGGATGAGAAAGATACTTGTGGAAATATTTGTTCAAATGATGGATCCCATTGTGATCTATTGTGATAATCATAGTTGCATTAAGCTCTCTAAGAATATGATATTTCACGATCAATCCAAGAATTTAGATATTTGGTATCATCATTTACAGGACTGTGTGCAGAGGCAGATAATGTTGCTACAATATATTCCGATAGAGGAACAAGATGTTGACATATTAAAAAAGTCTTTGTTAAGAGGGAAGTTTGAATTACACAGGTTCGATAGGGGTGGTTGATAATCCCTTTCTTGCTAAGAGGGAGTGTTGAAAAATGCATCAAGAAATTCTCAAATTTATTTTTCCTTGGTCAAATTGAGAAAATTTGAATTTCCACATCAACAGACAACTTAGAGGAAGTTAACCTGTGTGACATGGCTCTTGTCACCCAGTTAATTCAGTAAATTTGAGTTAGAGGGCTTGGAGTTCAGTTAAGCATGTGTGATTTCTAATTTGTAGCAATCAAGGCTAATTATTTCAAGTTGTTTTCAATTAAACTAGTTCTAACTCTTGATGGAACTAGTTTAAGGTTAGTTGTGCAATGGGACAACAATATAACTTAGTGATCATCCAATTAACTGATCAATCGGCCAAAAATAGTTAGTGCATGCAGAGAATTCACGTTTCCCAGTTGTGGTGGAGATTCCAAGGTAGTGCAACGTTATTTGTAGACTAGTCTTGAGTGTACAAGTGTCACATGCAATTAGATGATCAACCTTAGGAATTGTGCAATCAATCAGAGGAAAATTCTTAAATATTAGGGGCCTAATTATTCAAGAATTGTGCAAGGAAATAGGGGCTCAAGAAAAGGAATAAATTGACTAATTTTGGGTCAGAGCTTCTCATTGAGTAGAGAGATAGGTTATTCACTTGCAGGTTAAGCTCAGAGCGAGTTAGCAATTGTAATACATTCTCTATTCATCTGATTAATGCAAACATACCTAGGGGTTTTTAGTAGTTTATTTCCCCTATAAAAATAGTGTGAATGTGTGTTATTTCTTATTACATGTATGATATTGTTGTTCTAAATTGTGAATTAATTTCTGCAGAGTAGTACTATAGAATTGTGTCTCTTGATTTAAGTTAAAATTTCTTGAGCAGTTGCAATTATACACCACATTTCTACACACAGTGAAATTAATTTGTTGTAGAACATTAACGATATCATTAGGTAAGGGGGGATGTCTATGGTGCCAAATGGCTGAGAAGGGGTCAGGTCTACGACCTCGCCATGTCCATGATCTTCCCGCATATGCCCCCCACATAGCCACCTTTCTCATAAGCCTAGTCATACTCGTCCTTGTTGGGGGTTCATTGTCAACTTGGCTTCTCTTTGGATGAAAATGATGCTCCTCCAATAAAACCCTCACCCAAAATCAAAGTCAATAACCCCAAAACTATGGAACTTACAGCACAAACAAGAGCACCATGCACTAATGAGTGAACCAACAAGCCTTGTCACTACAGAATATTGCATATAAAAAATGAGAGGACCCCCATGGTGGTTTTTTCGACTAATACTAGATGTCACAAAAGCGTTCAAATGTAGGTGGCCATAAAATGCACCCCAAGTAAATGCTCAATTATAACTAGCCCCGCAACTTCTTGTGTTAACCCATTGAGACATCGATCTCAAGACCTCTAAACTGATATAGAAGGAGGTTAACTGAGCTTAAGCATGACTCCAATAAACTCAGTACCATATCATCAAACCTCTTTTCTTCCTCTCCCCCCACCTAATTAGGCATATAACACATTCTACCAAGGGCCAAAAGACTGCTTCTAGGCCAATAAGAAGTTGGGGGCACGTCCCTAGTCAAGGCCCTCGACCCTGTAACAAAATAACAAACCCCCCATAGCCTAGAACTGGCACAAAAGGTTAAAATTTCTATGAACGACAACCAAAACCAAAAAATCCTTGCAATATCTTGACAACTAAGATCTTTATAAAATAAAGAGACTAATCAAGGGAGAGAGCCACAATTTCTTATCTCTTTCTAGGCATGGAGCTTCTATGACTCGTTTTGTAGAAATACCAACATACCCATGAAATAAAATAGCCAAACATGACTAATTGACTCTCCATACATCTTCAAACAACCATACCATATTCCAAGCTCCCAATTAAGTTCCAGTTCAATCGTTGGCTTTATGTTCTAGCATCCCCGAACACAACAAAAATTCCCATCGAAAACCGCTCCTAGGACGCCTAGACAACAATCCCCATTATCATCACCACCTTGCATAAAAAATGTAGGTTGAAATTTTTGCCACGTTCATCCCATACTAGTATAAAAATACCCACAACCAAAAAACTGGACCTCTTTCCCGTGAAAATACCATGACACTAAAAATCCAGTTGAATGCCAATAAATTGAATAATTGTCAAGTGACCTCAACCTCCTCTCTCACATAGAGGTGCATGTCACTCAGGTGCCACATTGCCCCTCGTTAAATACTAAGAGGATCATTGGGGTGCCAAGCACCCACCCCGATCCCCACATCCCCATGCAATGACACCCCATGGGGGAAAAAATAAATTAAATAATAATAATAATATATATTTTTAAAAAATTATAAAATAAAAACAGAATCTTAAAATTTAAAAATTATAAAATAAAATTTTAAATAAAAAAATACATAATTTAAAGTTCAAAAAATATTAAAAATAAAAAATAAAAAATAAAAAGAAAAAAAGATAAGACAGATGGGTGATGTTCGGCATCACCTTTCACCAATAGTTAGCATGCTAACTCTGTTGTTTGGGGAAGGGTGATGTAGGGTATCGACCCTCCACCCATGGGGCCAACCAAGAAATTGGTTAAATAGCTCGCAACACCCCTCGTGCTAATTGTGTTATGTGGGGATGACAATGTCATTCATCGCCCCCATATTGTTATTATTGTGCCCTTAAATTATTATTGTTAGATCGGCTAGGATCACATTGTGGCCCCATGGACTCCTATATATAGAAAGGAGGTTTTGTCATTTGTATCATCCAAGAATTGTTCATTCATGTAATATATTGGAGGTTTCCCCCTCAAAGTGGTTTATTTCTAAGGCGTTGATATCTCTTTTCTTCTATTTTTGGAGTTGGTTTCACAACATTTGGTATCAGAGCTTTGGATTCTAGGGTTTCGCTGCTCCAAACAGGTCATCATGGAATTTTCACTATAAATTTTTTTCTACGAAGGTTCAGAAGCTAAAAATTTTAGAGTATGAAGCCGAAATCATGAGGAAAATCGTCGCAAAATTTCAGATCTTGGTTCGCAATATTTTGGGAGATATGATCTGTGGAAGTTAGGATTGTTTCAGGCTCCTGAATTTCAGCTCAAAGAGGTGATCGTGGGAAAACATCATAAATCTCTCTTTATGCATCAGATTGGGATTATGTAAAAAGTGGCCACAAGTACACGGATTTTAGTTTTTTCTATATCAATTTCAGAGCTGAAGGAGGAAATAGTGACACGTGGCAAGTCGTACAAATTCGCTCTACTGAACCAGTCCATAATTAGGTCATCGTAGGAGATTGGGCATACCTTTGCCTTCAAGAATACAAATCAATTCAGACCTATGACATTTGAAATAAGATTCAGAGGGCTACTTCAGGGCTGAATTTTAGATATTGAAGATCCAAAATCATAGAGATAATTCAATTTCAATATCGAGCTCCTCAAAATCAAGAAAAAAGTGTGTATTTTTTCCAAATTGCATAAGTCTTGTTTGAAAAAACAGTTTTAAGTGATTCCAAAGTCCTATTGAGCATAGATATTAGTATTGGGTTCTAAATTTCCTCCTAAAAGGAATTCAACACCCATTAAGCCCTCAAAAAGCTATACTATGATGCATGAGAGGAAGAATTGCAGTATGAGATATCAAAATTACGGTACCAAGTGCAACAAATTTCGATCTTACGAAGAACAACCGAAGATGACATAGATGGCTTAAAATCAGAAATGGAGGCTAAGTTGGATGGTTTGAACGATCAAATATTAGTTAATATGGATGATAAATTAGTGGAAGATCACATCGAGCATCAACAACAAGTTCTCCAACTCTCAAAGGATAACCTAACTTTGGTGCAGAATCTAATGAAACAACAGGAAGATCAACATCACATCGAAAGAAGTTCTAAAGCAGTCACAGAAACAAGAAATCAACAAGTACGATCAATTTCAGAGTATCTCAGCAAGTGGAAGAACTTTCCTGTAGAAGATTCCAGATGAGAGAATGAGAATTTTATACAGAAGCATCAAGAAATAATCAAGTGTTGAGGACAAAAATTGTTTGAAGGAGAGGGGTATGTTAAGTCCCTATATTAATAGTGTAGTCCCTTATTATGTTAGTTTATCCCCCCTTATTGTTATTGTTGCACCCCTGTAACCCCCATATTGTTATTATTGTGCCCTTACATTATTATTGTTAGGTCGGCTAGGATTACATTGTGGCCCCATGGACTCCTATATATAGAAAGGAGGTTTTTTCATTTGTATCATCCGAGAATTGTTCATTCATGTAATGTATTGGAGGTTGCCCCCTCGAAGTGGCTTATTTCTAAGGCGTTGATATCTCTTTTCTTCTATTTTTGGAGCTAGTTTCACAATAGTAGCTTTCCTTATTGACCATTTTTTGAAGGGAAAATAGAACAATAACATAAGTTCAAATTCTTGAGGTTGCTAAGACCTCATCTAACTACATCATCTTGTAAATAAAAACAGGTTGGGTGTATCAGACATTGGGTTACATCCACATGAGAAGAAGAAAAAAACTACTAGTATTGCAAGCAAAAAACCAATGTGTCATAACAACTATTGGGCATAATATTCAAGCATCCACACTGGCTAGTCACTACCCTCATTCGAATAAAAGGGAATGATTTGTTGGTTAGAATGGTCAGCTTGCAGTCTATATTGTCAATTTTTTCCTTCAACTCTACTAATCTAATAAAATTCTCGTGTTGAGTCTTCCTATACCTCCCTATGCAGCTTGTAATATTCAAATGACGTTTAACCTTATGTCAATTTTGTGCCATGATTGTTTGGAAGTGATGAGAGTGCATAAAATGTGCCAAGTATAGTGGGACCCACAACCCCCTTTCTTGTGAGTTGGTATCATATCAAAACGAAGGAGAAAGGGAGAGGCGAGGGAATTCTGACTCCTAAACACCCTTCATGGAGGATTTAAGTTATATATGTATAATTTTTTTATTTGTATTTTTTTAATTAAATAAATTTTATATTATTATTATTATTATTTATTTTCCTTTTTAAATTTTAATATATCTATTTTATTTTTATTTTTATTTTCTATTAATATAAACATAATTTTAATCTTTACTTGTTTTATAATTATTTTTTTATATAAAATTTTTAATTATTGTTTTTTTTTTAATTCCTGTATTTTTATTTTTTATTTATTTTTAAAATTACTTTAAAATTTTGGTTTTAATAAATTTTAATAAATATATTTTTAGTTTTTAAATATATTATTTTAAAATATTTATTTTGTCTACCTTTTTTTTCATACTTTTATTTAAAAAAACATTTTTTTATGTTGCATTTTGTTTTTTTAAAGGGCGTTTTTCATGATTTTGTTTACATTAATAATGATTTAATAAATAATAGTTAAAAACTGTTACAATTTTAATGTCCCATTGAAAATGGGTCAAGTTGTTTTAGGCTAAGATCTCAAAAGAACTATAATTTTAGCCTTTTAAAAAATTATTGTTGGTAGAATCACTCTTTGATTTGGGTATTGGACTTTAAAGTTATTTTGGCCATGATATTTGGTTTCTAATGCCATGGTTGAAAAATGTTAAAATTTTAAGGTTTTTTGTACTGATGATATTTGGTTTTAATTCCATTATTGAAAAATGTTTGAATTTTAAGGTTTTTCAGAGCCTTGCTATTTGATATTTAATGCCATGGTTGAAAATTGTTAGAGTTTTAAGTTTTTCCATGGTCATAATTTTGGTTTTTAATACCATGGCTAAAAAAAGTTGAAATTTTAACTGTAAAAAAAATGGTGATGCAACATCAACACTTTTCGTTTTTGGTGTGTAACTTTTCATGCAAAAATAAGGGATTTTTTAGTAGACTTCTCATTATGAGGTTATAGTTCTCATTAAGTTAGTAACCTTATTTGGTATATTATATTAAAATTTGTGCTTGGAGTCACAACCATACATCAAGAAAAAAATTGGAGAAATCCAAGCTACATCTATCATTATTTTTCCATTATTTGAATTAAAAAAGAAGAGAGGTCAACCCACGGGGTGTAGAATAGACGATGATGGGGTGCATTGTTAAGTTACTCTATGATGTGAACTGGTTCAAAATGTTGTGGGGAAAAATCCAGTCATGTTAAGGGTTGGTGTGACCTAGGTCGAGTGCAAGCCATATGTCAATCCTGATGTAATCTATGATGAACTCAAACCTCTTGACAAACCAAAAAAAAAAAAAAAAAAGAGGTCCAATTTACTAGATTTTTAAAACATTAGAAGGTATAGATCCTCCAAAAAGTACCTTATAGCTTACAACACCTAACTAGCATTAAAAAACATGTATTTGTTTACAACTCCACCATCACTCATACTTTCCTCATTCTAAATTTCTTCATTTTCTGTATTAGAAGTCAAATATTTCTAAGTGTGGCTACTGGAGTTACCTAAGGGGTGAGAATATAGATGAATTCAATACAAATTATGCAATGAGTGCTCCATCTAATGTTAAATTGTCTCCATCTCATCATTTTTTCTATGGAATTAGGTTCTATGCTCCACCAGTTGTTCCATTGGAAAGGTCAAGGTTGTAACAATTTGACTTTGTCGAAGTGAGAGTTGAAGTTCCATTAGAATTGTTCCATCTCCCATTCTCAATCTTAGTACCATGTATTCCTACCAATATTTATTTGCACCATGTTATAGTCATGAAACCAAATGCAAGTGACAGAATATTTAGTGTCGTCGATCGCTAACTCCTACTGCAAGCTTGACCAAACCACAAGTATTGCATAGTTGAGAAGGATAACATCAACATTTGGCAAGGGACAAACTTCAGAGCTCAAGCATGAGTCCCATTCAAGGCTTATAGAAGTGATTCAATGATTGATTGAAAAATCAGTATATAGGGCTCTATAGCATGAAATTTCCATAAAGTCCCAACAAAATTTTCCCCAGGGCATAGAAAAACAGAGTAGTAATATACATCCCCAAAATTCAAATTAACAACACTATAAAATGCTTCAAACCTTATCTGTAAATTTACCTTGATGTTTTCTTGTCCTTTCACTATGCCTAATAAATTCAATCTCCTTCAAAGGATAAATAAAGAAGTCGAGAAGGACATCATCCCAAGTCACTAATATTCCAGAAAATTTGACCCTTCTTGTGATTTCTCCATTAGTGTGTCATTTTAACACAAATTAGGGTGTCATTCCATAACTGCCATTGAACTAGTGTTACTATCCCATGATTAAATTTCACCCGTGGGATAGAGAATGATATCTGAGAGCTATCACCACCATGAAAATCGATAATATTTGCTCTCATCATTACATTCATGGTTGGATTATGGTCTCCTTCCCATGCTTGCAGGTAGATCGCAAATTTCTCTACCCCTTTGTACAAAGCTTTTGAATCTCACTTAATAAATTCCAAGGACACATGTCGCCTTGTCCTACCTATATTTATTGCCATCATAAACATAGTATGGAATTGGAAAATAAACATGTTGCTCATTGATAATTAGGGATCCAACATCCCACTCAGTTCCTTTGTTAGCTATTAAATTCGTTTGTTGATTGTTTTGTCTAATAACACATAAAACCAAATATTCTCGTATCTGATTAAAGTGAACCCTGATTGCTTGAAGAATTTCCTTTCAATTTTATCTCCCACATGTTAGATTATTTGATGATATGGGAGACTATTGTTTTGGATGTATAAATTATACAACAAGCATGTATATCTTGGATTCACCCGATCTAACAATGTACTAAAGTTAAATATTGAATTTCTTCTACAAATCTTTTGCGGAATTAAAAATACAATCGCTAATCACATGAACATGAAGAAATATCAATCACACACAACACAGATAGTTTCCCGGGGAAATCTTACAGCTAAAAGCCCCACTATCTTCTATTTTATATTAAACATGTATCATGAAATAAATACAATGTCTTTCTCTTCTCACAAGAGCCTCCAACATTTAACTATCTGTCTCACACTGTCATATGCAAAACTAACCAACACATAGCCAATTCTCAACCTCCAAACATCCTGCCTTGCTTGCACAATCCCTACTGGTAAATATCCCTAAAAGATAGGAATTCTTGCCTGCCTTGATTGTGCAAGTACCATGGGCACTCCAATGGGTGTTTTCCTGCATGTTGCAAGCAAATAATCCTACAACTGATAGTCAACCTCCATTTCACCTAGAACTCAACTGGGTCTCCACTGGATCTAACATGCATGCAACTAATAATAGTAAATCCTCAGTTGCATGTGAGATCAATGATTGTGAATTAATTAATATTTAATTCACTAGATCTCTCACTAGTGTATCTTCAATTACAACTAGCACAACTGAGTTTAACTCACTTAACTAAGTTAATCTGATTTACAACTTGCACCAACTCATGCACCACTGCACTTCGAACTTTGTTACAACTAGAATTACTCTGCATGTCCCACAAACCAACCTCTAACTTGAAATTCACTAGCTAACTGAATTTATCGCTTTCACTTAACTCATTCAAGTCCACATTGATAATAGAATACAATTTAATGTCCATCTTAATTAAGGGATAATAAAAATATACATGCACCCAAAAATAGCACTGTGGGCCCCACCCTAGTCTGAGTGCTGAATGAAACCAGGTGCTTAATGCACTAGGCGTGGGTGTTGAATATTCTTGTTGAATCTCAACACTCTCTCTCAACAAGAAAGGGGTTATCCTTCACCTCGATCATGTCTCTATGGTATTCTAATTTTCTCCTGGTGAGCGCCTTCGTCAAAATATCTGCATCCTCACCTTCCGTGGGAATGTACTGAAGCAACATGATCCTCCTCTGCACACAATATCTGAGATGATGGTACCAAATATGTATATGCTTGGACCTATCATGAAACACATGATTAATCAAGAGTTTAATGCAACTTTGATTATCATTATGAATCACTGTCGGATCCATCTGAGAACCAAACAAACAAACCAAGATCTTTCTCATCCAGATAGCATCACATGTAGCTTGAATTGCTGCCATGTATTCCGCTTCCGCTGAACTGAGTGCCACAGATCGTTGTTTCCTACTGTACGAGGAAATTTTTGTCGATCCAATGCTAAATATCCCCCCTGATGTGCTCCTTCTGTCTGATGGACTTCCATTCCAATCTGCATCCGTGAATCCATGCAACTTCACTCCATCCATCCATCTATACCATAGACCATACTCTGATGTGCTCCTCAGGTATCTCAGGACATGCTTCCCCTACTTCCAAAAGAGCTTGGTAGGCTTAACCATAGCTTTACTCAGCTGGTTAACTGCGTATCAAATTTCCGATCTCGTGTTCACCAAATACATTAGCGAGCCCACTAACTATCGGTAGACAATAGCATCCACTACCTCTCCAGAAGTAGCATCATCTTTCCTCCAATTTCCTGGAAGAGGAGTATCCATGGGTTTGCATCTCTCCATGTTAAAGTTACCCAGTATATCATTTGCATGCTTGCCTTGAGAAACAAAAAGTTCACCATCCCACTGCCATATTTCCAATCCAAGGAAATAATTAAGGAGTCCCATGTCCTTCGTTTTGAACTCCCTTGCAATATCCTCCTTGCATGAGTGTATCAACTGCTCATCACCAGTCGAAATTAGATCATCAACATAAAGAACAATGATCAATAGCTTACCCTTAACTACAATCTGGTACACGTTTGCATCTACTTCACTTTTGGTGAAGCCCAGTCTGGTGAAATAGTTGTCTATCTGAGTGTACCAAGAACGAGGTGCTTGCTTCAATCCATACATCACTATTTTTAGCCTGCACACACTACAAGGAAAAGACCCTCTAGAGGAGGTTATAAAGGAGGTTTTTAGTGTTATAAATTTGGCCAAAATTGTTAAAAAAACATTTGCTACAACATCTGTTTATGGTTACAGAGGTTTTGGCAGAGCTTTTAATGGAAATTCAACACAACTAAAAAAACTGGGCGGTCAAAGGTTATTACAGATGTTTTTTTCATCGGTGTGCTACTAAGGTTTCAACGCACTGGTGCGTGTCATCTAGATGGTGGCCCCGAGGTTGTTGAAGGTTCCTGCACCAGGCCGTCAAGGTATAAAACTGCACCGGGCATAGTGTTGGTGATACAACACACGGGGCCATACCAATTGCTCTTGGGGTTTGTGCGGTGCCCATAGGTCATCTCAATGCACCGGTACATAGACTTATAGAAACACACCGATATTTATAATTGGTATTGGTATTTGTGCAGTGCCCATACATCGTACAAATGCATCGGTGCGTAGTCTCACATAAAAGTACCGGTGCATAGTATCGCACAAACACACCGAGATTTTTAATTGGTTTTGGTATTTGTGCGGTGCCCATAGGTCATAGAAATGCACTGGTGCGATGTAGCATACAAACACACCGGTGTTCATTTTGTATTTTTTAGAAACATCGACTTGTGACAGTGCAATTATTGTGATTTTTCTAAATTCATTATTCATCAAAAGTCGACACATATATATCTTATAACAATATTCATATGAATTAAATTTTTATTAGTGCATTTGAGAATGGCAATGGAGAACACAATAGCGACAATGGAGAATGCAATAGAATAAATTAAAACATATTTTATTATATATATATGAATAAGACAGTCTTTGTCATAAAAAATGGAATAGTTATTGGTATCCCTTTGTCTTTATATTGGGACACTATGTCCATTACATTACAAAAAATGTCTAATTTCACAGACAGATATTTCAAAAAATGCAACGCCTTGCTTTGATATCCAAACATAATGATCATCATTCTTCGCTTGAACTGATGTCACTGCTAGAGCTACTTCCATGACTTAGGTTATTTTCAGGAATGTTTTGTTCACGGTGTTGATTGTTTTCTTCTTCTTCACCTTCCATCTACAAACATAAAAATAAACTGAAATGATTGTATATACATTGGTGTGAATAATGAAAATTGCAATATTAAATAATATACATCAATGTAAATCGAAAAGAAAAATGACGTACCATAGCAACAATTGACTCATAAAGTATACACATTCTTTCAAAACCATGTACCATGCCATCTTTCAAAATTTCATCTGTTGGCGCAGTTCCATACTTTGTTTCCTGCAAGTTTTATACCCCATAACAAATCGTATATTTAATATAAAAGATTTTTTTTTTCGCTAATTATAGACGGTTATGCAGTAAAACAAGACTTATAGACATGCTTACAAATTCCACAATTAATTTATGATATGCCAACATATACTCACAACCCATATTTAACCCAATTTCAATCAATTCGTCTGATGGTTATTTTTTGTATGTTAGCACCTGTTTGAAGACATTCAATGATGATATTTGTAAAACAACTTAAAAAATACAAAATGAAATCTAGTTAAGTTGTTATAAGGAAGTAACAATTACTCACAAACTTAGATATCAACCCTTTTCTTCCTTGTCGTCATGTTTTATGTACTGAATGGGTTCCATTTTCTTTTCTTTTCCGCAAGAAAATTCTTGAAAATTAATATTTAATGCTAAATTGTTTATTTATTGTACCTAATGATCGAAAAATTTAATGGTTACATATTACATTTGAAGCAAGTCGTTGTTGAGATGGCTCCTCCTACGATGCAATTTTGTCCATTTCTTTGACCATCTCCTTGTACACCTTTTTGGACATTCCTACTGGCATATTTCTGATATCAACTCATTCATCTTTTGAGATTTTCATAATCTTCCTGAAAATGTAACATGACAATAAACTATTTAATTTTTATATTGATATATGAAAATTAAATATAACAAAGTGATATTTATAAATAATTCTAGACAAACATTTAAAGGAATATTACTTTTTCATTCCTTATTTTTTGTTGTTGTGCGTTTTTGCTATTAAAAGTCTGACATGTCTCATTAACCAATTTTTTGGAAACTCTTCCTATAGTTTAGATAAAATTTGGTTCTTGGAATCATTGGATTGGTTTTTGTATTGTAAGTGGAAAGAACGTCTATACATTCATTCCACTAAATCCCTCAAACTTTTGTAAAAGTTTTTCCCCCTTTCGTTAACCTCCAACACCACTCCAGATGAGCTAAGGAGAAATTAATTTTCATTTGCATGTTCTATTTTTTTTCTTTTCTTAGAACAACATTCATTTTCTGAGTTGTTGGTCCCTGTAGAACATTAAACATATGTGAATTAATAGACTATTTGACATGTTATCTAATAATTTTAAGTATATTATTAATGAAAATTTAAAAAATAAACTCATATTAGATCAATAGTATTTTTTCATTCACCTGATTCATTCTTTTGCAATTTTTCCATCGAGATTTTAAGCTCTTCTGGTCCTAGATCATAAATAATCTTATTGAGCTTCGTCATTTTTTGGCTCTGCATGATACACATAAAACAATACATATTATTTAAACTTACATATAGTTCAAAAACAATATTTTTTGTAAACAATTTACAAAGAACTTACCTTTTTTGCTTTTCTTGATGTGTTATCAGTATTTTTGTTATTTGATCTCTTGTCATTCATTTCTTGATCAATATGAAACATGTACCATATCATTCATTAATATATTTATAAATAAATTTTCAACTATTAGGGGAATTTTGAGGTCTAAAATGGGCCTCCTAAGGAAATAATAAAATAATAACTAAACCAATAAAATAATACTTATGAATTTGCAATTCATTTTTTGCACCACAATCCATGTAACCATAGTTAAATTCAATTCAAAAGTTGTACCAAAATAAAATTAATAAAAAAATGTATTTATTTGACTATAAATAAAAATGAACTTTTCAAGAAAAAATCATTATCATTGAACAACTAATGCATTTGTCCTTTGTACTTAAATAACTTAAAATAAAATATAAATATAAATTTATAAATTTTTAATTATATTATATGCTATTAATTAAAATGTATATTATTTAAATTGTATAATAACATGTAATTAATATACTATATAAAAAATATATAATATAATATAATATAATAAATGTATAGGGATATGCATTATTTCTTTCAAGAAATATGAAATGACAATAATATATTTTTATTCAAAAAGTATGAAATGACATTTATTATGAGTACTTTACTTTGACTTTAAAAGTACTTAGAGCACTACCATGGTTAACCATGAGTTTTTATCCACCATTGAGAATTTGACAAGTAAGTATCTTTAACTCAAACAATGCCACCTCAACCATTAGGGATTATGTCATCCCCTAAAATGTGATTGGTTTTCATAAAGTGATTTTTGATTGTACATTTTCCTTAGGAGGCCCATTTTAGACCTCAAAATTCCCCTAATGTTTTCAGGTAAAAAAGAAATCTCAATAAACCGATGTGTCGTTCATGTTGTATGCATCGACGACAGTGCGTGGGGTATTATAAACACAACACACAAACAATATAATAGACAGTACAGTGCGTGGGGGTATTATAAATGCACCGCACAAACAATGTAATAGATCATACGGTGCTATCCTCGTAACATAGAGCATTGGTGCCCTATTTTAGATATGGTGCACTAATTTAAAATAATAATAATAATAATAATTATTACACAGTACTTGCGCGGTGTGCTGTATAATACAACGCACCAGTGTGATCGGTTATGCAGGGCTCACTGATAAAATAAAAATACATTGTTTCAAAAATTCACGAGGGCCGACATGGATTGGGATCTGACTATGCAAGTCGTCTTGTGGGTTGGATGTTAATCTAAAATGAAAAGCCCTAATTCTGAAGTCACATAAACATGGAGAAGAAAGGGTAGAAACAAATAAAATGAAGGGTTTAGGGTTAAAATGGATAAAACTGCAGAAAAAGTAAAAAAAATAATCAAATTTAATCACGAGATCGTTTGAAATTCTATGCTACAGGATTTTAATCACCAGAGGTTTGGATTCTAATTGTCTGAATACTTCTGTTCGAACGTATTTCGCTGCTCCACAATGCTCTCGTGCTCTCTTGCTCCAGGTATGTCTCCTGCAAATCTCTAGCTTAAAATTTTAGCAAAAATAGTGAAATAATGAAAAGTGTTTAGTATTTAAAGAATTGTTTTATGAAATTAGATTTTCGAAAATATTTTGCAACCCATTTTTCAATTTGCTGCTTTTTTTCACTTAAAGAAAATAGAGTTGCAATTTTTTTGATTTGCATTTATTCGTCACCGGTGCATCCATTGGCAACACAACACTGGTACGTAGTAACTAAAATGCACCGATGCGTAGTAACTAGAACGCACTGGTGCGGTTATCTGTACATTAGCACCGATTTGCGGTTGAGGCACCGAAATTAATTTTACGTGTGTACACCAAAATTAGAAATGTTGGAAATGTACATTTTGCTGTGAAAATATTTGGGCTATTTTTTTTCAAAACTACACCTCTTCTTCTTTCAGAAAAAGAAACTTGAACCTTTCCATAACCTGCAACAAAAAAAAGGTGCCCCATGATCTACTTGCTCATTTGTAAGTTCCTCCTCCATCTTGGCATCCATTTTCCTCTTTTCTCCTCTATGCTCTCTATCTTGATCTTAAAAAAATGTATACAATCTCTATTTTACAAGAAACTGACCTTGAATGTTCTGGAAGTAATGACAATGAGTCCTTCATTCTGCATTTGCTAGCAGAAGAAGAACGATTTTCGACTAGATGATGCAATTATTACATGTGGAGGCAATGGTTTCTTGTAGAAAATGAGTATAGGGTTGAGTAGAGGAAAGACATTGCAAAATGGGCTATTACATTAGCTTGTCCAATGGGAAACCGATTTGTAGGTGGAAATATGGTAGCTGCAGGTATCTATGATTTTCTTCCCACAGAAATGGTCACTGGATTTTCATTTATTATACAAGAAAACTTTTTACTGGTTTCATCCAGAGAGAGCATCATTTTCAATAACAAATGGAACCAGGGAATCCTTAAGTGTATCCCGTTTGCATTTTGTTCGGCATTTCATTCTTTTATAAGTGCTAATTCACCTATACTTAATTCAAAAATTTGGATTTTTGGGTATCTTCCATTTGATATTCCTCGTTATCCACAGGACCACAGCTCAGACAAGTTAGAGATGCCATTCAGGTTCAATTGAAAACCGAAGATGTGATTTTATGCGACGTCAGCTTTGCCGGTAAAAGTTTATGTAAGCCAACCGAAGCTTGGATAATACTCCCAACTGATTTTAAAAGCATTCTGGAGAATCTTTCCCTTCATGGGACTTACCATGCCGATCAAAAATGTCAATTTATCTTTCTCTATTGTCCTTAAGGGAATGAAAATCCTTCCCTTCATGGCGCGTCTTGGCTTTATCGACTGCCTCGATTGATCTTTCTCCACTGTCCAATCTTTCCCTGTCATCCTTGTAAGAATGAGAATCATTACCTTCATGTGCTCTCTTAGCCCATTCAAGAGACTCAATTGATCTCTCTCATGTGCATCTTATATTTTTCATAAACCTTTTCTCCTTTTGTACTCAGTCGAGCTTTGTAGCTGTCTGCATCCCTATAAGCGTCTTTGTCAGTCTTTATTTTTGAATCACTCATTTTCTCTGCTATAAAATTCTTAGCTGAAATTCAAACTCTCGTCTTTTCAAACTCTCATCTCCTCAGAAAAATTCTTGCCCGCGATTCGAACCCTCCACTGCTCTGGTGCACTAGGTTTTATAGGCTCACCCGTGCTGTTCGTAAGATCCGGTTTATGTTTTGGCGCATTGTTTTATGATGCACTGGTGTGGAAGAGTTGTAAAGCACCGGTGCGTATTATGATTATAAGCGCACAGGACGAAAAACCAAGAGTATAAAGTTCCTTTTTTTTGTATGAACGATCATAATAAAATAATGATAATTCTAAAGTACATGAATTTATTTGCATTATTTTCTAAATTTTATTATGTTACAAAAATTAATATTATTTAAGATTTATTATTTTACAATTATTTACAAATTTACAAATTTACAAATGTTAATAAAATCATTTCACATTAATACAATTAAAATTTTACAAATATTTTACATACAATTACAATTTTACAATTTCACATACAATTACGATTAGAATTACAGTTACAATTTTAGAATTTTACATACAATTACAATTTTACAATTAAAATCATTTCACAATAATACAATTAAAATTTTACAAATATTTTGCATACAAATAGAATTAGAATTACAATTACAATTTTACAAATATTTTACATACAATTAGAATTACAATTTTAGAATTTTACATACAATTAGAATTAGAATTACAATTTTACAATTTGTCATATATACAATTACAATTAAAATTACAATTACAATCATTTTACAATAAATTAAATATTAAAATTACAATTAAAAATTTACATACAATTACAATTAAAATTACAAATACAAATACAAATACAAATTTACAATTTTACATAAAATTAAAATTAAAATTAAAATTACAATCACGACATAATATTTAATAAATATCATGGTCATTTAATATTAAATTAATTAATAAACATCTTGATCACAATAAATTAAATATTACAATTACAATTAAAATTTTACATTAACTATTTTACATACAATTACAGTTAAAATTACAAATACAAATACAAATACAAATTTACAATTTTACATACAATTAAAATTTAAATTTCAATTACAATCACGACATAATATTTAATAAATATCATGGTCATTTAATATTAAATTAATTAATAAACATCACGATCATGATAACCATCGTACAAACATCATATTCGACTAAAAAACACATTCAAATTCGCTAACATCATCGTGATCATGATCATTTAACAAAACACAATTAGCATTGTATAACATCATCACAACACAAACATCAAATATACATCTCATGTCAAATAACTCATGTTATCACATACACATCTATCTGCAAGTTGCACATTAAATGAACATATTAGCAAACATGACCTAACAATATACACATCATGATGATCACCAACATGTAAATTAAGTACAACAGCAACATGAACATAAAATACATGGACCATATATACATATATATATATATATAACTGAATAATGTTAAAAATATACAACTGTAATATAAATGTCATGGATCAGCTGGTGGTACAGCATCAATAGCAGTACTAGTCAAGGCCTGCTCAGTCAATGTTGCAGCCTCGACAGTCGATGGACCAACCTGCTCATGATGATGAGTACTGTTGGATGTTGCAGGCTGTTGACTGGACGTGGTCGATGGTCCAGCCTCATCTCCACGATGACTGCTACTAGATGCTAGTGGAGGTTACTCCTCTGGCGCGACGCGAGGTGAACGATCATGAGATGATTAGTCGTTGCTTGCTGACTGTCGATCACGTGTTGCATATCGACGACGCCTATAACGTGCAAAGGTCCTCCTCAGCTGCGTAACTAAGGTTGTCGCTCCTATGACATGCTACATCAGCCTGTACATGTCACGCGGCATGCCTCTCCACATCTGTAATAGCCTGCCATCAGCCTATATGTCTCTCATATGAGCGAGCCTGATGCCCGCCTCAACAATCAATGCAGTGAGTTGGTCACCCAAATCCATCTTGTATCTAGTATCAAGTCGATCGCGCCTAGCAAAAGGCGGTACCGTCACACTAGCAGGAGCAGGTCTCTTTGCACCAGCCTCCTGATGATCCTCGACATCTGGGGTGGCTTGATCATCATCAGGATCCACACCTGGATCATGTGGTGGTGTCAACATTTCCTCGTCATCAAAAGACCCAAGGTCTGCAAAATATATACAAGTACAGAACAATAATTAGACAATTTCATTACACAATTTAATAAAAACAAGTTAAATAACATGTTAGAATAAATTTAAATAAAACAGTAATATTACCTCTATCATCCAACGGCTCATCAGCTGTGAAGAGGATGTTGGGACACCCTCGCCAATCCAATCCAACATAAGGACAGGGGACCATAATGAAGGGATGCAGCTCGTCAACACTGTTAGCAACTCCAGTGCATCATGTGATATCCTCGCTGGAAACACAGTCTCGCCCCTCTTGGGCATCATCTGCCCCCACATGTGCATTCATGCCTCGAACATCGGCTTACGAGGCTACCGAACAAAAGTAGACCTCATCTCTAGAAACCTCTCAAAAATAAACAAAAAAACTCTGAAGCAAAAGTGAAGTTGACCCTCCCTTGTGCATGAGCACAACATCTATCTAAGGCTGTACAAAATTGCCGCAAAAAAATGGCAGACCACCTGACAAGTCATGGCTCCTGTACTAAAGAATCAACATAATATAAAAGCGAGCAACTAATGCATTTCTTTTTTGTTATGTTGTGTGAAATGGTCGAAAGGATAAGTGAGAGGCACCGCACCTCCTCACTACCAAATGCACCAATACGTAACTGACCTCCAGTGACCCGAAAATTAGAAGGAGACAATATTGATGCTCCAATGTATATGTGGGAGTACACTAACTGATTCCCTGCTACATAGCTAGCTGGAACCTCTAAGAATGAGGGAAAATCCACCCCTCTCCTCGATAGCCCTGTAATGAAATATATATCCTCCTCAGTGGGCGTGTACCACTAGTCAGGACCAACCTGGAAAGCCTGTCGGTGGGAATTCCACCTGCAGATAAGATGTCTCAAAAACACACCATAGCCCTTTAGGGAAGTAGCCTCCTCATAGAACTTGAGGAGGCCTACCTGTCTTAGGAGCCACTCGGTAGCTATTGTAATAGGGCAAGGGTACGCATCTCTCTCCCTCTCTCGTGCCTCCCATAGGCGAACCATGTCATACAGTTGCGTCTGTTGTTGTTGATGTTGTTCCTCCACTTCTCTTTGAATGATTGGCATATTAATTAATTTTTTTTAATTAAATAAGACATGTATTTAGGAATATACATATATAATTTTATTTTATTTTTTTTTTAAATAGTTGGTGCGCCACAAAAAAAAGTCATGCACCGGTTTTGGTGCATCTTGTTTTTGTCGCGCACCGTGGGTGGTGCCCCAGATGATACGCACCGTAGGCGGTGCACCTAAAAATTTTCAAAGCACCATTGACTATGTATGGTGTCAGGAGTGCGGTGCGCTGACTAAACTCATCGCCCCGGCACGTATAGTTGTGCCAGCGCACTGACTTCCTGACTATTTACGTAGTCAATGGTGCAGTCTTTTACCAAACTGCACCGTTGACCCTGTCAGAATGCCGAAGGCAGTGCGCTAACAAATACCGAGGCGGATATTTCCGTCAACGCACCGCGTTGCCGCTATTCCACATGGTCAACATTGCGGCCGGCTAAATGACGAGACCATTTTTTTTTTTAATTTTAAAATAAGGCGGTGCACCTTTCGGTACCTCCCCGGAAACGGTGCAGATACCGTTAGCACCGGTTACGGTGTAGCCTGTAAATTTTACAGGCAGCACCGCTTACCGGTGCGAGCCGAACGGCTCGAGCGCACTGCGTGACAATTTTTTTTTTTTCCTTTTAAATGGTTAATTTTAAGGTTATTTGAAATTATAATCCGCTAAAAATCTTAATTATGGAAAAACAAGAAAAATCCCTGTACATTTGGTCGTCGAGGAGGCATATTGGCTGTAGAATTTGCAAAAGAAAATTTGACCACCGTTTTGCAAAATGAAAACTGGATTTTGGTGGGAAATAAACAATAGCAGTGTGTGCAATGGGTGCAATGGGAGCACCGATGTCAGGGCGGCTCAGACAAGGATAAATTGCTCCGATGCTTGAGAGCTCTGGAGCACCGAGAAAAGTGAAAAATGTGGTTTTTTGGCCGTAATTTTTTTTTATTTAACCTTCTTCCGTTGCACGGGGTTTATAGGGGCACCGGTGCGATTTTTTAATACCGCACCAGGCGGTTTCAGTTTTGGCGTGGTGTTTTATGATGCATCGATGCCGAAGATTTGTAAAGCATCGGTGTTCTATAGTAATACAACACACCGGGCGGGTGTGTACGGAGCACACGGTGTCCTGTGTGCCAATGTTTTCTGTGCACTGATGCTTTCTCTTGTTGAGCGCACTGGTGCAGTTTAGGATTATAAGCGCACCGAGCGAAAAACATCCACAAAACCCTTCGCCTACCAACCTCCTCTAGTAACCTCCACTAGAAACGAATGTTTGGGGTAATTTTGTAAGGGCTTCCTCAAAAACATTCGCTAGTGGGTATTTTCCTTGTAGTGACACATGTGACTCATTGTTGAAAATTTTGAAACCTTCAAGTTTCTCTATGTACACCTCTTACTCAATGATCCCAACTAGAAATGTAGTTTTCACATCTATCTGATGAATGCGCCAGCCCATCTACGCTGAGAGTGCAAGGATGGATCTTATGGAAGAGTACCTTGCGATAGGCGCAAAAGTATCATCATAATCTATCCCCTCAATTTGTGAGAATCCCTGGGCCACAATTCTGGCCTTGTATTTCTCCACACTCCCATCAACAACTTGCTTTACCTTGTAGATCCATCTCGATCCATCCACTAATTTGTCGACTGGTCTTGGGACTATCTCCCATGCACTGTTCTTGACAATGGAGTCATACTCCACCATTGCATCAACCCAAGTAGGCTGTTGCACTGCTTCTTGAAAGGAAGATGGTTCAGTCACAATACATTTTCTCATAAGAACCATGTATCTAGTAAATCGGTCAGGAGACTATCTTTGTCTGCGCTGTGAAGTAGGGGCTCCTACATTCTGTGCAACATCAAGTCTCAACCTATCAGCTTCCGTGGTGCTCCTTCTGCCATTTCTGATGGATGGCTCTGCATAAGTGATTTCCTCCACTCCATGAACATCTTCATGTGGCTGATCCAGATCTTGAGACTCGTCCTTGGGAACCAGCAGTTCCTCCTCTGCATGCAAGTCTAGCTCCCTCTCAAGGGAAAACCGCATGGATTTCTTCTCGTCAAATTTGATATCTCGTCGCACAACAGTCATTCTGTTGTTTAGAAAATACACACGATAAATATGGGGTGTTTCAGTGTACCCCACAAAAATCCAAAACTCAGCATTCGGTTCCATCTTCTTCCTGGCGTCCTTGGTCACATGCACATAAATAAATAAGCCAAAAATCTTAAAGTGTGAAACATCAGGCTTCTTACCAGTAAAAGCCTCTTCTGTTGTACTCATGCCAAGTACTCTATGAGGACAACGGTTTTGCACATGTACCGTTGTGTTGCATGCTTCTGCCCATGGATGCATTGGTAGGCCTTGATCATGCAACATCGCTCGTGCTGCACCCACAATAGTTCTATTCTTCCTCTTCGCGACCCCATTCTGTTGTGGGTTATGAGGCGCTATGAGTTCTCTTCGAATTCCTTCTTTGCTGCAGAAGTTTTTGAATTCATTAGAGATTTATTCTCCACCATTATCGTTTCTAAGAGCCTTCACTTGCTTCCCCGACTCTTTCTCCACCAGTGCCTTAAACTCACAGAACTTAAAGAATGTTTGATATTTCTTTTGCATGAAGAAGATCCAGCACTTACGAGAAAAGTCATCAACAAAAATTACATAGTACTTATGTTTTGTTGTTGAATCTCAAGTATCCCCGAAGCTCGGTTTTCCTTCTCATGAAAGGCGGCCTTTACATATTTTCCCATAGTACATCCCTTGCATGTGTCTGACTATGCAAGTGTGCCCATGGGAAGACCAGTAGAAATTTGCTACATGACTTTCAAGGCTCCATGGTGAATATGGCCCAATCGCCTGTGCCATAATTCGCCCTCATCTCGGCTCACCACTTGATTTTCCTTTCCCATAATTGTTGCACAACCATCTACCTCCAACTTGTAGAGATTCTTAACTTGAATCCCTATCCTTTTGGCTTGACCCATTGTTTTATGTTGTAGGAAAGCTTTTCCATCACTAAAAACAATGTCATAGCCTCTATCCTCCAACATTGCGATTGAGACCAAATTTTTCTTCAGACCTGGTGAATGCATCACATCTTTTAATTGAAATGGTTTACCTGACTCCCTTTGAAAGGTAATGGTACCAATCTCGGTAGCACTGTACCGTCTGTTGTCGCCCATCTCAATATGCATATGGAGATCTTTCTCCTCCAAGTCACTAAAAAGTTCCTTACCTCCTGTCATGTGAAAGGAAGCACCACTATCTAAATACCACACATATCCCAATGCACTAGACACCATGTATGTGATCAATGAGAAGTCAAGCTCAAATTGCAAGGCAAGGGCCTAACCAGCAGCCTTCTTGTTCTTCTTCTTTTGTGGACAGTTAGTAGCAAAATGCCCATGTTTGTGACAGTGAAAACACTTCACCTTGGACATGTCCTACTTCTTTCCATTCTCGGACTCGGATTTAGAATGGAATTTCTTCCCATCCCCTTCCTTGCCTTGGAAACCAAAGCACAATCCTCTTCATCCTCATTCTTAGATGAAGATTCATCTCTGGTGTTCCATCTAAACTCGTCTTACACCAAATCCGACCATAGTCGTTCCCAATCTAGCAATTTTTCCCTTCCATTGACAGAGTCTTGATAACTGTGCCAACTCTTGGGAAATCCTAGGAGAGCCAAGCTCACCAAATCATCATCAGCGATTGTTATTCCCACACTCCCCAGTTCATCCTGACATTGGAAAAAATTTGTGAGATATTTTGGAATGGTGTTGCCCGTTTTCGTCTTGATCTTCATGCGTTTATCTTTGAGTGCCAATTTCCTATGGTTGCTGGTGCTTTGGAATAGATATGTCAAAGCCTTTCACATTTCATGTGGTGTGGCTTTCCCATGGAGGCTTGAGACAACGTGGTTTCGTACTCCCTCCAACAGGATCCTCCTCGCCTTTGCCACTTTCTTTTGCCATGCATCAAGATTTGTAGCATCTGCAACATCTGGCTTAGAAACATATTTTTCAATGAATTCCTTCAAGCCATTGTCTTCGAGTACTACCTCCAACATGTCCTCCCAAGCAATGTAGTTCGAGCTGCCCTCGAGTGCATTCTCTAACCTCAATTCATTAAAAGACATTTCGATCTTGAATCAACTATAGCACCAAGAAAGTCTTTCTGCAAATTCAAATTCTATCTAGTCACAAAATCAGCTCCTGCTTCACTTTTGCAATTTCCTGTGCTGATACCATGTAAAAATTATACAACAAGCATGTATATCTTGGATTCGCCTGATCTAACAATGTACTAAAGTTAAATACTGAATTGCTTCTGCAAATTTTTTGCGGAATTAAAAACATAATCGCTAATCACATGAACATGAAGAAAGATCAATCACACACAACACACATAATTTCCCAGGGAAAGCTTACAGCTAAAAACCCCACTATCTTCTATTGTATATTAAGCATGGATCATAAAAAAAATACAATGTCTTTCTCTTCTCACAAGAGCCTCCAACAATCAGTTATCTGTTGCGCACTGTCACATGTAAAACTGACCAACACATAGCCAATTCTCAGCCTCCAGACAACCTGTCTTGCTTGCGCAATCCCTGATGGTAAAGATCCCTAAAAGATAGGAATTCTTGCCTGCCTTGGCTGTGCAAGTATCATGGGCACTCCAATGAGTGTTTGCTTGCATGTGTGCAAGCAGATAATCCTACAAATGATATTCAACCTCCCTTTCACCTAGAACTCAACTGGGTCTTCACTGGATTTGACATGCATGCAACTAATAATAGTAAATCCTCAGTTGCATGTGAGATCACTAATTGTGAATTAATTAATATTTAATTCACTAGATCTCTCACTAGTGTATCTTCAGTTACAACTCGCACAATTGAGTTTAACTCACTTAACTGATTTACAACTTGCACCAACTCATGCACCATTGCACTTCGCACTCTGTTACAACTATAATTACTCTGCATGTCCCACCAACCAACCTCTAACTCGAAATCCACTAGCTAACTAAATTTATCACTTTCAGTTAACTCATTCAAGTCCACATTGAGAATAGATTACAATTTAATGTCCATCTTAATTAAGGGATAATAAAAATAGACATGCACCCAAAAATAGCATTGTGGGCCTCACCCTAGTATGGGTGCTTAATGCAACTAGATGCTTAATGCACTAGGTATGAGTGCTGAATCTTCTTGTTGAACTCAACTTTGGAGTCCCCAACAATAGTTAACTTCCAAATATTGGAATGTACCTTGTAAAAGACCATATGCCTCAGCTTAGTTATTTGATGCTACTCCTAAACCTCAAGAAAAAAAATTCCACTTACCTTTTGAGGAAAAAAATAACCCTTCCCATTCTAGCTATACTCAAAAAATTAAAATTTATTTATTAAAAAATACACTTTACAATTTATTATACAAGAGATTATTACATCTAACTTATATATTGTGTGTGTAATATATTTTATTTAAAAAAGAAAATAGTTTTTTAAATTATAGTTTTAATAAATAAATAGCCATGAAATTTTATATAAATATCAATCCATGTAAATTAATTTTATATTTATGAAATATTCACTCTATCAAATTCTTTATATATAATTATTTTTTAATTATGAAAAATTGATCTCAAAAAGTATGAATATTCTTTGAATATGTAATATTATAATTTTTCAAAAGCAAGTAATAGTAGTATATTTTTTAATTTTTTGTTCATTTATCAAGTTGTATGTGATTTTTTAGGCTTGATCTATGGCTTCAGAAAGGGTATCTAAGTTGTCAAAGTCATCGGGGATTGCATCAAAGTCATTTGTTGTCATCTGGGATCGCATCAAGCCTGAGCCATAAATGTTGGATTTTTTAGCATGTCTCCTCCCCTTAGCACAGGGCACAACTACCCCCTAAGATTTCAGCAAAGCCCATCCTCAACAGGTTGTGCTAATAAAACTTGAGAGTTGTCTAACTAGATGGAGGAATTGCCCGGACGGTCAAATTTTACGGTCAAAATTGGCCAAAATCAGAACCAAAAAAATTTAAGAAATCTTACAGTAACAGTGTTTGAATCATAATTTTGATGGTGAAAATGGATTCAGCACCATAAAAAACATTTTGGGCACCCAAAATATTAAAGTTTGATAGTTATAACAGGGATTTACAAAAATTTCTGCTGGATTTTCTTAAAATCTTACTAGAATTTCTATAATTTTCAGGGCAAAAAAGCAATCTAGTTAAACTATGGCCTTTTTATTTTCTACCATTACAAAATATATATATATTTTTAAATGATCTTCATTATAAACTTTTAAATTATAGAAAAAAAAAAAACTTTTTAATTATTGGAAAAAACAAATTAGAAGACTAACGCACGCAGACAAAACACCTTGCTTGTGATGCTCGAAAGAGAATTTATTATAATCAATTAATAACAAATCTTTATTATAATTGAAAGTGTCAAAATTCTTTGAATAAGTGATATTACAATCTTTTTAAATGAAAGCAATGTTAAACAAAACAGCAGGTAACGATTGCGATGCTGGAAGAGCATTCTTAATTAGTTAAAAACTAATTCCGACCTCCGGATTCGAACCAGCGACCCAAGTGTGAAAATTCCTTGAATAAGTAATATTAGAATCTTCTTTTCGAGCATTCTTAATTAGTTAAAAACAAATTCCGACTTGCTGGATTCGAACCTGCGATGCTCGAAAGAGCATTCTTAATTAGTTAAAAACAAATTCCGACCTGCCTGATTCGAACCAGCGACCTAAGTGTGAAAATTCTTTGCTCGAAAGAGCATTCTTACGACCTGTCGAATTCGAACCAGCGACCTAAGTGTGAAAATTCTTTGAATAAGTAATATTAGAATCTTCTTTTCGAGTAGTTAAAAACAAATTCCAACCTGCTGGATTCGAACCTGCGATGCTCGAAAAAGCATTCTTAATTAGTTAAAAACAAATTCCGACCTGCCGGATTTGAACCAGCGACCTAAGTGTGAAAATTCTTTGAGTAAGTAATATTACAATCTTCGAAAGAGCATTCTTAATTAGTTAAAAACAAATTCCGACCTGCCTGATTCGAACCAGCGACCTAAGTGTGAAAATTCTTTGAATAAGTAATATTACAATCTTCGAAAGAGTATTCTTAATTAGTTTAAAACAAATTCCGACCTGCCGCATTACAATCTTTTTAAATGGAAGCAACGCTAAACAAAACAACAGGTAACGTCGAGTATTCGAGGTTAGTTAAAAAACAAACTCCGACCTGCCGGATTCGAACCAGCGACCTAAGGATGTCAACCAGGACTTTATATCCCACTACAGTCCTCCGCTCTACCAACTGAGCTAAGGTCGGAATTGTTCAAATCTTCCGATTCCGTATTCTATAAACGCATCAGACAGAAGAAACCATTGAATATCCGAAACTGTGATTGTTTACAACGGCCGATTCAGTCTTTTATAAACGCGACAAACCAATGAATATCATCAATCAACGGCAGCTTAATTTATCAATCAAGGAAAAGCTTAATTTAAATTCACTTTAGATGAAACAATTTCCTCATATATATAACTACATTCAAATTCACTGCGCTTAAAAGGGCTATCTTGAAACAAACTTTAAATTATTTTATTTGATTGTTTATGTTTATTTAGGTTCATTTCCAAATTCCGTAGGATTCTTCAAGATTTAATCCGATATGTGCAAAACTTAGTTCCTTGAAATTCATTCTAATCTTCAAGATTTAATCTGATATGTGCAAAACTTAGTTCATTGAAATTCATTCTAATCTCTTCAAGATTCTTTAAAGAAGTTTGTGAATGCCAGAGAGCTTCCAACTCCTCCTTCGCCAGTCACGGTCTTCAGGATTCTTTAAAGATGTTCATGAATGCTAGCGAGCTTAGAACTCCTACTTCGCTAATGGCAGAAACTCATGATTAAGTAATTTTTACATGTAACTAATTTACCCGTAATGTGCTGGTTTCACTCATGTAGCGAAGAGTGTTTGAGAAAATTATTCTTCTTTTGACACTTACCCTGACATCCACCAGTCCACAGAGCAGTTACAACTCGAGATCTGCAGCCGCATGCGATGCAAGTATTGGCAGATCGCTCGCTGACCATTGGTTATTGTGAACTGCTTAATCGTTAAAGTGTGCACGGTGCTTCTGTTTTATTAATTTAATAATGAACGTAAACGCTATTGGTTTCATCTGTAATATTGTTTACACTTGGTATTTAATTATTATTTTTATTTTTGATAAAATATAAAATAATATTTGATATTTATTTTATTTAAAAAAATAATAATAATAATAATAATAATAATAAAAGAATATTTGATTTATGTTTAAAAAATGAAATTAAATAAATAATAAAATATTAATATTGGATATTATTAGATTAAAAAAAAATTATTTATGAAAGAGAAATTAATAATTTAGATTTTTTTTTTTAAAGGATTAGAATAATAAATAAATAACAATTTAATTATTATTTGAAATAGAGTTTCAAAATTTTAATTTAATTATTAATAATTATTAGATGGATGATAGAGATTTAGTCTCCACATAATATTTATAGCAGTATACACAAACAAGAGGTTGAGACTTATCTCCAACATTTGTATTTTTAATTAAATTGATCAATTAAGAAAAATGTGATGTGAACTTAGCAATTAGCAATAGTTGTTCGAAATATTGTATTGATTAGCCATGTGTTTTTTAATGTATATATATTTAACATGTATATTAATTATTTTTAGTATTTATTAATAATAATTTAGTTAGTTTTTATGATTTTTTTTATTTTATTTTTAACAATGTGAAATGAATTTTATAGGAGTGTTTTGATGATAGTTGATGCCAATCATAGTTTATTCATCATTTAATTTATATGAATGTGTTTTTTTTTAAATAATTTCAAAGAGAAAGAAACATTACTAATTTATAAATTTTAATATTGGAACTATAACTAAATTTAATTATAATAATAATTAAATATTTTTATTTTTATCTTTTTTTAATAGTTTGGAGATAATTCATTAAACCCAAAAAAAATGTGAAATGTATTTTATAGAAGTGTTTTGATGCTAGTTGATGCAAGGTTTTATAGACCATTTAATTTATATGAATGTGCTTCTCTTAAATAATTTCAAAGAGAAAGAAAAATTAATAATTTATAAATTTTAATATTGGAAATATAATTAAATAATTTTAATAATAATTAAATAAATTTTTTTTTTTTTTTAAATAGTTTGGAGATAATTCATTAAACCAAAAAAAAAAAATTGAATTTTACAATTTTTGGTTTGAAAAAGAAAATTAGAATAAGTTATCACAATTTTTGTGCCAAGGTAAGCTCTAAAATTTATAATTATGGCATGCTCACTAAAGGGTTGGGGATATTTATAAAAGTCCAATCAAGGAAGACCAAATTAATACATAATGCTAAAAAGAGCCATATCCCCAACCAGAACCCTTATAATTGTTCTCTTTGCTAGATTTGATTTACGATTGTCAATTTCGTTTTGATTTTTAGATATATCCCATGACTTCAAAGATTGGAAGGGGAAACATGAAAACTCTTTTTAGATCTATCCCATTACTTCAAATATTGGAAGGGGATACATGAAAACTCTCCTAGATCTATTGAAAAAACCAATTTTCCTATTAAATAAATAGAAAAACTTGCATATCCCCGTCGTTGGGTGATTGTTCTTGGGATTTCCTCCAAGAATCCACAAAGTAATAGAAAAACTTGCATATCCCCATCCTTGGGTGATTGTTCTTGGGATTTCCTCCAAGAATCCACGAAGGGCAAACCCCACATAGTGTATTTGTGCCTGCATGACGAGCTAAAGTCATCATACGAAAGGACACTCTATTTACATATCTATCCAAATACGACTTGACTAAGAAAGATGTGACTCTTCTGTTATCATACTACTCTAATCCAAAGTCCTTAAAATTCATTTCAGCCCCAACTAAAGCAAAAACAAGAACACAGAGCTTTGCACCCATGTCGACCTTAACTAGAGCAGAACAATTTCGTCAAACCCTAAGATAGGTTGTTGAGAAATATACATTAGAACAGTGCTCCAGATCTTCAGACAGTACACTCTCAACAGAGACCAAAAACCAACACGCTTGAAGCAGAGGTCGCGACAGAGGAAACACCCTCCATGACCACTAGAAGTGATCTGAAACTTAATGACGGTGGCACCACAAGTCTTGAAAATGAACAAAGAAACCCTAGCACTCCTCATTGTAGCCTCCTCCTCCTCGAGAAGTTTGACTTGTATACCAACATCTATTATGTTAATTTTTTTTATAAACTCTCCCATAAAAAAAAAATTAAAAATAAACATGAATTAGGAAATTTAAAGGAACTATTTGAAAGCAAATTATTCTTTTATAGAAATTTGAAAGAAAAAACCAAAAATATAATCAAGTGCATCCTTATCTTATTTTCAAGCACTCTTCCTTTTTCTTATAATGATGATCAATGTTTCATATGTAACATTTATTCATTTTTTTAAGAATTTTTTATTAATTGTTATATGTAAGATTATAAAAGAAGATTAAATTTATCATGGTTTTATGTTCATAATGTGTATATAATGTATGAATATGTAGTTTTAAAATGATGGATATTAATACTATATTATATAATATAGAGAGAGAGGAGAGAGGGAGGGAAGAAAAAAGAAATAGAGAGAGAAAGGTGGAGAGGGAGGGGGAGAGATACAAGAGAGAGATGGAAAGAGGGTGATAGAGAGAGGAGAGAGGGAGGGAAGAGAGAGAGAGAGATGGAGATAAGGGGAAGAGAAAGGAAGAGGAAGAGGGAGGGAGATATAGGGAAGATGAGAGAGACAGTGAGAAGGAGGGAGACATACTTTTTCATTTAATGAATATTTTGGTTTTTCATAAAAATAGATGCATTAATTTCAATGTAGATGTTTATTCCTAGTCCTATTTTATTAGAGAGGGAGGAAGGAAGAAGATAGACATAAAGAGAGAAAGGTTGAGAGAGAGGGAGAGAGTTACAAGGGAGATATGGAGAGAGGGTGAGGGAGAGAGGAGAGTGAGAAGCAATGGAGAGATGGAGAGAAGGGGAAGAGAGTAATATGGAGAGGAAGAGTGAGTGGGAGAAAGATAGATAGATATCGAGAGAGAGTGTGTATGTTTAGGGGCAAGATAAATAGACAAAGAATGAGATACATAGGGAGATAGAGATATAGATGGAGGGGGGAGAGGGGGAAGAAAATAGAGACAAATAGAGAGAGAGAGAGAGAGAGAGAGAGCATGTGTGTTTTGGGATGTGAGATAGAGAGACAAAGAAGGAAAGATGGAGGGATATATAGATATAGACGATGGGGGGAGAGAGAGGGAAGAAGAGAGAGACAAAGAGATGGATGGAGATAGACTCTTTCATATTATGAATATTTTGGTTTTTCACTAAAATAAATGCATTTATTTCAGTGTAGATGTTGATTCCCAATCCTATTTGATAAGCGAGGGAGGGAGGGAAGAAGAAATACATAGAGATAAATATGGAGAGAGAGATTAAGTTAAAAGGGTGAGATGGAGAGAGAGTGAGGAATAGAGGAGAGTAGGATGCAAGAGGGAGAGAGAGAGAGATGGAGAGGAAAAGGGTGGGAGAGAGAGATAACAAATATGGAGAGAGAGTGTGTATGTTTGGAGGGTGGGGTAGAGAGACAAAAAATGAGAGATAAAGGGAGAAAGAGATATATATGGAGGGTGGAGAGAGGGAAGAAGAGAGAGAGACACACACACATAGAGGGAGAGATAGATAGATATATATAGAGAGAGAGCATGTGTGTTTGGGGGTGAGATAGAGAGAAAAAAGAAGGAAATATGGAGGGAGATATAGATATAAACGGTGGGGGGAGAGAGAGACAGAGAGAGGAAGGGAGACAAACTCTTCCATCTTATGAACATTTTGTTTTTTCAATGAAATAGATGCATTGATTTCAATGTAGATGTTGATTCCAAATCCTATTTGATTAATTGTATACGATGCATTGATTTCAGTGTAGTAGTTGACTTCTAATCCGATTTGATTGCTTGCACTAGATGCATTGATTTCATTGTAGTTGTTGGTTCCTAATCCTATTTGATTACTTGCAGTAGATGCATTGATTTTAGTGCATATGTTGATTTCTAATCATATTTGATTGCTTGCACTAGGTGTGTTGATTTCAATGTAGATGTTTATTTCTGATTAACTAGATGTATGATGTACATTAATTTCAAAGTAATTAGATTAATAGTGTGCATTGTTTTCGATGTAAGCACAAAAAAATATTGATGATGTACATTTACAATAATTCAACCATAAATAAATACTTCAATTTTCATCTTATTTGAAATGTTTACTTTGTGTAAATGTAAACTATTCATAATTGACTACATTCTTATTATTCTCATTTTCTATCATTCAACATTTTGCATTAAAACAAGGTAATAGAAAAAAACTACCATTGAAAATTACTAAGGGTTTAACACACCATAAGTCACAATGATTGACTTTAGAGAAAGCTACTGTTAATATTGGAGAGAGAGAGAAACATGGTATCACACTTATTGCAATAGATGGAGTTAAAGATTTGAATGGTCTACAATTTAAACTTCCCTTTTCATATGATCAATATGAAAAGATGACAAAACTAATAGGTGTGGCAATAACATAATAGAAGAAAATAAGTTGTCTACATTTTTATTATTCACATTTTCTATCATTCAACACTATTAAATTGCCACTTTGCAATCAAATTAATATAAATTTTCTTCTAGATATGTCTAATTTCTATTATATGGTACAAAAAGGTACAACATTACATTTCAAAACATTCCCACCAGAATTGTAGTCCAAGCCAATTCCGACGGGAAAGATGCTCAAAAAATCAAAAAAGGGACTGCCCCTATTGGGGAAACTAGCCCATAAATTAGACCAAGTAGCAGGAGGGGTGCTTCCCCAGACGGGGAAACCAATGCTTAACACAAGTATCCAAAATTTAAACATACTGTGCAGAGAATAAGTAGGCAAAAAAACAACAATTGAGTTGTGACTGACAAAAGAAAGAGGCACCATGGCGCTAATCCTTTTGTGGCTTGTCATTTTGAATATCTTCAGGAGGTGGCTCTTCCACAATGAAACGACCATAGTCTGAGAGGTCATCTTCCTACTTGGACAGTTGGGGAGTCGACTCTAGCGTGGAGGCAGAGCGTGCCCCCAAGACTGTTACGTTGTCATCCTCTGCTGAACTGCTGCCATTGTCACTGCCCAAGGAATTCGCCATGGATTTTGTGGGCAGAGCCACAGATTTCCTAGGCTGCTAGAGGATGGAAGGCTTCATGGTGGATTTATGCATTATTTCCGAGACCCTGAGCCAGAGGAGCTGGAAGGGGCTTTAGGTATGCGCAGAGAAATGAGGGTCAACATTCTTTGTTGGTTTGGTGCCTTCGACGAATTCACATTGAGAGTGAGTTCAACTGGGAAATCCTCACGGATGGGAAGCGGACGACAGGAGGGCTGGCTTCGGCCTCTGCCTCGACGACATTTCATACGATGGCATCGCGAAATTGAGGCATCGGAGTTTTCAGAAGGAGAGGGATTGTAGGTAGAGTTGCAGGAAGAGATATGGCAAGAGGCCTTGAGCAGGTGAGCAGACAGAGGATGGAGGGCCGAACGTGCAGCGGTGAGGCCGACCAAATGAACCGAGAGACGGAGGGAGAAGCATGAGGGAGAAGAAGCTCCATTTCCCATGAAATAACGCAAAGATCAACGATAAGGACAGTTGTAAATGCACTCAGAGCAGGTGACAATAGGGAGATTAATGGCACCCATGTGGTAATTTGTTGCTTTAAATTTTTCCCCACATGAGCCATGCACATCCATGTGGTTGTGGCAGCTGCCTCGCGGAGGAGGAGCCATGTCATGACCATGGCATCGATTAGACACCCACATTCTGGGGCATTCAAAATAATATTAAAGAAAGAGATAAAATCAAAATTGTTGTGGTCACACATGATCAAAACAAACCTAAATCCATCTTAACCCTAAATCTATCAACTTCCTAGAGTGATCAAATATCTCGAGGTGCAAACCTTTCCTCAAATTTTGCACTAAAAAAATAGGTTTTCACCTCGAGAGATTTGATCCCTCTCGGTGCTTGATAGATCCTAGGTTAATATGGATGTAGGTTGTTGTAGATGCATCATATTGTTGGAAGTCTAATTGATGTTATCACTTACTTTTTTCTTATTTATGTCATTCAACACTATTTCATTGTCATTTTGCATTTAAAATAACAATAAATAAAGAGATAAAATAAAAATTGTAGTGATCATGTACGGTTTAAACCAACCTAAATCCATCTTAACCCTAAATATATCAAGCATCGAGATGGATCAAATCTCTTGAGGAGAAAACCTTCCTAAAATTTTGCACTAAAAAAAGAGGTTTTCACCTCGAGAGATTTGATCGCTCTCAGCACTTGATAGATCCTAGGTTAAGATGGATCTAGGTTCGTTTAGATGCATCATATTGTTAGAAGACTAAGGGTTATTATTGCCTACCTTTTTATTATTTGTAACATCATTTTATATTTAGAAATTTGTTTAAGCTTTTGAATCTGAGTGTGAATAAGACAAATTTGAAAATTTGTTTAAGTAATTTAAAATTGTTGTAATCAAAAGTATTTTGTTAGGTCCCTATATTACTAGTATAGTCCCTTATTGTTGCTAGTGTAACCCCCTTATTGTTATTGTTGTACCCCTGTAACCCCCATATTGTTATTATTATGCCCTTACATTATTATGGTTAGGTCGGCTAGGATTACATTGTGGCCCCTTGGACTCCTATATATAGAAATGAGGTTTTGGTCATTTGAATCATCCAAGAATTGTTCATTTATGTAATATATTGGATGTTTCCCCCTCGAAGTGGCTGATTTCTAAGGCATTGACCTCTCTTCTTTTCTATTTTTGGAGCTAGTGTCATAACATATGGTATCAGAGCTTTGGATTCTAGGGTTTCGCTGCTCCAAACAAGTCATCGTTGAATTTTCGCTATAAATTTTTTTATACGAAGGTTCAAAAGCTGAAATTTTTATAGAGTGAAGCCGAAATCCTGAGGAACGTAGTGGAAAATTTTCAGATCTTGGTTTGCAATATTTTCGGAGATATGATCTGTGCAAGTTAGGGATTTTTGCACGCTCCTGAATTTAACCTAAATAGGTCATCGTGGAATTTTCCATATAAATTTTTTTCTACAAGGGTTCAGAAGATGAATTTTCACAGAGCGAAGCCGCAATCTGGAGGAAAGCCATGGAAAAATTTCAGAGCTTGATTCACAATATTTTAGGAGATATGGTTTGTCGAAGTCAGGGATTTTTCAAGATCCCGAATTTTATCTGAAAGAGGTGACCGTGGGAAAATCGTCATAACTCTCTCTTTGAGCATTGGATTGGAATTCTGTAAAAAGTGGCCACAAGTACACGGATTGTAGTTTATTTTGTATCAATTTCAAAGCTAAAGGAAGAAACTGTGACACGTGGAAATGTCGTACAAGTTCACTCTACTGAACCAGTCCATAATTAGGTCATCGCAGGAGATTGGGCATAAGTTTGTCTTCAAGAATCAAAATCAGGTTAGACTTATGGCATTCGAAAGAAGATTCAAAGGGATACTTCAGGGCTGAATTTTAGATATTGAAGATTTGAAATCACATAGATAATTCAGTTTCAATACAGAGCTCCTCAAAATCAAGAAAAAGGTGTGTATTTTTTTTCAAAGTGCATAAGTCTTGTTTGAAAAATTAGTTTTAAGTGATTCCAAAGGCCTATTGAGCATAAATATTAGTATTAGGTTATAAAATTCCTCCTAAAAATAATTCAACACCCATTAAGCCCTCAAAGTACTCTATTATGACTCATGAAGATGAAAAATTGCAACATGATCTATCAAAATTACAAGAGCAAGTGCACCAAATTTCGATCTCGCAAATAGCAACAAAAAATGAAATGGAAGTTTTGAAGAAAGGAGTGGAAGCAAAGATGGATGGTTTGAAGAAAGGAGTGGAAGCGAAGATGGATGGTTTGAAGAAAGGCATGGAAGCTAAGATGGATGACATGGAAGAAAAAATGAAAGACAACATGGAAAACATGAAGAATGATCTAAAAGCAGACATGGAAGGTTTGATAAAGTTGATATAAGAAATGTTTCCTAATGGTGAAAAGATAGTAGAGGAAACTCATGATGAGAACAAAATAAATGTTAATCGTGATTTCATAAACTCTAATGTTGGATGGAAGAACCACCATATTCCAAATATGGATATGAGGAAGTTTGATGGAAAGGATCCTGTAACATGGATACTACAGATGGAGCAATATTTTGATCTCCATAACGTGCAAAACACACAAAAGGTACGCATTGCAACTTTACATTTAGAACAAAATACATTTGTATGGTATCGATGGTTTTGCTCCCGTAAAAAAATTGTCACTTGGTCAATTTTTACGGAGGAAATGATAGCACATTATGAGGATACAAAGAGCAACACCTTCTTAGCCAATTGATAAATCTCAAACAAAAGGGTTTAGTGGGGCAGCACATTGAGGACTTCCAAAAATTGAATATAAGGGTAACTGATATTCCAGAGGAACACATAATTGATCTCTTCATAGGTACTCTAAAGGATAACATCCAACATGAAGTTCGTGTTTTGGAACATGATTCATTGGAGAAGGCATTCAGGTTGGCAAGAAAAGTTGAATGTAAAATTATGGCGACAAGGAAGCCTACCACTCAATTCTATAAAGAAGGAAGTGTTGCTATGCCTAGATTTCCACAACCTACAAGGTTGACACCACAACAATTGGAAGAAAAAGAGCAAAAGGGCTTTGCTACAGTTGTGATAGCAAATACACTAAAGGTCATAAGTGTGCTGAAAAGAAATTATTTTACATAGATTGTGAAGAAGAAGAAGAAAATGAAAAAGAAGAGGATATACACCAGGAACCAGCCATAGAAGAGGAAGAAATGAATCCAACCATATCATGTAATGCACTGGCCAGAATTACCACTCCTCAAACTCTCAAGATAGTAGGACAAATCAAGAAGAAAAGGGTAATAGTGTTGATTGATTCAGGTAGCACCCATAATTTTATTCATTGTAAGGTAGCCAAGGAATTAAATTGTTTTCTATACCTAGCACCAGAATGTCAAGTGATGGTTGCAAATGGAGGAACTATAAATTGCTCTGGAAAATGCCATAATATCAAGCTAACCATGGGGGAATATGTATTGACTAGTCCAATGCTTTCCATTCCTATGGGAGGTGCTGATGTTGTACTAGGAGTACAATTGTTACAATCTTTGGGGACGGTAGCTTTTAATTTTCAAGAACTTTTCTTGAAATTTTTTTCAGAAGGAAAGGAAGTTGAATTACGGGGTATTGCAGGGAAGCCAGGAAGGATAATAAGCTCTAATGTCATGACAAAGCTTCTAAAGAAAGAACAGCGAGGCGTAATTGCACAATTATGCTCACTAGAAGTTCCAACATCAAAATCATCAATTTCTGCAGATCTCCAACAAGTCTTGGACAATCATTCCAAGGTGTTTGAAACTCCCAAAGGACTCCCACCTATTCGTGATCATGATCATGCTATTCATTCGATTCCAGGAAGTGTTCCTCCAAACATCAGGCCTTATAGATATCCTTACTTCCAAAAGAGCGAAATTGAACGTATGATTGCAGAAATGTTAGAGGCGGGTATAATTCAACCTAGTCAAAGTTCTTTCTCTGCTCCTATAGTATTGGTACACAAGAAGGATGGATCATGGCGAATGTGTCCGGATTATAGTGAGCTCAATAAGCTCACCATTAAAGATAAATTTCCCATTCCTGTGATTGATGAATTATTGGATGAATTACATGGAGCAATTTATTTTACCAAGTTGGATCTTCGTTCAGGATATCATCAAATTAGAATGAAGACCGAAGATATTCCAAAAACAACATTTCAAACTCATGAAGGTCATTATGAATTTTTGGTCATGCCTTTTGGCCTTACCAATGCACCTTCTACATTTCAAGGGCTGATGAATTCCATTTTCAAACCCTTAGAAAATTTGTGCTAGTATTTTTTGATGATATACTAATCTACAACAGGTCTTGGAAGGATCATGTTGAACATGTTGACAGGGTGCTCAAACTATTGCAGGAGAAACAATTATATGCAAAAACATCGAAATGTTTCTTTGGAGTACAAGAGGTGGAATATCTGGGTCATATTATATCTCACGAGGGTGTTAAAGTAGACCCTAACAAAATTAAAGCCATTAAGGAATGGAAAGCCCCCAAGACAATAAAGCAGTTGCGAGGATTTCTCGGGTTAACAGGCTATTATCGCAAGTTTGTTAAGAATTATGGGAGAATAGCAGCACCTCTAACAACATTATTGAAGAAAGACGCATTTTCATGGACTCCTGAAGCAACTAAGGCCTTTGAACATCTTAAAGAGGCAATGTGCCTAGCACCGGTCTTAGCTACGCCAGACTTCACAAAAACCTTTATTGTGGAATGTGATGCCCCAGGAAATGGAATTGGTGCAGTTTTAATGCAGGAAGGAAGACCCATTGCTTTTGAAAGTCGTCCAATCAAAGGAAAGTATTTACAGAAACCTATTTATGAGAAGGAAATGATAGCAATACTACATGCACTAAAGAAATGGCGAACTTACCTAATGGGAAGACACTTCAAGGTAAAAACTGATCATGATAGTCTTAAACACTTTTTGGAATAAAGACTATCTTCAGAAGAGAAGAAAAAATGGGTCACAAAGATGTTGGGTTATGACTTTGAAATAATCTACAAAAAAGGAAAGCTTAATGTTGTTGCAGATGCACTCTCAAGAAAGAATGAAGAGGTGGAAGCATTGCTTTGGGCCATTTCTATTATCCAACCAGATTGGATAACCGAAGCAAGAGATGAATGGAAGAAGGACAAAGATGTATGGACACTCATTCAAAAGTTGCAGCAAGATCCTAGTACATCTGATACATTTAGTTGGAAAAATGATTCCTTATGGTACAAAGATCGCTTATATCTTTGTAAGAATTCACAACTAAAACAAAAGATTCTTCTGGAATTGCACACTTCTCCTTTAGGAGGACACTCAGGATTTTTAAAAACTTACCACAGGGTGAAGAAAGATTTTTTTTGGGATGGCCTTAAATCAGATATTCAAAAGTTTGTGGTGGAATTTTTGGTTTCTTCAAAAGAAAATAAAGTTGAGACAATTAAGACCCCGGGACTTCTACAACCTTTATCCATTCCAAGTCAATGTTGGGAGGAGATTTCAATGGATTTTATCATAGGTTTACCTAAGTTCGAAGGAAAGAGTGTCATCATGGTGGTAGTTCATAGAATTACCAAGTATGCACACTTTTGTGCATTATCTCATCCATTTAAAGCAAGTACAGTTGCTACTACATTTATGGACACAATTCAAAAGCTACATGGAAACCCAAGGGTTATTGTGAGCGACAGAGATCCCATTTTTACTGGAAATTTTTGGACGAAGTTATTTTCTTGTTTGGTACTCAATTAGCTCACAGTTTCACATATCTTATCATCCTCAATCCGACGGTCAAACTGAGATAGTGAATAAATTTTTGGAAGGATATCTTCACTGTTTTGTATCTGATAAGCAAGCACAATGGGTCAAGTGGTTACCTCTCGCTGAATGGTTTTATAACACTTCCTTACATACTGCAGCAAAAATGACCCCATTTATGGCACTTTATGGACATCATCCACCGTCCATCACATCTTCTTTAAGGGAAAATTCTAGGGTTCAAGCAGTGGAAGATCACATCAAGCATCAACCAGAAGTTCTCCAACTCTTAAAGGATAACCTGAATTTGGCTCAAAATCGAATGAAACAACATGCAAATCAACATTGCAACGAGAGAAGTTTTGATGTAGGAGACTGGGTATTTTTATGGCTACAACCATACAAAAAAATGTCCCTCAAGCAAGCTAAGAAGAATAATAATTATCGCCAAAGTACTATGGTCCTTACAAGGTGTTGTAAAATATTGGTACCATGGCATACAAATTGGAGCTTCCTGCTTCTTCGTGAGTGCATCTAGTTTTCCATGTTTCACGCTTAAAGAAGGTTATAGGGGACAAACTTCCAGTTCAAACAATATTTCTAGAACTTGATGAGGAAGGAAAAAACATATTGGAACCTGAAGCGGTCACGGAAACAAGAACTCGACAGCTACGAAAACGATCAATTTCAGAGTATCTCATCAAATGGAAGAACTTACCCACTGAAGATTATGTTGAAAAGTGTAACTAGGTCGGTCTTCATGTTGACTATTTAATTATCTATTTATATAAAGAAGATGTCAAAGATAATAAAATGTAATTTATGCTCCAACCCCTTGTGGTAGACGCTCACAAACAACCCTTAATGAATTGATAAAAAACAAGCTTTAAAGGCAGAAATGAAGCACCTTATCAACGTTGGAATAAACCTTATGTAGTTGGCCATAATTCAACATGAAGTAATCATCCTAACTGTCAGTTGTATAGTCGGCTTGATTAAAGGGAAGTGCCCTATATATATTCACATGTAATGTGGTCATAAAGCAACAAAGCAATTTAGATATTTTCCCAAAAGGACAGTGTGGATAAGTAATAACATATCAAGTGGACAACACACAGATTGAATGTGGTTTCCTCTATAAATTGTGGATAAGTCTGAGCCACCATTGCAGGAAGTACTTACGAATCTACCACAACAAAGATGACGAATCTATATACTAAGTGAGTGCGGATTCCTCTGAAATTACCGAAAAGTTTAAGACATTTTGTAGATTGTTTTTAAGAAAGAAAAACAATTCGGTTTCAATCTGAAAAGATACAGTGTAACATTGTGGATCTCTAAAGTAACACATCAACATTATAATGCGATCACACCGACAATATAATGCAGTTATACCAATGGTGAACGAGGATCTCTGCATCATAGAGTGTGGATCATACAACATCACATAGAGCGGATAATACACAAACATACAATTTAGATAATATACAGTGTGGTCAACACAGTGTAGTCAATGCAGTGACAGTTTGCAGATAACCTAAGGGAGTTCAGTGCAGATTTCAGAAAGATTGTTCTGCGTGAAGTTTTAAGAATTTCGAGACTATCTGATATATGATGTATACCAAGCCTAACTATTGTGTCATTGATGCTATTGTTTTTTATGGTTGTTTGAAGTTTTAAACATAATCATAATAATGAACAAAGATGATAAGTAAAGAAGTAACTCAAATAGCTATCATATATGAGAATTTTCATTAACTCTTGCCCTACCAAATTCTCAACATAGTTTTAGAGCTTTGGTTACAAGAAAGGGCTATTAGTGATACAAATCCACTTTAGTTTGGAGGTTACAATCTCATCTTGGTTACATTGTAGCGCTTATAGCACAAATATTACACAATCATCCTAAACACAGTCCCGGCATACATAAATCCCCACAGTTCAAACTCAATCTGAGATTCTCAATGGTATATAAGTTTGAAAAATGAAGCAAAACAGATAACATAGTTTCAGGTATATAAAGATATCAGTGAGAAAATTACAAGTGATAACAAGTGAAATTCTCAACAAATAGCAGTCAGGGTCAACTATATATTCCCCATATACTGTGAAAAAAAAAGGGCGATAGAACCCCGACCTTCTCCGAGTTTTTCGATGAGGTTTATGTGATAAAAGACAACGAATTGCAGAACAAGGAACAAGGTTATATATACTAAGAAGAGAATAGGAACAACTCTTAGACAAACTCGATGATATACACCTGGAATAAAAGTGAGATCAAGTCTATGATTGATGCATAGAAGGGACATAGACATATCATCTGACGAAATGCGTTGAAATCTGAAGTTTCATAGTGTGGATGACATAGTGTCATTTACATAGTGCGTAATATAGATGGGAAGGGATAAAGTCTCCTGTCATTAGTGCTACTGTAGTAATAGAGCTATGAAACTATCATAATTCGCCTTGGAAGAATACAGTCTGAAATATCAGCTACACGAATGGATGACATGAGATCTCAAGTCTGGAACAACCTAAGAAGAAGATCATTCAAAGAAGAACAAGGTGTAGATCTCATCTTCACTTACCAAGTAAGTATCTTTCATTTTCATTTTAATTTTGGATAAATGACTTCGATTTGCAAGGAGATATATGAGGTGGTTGTATTACCAAAGATCCTTGCATAAAACAAGGAGGATAGTCATGGTCCTTACAGATAACTGAAGTCATAGATAAGGGTCTCCTTTGAATTCATGGAAAATAACTCTTAAGGTCTGTCACATGAACAATATTGCATACACAAAAGAAGCTGAAAGAATAATTATGAACAGTACAAGAAATTTCATGTCACCGGAAAGGATGGAAGGAGTGGATGGAAAGAGGGAGTAAGAGGTCATTGAGACTAGTCTCCCTTATAATAAGTCGATCATACTTAAGATTTGATGCAAAGTGACACCATGGAATTATAAGAAATAAGAACTCATATGTTCATTAGGGTAACAAAATCATGGATAAGTAAGTTACCTCACTCATCAATCTAGGGTTTCTATGGAAGAAAAGTTGAAAAGAAATAGTTTTGCAGAACTCAATCATTTGAAGAAAAAGGGAGAACCTTATTCAAAGAAAATCTAAAGAAAGAAGAAGCAGTGGATCTACACTACGATTGAGATCATCTTCTTTAAGTGATTTATGTTGGTTATATGATAGAAAGCAGTGTAGCACCCTCATGAAAGCATGGAAGGAGCTCTTGGTGAATCAACTCCGGGAAAAACCTCTCTGATAAAATTACTGATGGAAAGAAATCATCAAGAGCAAGGGTCATCATGGAAACATATTTTCTGGGATATTGATGGAGCATACCAAGAGAATGAAGCTCTTCATTGCTACAGGATGACTCAAGGGAAAAAGGGTATGAGGCATGTATATATTTATATGCTAAACATTGGACGTTGTGAAGTCATGTCATATGGTTGCAGGGAATGAACTTATGTATTTAGAAGTATGATCTATGGATAAGTGTCTCTCAGTACACAGACAAATGAAATCAACATAATATGTCCTCATGGAATATGAGGTGGTTGTATATGAACAAGAAACTAGAAATGTTATAAGTTCCTGGGAATAAAGAATGTGCAGAGAGGAAGAGATCATGAAATGCAAGCATGTCAAGAGGTAGTTACCATCCAGAAGCCAAAAATATGTGACTAAGAGATCTCCTGGAAATATATGTAGACTCTAACGGAAGTCTGGTAAAGAAGAAGATATTTGGAAAAAATCATATCATTAGGAGATGTGTCAATCTGTATGAAGGATGTCAATGCCTACAAGAAGATTTCATGGTGAAAGATCGTCACTAAGGTAAATTTTGTTCTAAAAGTTCATATGTATATGTTTATCTGGATGAATTTATGCAGGGCTACTAATCATAAGAAAGGATTCATGATCCTTGGGGATGATTCGAAGGAAAGCAACATGGCATAATGGTGGACTAGATGAGAAAGACTGATGAATCTTTTTCTGACAGTGGACACGACTTGTGACTGAAAGTGATGGATGATATGTGCCCTATGAAGCCAAAAGTTGAAGATTCCTCAATATCGAAATCCATGACATTGAGGGGAGGAACTCTTCATGAGTAGCTGGATTGCTGCTGCAGGACTCGGTTGATGAGGAGCCTGGTGGTAAGTTTCTTGCTTGGAAGAAACTTGAAATATGTCCTCCCTGTGTTAAGAGGGAGTGACGTATGTGATTCTCTATTACATGTGTCATGCACTAGACCAGGACTAACATCTGTAAGTCTTAGTGAAGGCCATGTGAAGAGAATGGATAGACGCATCATTCTGGTCTTCACCTGGAAGACGGAATGGAGGATTGGGTAATCATCTGGCATTCGATACTCTTTAAGAATGAGACAGGGCATTCAAGATAAGAGTAGTTGTGGACCGATATTCTTTGAGGGCTGGCTACCCAAGAGAAGAATAGTCCACGCAAGTCATACTCTAGGAACACCTAGGTGGGGTATGTACCTTGGAGAGACAATGACTATGGTGTCTATTAGTTATGTGTCTCGCCAGCATTGTAGCCCATTGTATCGTTGAATAGATGGGGATGTTAGTCAAGGCCTTTCACTAGGACAATGCTGGTTGATATGATGTTATACAGATGAGATTACCAATCCGATTCTTCTTATGGGATTCTTTAGTTTGAAAGTAACCATGTACCTGTATGAATACGTCCCTAGTTAAGAGGGAGTGTTGAAAAGTGTAACTAGGTTGGTCTTCATGTTGACTATGTAATTATGTATTTATATAAAGAAGATGTCAAAGATAATAAAATGTAATTTATGCTCCAATCCCTTGTGGTATACACTCACAAACTTCCCTCAATGAATTGATAAAAGACAATCTTTAAAGGCAAAAAAGAAGCACCTTATCAACGCGGGAATAAACCTTATGTAGTCAGCCATAATTCACCATGAAGTAGTCGGCCTAACTCTCAGCTGTATAGTCGTCTTTATTAAAGGGAAGTGCCCTATATATATTCACATGTAATGCAATCATAAAGCAACAAAGCAATTCCGATATTTTCCCAAAAGGACAATGCGGATAAGTAATAACATATCAAGTGGACAACACATAGATTGAATGCAGTTTCCTCTATAAATTGCAGATAAGTCTGAGCCACCATTGTAGGAAGTACTTACGGATCTACCATAGCAGAGATGGCAAATCTATATACTAAGTGAGTGCAGATTCCTCTGAAATTACCGAAAAGTTTAAGACATTTTGTGGATTGTTTTTAAGAAAGAAAAACAATGCGGATTCAATCTGAAAAGATACAGTGTAACATTGTGGATCTATGAAGTAACACAACAACATTATAATGCGATCACACCTGGAATATAATGCAGTTGTACCAATGGTGAACGGGGATCTCTGCATCACACAGTGCAGATCATACAACATCACACAGTGCGGATAATACACAAACATACAGTGTAGATAATATACAGTGCAGTCAACGCAGTGACAGTTTGTGGATAACCTAAGGGAGTTCAGTTCGGATTTTAGAAAGATTGTTCTGCGTGAAGTTTTAAGAATATCGGGACTATCTGATATATGATGTATACCAAGCCTAACTATTGTGTCACTGATGCTATTGTTTTTTAGGGTTGTTTGATGTTTTAAACATAATCATAATAATGAAAGAAGATGAGAAGTAAAGAAGTAACTCAAACAGCTATCATGTATGAGAATTTTCATTAAATCTTGCCCTACCAAATTCTCAACATGGTTTCAGAGCTTTGGTTACAAGAAAGGTCTATCAGTGATACAAATCCACTTCAGTTTGGAGGTTACAATATCATCTTGGTTACATTCCAGCGCTTATAGCACAAGTATTACACAATAATCCTAAACACAGTCTCAGAATACATAAATCCCCACATTTCAGACTCAATCTGAGATTCTCAATGGTATATAAGTTTGAAAAATGAAGCAGAACTCGGATAGCACAGTTTCAGGTATATAAATATATCAGTGAGAAAATTACAAGTGATTACAAGTGAAATTCTCAACAAATATCAGTCAGGGTCAACTATATATTCCCCATATACTGCGCAGAAAAAAAAGGGGGATAAAACCTCGACCTTCTCTGAGTTTTTCTATGAGGTTTATGTGATAAAAGACAACGGATTGCTAAACAAGGAACAAGGTTATTATTAGGTCCCTATATTACTAGTATAGTCCCTTATTTTTGTTATTGTAACCCCCTTATTGTTATTATTGTACCCCTGTAACCCCCATATTGTTATTATTGTTAGGTCGGCTAGGATTACATTGTGGCCCCACTAGGATTACATTGTGGCCCCATGGACTCCTATATATAGAAAGGAGGTTTTGTAATTTGTATCATCCAATAATTTGTTTGACAATGTAATGTATCGAGGTTACCCCCCGAAGTGTCTTATTTCTAAGGCATTGACATTTTATTTTCTGCCTTTTGGAGTCAAGCTGCCAAACATTTGCATCAAAGCGGATTCTGTGTCTTCGCTACTCCAAACAGTCATCGTGGTATCGTTAAAGTGTAAAGCCGAAATCCTGAGGAAAATCTTCGCAAAATTTCAAAGCCTGGTTCTTAATATTTTCGGAGATATGATCTATGGAAGTTAGGTCTTTTTGCAAGCTCCTGAATTTCACTTAAAAATGTCATCGCGGAATTTTCGCTATAACTTTTTTTCTACAAAGGTTCAGAAGCTTAAATTGTTAGAGTGCGAAGCAGAAATACTGAGGAACATCGTCGCAAAATTTCAGAGCTTGGTTCGCAATATTTTTGGAGATATGATCTGTGGAAGCTAGGTCTTTTTTAGGCTCCCTAATTTCATCTCAAAGAGGTGATTGTGGGAAAATCTTCATAACTCTCTCTCTGAGCATCGGATTGGAATTCTGTAAAAAGTGATTGGAAGTAAACGGACTGTATTTTCATTTCTATAAATTTTAGTGCCAAAAGATAAAATGGTGACATGTGGCAAGTCGTAAAAGTTTGCTCTACTGAACTAGTCCATAATTAGGTCATTGTGGGAGATTGGACATAACTTTTCCTTGAAGAATCCAAATCAAGTCAGGCCTGTGGCATTTGAAAGAAGCTTAAGAGGAATACTATTGGGCTCAATTTCAGATATTGAGGATCTGCAAGTATATAGATAAGTCAATTTAAATATTGAGCTCCTCAAAACCAAGTAAAAGGTGTGTATTTTTATTTTTATTTTTATTTTTTATTTTTTATTTTTTTTTATTTTTTTTTCCGAATTGCATAAGTCTTGTTTGAAGAATCAAGTTGAATTGATTCCAAGGGAATATTATAGAATAGATGTCAATATTGGATTCTCAAATGGCCCCTAAAAAAAATTCAACACCCATTAATCCTTTGGAAGGCTCTACTATGACTCATGAAGACAAAGAATGGCAACATGACATATCAAAATTACAAGAGCAAGTGCAAAAAATTTCACTTTCGCAAAGAGCAACAAAAAATGACATGGAAGTTTTGAAGAAAGGCATGGAAACGAAGATGGATGGTTTGAAGAAAGGCATGGATGGTTTGAAGAATGGCATGGAAGCTTGTAAGGTCCCACCTTACCCACCATCAGTAAGATAGAGAAGTAGATGTCACATAATCACTAATACTCATTTGCACAAAATCCTAAAGAATTAGTCACTGTAAAATTGTTTCCAACAAAAGGCCCTTTTTATTTTGAAAGCTTTAGATAATACAAGAAACAATTGTCTTAGTCACACTTCAACAAATTATTAAATTCATTTTCACATTCATACCAAAAACTTGCAGACATAGGAAGCTACACCCATTAAATAGTTTATTTATAATTTATAGTAACATAAAAACAACAGTAACTAAGAATTTTACACTAACAATTTATATGCACAAAAGCTATAGCCATTCAAGATTTTTGAAAAACACTTTGCAGACATGCACTCTACACTCATTGAGCCCTTATGACAAACACTTTGCAAGCATGCAATTAAAAGTCATTGAGGCATTTTGTCAAACACTTAGCAACAATGAATTTAAGATTATTCTTCAACATATTTATCTCATAAAATTCAGAATTGAAACTTTAAATGTTTCCATCTTAAAACAGGGACTAAATAATCTTAGTCTTTCATCAAAGACTCAACAACAGGCACACATAACTCACAGCAGCAATCTACCAAATCCCCTAGATTTCCGATCGGGGTTCTGAAAAGTATTTTTTTTGGAATGAAATCAGGGGTTACATGACCATTAGGCACGGATACCCCCTGATGTTGGGCTGAATCGAATTAAAAACGCGCAAGAATGCGATTCTTGAAAACAACAAAATTTATAGCCTAAATGTTTCATTTATGACTTTTGTCAAACATATGGAATGAAAACTTACAACTACACCTCTACATGAGGAAAAACAACCCAGAGTTATGCTACTAAAATATGCTTATTGAAATCACACATTTCTAAATCCACCATATGAGTTCTTGAAACATTTTACCACACACAAGCTAATTCATTTGACATGATTGACAAGCTTTTTGCACCAATTGCTACAATTTAACAAACATATGGCAGCCCTGAATGCTACAGCCACTAAGGCTTTCTGTCAAAATTCTGATAGTACTATTACAACAACTTGAATAACAAAACATTGAATTATTGATAAGAATATGAAACATAAGCCATAACTGAAATTTATCTCCAACTTACTTCAAGCATTTGATCTTCCAAACCATATTTTAGTTGCCATTATTTTTGCGTTTTCTTTTAAGGGTTGATTCTGTAATTCCTCTAGGTATGTTTTGGGTACATGTCCATTTTCTTACTTCTAATGTAAGCTGCAAGTTAGCACTTATTCATGCATAAATAACATTACTCATTCACGAACTTTGTCAAACACTTTTCAAACTATCCTAAAACCATTTCTAAAACATGCATCTAATTACTTGAGACAAAACCATAAATTGTGAAATACTTACCCAAGTCCTTTGGAATTTATTTATTGCAATTACCTTCAACAATATTTGGCTTTCCTTTCTCAAATGCTACAATACCAAGATTAGTACCATAAACTACACCAATAAAAACTCCAATATTGAGATCTAAACATCCATACATATAGATTAATCTAGTCTTCATTTTTAACTAATCAATAATATTCTAGATAACATAAGCCTAAACCAAAATTAGATGCTTACAAAAATTTAAATGTCTACTTTTTATTTTATGCTAAATCTATACTATAATTTTAGGACAATGGAAATTATTCCTGAAGAGATATTCATCTCCAATCGTTGAGAATATGATCCACTTTCGGTCCCTTAACCAACTCATTTGAACCATTCGGTTTTCCACCCAACCATATCCAGGGAGAACTCCTCCCCCTGGAACCCCCGAGATGTAAAAGCTCACAAACAGTACCAAAATACAACAGTAGACAGAGAGATGCAAGGAAAACTAAGGAAGATAGTTTTCACTTCCTCTAAATACCACTCATGTTCAACCTCAATAGATACTTAGTAGATTAGTAAAAAATTCAGATTTGTTTTGGAAGTAATTGGATACTCTCCATATCTCTCCCTCTCACAATATTCCTCAAGTCTCTTCCACTCTTGGCATTACCCCCTCCTCTCCTCAAATGAGAATACATGAGACTCATATATAGGAGGAGCAAAAATTCTTGTCATAAAGGAGGATTAATATGCATGCATTGTATTCCATTTAGAGGAGTGTAACTTATGCCATTAAGGAGAGGTATGCATGCCTTATTTAAGGAGAGTGTAACATATGCATTAAAGTGAGTGTAAGAGGAATATTTTATGACATATATTTAATGAGTGCAAGAGGAATATGCCATTCCTTGATGAGTGCATAAAAGAGAGTGTAATGTAATATTTAAAATAGAGAGAGTTACATAGAGCCATGAGAGTCATGAAGGAGAGAGGTATGAAGTGATTGAGGAGATATAATTCCCTTTTATTAATAATAATATCATAGTCTCATAAAAGATAATAATAATATTAATAATATTAATAATATTGAGGATTAAGTCGAGATTGAACTATTGCAATTGATTAATCATAAGTTAAGTGATTTTCCTTCAAGTGTACTTGTTTACCCATTGATTGGAGGTGATTTACTATTTTTGGAAAGTCATACTTGAAATAGTAGACATGACTTTCTATTTTTAGAAAGTCACTCCAAAATTGTTAGGAATGAGATCTTATTAAGGAAATTCATATGTGAGCTACCCATGAGTGGTATTTTGGATAATAGGGATTCTGCACCCCTATTGTATGCATCTTCGTGCCTTAGTAGATTGAGGACTCCGTGCCCTGATCTACTCTAAATATCCAAGATTCCACACCTTGATCTTTTTAAATATTCAGGACTCTGCGCCCCAAACATTTCATTATAGATTCAAGACTCCACGTCTTTATACTTCATGGATTTAGGACTCCGCGTCCTAATCCTTTTATCATATATCCAAGACTCCACGTCTTTATATTTCATGGATTTAGGACTCTGCGCCCTAATTTCCATGGCTTCTCATCTATTCTGCTTTGAAACTTCACGTTTCACCTTAAGGTACTGATTGTGAGCTCATACCCATCTGATGGTTCGTTGGTAAGATCTTCTTCCAAGACCTGCACACATCACAATCTCATTCATCAAATAAATCAAATGAATTTCATAATGAACTTATTCAAATTTTACCAAATATTGTGCATGACTTCCACAGTCATTTTGGTTTTGGAGAAATGACTTCCACAGTCATTTATAACTTGAGCATCCATGTTGGAAATGACCAAGTCCCCTGCCACATCATGCTTAGTACAATATTACGCACATATAATCATACAAATCATGTATCATCCATAAATCATAATTAACCATATGTTCCACCAACCATGATCATCCATGGATTTGTGTCTCAATTCTGAATCACCATTCATGTCATACACCTATGTCCAAAGTAGGATACCAAAATAGAAAACATCGCTAATATGCTCTTAACCAAAATCAATTCTTGTGCACACAACCATAGATATTGTCATAAGCACACAACAACCAAGTGACCTAAACCAGGTCATAACATATAAGCGTGTACATAAGTCTTTCATACATAATTATCATTATATCAAAATCACCATCTCTAAGTGTCATCAAAGCTATCTCACTAAGAAGGGACACTACAAAGCTGGCATGGAATCTAAGATGGATGACATGAAAGCTAAGATGGAAAACATGAAGAATGATCTAAAAACAGACATGGAAGGTTTGACAAAGTTGATACAAGAAATGTTTCCTAATGGTGAAAAGATAGTAGAGGAAATTCATGATGAGAACAAAATAAATGTTAATCATGATTTCATAAACTCTAATATTGGAGGGAAGAACCACCATATTCCAAAAATGGATATGAGAAAGTTTGATGGAAAGGATCCTGTAACATGGATACTACAGATGGAGCAATATTTTGATCTCAATAATGTGGAAAACACACAAAAGGTATGCATTTCAACTTTACATTTAGAACAAAATACATTTGTATGGTATCGATGGCTTTTCTCCCATAAAAAAATTGTCACTTGGTCAGTTTTTACAGAGGAAACGATAGCACATTATGAGGATACAAAGAGCAACACTTTCTTTAGCCAATTGATAAATTTCAAACAAAAGTGTTTAGTGGGGGAGCACATTGAGGACTTCCAAAAATTGAATATAAGGGTAACTGATATTTCAGAGGAACACAGGATTGATATCTTCATAGGTACTTTAAAGGATAACACCAACATGAAGTTTGCGTTTTGGAACCTGATTCATTGGAGAAGGCATTCAGGTTGGCAAGAAAAATTGAATGTAAAATTATGGCGACAAGGAAGCTTACCACTCACTTCTATAAATATGGAAGTGTTGCTACTCCTAGATTTCCACAACCCACAAGGTTGACACCACAATAATTAGAAGAAAAAAGAGCAAAAGGGCTTTTCTACATTTGTGATAGCAAATACACTAAAGGTCATAAGTGTGCTAAGAAGAAATTATTTTACATAGATTGTGAAGAGGAAGAAGAAAATGAACAAGAAGAGGATATACACTAGGAACCAGCCCTATAAGAGGAATAAATGAGTCCTTTATATGTCAAGAAATGGAATTGATGTTGTTTTAATGCAAGAAGGAAGATCCATTTCTTTTGAAAGTCGTCCAATCAAAGGAAAGTATTTACAAAAACCTATTTATGAAAAGGAAATGTTATCAATACTGCATCCACTAAAGAAATGGCGAACTTACCTAATGGGAAGACACTTCAAGGTAAAAAACTTATCATGATAGCCTTAAACACTTTTTGGAACAAAGATTATCTTCAGAAGAGCAGCAAAAATGGGTCACAAAGATGTTGGGTTATGACTTTGAAATAATCTACAAAAAAGGAAAGCTTAATGTTGTTGCAGATGCACTCTCAAGAAAGAATGAAGAGGTGGAAGCATTGCTTTGTGCTATTTCTATTATCCAACCAGATTGAATAACTGAAGCAAGAGATGAATGGAAGAAGGACAAAGATGTATGGATACTCATTCAAAAGTTGCAGCAAGATCCTAGTACATCTGATACATTTAGTTGGGAAAATGATTCCTTATGGTACAAAGATCACTTATATCTTTGTAAGAATTCCCAACTAAAACAAAAGATTCTTCTGGAATTGCACACTTCTCCTTTAGGAGGACACTTAGGATTTTTAAAAACTTACCACAGGGTGAAGAAAGAAATTTTTTGGGATGGCCTTAAATCTGATATTCAAAAGTTTGTGGCGGAATGTTTGGTTTGCCAGCAGAATAAAGTGGAGACAATTAAGACCCCGGGACTTCTACAACCTTTATCGATTCCAAGTCAACGTTGGGAGGAGATTTCAATGGATTTTATCACAGGTTTACCTAAGTCTGAAGGAAAGAGTGTCATCATGGTGGTAGTTGATAGACTTACCAAGTATGCACACTTTTGTGCATTATCTCATCCATTTAAAGCAAGCACAATTGCTACTACATTTATGGACAGAATTCAAAAGCTACATGGAAGCCCAAGGGTTATTGTGAGTGACAGAGATCCCATTTTTACTGGAAATTTTTGGACGGAGTTATTTTCTTGTTTGGGTACTCAATTAGCTCATACCTCATCTTATCATCCTCAATCTGATGGTCAAACTGAGATCGTAAATAAATGTTTGGAAGGATATCTTCGTTGTTTTGTATCTGATAAACAAACACAATGGGTCAAGTGGTTACCTCTTGCTGAATGGTGATATAACACTTCCTTCCATACTGCAGCAAAAATGACCCCATTTATGGCACTTTATGGATATCATCCACCATCCATCACATCATCTTTAAGGGAAAATTCGAAGGTTCAAGCAGTGGAAGATCACATCGAGCATCAGCAAGAAGTTCTCCAACTCTTAAAGGATAACCCGAATTTGGCACAAAATCGAATGAAACAACAGGCAGATCAACATCGTAGCGAGAGAAGTTTTGATGTAGGAGATTGGGTATTTTTACGGCTACAACCATACAAACAAATGTCCCTCAAGCAAGCAAAGAAGGATAATAAATTATCGCCAAAGTACTATGGTCCTTACAAGGTGTTACAAAAGATTGGTACTATGGCATACAAATTGGAGCTTCCTGCTTCTTCGCGAGTACATCCAGTTTTCCATGTTTCATGCTTAAAGAAGGTTATAGGTGAAAATCTTCCAGTTCAAACAATATTGCCAGAATTTGATGAGGAAGGAAAAATCATATTGGAACCTGAAGCGGTCACGGAAACAAGAACTCGACAACTACGAAATCGATCAATTTCAGAGTATCTCATCAAGTGGAAGAACTTACCCACTGAAGATTCTACATGGGAGGATGAGAATTTATACAGAAGCACCCAGAGCTACTCAAGCGTTGAGGACAACACTTTTTTGAAGGAGAGGGGCATGTTAGGTCCCTATATTACTAGTATAGTCCCTTATTGTTGTTAGTGTAACCCCCTTATTGCTATTATTGTACCCTTGTAACCCCCATATTGTTATTATTGTGCCCTTAAATTATTATTGTTAGGTCGGCTAGGATTACATTATGGCCCCATGGACTCCTATATATAGAAAGGAGGTTTTGTAATTTGAATCGTCCAAGAATTGCTCATTCATGTAACATATTGGAGGTTTCTCCCTTGAAGTGGCTTATTTCTAAGGCATTGATATCTCTTTTCTTCTCTTTTTTGAGCTAGTTTCACAACAATTACATATACTAAGAAGAGAATAAGAAAACTCCGAGGTAACCTCAAGGATATAAAAACCTAAGCAATAAAAGCAAGACTAAGTCTATGACGACGTACAGAAGGGACATAGATGGTGCATTTGATGGGAATGCATTGTAAACCTAAAGTTTCATAGTGCGGATGATACAGGTGTGAATTATACGCGCGTAATATATAGAAGGGATAGCAATTCTCATTAAAAGCAACATAGTATGAGAGCTGGTGAACTACCAGCACCACCTTTGAAGAATACACAGAAATAAAAGCTTGGTACGGATGGATGACAAGTGATCTCAAGTCTGGAACAACCTAAGAAGAAAATCATTCAAAGAAGAACAAGGTGTAGATCTCCTCTTCACCTGCTAAGTAAGTATCTTTCATTTTCATTTTAATTTTGGTTAAATGACTTCGATTTGCAAGGAGATATATGAGGTGGTTGTATTACCGAAGATCCTTGCATAAAACAAGGAGGATAGTCATGGTCCTCATAGATAACTGAAGTCACAGATAAGGGTCTCCTTTGAATTCATGAAAAGGAACTCTTAAGGTTCTCTCACATGAACAATATTGGAGACACAAAAGAAGTTGAAAGAAGAATTATGAACAGTACAAGAAAGTTCATGTCACTGGAAAGGATGGAAGGAGTGGATGGAAAGAGGGAGTAAGAGATCATTAAGACTAGTCTCCCTCATAATAAGTCTCTTTATGGCTCCCAGATCCTACTTAAGATTTGATGCAAAGTGACATCATGGAAGTATAAGAAACAAGAACTCATATGATCATGAGGGTAACAAAATCATGGGATAAGTAAGTTACCTCACTCATCAACCTAGGGTTTCTATGGAAGAAGACAAGTTGAAGGCAATAGTTTTGCAGAACTGAAACATTTGAAGAAAAAGGACGAACCTGATTCAAAGAAAATCTAAGAAAGAAGAAGCAAGTGATCTACACTACGATTGAGATCATCTTCTTCTTTAAGTGATTTCTGTTGGTTATATGATAGGAAGCAATGTAGCATCCTGATGAAAGCAGGTAGGAGCTCTTGGTGAATCAGCTCCGGGAAAACCTCTCTGATAACATTACTAATGGAAAGTAGTCATCAAGAGCAAGGGTCATCATGGAAACAGATGTCTGGAATATTGATGGAGCATGCCAAGAGAATGAAGCTCTTCATTCTTGAGAAATTGCTACAGGATGACTCAAGGGAAAAAGGGTATGAGGTATGTATATATTTATATGCTAAACATTGGATGCTGTGAAATCATGTCATATGGTTGCAGGTAATGAACTTTTGTATTTAGAAGTATGATCTATGGAGGAGTATCTCTCAGTGCACGGACAAATGAAATCAACATAATATGTCCTCATGGAATATGAGGTGGTTGTATATGAACAAGAAACTAGAAAGGTTGTAAGTTCCTGGGAATAAAGAATGTGCAGAGAGGAAGAGATCATGAAATGCAACCATGTCAAGAGGCAGTTATCATCCGGAAGCCAAAAGGATGTGACTAGGAGATCTCCTGGAAAGATATGTAGACTCTGACACAAGTCTGGTAAAGAAGAAGATCTTTGGCAAAAGCATATCATTAGGAGATGTGTCAATCTGTATGAAGGATGTCGATGCCTACAAGAAGACATCATGATGAAAGATCGTCACTAAGGTAATTTTTGTTCTAAAAGGTTCATATGTATATGTTTATCTGATGAATTTGTGCAATGATGCTAATCATGAGAAAGCGATTCATGATCCTTGGGGGATGATTCAAGGAAAGCAAAGATGGGAATAATGGTGGACCAGATGGGAGAGCGAAGATGATGAATCACTTTTTGACAGTGGACATCACTCGTGACTGAAATTGATGGATGATATGTGCCCTATGAAGCCAAAAGTTGAAGATTCCTCAATATCAAAATCCATGACATTGAGGGGAGGAACTCTTCATTAGTAGCTGGATTGTTGTTGCAGGACTCTGGTTGATGAGGAGCCTAGTGGTAAGTTTCCTGCTTGGAAGAAACTTGAAATATGTCCTCCCTATGTTAAGAGGGAGTGACGTATGTGATTATCTATTACATGTGTCATGCACTAGACGAGGACTAACATCTATAAGTCTTATTGAAGGCCATGTGAAGAGAATGGATAGACACATGATTTTGGTCTTCACCTGGAAGACAGAATGGAGGATTGGGTAATCATCTGGCATTCGAAACTCTTTGAGAATGAGATAGCGAATTCAAGATAAGAGCAGTCGTGGACCGATATTCTTTGAGGGTTGGCTACCTAAGAGAAGAATAGTTCAAGAATGTCATACTCTGGGAACACCCAGGTGGGGTATGTACCTTGGAGAGACAATGACTATGGTGTCTATTAGTCATGTGTCTCGCCAGCATTGTAGCCCATTGTCTCATTGAGAGATGGGATTGTAAGTCAAGGCCTTGCACTAGGACAATGTTGGTTGATATAATGCTACACAGATGAGATTACCAATCCGATTCTTCTTATGAGATTCTTCAGTTTGAAAGTGACCATGTACCTATATGAATATCTTGAATAGATGAGCATGAAAGCAATCAGGTAAACTTTTCATGTTGACTATGTAATTATGTATTTATAGAAAGAAGATGTCAAAGATAATAAATTTAATTATGTTCAACCTTCATGTATTGCATCAGTAAACAACTCTTCAATAATTGAGGAAAGATGTTTTGTAAGGCAGAAAAGAAGCACCTTATCAACGTTGGAATAAACCTTATGTAGTCGGCCATAATTCACCATGAAGTAGTCGGCCTAACTCTCAGCTGTATAATCGGCTTGATTAAAGGGAAGTGCCCTATATATATTCACATGTAATGTGGTCATAAAGCAACAAAGAAATTCAGATATTTTCCCAAAAGGATAGTGCGGATAAGTAATAACAGTGGAAAGCACACAGACTGAATGTGGTTTCCTCTATAAATTGCGGATAATTCTAAGCCACCATTGCAGGAAGTACTTATAGATCTACCACAACAAAGACAATGAATCTATATACTAAGTGAGTGCGGATTCCTCTGAAATTACCAAAAAGTTTAAGACAATTTGCAGATTGTTTTTAAGAAAGAAAAACAATGTGGATTCAATTTGAAAAGATACAGTGTAACATTGCGGATCTCTGAAGTAACACAGCAACATTATAATGCAGTCACACCTGGAATATAATGTGGTTATAACACTGGTGAACGGGGATCTCTGCATCACACAGTGCGGATAATATACAGTGTGGTCAACACAGTGCGGTCAACGCAGTGACAGTTTGTGGATAACCTAAGGGAGTTCAGTGAAGATTTTAGAAATATTGTTCTGCGTGAAGTTTTAAGAATATAGGGACTATCTGATATATGATGTATACCAAGCCTAACTATTGTGTCACTGGTGTTATTTTTTTTTATGGTTGTTTGATGTTTTAAACGTAATCATAATAATGAATGAAAATGATAAGTAAATAAGTAACTCAAACAGTTATCATGTATGAAAATTTTCATTAACTCTTGCCCTACCAAATTCTCAACAAATTCTACATGGGAGGATGAGAATTTTATACAGAAGCACCCAGATCTACTCAAGCATTGAGGACAACACTTTTTTGAAGGAGAGAAGCATGTTAGGTCCCTATATTACTAGTCTAGTCCCTTATTATTGCTAGTGTAACCCCGTTATTGTTATTGTTGTACCCGTGTAACCCCCATATTGTTATTATTGTGCCCTTACATTATTATTGTTAGGTTGGCTAGGATTACATTGTGGCCCCATGGACTCCTATATACAGAAAGGAGGTTTTGGTCATTTGAATCATCCAAGAATTGTTCATTTATGTAATATATTGGAGGTTTCCCCCTAGAAGTGGCTAATTTCTAAGGCGTTGACCTCTCTTCTCTTTTATTTTTGGAGCTAGTGTCATAACATATTTAGGTTTGAAAATGCATAAAATTAATATAAATGTTAATGCATTTTTATTTTATTTTATGTATAAATAACATTATACATATTTCTTATTTTGCCAAAGGCGTTTTCTTTTTGAGGTTAGGTGGGGAAACATTGTTTGCCCCACCCAATCTCCTATTTTATGTGATATATCATAGTGATTTCATATATCTCAGACATAATATATTTCGTTTGATAGTAATTACTACAAAACAATTTTATATGTATTTTTCTTTCTTTCATAGCTCCAGTATGTACTTTTACAGAACTCATGCTATAGATGAAGAAGTTTGCGCATTTCCATTTTATGCTTGCTAAGAATAAATGTTGATAGTAAAAAAGGCCAAGGCATTTATACTTTAGTTAAATTTTTAGCCCATGATCAGAGGTTTTGTCAATTTCTTCGATTATTATGAACATTAAACAAATATTCAATATATTTCGTTAACAAACTTGAGAAATCCTCAAAGGTGATACAATTACCAATATATTACATATTGACATATAACAAGTTTTTTAAATTATGGACCTATTTCCTTAACCAAAGGCTACACTGAACATGTCTCCTTCCCAAAAAATAGCGAAGTGCCAATATCATAGTTTTTTGCATTCCAATGAGAACAACATAGCCAAACTATGAAACAATGATCCACAATTAGGTCAGTAAAAAGTAAGGGAACTTTTCTTTCTTCCAGTGTCATGAAGTATGGACAGTCCTCTAGTTATGATCCACAATTAGGCCACTGAAAACTAAATGAACCTTTCTTTCTCGCAGGGTTATGAATTCTAGGCACTCCTACACAATATTCAATCTGACCATAGTGTGGACAAGTATCATTAGGAATCCCTAGAGGGTAAGCACTCAATTTAGGTTGAAAAAGAAAATCCTGCAAAACACCGAGATTCCAACTGTAGGATGACATGGTGCAAATTGAAATAATGTGGGCCCATATGCATTCTGGTTTCAATTTACTGATTTTTTGTATTTTTCCCTTTTGTTTTGTATTTGACTTATACAACATAGAAACATAGTTCTTAATATTTTGTACACTTTCACAATGTTTCAAATTATTGAATTAGTTTTGAGTATTAATGGCATCCATGATTTTTTCTCCAGATTTTGTTGGTGACACTTTCACTATCATCATGGAAGAGTAAGGGTTTAATGCTACTCTTTCCTATGCTACTGCCTTACGGCGTTTCCTTTGCAACATGTGGTGCAATTTCTAGTTTACAAGGGATTTGAACTGGTGATTTTTTGGCAAAGAGTGTCTTAATTGTATGCCAATTCCCCATCAGTTGTAATTTCAAAAATATTTTATGGCAAAGTAACATGTTTTATTAATAAATTAAATCATCAATCTTCTAATAACATATCAATATCCATATTTTTTTTCAAATGTAATGTAATGTGAAGGAATATTCATATTAAAAATAGAAAGTAATTATAAACTAAATTAGAAATTTTTTTATTCTAATTACTCTATCTCTATATAAAATTGATATAGAATTAATATAGAAAAATTTATATTTTATATAATAAAATATTTTTTTTATTATTATTTAAATTTTGTTTTATTATTTTTAAATGTAATATTATAGAAAAATATTTTAATGTAAAATAATAATAATAATAATAATAAATATGTATAAAAATTAATCATTAACACACATATTATCTTATCAATTAATATAATATCAATAAACAATAACAACAAGAAATATAAAACAAATGAACTATTAACTAGAAATGAACAACTTCATGTGATTATTTGAGAAAGATATATGATATTTTCCACATTCCAAATAAGTTAGAAGCAAATATAAAATCCCATTATGTAAATTTCCATTGAACATCAAATCTGACCTGTTACATTTTCTAAAGATACAAATGTTAGGTGTAAAATATTAAAATTTCTAATTTTAATATATTTAATGTTGAAAATATTTATTTTTGTTCCTTAATTTATAAGGATTTAAACGAGTGTTTTTTTTTTAAGCAAAGAGTGTTTTAATTGTAATGCCAATTCACCATCAACCCAAAACCTTCTTAAATTAAATTTAAATATTTTTCTTAAAAACAATAAAATTGAAAAAAAATAATTATAGTTAATGGAAAAAAAATAATAAATTAAATAGTTAAATATTTACTTATTTATAAATGTAAATAATTTTTTTTTTAAAATTAAGGCTCACTAACCCAAGAGCATCAAGAATAATTGAACCCATAACATTTTAATAGAGAAGTGCTTCAAGAATAAGACTTCAACAAATTAAGCTAACCTTCATGGTTTTTTATAAATGTAAAATATTAAAAAAAAAAATTGTGATATATTAAAATTTCATTTGTGTATTATTTTATTAATTAAAAAATTAAAATATTATAAAAAAATAATAATTTGAATATATATATATATATATATATATATATATATATATAAACCCCAATCCTTCGATCCTGTTTGGGTATAAAAGATCTGTCCACCTTCGCTTTTGTGCTTGCTGCAAAACAAGGTTGGCACCTTATTACTGGGCGTAGTCTATGGAAGGAGGTGACTATTGCAAAATACATTGCCTCGCAGAATTCACTGGATTGGATCAGTGGAAATATCCAGCACAGGCTGGGCTCATCCATAATTTGGAAGGCCATTACCAAGTCAGCACACCTGATCCAGCAAGGTCTATCATGGCAAATAAGCGCGGGTAATAGGGTTAGAGTGGGGATGGATTCATGTTCGGGCAGCAGAAGACACTTTAAACTACCACAATTTATTATTAATCACTTGGCTCTGGCAGGGATCAAGTACCTATCGCAGATGGTTGACCGTAGAAGGACTGATTCGCTTGGTCAGGGTTGGTTATCGGCTGGGAACCTCGGGATACCACTTGAGGGACACCCTGATTAGCATAGGTATATCAGAGCACTTCAAGCCTCTCACATTCGACTTATGGATCAAGATGATGAAATATTATGGGAACTTTCACCCAGTGGCAGATACTCCCCTAAGATCGGATACATCACCCTTAGTGCACCCAAGGAACCTCCTGAAAAATCCCATGGTGGAATTCTATCTGGAAACTGTTGGTGCAACACAAGACTAGATTACTAATGTGGTGTATTCTCCAAAATTGCATACCGACCATGGAAAACATCAAAAAACGTGCTACACAAGGACCATCTAGATGTTGCTACTGCTTAGCCCAGGAGGAAGATGCTCAACATATCTTCCTCGACTTCTCATATGTCCATGATCTCTGGCTACTTGTTACTAGTACATTCGACTGCACCATTTCATGTCATGGTGTATATTTAGCTGAGGCCTCGTCAAATTGGTGGAATGCAGCCTCCTGTACTAAACTGCGAAACCTCTCGTTGATCATGGCTTGGGGTATATGGACAGGGAGGAACATATGTATCTTCGACGACAAGATGGTCATGTGGGAGCTTATTTTCTCTTCTATCATATCCACTTATCATCTCATACCAGATGAGAACCAACCTACCTATAACAAAGTCATTATTCCTGAATGTATTGATAACTCTTACCCCTGGGCATACTTTGATGGGGCATCTAACAATAATGGGTGTGGGGGAGGAGCGGTTCTTCATACATCTACTATTCACTACTTCCAACTCAATATGGGATTAGGGCCAGGTACAAACAATTTTGCTGAGCTACTTAGCCTTCGACTTCTCCTAGTTTTCGCCCAGGAAAAAGGATGCAACAGACTGCAGATTTTTGGAGATTCTAAAATTGTCATTAATTGGTTTAATTCACATGCACAATGTCATTCACACACTCTTACATCATTATTGAGGGAAGTTCATTATTTGAAATCAGAATTTGACACTATTACTATTACTCGCATATACAAGCAGAGGAACCAAGTGGCAGACCAACTTTCCAAAGAAGTTGTGGAGTTAGCATGGGGCAGTTGGCATGTCTTTGAACATGAAGGGGATTAGATTTACAGTTATTATCATAGACCCTTCATAGAGTATTTCCGAGATATGAGAGCAGTCACTCCATGACTACATTTTTGACAGACTGATTTATAATTTTGAGGACTGACATGTTGTGCTGATACCAACATGCATACCGGCTTGTAATTATTTATTTTATTTTATGCTTATGTACATAGTAGGTAGTTAGAACTTGCAGCATACTGGCACAGATTGCATATTAATCCGCCTCCTTATTGGGGAATAGTGATATGATCTATGATTGAATATTGTAAAATGAAACATGTAATTTTTTATTGCTAATGCAAAATTACGAATTTTTTCTGAGGAAAAAAATAATATTAAAAAAACCCTATTAAAACTAAATAAATACCACCCTTGCATTCTAAAATAAGAAGGTTAAGAGCCAAAATCATTCTTTTGAATCAAGATATAAACAATTAGGTAAAGCTTTCATGGCTATGCTCTCCTTACTTTAATATAACCACCATTCTAGCATTACTGAAAATTTGTGTTATAAACATTAGAGACATGAAAGAAAATATTGGTAAAAACAAACTCATAAACTCACAACAATTATCGACCATGAACCTAGTGAAAATAACACTAAAGAAGTGTCAAAAACATTTCTTGACGGGAAGGACGTGATTATGAAAAAAATTACTTGGAGAAGGAAAGTGATTTTATCCATGGTACGAAGTTGTAGTCCATGGCTATCAATCTTGGGCTTAGGGATCGATTTGATTTGGCACGTTGTGAAAGTCTAGAGACCCCTTTTTCAATAGTAAAAAAACATAGTTTTTAGAAGGATGTTTACATTAGCACATATATATAGGTTTGGTTTTATTTTGATTTCTCTAATATACTAGAAACTAAATAAATCTATGTTCAAAATTGATAAGTTTTTATCCTTGATTTACCCCGTCCAGAAAATGTGCCTATGCATATCCAGTCTCGCACATGAGGAATCAAATTGCAACACACTGAAGAGTCATTCATACAACAAAATCATGAAGTTTGTGCACAGGAAAATACGAAATGTATCTTGCACAATAGGGAGACTAAAAGATATCGATCTTCCCCAATTTAAGTATAGAGTTATTGCACAACTCAAAGTAGTGGATTTATCCCGATCCTTTATTGCAACTATTTTTAGATAATGCATCTGCAACGTCATTTTTCTCCCTGTAGATGTGTAAAAAGGTCAATATTTGGAAATTACTAGTCAACATATTAATGTGCTTTATCCAATTTATCAGCATGCAAGGTTCTAGAGAAGACTGATTCTGCATCCAGTCTATTACCACCTTGGAGTCTCCAAAGGTATCAATAGACTCAATTGATAACCATTTAGCACATAACAATACCCCCCATAATGCCATAATCTCTACACAGGTATTGGTGTCCTCCCCACAATACCAACTAAAATGGAAATATGAACTTGATTCTATAACAATGTACTCCCCACATCCACAAACATTATTGCAACCCACCCCATTGACGAAACCAATAGGGAGTATTTTCCAAACGTCCACCTTTTTGAAAAATCGTTGAGTAGCCTTTTTGGAAACAAAACCAATTTCTTAGAAGTAAGCAACAATCTTCCCACAAGTACGATTGATGTCCACAACAAAATCCTCAAATATGTATGTGTTCCTACTTCTCCAAATTCCCATAAGATGTAAAAGGGAAGAGAGTAATATACCTTGTATATCGAGATCCAATAAGCTAAACAATCTTCAATACAGTTGGAGTTCCATTTGGAATTTTATTTTAAGAAATTCAAAACTCCATTCCAAATGGAAATCGCAAATGGACAATTGAGAAAAAGATGTCTCTTTTCTTCCAACTCCTTTTTGCACATCGCACACCTCCCCGACCCAAGGAATCCTCTCTTGCATAAATTGTCCCACGTTAAAATTTTGTTTCTCCATGCCAACCAGCCAAAATAAACCAGTTTGAGAGGGATATTCCATGTCTAGATCTTACGAAACCAAAAATTTACTGCCCTAGATGATTGTGTCGGGAAGATATAATAATAGGCATCCTGCACTGAAATCTGACCTAAAATTGTTTTTCCATCCCACAAGAGGATGTCTTCACTTTCAGCCAAGGAAATACCTGTCATTACTAGGTTATGCACATACCAGTCCCAAACACAAGCCATCTCATAAAAAATACCAATTTCCCATGAGTGCGACCAAGAAGGAGTAGCAGTGATGGGCATGTTAGAAACATATATTTGATTTAAAAAATAAATTCCCAAATTGTTGATATACCAGATTGTCGCAACAAGGAATGTATAAATGCCATCGAATCCTTTTATGGGATCCAATCCATATCGACATGTATTCTCGATCCAATCTCCCATCGAATATTCCCAATCAACCAATGTTTATATTTAGATAAAATTTTCCAGATGTAGGAGACAATAGATGGGACCCAAGCCCTACCTTTTATCCACTCCATGATAAAATTCGATTCCAGATCAACTACAATGAAATTGGATTTTTACTTACTCATATAAAGACCAGAAGCCTCACCAAAGGAAAAAATAATCTGATAAAAATTTCCCCATTTTGGTATCACGACCTCCCCAAGAATGAGAACATCATCCATAAAGACAATATGATTGATGGAATTGCTCCTCATAATTTTACATCTAGAAATGAAACCACAAGAGCGAGTCTTTGAAGTCATCCAACTCATACAGTCTATGATAAATAAGAACAAGAGTGGGGAGAGAGCACAACCTTGCCTTAAGCCGCAAGAATCCTTGAAAAAATAAGTAGGAACCCCATTGATTAAAACAACAAAATTGACCGATGAGATGCATGCCATTATCCAACCAACAACATGCACCGAAAATGGATACTACTACATAGGTCACTTTAATGGCATATGTTTTTTCTATGTAATGAAAATGGAACCAACGCTTGCTACTTTGTATCAACATACTTACATGTAGGTATAAATGTATTTCCATTCACCTAGATGTAATGGATTATTTCATAATTATAAAATTAATTGACAATCTTGATGATGCCCACTCATACTAGTGGATTGATTTATGTATGATTTAGATTATCATGGTATGATAGTATAAGAAATCATGAAGTATCACTTTCAAGAAAAAACCAAAAATAAAAAAGAGAGAAACGGAAATGTTTTATGAATTAGATATCTAATACAGAAGGAGGTGTGTTTAATATAGGATATCAAAGCATGTGTAACACCAATTATCCATCATATGTATATTTACCCCTTTTTCATAGATCCACTACACCTTTAACCCTTTTTCTACAAAAATTTGATTATAGGAGTGAGTAGTCAAGCCATAATCCTAAATACATGTCAAAGTTGATAAAGATGATGTAAGTATTTATCATGTAAAGGATAGTTCAAATAATATTTGGAATAGTTCAAAAAACGGAAAAGGGGGTGAAGGAATGAAGAGATTGAAAAGGACTAATAATGATGTTACAAGTACATCTAAAAAGAGGAATAAATTAGATCCAAATAAAAATAATAAATCAGTGAACATTATTGTTGTAAAGGGTAAGGAGGTCGTGGAAGTAAATAATGACAATGATGATATTAACATCATTAATAGGCCCAAGCTTCCCTCATGTTATGCTTCTCAAATACAGATTAGGAAGTGCATTGCTTTTCATGCCCCATTCACTTATTTCCTAACAAGTAACGACGATTCAATGCTTTACACAATGTTGGTTTTGCAAGAACAAAAGACTCCAAATTTCTAAATTATATCCTAAGCAAAAATATTATGGAGCAAGAAAGCATGATTTTATGTTTTCATCCTAAAGTCATTTGGGGCAGTGTAAATCCATAGGGCTACAAGGGATTTCTATATCACATTTTGGAGGAATGTGATTCTAAAATAGAGAGTTTGAATATGGGTCTAAATGAACTATAGGGTATTTTAAAGCCCTAACAATTGTTTGTCAACCTTTCTCCATTCAATCCCCTATTGATGACCTTGATGAAATCTTTGCAAAATGTATGCAAAAAAAGAAATCAGCAAAGGTTATGCTACAAAAGATTTGATTCTGGGGGTAAAAGGAGGCGTTGCTTGGAATTTGGAGGATAGGAATAGGTTATTTATCAATCACTTGTGTTGTTGATCAAGACCTCATAATGCCTTCAATAATTTTAATGTTACTACAAACATTAACTATCAAATTGGAGGAAGATAACATGTTTAATGATAATTATGTATGTTATTTACGGATAAGGTGAATACTATGTGCCCTTTAGAGAGGAAAAATAAAGATTTTCCTTCAAACTTGATGAACTTGATTGATAGTACTGACTAGAAAAAGGTTTAAGATATTTATGAAGGTTGATGGTGTGAAAATGAATTTGGATGGTCTGCCACTAATTGGAGAGGAAAAGTTAGAATAATTCAAAGATAAGGTATAAGAAGTGAGGAACAATCTAAAAATGGAATTTGATAACCTAAGACAAGTGTCAAAGGTTGTGATCTTGTTGAAGTTATTATTGAAAACATAGAGAATACCATGGAAAAGAATTCAATTGTAAAATTAAATGAAGCTAAAGAAAAGCTAATTGAGGTAAGGTTAAATGGAAAGACAACCATGGACCCATAAATATATTTCATAATAAATTGGGAGGATATTCAACTCCTAACATTGGGCATGGATTTAGAGCAACTATAGCACCTATACGAGGGGTTAGGAACATTCCTGTAGTTTATATATGAACTCCAAAGGTAATAAATATTACTCTAGAAATGAAAGAAATGGTTTTGTAAATGTTTATCTATCTCTATTATTTTTGGTAAATTCATGTCATTAATTTTTCCTCGATGTAATTCTCTAATTTAGTCCTAACACTTTGCGTCTCTTCAATAAGTAAAGTGTTTCCATCATTGGACATTAACATAATTTAACTCTTGCCTTCTTCCATGATTGTCTATATTTTGTATGGTTTATGAGAGCCCCATCCCAATGCTCGAAAGAAAATGAATCCCCTTCTAAATTGTTTTATCTCATTAGGGTTTTGGTGTAATTCTCATAAGCATGCACAATTCTCAAACTTCTAAAAAATTACAATATGGGATTAAATAACATTTTGAGCTCCTCAAAACTACAAGACAAATTATTATTTATATGATTGTTTATGTGACCTTTATCGAGCATAATCTTTAATGTGTTTCTTTTCTATGCCATTCAAGCTTAAACTAAGAAAAAAGTCTTTAAAGTTTTATAAATGGCCTTATTTCCACATTCTATTTGACCATTCTTCTAAATACTTGAATTATTTCTTTCAATCTTTGCATTAGTGTGGGAGGAAAATACTATTCAGAGGACAATAACAATGAAAATATTAAAGTTTATCAAAGTGTTGGTTATTTTCTACCTAATCCTATTCTCATGTAGCTTATATTCATTTGAATAGAAGATAGTTGTGCTTGGTAATGAGTCATACATATTGCTAAATATTTGGAATATGAATTAATATTGGCAATTAATTCTTTTTATAAGGCAGATGCAGAGAATGGTAAATATTTATGTCTTGGTTTCTTGATTAAGTTAAGAATTAAATCCCTCTTTCATGCATCCAATTTGGTTATTTCATAGTATTTATTAGAATGTATATTGCAAAGGAACACATATTTATTGATAGAAAGAGGATAAGCACATACAAAAAGGCTAGTGGAAACACATATTCATTGATAGAAAGAGGAGAACCACATACAAAAAGATAAGTGGAAATATCTTATAACCCCTAAGCAAATATACATTCTAAACCTTAGGGACCTTCGTGTTGGTTTTAAATGTATGCAGTTAATTGGTCCATGCGGGTTCTTAATAGTAATAGAAAAGGTGAAATGGTTCTCACACACATTTAACACAAATATTTTACCGTGGAACCCATACCAGGTATATTAGACATATTTTTCAGTGTATTATCTCTATACAATGTTACAATATAATATTTATATCATGTGGCATACATTAGACCTAGACAAGAATACAATTGCATTTCCTTAACAAAAATTATAGAACCATGGATTGAACCACCATAAGCCACAAAATTGATAAAAATGAAAACCACCAAATTTAACACATGAAAAAATTGCCCCAAAAAATTTCAGTGGCTTTTCCCCCCCTTGTGACCTCCCTACTATTCTCAGCACATACGAATCATGCATGAAGTTAATCATGCAAATAATATAGCATACACCCAACAATATTCCTCTTGTTGTTTTCTTTGCATATAGGAGGTGACAAGAGTACGTGATCAGCAATCCAAGGAAACAATGCTTGATTTTATACACCAAGAGAACTTATTAGTGCTCAAATATTTTGTTAATGAATCTACAACAATCTTCAAAATGTCCACCTTTACTAGTAACAACATTTAGTCTTCAACCATATCTCTCAAAAAGTGACATTGAACATCAATATGCTTTATCTTAGAATGATAAGCAAAGTTTTTTGCCAAGAATATTTCACTCTAACTATCACAACCTATATTTATAGATTGTTTTATCAGCCCAATACCTGAACAAAATATTTGTAACAATATTGTTTCCTTGTTTGCATGAGTGGTTTCCATGTATTTAGCTTTTGGAGTTGAGAGTGTATGCGTTAATGTGTATGTGTATGTGTCATATCATATATTATGTTTTTATTAAAAATCTATTTGTAGCAATTTGTTACTACTCAAACCAACAGGGGACATAAGAGGGGTTCCTATGAGGGCAACCGTTAGGTCAAGGGAAATGATGGAGACTTAGCCCGCCATCACCACAGCTAAGACTCCCTGCTCTTTATGGACTTTCACTGACGGGAGGAGACCTAGTAGTTTATGAATTCACTTGTAAAGTATATATCAATGAATAGGTGTGAAGTAGCCCTAGAAACCCTTTCCCTAGGATAGAATGAAGAATGGGACGTGTTTGCCTTTTAAGCAAGGGAATTGATATTCTAGGGAGAGAGGATGAGGATTGGAGGGTTGAGGTAGAAGAATAATATTTACAAAGGAGGTTCTCAATCCCTAAAATCCTTTGTAAACTTGGATTCTCATATAGTCCTTGGTAAATCATCTTTGGTGAATAATGGGACCACATGAGGCCAAGTTGACCCATCCTAGGTTAGGGGATGGATTTTGGCACGCAATGATGTTCCTAACCTAGCCAAGGTGAGGGAAAAGGATCAAACAAGAATTTTCTTCCAATGATGCCAAAATCGATCCTATTAGGTTCTAGCCTTGGGAACACTTAGGCAAAACTTGATCCTAGAGCTAGGGCTTGGGGTATCCACAGATTCCACCGTTGGAATTGATCCAAATTCAGAGGAGATTGAGGGGCCCCACCATCGAAGTTGTATCTAGGATATCAATTTTTTCCTATGGCTATATTCCCAGGAAATTGATGCCCTAGGTGACCTAATGGGACTAGACCTAGGAAAAAGGGAAAAAAGTGAAAAAGAGGGGAAAATTATCACCCTTTTTTGAGGGACCAGTGCCTGATTCAGTTCGGGATATGGATTCAAGTATAATAATGAAGAAGGATTATGTGTCTTGTTCAAGGAGGCCTAGAAAGTCAACTTCGTCCAATGTTAGATGAAAGAGAAGAAAAGTGAATTTCAAGCATTTATACTTCATATAAATGGTGCAATATGTTGGTTAAGGTTGTCATTGATGTCAATATGGCATTGTTGGAGATGGAAAATATTCTTGTATTGTTGCCCTAACCTCATGCAAACCCTAGGAGACCCAAACCCTATCTACTTGACTTGACCCTAAGTACATGAGTGCATTAATGAAATTCTAGATGCTCATAGTGTATGATATATGATAAAGAAGAAGGCTTATCATGAAACTCTTGCTATATGACATCCTTGTTCTTGATGAAGAAGCCCAAAGCCTAAATGACTTGACTCATGATAATGATGATTGTTGAAGGTCATGAAGAAGATCTAATCCTAATAAACTTAATGGACTAAGTCTATGATGAAGGAGCCCTAAAAATTAAATACGTAAAAATAAAATCGTAATGGCTTCCATGAAAAATAATGACAGTTTCACAAATATAATTTTCTTGATGGCAAAATGACCTCACCCAAGGATGAAATTGACATCATCTTGTAGAGGATATTTTTCCCTTTGTAACGACCTATTCTATGCCTCATAACTCCTCCTAGATTGTGAGAAATTGAATTTATAAGTTGGAAAAAATATTATTTTTGCCTAGCCGACTTGAGCCGACTTGTGTAGGTTGTCATGTTCCCTCAAGAGACATGTCTCTTTGTTGGAGGTCAAAATAGTATATATATGAGGTTAGACACATCATTCCCGCCATAAAATTTTGGTGAAGAAATACAGTAGTTATAGGATTCCGAGGTGAAGAAAAAAATTATAGTTTGGGCATATTTTTAAAAGGATATATTACTGTTTGTTTTTTTTTCTTTGCTGGACAGTGCACTTCAAAAATTATGGACAGACTTACATTTGTGAGGTTCAAAATTTAAGAACAGTCATCTTTTGAAGCTCGAATTTGTAAGAACCTGTGACAATAATTGAGGACTGTTCTATGGATGTTTTAGAGCTGCTGTAGGGTGGTGCAACTGGAGGAAGAAGGCCAGTACAACCTGTTGGGAAGTGTATTTAAGCCTTGAATCTGAAGCTTACAACTGTCGAAGGCTTGTGGAGGCCCAAATTCTTAACAAAATTGCAACTTGGACCTTTTCATCTACTGGAGTTTGTTTGCAGCTTGCAAATGATTCAAACTTGTTGCAGCCACCTTGGATTGAATACATTCATCGCTAAACCTCACCTCAGTTTCATTTGTGGAGAAGTTGCAAGCTTCAGGACAGTCCTGGTCACCTATTTTAGACACTCGGATAAGCTCAGGTGGACAATTCAATAATTGACTTAGGCTAAGTTTGGGTTACTATACATATCTTAAGTCTTAAGAAACGAAGTAACAATGTTTTGAGGAAATTATTTTGGAATCTTGAGACAGAGTTGAATACACCTTCAATGCCATTAAAGTTGAGCTTTGGATGTTAGTGAATAATACCTTTTGTAGCCTTGACTGACCTTGGAGATCCTATTCTTAGATACATGCGTTGAAGAACTTGTGGAGATAATGTTGAAGACCATGATGCATTAACCATCATGAGGTAACTTGGAGGATTTGATTGGGTACCATGAAGGACAGCAGAGACACCTTGATGTGAAGATCAAGGTTGTCATTGATGATGTGACATGGAGACTAAGTGAGGGGATAGTTGAATATTGTCAGCGTTCGTTGAAGAAGACATTGAGAGCCGTAAAGAATAACCAAACATATTTTGACGATGTGAAGGTGAGGGTTGGGGCCCAAGAGATTAGAGCCTCATAGAGACAAGGTTAGTGCCTTGGAAGATAGGGTTGGAGCTATTGGGTATGTGTTATATTATTTCCACGACTAGCCCCACACGCTGTACGTTGCGCCGGGTGCAGCAGAGGGGTCACAAGGGAGGCGGCAGCGCCCCTTGTCGGGGTCCAGGGCAGCGCCCCGGCGAAAATTTTTTTGGTATGCGGACCCACCCATGTTTTGTGCATGAGTTTGCACGTGGTTTTGGGGTACGATGGTTTTCGGCCCCTGGTATTTTGTAGATCCGATCAAGGGAACTACGGTTATGTTCTAATCCAGGGTTAATGGATTGGGGTTTATGTATGCTTCGGCATGTATATATATGTGTTATAACACTAAAAGGAATATAATGAAAATCAAGCTGGTCGTCCCAATTTGGGATCCAGGGGAAAATCTCTGTGTTTATCTGTTCTATGTTTTATGCTCTCGCTATTGTTTATTTTCTGTTATAAGATTCGTGTGTAGATAATTTCTGTTCAGGGTTAAAACCTACATTTGGTATCGGAGCTATTTCGTCTTCAAGGGGACGCCTTTGCTGCTGAGGGTTTTTTTTCTTGGGCCTAAGGTAGACCCTATTCAGTGGGAGATCTGCGGGATCGATTCTTGCGGTGAAAGAAGATGGCGAGCGGCGGAAATATAGAGATCGAGAAATTTAATGGTCAGAGTTTTGAGTTGTGGAAGCTCAAGATGGAGGATCTGCTGGTGGATATAGATCAGTGGATCACGGTAGATCCAGGTACTAAACCAACGGCAATGTCAGATGAAGACTAGAAGAAACTAGATCGGAAAGCTAAAAGTACAATACGGTTGTGTGTCTCAGATTCAGTATTGTTGAATGTATTTGGGGAAGCTACGGCGAAGAATTTGTGGGAAAAACTTGGGACTTTGTACCAATCTAAGTCTCTGGTGAATAAGTTGTTCCTGCGGAAAAAGTTGTATAACCTGAGGATGAAGGATGGAGACTCGGTGACAGAGCATGTGAACGCCTTCAATACTGTGGTAAGTCAACTGTCATCTGTTGATATTAAAATCTTAGATGAAGATAAGTGCATCAGTTTGTTGTGTTCTCTACCAGACTCGTGGGACAGTCTGGTTATTGCAATAGGTAGCAACACAACTACCTTGAATTTTGATGACATTGTCGCAGCCTTGCTGTTGGAGGAAATGAGATGGAGAAATATGGAGGGTCAGAATGGAGATGCCTTATATGTACGAGGAAGGTCCCAGAACAGAAACAAGAATAAGGTTTCGAGTGGGAGATCTAAATCTCCTGGAAAGTTTGTAAAGGTGTGCTGGAAATGCGGAAAGGAAGGACACTACAAAAAGGAATGTAGATCTAAAGATCCTGAGAAAGGAAAGGGATCTGATGAAGCTCCTTCTGCAGAGGCAAAAACCACCTCGGATGAAGGTGGAGATGTTTATTTGGCTTCTTCTTCAAATACACATGTAGATCATGAGTCATGGTTGATTGACTCAGGTGCATCCTTTCACTTCACTCCCCATAGGGAGTGGTTCTGCGAGTATGAGAAATATGATGGTGGTGATGTCTTCCTAGGGGATGATAGGAAGGCCAGAATCTTCGGACGTGGAAACGTCAAGCTGAAGCTGCAAGGTGGAAGGATTAGAACACTTCCTGGTGTTCTGCATATACCTGCATTGGCTAGAAATCTGATTTCTGTAAGCAAGATGGATGATGCAGGTGTAAAAACAGTGTCCGAGAAAGATGCCTGCAAGATGGTTCGGGGAGCACTGGTATTAATGCGAGGAGTTCGGACTGGAACTCTGTACAAGCTACAAGGTAGCACTGTTATTGATGGGTGTAACAATTATGTGGTTCCTAAAAATGGAGCGGAAAGCTTAGCTGTCTCTGGAGAAAAGACCATGCTATGGCATCAAAGGCTTGGACATATTGGAGATAAGGGCCTTCGGATACTACATAGAAATGGTATGGTAGAAGATATGTCTAATTGCTCTCTGGATTTCGATTTCTGTGAACATTGTGTATATGGGAAGCAAAATCGGGTGAGTTTTCCTTCTGGTGCTAAGAGGGCGAACAAGATATTAGAACTTGTGCACAGTGATGTGTTTGGACCTGTGTCAGTTCCATCACTGGAAAAGTCTGTGTACTATGTTTCATTCATAGATGACTTCTCAAGGAATACATGGATATATTTCTTGAGGAAGAAATCTGAAGCTTTTGACAGATTTAAAGAATTTAAGGCTCTGGTGGAAAACCAGACAGAGAAGAAGATAAAGGTGCCGAGGACAGATAATGGTGGGGAGTTCTGCAAGAAGGAATTTGAAGAGTTCTGTAAGAAGTGTGGTATAGCATGGCAGAAGACTACTCCATACACACCTCAGCAAAATGGAGTTGCAGAAAGAATGAACAGAACATTGATGGAAAAGGCAAGAAGCATGCTCAGTGGTACCGGGTTAGGACAAGAATTCTGGGCAGAGGCAGTGGAGACTGCATGCTATCTGGTTAACAGATCACCTTCATCAGTGTTGGAGGATAAGACTCCACATGAGGTATGGACCGGTAAGAAACCCTCTCTTTCACATCTAAGGGTATTTGGATGTGATGCATATGTACATGTTCCAAAGGAGAAAAGGACCAAGTTGGATAATAAATCTGAAAGGTGCATCTTTATTTGGTATAAGGATGGTTTAAAGGGTTACAAGCTTTGGAACCCAGAAACAAGGAAGGTTGTGTACAACCGAGATGTGGTGTTTAGAGAGGTGAAAGATGTTGTTACACATGAATTCCTACCAAAGGAACCTGAGAAGATAGAGTTTGAGCTAAAGGAGGATGAATCAGACTCTACAACAAAAGAAGACTCAGAAGAGGAAGAACCACAAACCCCAGCTTTGAGAAGATCAGTTCGGGAAAGAAGGCAACCAGAAAGGTATAGTCCATCTGCTTTTTGTTCAGGTTTTGCCTTAACTATAACTGACGATGATCCCAGAACTGTCAGGGAGGCAGTAGATTCAGAGGATGGAAAAATCTGGAAGGAAGCCATGGTTGATGAAATGGCATCCTTGCACAAAAATGAGGCATGGGATCTGGTGGAGTTGCCGGCTAGAAGGAAGCCCATCGGGAGTAAATGGGTGTTTAAAAAGAAGATGAATGTATAAGGCAAGGTGGAGAAATACAAAGCTCGGTTGGTAGCAAAAGGTTATTCCCAGGTGCCGGGAATTGATTTTGGTGATATTTTTTCTCCTGTTGCCAAGGTTACTTCTATTAGATTACTTTTATCTATTGCTGCTACATTTGATTTTGAGATAGAACAGATGGATGTGAAGATAGCATTTCTTCACGGGGATCTAGAAGAGGAGATCTACATGAAGCAACCTGAAGGCTTTATGGTGAAGGGTAAGAAAGAACTAGTATGCAGGTTGAAGAAGTCGTTGTATGGGTTAAAACAGTCACCAAGGATGTGGTATCAGAAATTTGATACCTATATACGGGGACTTGGCTTCACCAGAAGCAAGGAGGATCACCGTGTTTATTTTAAATTAATTGGTGACCGTGTTATTTATTTGGTCTTGTATGTGGATGATATGTTGTTGATTGGAAATGACAAAGAAATTATCCAAGATTTGAAGACCCAACTGTTCTCCAAATTCGACATGAAGGATCTTGGTGCCGCAAACTATATTTTGGGCATGGAAATTAAGAGAGATCGGGCAAAGAGGAAGCTCTGGTTAAACCAGAGGAAGTATGTCGAGACTATATTGCAGAGGTTCAATATGCAGGATAGTAAACCGGTGAGTGTTCCTATTCCCGTAGGTGCAAAGCTGTCTGCTGAACAGTGTCCCAAGACACAAGAAGAAGAGGAGGATATGTCCCGTGTTCCATATGCAAGTGCAGTGGGTAGCCTGATGTATGCAATGGTCTGTACTAGACCAGACATTGCACATGCAATGGGAGTATTGAGCAGGTTTATGTCAAACCCAGGGAAGGAGCATTGGTCAACAGTGAAGCGGGTTTTCAGATATTTACGTGGCACTAGTGATTATGGCTTGTGCTACCAAGGAAGACTAGGATTAGAAACAATGTTGGACATTCGTGGTTTTGTTGATGCAGACTGGGCTGGAGATCTGGACCAAAGAAGATCTACAAGTGGGTATGTGTTTAGCCTATTTGGAGGCGCAGTCAGTTGGATGAGTAAAATACAGTCTGTAGTGGCTCTTTCAACTACAGAGGCAGAATACATAGCAGCCACTCATGCAAGCAAGGAAGCAGTTTGGTTGCATAGATTGTGTTCAAGTATGGGGTTGGTACAGCAAGCTATAAGGATAGACTGTGATAGCCAAAGTGCAATTTTCTTGGCTAAGAACCCTGCTTATCATTCAAAGACAAAGCACATCGATGTTCAATATCACTTTGTTAGAGATATGGTTGAGGCTAAAAGGGTGTTACTAGTAAAGGTGGACACTTTGAAGAATGTTGCAGATGCATTGACGAAGTCTGTGAGCACTCAGAAGTTCTCTTGGTGTAGAGAAACAATGGGTGTTGAAGAATTGGCCCAATGACTAAGCTCTCTTGTGGCCCCCTGTGGAAAGAAAAAAACAAGTGGGAGAATGTTGGGTATGTGTTATATTCTTTCCACGACTAGCCCCACGCGCCGTGATTGCTGCGCTTTTCGCACAATACTCACGAATTCTTTTTGGTATGCAAAAGTACAATTACATATGCTCATATGCGGACCCACCCATGTTTTGTGCATGAATTTGCACATGGTTTTGGGGCATGACGGTTTTTCGGCCCTCGGTATTTTGTAGATCCCAAATAAGGGAACTACTAGTTATGTTCTCATCCCAGGGTTAATGGATTGGGGTTTATGTATGCTTCGACATGTATATATATGTGTTGTAACACTAAAAGGAATATAATGAAAATCAAGTTGGTCGTCCCAATTTGGGATCCAGGGGAAAATCTCTGTGTTTATCTGTTCTATGTTTTATGCTCTCGCTATTGTTTATTTTCTGTTATAAGATTCGTGTGTAGATAATTTATGTTCAGGGTTAAAACCTACAGGAGCCTAGAGGATTGGAGTCCTCAAGAAACCAGGTCAGAGCCTGTACCGGAGATAGGGTTGGAGCCCTAGAGGTTGGTGCCTCAAATTGACAGGGTTGGAGCCCTAGAGGTTGGTGCCTCAAATTGACAAGGTTGGAGCCCTGGAAATATCAAGTCGGTGCTTGGCACAATACAAGTTGGAGCTTAGAAGATTGGAGTCTTCATCTAGGGTTGGAGCCCTATATCATTATTTTACTTTACTTATTGTAAAGAAGAAATTAATAAAAGTATTCCATCATTGTTCATTTTGTGTTCTACATATAAGTGATCTAACTGGTAAAATTAACAATTGAAAATAAATATTGATTCACCCCCGCTCAGTATTTCCAACAATTAGTATCAGAGCCAGTACCTTCACTCAAAGCCTAACAACTTGAAGGTTGATCATTAGGACACAAATGGAAAAGCCAAGGAATAAAGTCTCTAATCCTCCTAAAGATGTGTCTTCCTCAACCATCGAAATTGAAGTCAATCAATTTGTGAAGGCTCCGTTGTTCAATGGAAATTTTGATATATGGGAGGCAAGAATGAGGAATTTCTTGAAGAGTCAAGGAATTGAAGTTTGGAAATCAGTGATTACTAATGACACAATGGACGAATAATCTGAGTACACTACAAGAGAAATGAAGGAAATTTTGAATGGGTTACCAAATTCTATGAAGGCCAATTTTGAAAAAATTTCATCAGCAAAAGTCATATGGGAAAAACTTCATGATCTTCACTCAAAAGAAGCGTTGGAAATTATCTCTAGTCAAGAAGATGATGGAAAACAAGAAATAAGTCTAGAATCCATCAAGGAAGCCGAAGATAAGAGATATGACAACAACGCTAAAGAAGACCAAGAAGATGAAGAGAACAAAGAAGACTTTGAAGAAGATCTCCTGAATAAACTTATGGCTTCCATGGGAGAGATTAACAGTTTGAAAAAGGAAAATGAGGAACTTAAGAGGAAATCACAAGATGGTAACCAAGACAAGACAAGGAAGGAAGTTGACTTTGTCAAGCTTCAAGTACAAGAAAGAGATGAGGAGCTCGCCAAACTTAAAGAGGAATTTCATCAAAACATAAGAAAGCATTATGAAGAAGTCATATCTATGACAAATCAACTGGATAAGGCAAAGAAAAGGGATGAAACTTTGTCAAGCCACCTTGAACAAAGACTTAAGAGCTTGAACAATCTTGAAGCAGAGATTGGTCAATACAAGGAAGAGGTCTCCTCTCTTAGATCTCAACTAGAAGAAGCAAGGAAACAAGCGCAAGGAGCCAAGAAGGTGATGGAAACTTTGGCATTCATAGAAGGACAAGTTGATGAAGCAGAAAAGGAGAGAAACACCATGATATGCCAACTAGAAGAAAAGGATGAAGAAATCTTCAAACTAAAATTAGACATCAATCTTCTCAAGGTCGAAACATGTGAAGCTACAAGAATAAAAGAAGAAATGGAGAGCGGTCTATCAAAAGGGAATGAAGAAGTCTTCATAATGAAATCAAATATCATCTCCCTTAAAATTGAAGCACACGAAGCAACAAGGATAATAGAATAAATGACGATGCAACTAGTTATGAAAGATGAAGATTGTGAAAAGTTGAAAGGAGAAATTGTCTTTCTTAAAAAGGAAGTTGACTCGCTGAATAAGAACTTGAAAAGCTATAAAACCCTAGATGACATCCTAAGTCATCAAAGGTCTCCCCTTGATAAATCAGGGCTTGGCTATGCAAGTGAATCCTCAAGCAAGAATGATAATGTTTCAAAAAACAAGGATGTGAGGAAGCCAGGAAGAAATGTTGATGCTCCTTGTTCCAGCAAAGGCAAGGAGAAGATTCAAGACAACAATGGAAGAAATCCTACTCCAAGGAGACATGCAAATGATGTCAAGAATACAAAAGACAATGAATATCATCAAAGAATCCCAAGGCAAAAAGACTCCAGAAGTACATCAAGGAAATATTCATCTCCCAGGTACCAAAGTATATTTTTTGGTTATTTCTATTCTTGTACAAACTTTGGGCATATGGTAAAGGATTGTAGGGCTTATCACAAAGATAAATATAATGGTCTCCTTAAATCTTCTAGAAGCAATTTTCCAAGAAGAAGTCATGATTACTTATTCATGAACAAGATGGAGTGCTTCAATTGCCATAACATTGGACATATGGCTCGTGATTGTAATTTGACTTGGGTCCCTAAACAAGCTAAAACCGTGTCTACCAAGCCAAAAAAAGAAAGTTACACAAGTATGGAAAAGGAAGCAAATTGGGTCTGAAATTCTCTTGAACACTCATGCCAACAACACATGTTGTTGATTTGATGAATGCATCTTTGGCAGATATGATATTCCAAGTTTTGATGATGAAATTCTACCAAAAATGAGACCATGTATAATGTTAGGGGGAGCTTATGATTCTTAACAATTCTTGCAGAAGCTATTTGTGAAGAGCCCTATGAAACCCTTGATGAGTCATGCATGGACAATCTTGACAGATCATCTCTAAGGAGAAACTCCATTGAAGAACATGATTCCAATATTGACTTCTTCCACCTGATTGAAAGGCAACATTCCTTCTTGAATTAGAGGAGTTTATGCAGGCAGAGGGAGTTGGTTCATCACATGAAGAAATGAAAATATATCATGGACCTCATTGCCGAAAGGAAGAGCACCATGATAGGAGGAGCATCATACTTATGAAGAATTATTATTGAAGAAGAAAATATGATGAATAGAAGCAGCTTATAGGGGGAGTACTTGGGCACCCCATTGCCATTGATGTCAAAGGGGGAGAGAATATTGGAAGGGAAAGAATATTGCCATCAATGACAAAGGGGGAGATTGTTGGTTAAGGTTGTGATTGATGTCAATATGGCATTGTTGGAGATGGAAAATATTCTTGTATTGTTGCCCTAACCTCATGCAAACCCTAGGAGACCTAAACTCTATCTACTTGACTTGACCCTAAGTACATGAGTGCATTAATGAAATTCTAGATGCTCATAGTGTATGATCTATGATAAAGAAGAAGGCTTACCATGAAACTCCTGCTATATGACATCCTTGTTCTTGATGAAGAAGCCCAAAGCCTAAATGACTTCACTCATGATAATGATGATTGTTGAAGGTCATGAAGAAGATCTAATCCTAATAAACTTAATGGACTAAGTCTATGATGAAGGAGCCCTAAAAATTAAATACGTAAAAATAAAATCGTAATGGCTTCCATGAAAAATAATAACAGTTTCACAAATATAATTTTCTTGATGGGAAAATGACCTCACCCAAGGATGAAATTTACATCATCTTGTAGAGGATATTTTTCCCTTTCTAACGAGCTATTATATGCCTCATAACTCCTCCTAGATTGTGAGAAATTGAATTTATAAGTTGGAAAAAATATTATTTTTTCCTAGCCGACCTGAGCCGACTTGTGTAGGCTGTCATGTTCCCTCAAGAGACATGTCTCTTCGTTGGAGTTCAAACTAGTATATATATGACGTTAGACACATCATTCCAGCCATAAAATTTCGGTGAAGAAATACAGTAGTTACAGAATTCTGAGGTGAAGAAAAAAATTATAATTTGGGCATATTTTTAAGAGGATATATTACTGTTTGTTTTTTTTTCTTTGCTGGACAGTCCACTTCAAAAATTACGGACAGACTTACATTTTTGAGGTTCAAACTTTAAGAATAGTCATCTTTTGAAGCTTGAATTTGCAAGAACCTGTGCCAATAATTGAGGACTGTTCTATGGATTTTTCAGAGTTGTTGTAGGGTGGTGCAACTAGAGGAAGAAGGCCAGTACAACCTATTGGGAAGTGTATTTAAGCCTTGGATCTGAAGCTTACAACTGTCGAAGGCTTGTGGAGGCCCAAATTCTTAACAAAATTGCAGATTGGACCTTTTCATCTGCTGGAGTTTGTTTGCAGCTTGCAAATAATTCAAACTTGTTGCAGCCACCTTGGATTGAATACATTCATCGCTAAGCCTCACCTCAGTTTCATTTGTGGAGAAGTTGCAAGCTTCAGGACAGTCCTGGTCACCTATTTTAGACACGCAGATAAGCTCAGGTGGACAAGTCAATAATTGACTTAAGCTAAGTTTGGGTTACTATACATATCTTAAGTCTTAAGAAACGAAGTAACAATATTTTGAGGAAAGTATTTTGGGAGTCTTGAGACAGAGTTGAATACTCCTTCAATGCCATTAAAGTTGAGCTTTGGAGGTTAGTGAAGAATACCTTTTACAGTAACCTTGACTGACCTTGGAGATAATATTCTTAGATACATGTGTTGAAGACCTTGTGGAGATAATGTTGAAGACCATGATGCATTAACCATCCTGGGGTAACTTGGAGGATTTGAATGGGTACCATGAAGGACAACAAAGACACCTTGATGTGAAGATCAAGGTTTTCATTAATGATGTGACATGGAGACTAAGTGAGGGGATAGTTGAAGATTGTCAGGGTTCGTTGAAGAAGACATTGGGATACGTAAAGAATAACCAAACATATTTTGACGATGTGAAGGTGAGGGTTGGAGCCCAAGAGGTTAGAGCCTCATAGAGACAAGGTCGATGCCTTGGAAGATAAGGTTGGAGCCCTAGAGAAGTGGAGTCCTCAAGAAACTAGGTCGGAGCTTGTACCAGAGATAGGGTTGGAGCCCTAGAGGTCGGTGCCTCAAATTGACAAGGTTGGAGCCTTGGAAAGATCAAGTCAGTGCTTGGCACAATACAGGTTAAAGCCTGGAAGATTGGAGTCTTCATCTAGGGTTCGAGCCCTATATCATTATTGTACTTTACTTATTGTCAAGAAGAAATTAATAAAAGTATTCCATCATTGTTCATTTTGTGTTCTACGTATAAGTGATCTAACTGGTAAAATTAGCAATTGAAAAGAAACACTGATTCACCCCCCTCTCAGTATTTCCAGCACAATATTATCAAGGTAACATTATGTCTAGGACATTTCATTCATCTAAAAATGGCCCATATGTAGAATAAGCTAAATAGACACATATTCCACATTTCATGCATGCAGCAATTAGCCCTAATTATAGGGAAGTTAAATTGTATGCAGCAACAAGAAAAATAGCATTAAATTTTCACTTAAAATGTTAGAGAGTATATCCAACGAGAATCACATTCGCAAGTAAGACACTCCAAGATAGAAATAGCCCAAATCCATACATCAAAATTCATCCATCATCCAAAAATTGTCCTCCAAGGAAAAATGTGAAGTTTTCTAAAGATAGAGAGATCCCAAGTCACGTGATGATACAAATGAATCCAACTAACTCCTATTTATACACCACTAAGGGGTTTGATTTAGATAATGAGCCTACATTAGCCCCTAAAAATAAAATAATGTGCAAATAAACCAATTTTTGGCAACAAGCCCACCAAACTAGCTCATAAATGAAATTGTAAGCCTCTCAGGAGGTCAAATAATAATATGTGCATGTCGTGGGTCTCTCCAAAAGGCCTAATAATGTCTATAAGTGCCATAATGATGAATAAACTCTTAAAAATGTGATGGACAAGGGGGTGGCCCCTTGTTCTTCAAGTAGTAGACATGTGGTGCTCCCAATGGGTGTGGGGGCACCGGCACACCAATGACCAAATGGGTCTCCATATGAGTCAAAGATGCTTGTAGATCATATGTAAGGATTCAAATGATGTAATGAGTGTTTCCATTTCATGTTAAAAGTCCAGGGACACTTCCAAGTGTGTGGTGCTCCTGTGGGGCCTGTTGGGCATAATGTACCAAGTGAATCATCCTCATCCTAGAGGTGGATCTCTAGTAATCTATGGACATTAGTGGGGATCCATGGAGTGTTGTCTATTGTTGTGGAGGCTCGTGTCTCTCTACACACACCCTACATGTGCCAATGTATCCCTTTGGGAGGTTAGGACCCCATATAATGAGACCAAGCCCAAATGGACACAATATGCAATCATGTATAAGATACAATGTGTCCCCTAACCTTCCAGTACAAAAAGTCATTAGAGTGATTGTGTAAAAGAGCTTACATACCATAGAAAAAAAAGTGGGCACTTAATAAGGGCATGCCCTTCCATAGTGGGATTTGGCATGTGCTAATGTCTCCAAGCTCCAAAGGGTGTTAGCCATGTACCTTATTAGGTGGTTTCTACCCTTAGAGGGGATATTATGTCCAATGCACATCCCTCAAATGGGGGTGGAAAGTGATAAATAAGTGAAATGGAATAGGGAATGAGAGCAACAGTCCTAGGCCACATATTGGAGCTCAAGGGTAGCTAGATAAGGGGAATCCCACACCTGGGTATATAATGTATAGGAGGGATAAATTGTAGTGCATGAGGTGCCCTGACCTTGATTTTTCCACCCTTATTTATATTCATTTTTCTTTTTATGAATTTTCTTTAATTAACTGCTCAGGGCTCAAAGGACAAGAGCATGATGTGTATGATTACCCCCTTTTAGGTAGGGTGGTTCATTACCCTTTAGGGGTTGGGACAATCATGGGTTCCTGTATGATAAAGGAGGCTCATATAAGGCCTATGGAACCAAGGTGATGACCATGGGTATGGGGTAGAGATCATGTATTGGATTTTCCCACGTGATAATTATTTTTGTCCTAACGATCTTTTGCATTTTGTGGTACAATTTCCTGTTGAGTGTGGCCATTTATGCTTTCACTTTTTCTTTTAGCTGCTTCAACCTTCAGGGCATCATTCTCGGTCTAACCCAAGGTGGGGGAAACGGGATAGGGAGGTTGAACCTATGTGGACCCCGAGAGGTAATGTGGACCCAAGTGGTAGAAATGATGAATGGAGGTATAGTGAGTGGAAATGGAGTAATATATGAGGATAAAGGAGTAGGACCATGCATCCAAATTTGGGGTTTCCAAAGTAGTACCACCCTAGAAACAAATGGTCAATAAAGGAGATCCCACGAGACTAAGGTCCAAGGGTAGCATCCAAAAGAGATAAAGGGGACAAGAGAAAAAACTAAGCCCACTCTTTTTGCCAAATCCCCCCTTTCCAAAGTAGTACCACTCTAGAAACAAATGGTCAATGAGATCCCACGGGACTAAGGTCCAAGGGTATCATCCAAAAGAGATAAAGGGGAAAAGAGAAAAAACTAAGCCCACTCTTTCTGCCAAATCCCCCCATCAATCCATGACCTTAAGTGTCCATGATAAGTAAACCCAATACTCAATTACCAAATGATAAGACATACCTTTAGATTTGGAAGTCTCATCTTCAAACATACGATCAATATAGAAGGGTGAGGGACCATATGATTGTATTAGGTGGCAGAGAAATGGCACAACGAGCTAGTTGAAGGCTGCAAGAGGATGTTGGCTGCTAGTTGAGGGCTACAAGAGGATGTTGGCTGTTAGTTGAGGTCCATCATTGAGAAAAATTTCTCCTAGGGATATCACCCATGAAGTGGTGAGTAACTTCTGGCTCCAACTAGGATATTATCTCTCGAAGAAGTGGGCAAAGTTGCTTGAATGGTAGGTCACGATAACTCCAACAATCTCTTGGTCACCGTAGACCTATTATATGCACATATCAATGACCAAAACCATGGGGCAGCACATTTTTCACACTCTTATGATCACCAATTCTTAATGTCAACCCATAAAATCAGCAAGTAATAAAAATATGCAACTTTTAATCTAAATGCAGCTAATCTACCGTGATAAAAATCATATGATATTAATTATCATGCAAAAAATCCACATGCAATGCATCCTACTGTAGCATTCATATGACGAAGCCAATATCAAATGTAATCAAATAGCCAGTGCAACCAACACATCATTAAATCAATATAGATGTGTCTTCATATATGATTACTCATGGAGAAAATCCTAAAGCATATGTGAACCCAAACACATGGAGGATGATGTGGGTGGGAGGTGGGAAAATATGGCTTCCATGTGAGACAAGAGGAATCCCTAAGAGAAGGAACATGGGTCAAGGTGTGGGTCCTCCCCTCTAAGTACACAATGGTGGAATGAATGATTATACTTAAGAACCCCTCATTACAATCATTTCTCATAATATTATGATTTGTAGATTCCACAAGGTTGTGATGAGAGGGGAACGAAAGGTGAGGGAAAGAAGGAGTACGAAAACTAGGTTGCTCAAGGTAATGGTCACATTGGAGAGGGGAGGTCATGGAGTGATCAAAACTTTGAGGGTGCATCCCAGGAGGTAAAGTATAGTCAACGAGGAGGTCTTCCTTAACACTACACTTGGAGGGAGGAAAGGGATCGCGAATACTTGAGATCATATGATAAGGGGTGAGGGGATCAGTTGGTGGAGACTAAGATGATGAACAATAGAAAATGGAAAAGGGGAAGCTGAAATATCAACGTGATACTTTTCTTGAAAATCCAACTCTAGAGGCTCAAGAGATTTGAATATACTCCCAGAATAATAAGGAAGGTAGGCATGAGCAAGGGCCTTATCAATCCTATCATTGTTGGTCCCAAAGATAGGGTCTTCCCAAAAAGGAGAATCAATCATCCCCAATTTCTCCTTTTCAAGCAAGGGAAAATGATAATTCGCCTTCCCAAAGGTATTGATGGATATGTCCTCAGAAATAATTCTCAGGAGAAAGGGAGGACCACTCTCAACCCCATCCTCCTTTTCAGTGTCATAAACAGAAGCACAGTCAAATTTAGGACCAACAATTTCCCATTTCGTTTTTTCAATATGGAAATAATATTCAATGTCATCCTCTATGGGGAAAATGGGACCACCTTCCACAAGGCTCTCAAAAGGAAAATCATTCAGAGTACTATCCTTGATAAAGTTAAGATTGGTCTCAACTTCACTCTCCACAGACTCATTTTTCTCAACACAAATGTTCTCAAAGTCATTTGGTTCATCATGTGGACCTGACGAATATTGATCATCACCTAGATTACTAGAGATTTCACCAATCCCCCTTTCCAAGGTCTTGTCACATGTAACAAGAAGAGGGTTATTTAAAGGGGAACCAGAGGTGTCTTCCACACCTTTACCAAGACTCTTTTCAAGATTATTCCTTTCATCACGTAGCTTTGCCTCAAAGGGGTCTCTACGAGCTATCCATTCTTTAAGAGGGGTGCTACCCCATCTTTCTAAGAAGACATCTTAAAAATATTCATAATTAGTGGAAATATCATGGGGGAGGCTATCACACCAATCTTTATCTTGGCCTACAAATGATAAGGCCAACAATCTCATGATTGTGTCCTCATTTTAAATCCCTCTTGGGGCTAAAGCCCAAGATAATTCCTCAAGATGGACATTGGGATCTTGATTAGGACTTCCTTTGAATTTAGGCATCCAACATGTCATCCATTTCTTGATTTCAAGGTGCTTTAGAACTTCTTCAGTACTAAGGCTATCATAGGGAGGAGGGAGCTTAAAATGGTCCATTTCTCAGGACTTTTACACATTAGAATTGAAAATGGAGTCGCCATGGTGAATGTAGGTGCCTTGATAGATGTTTGCTTCACCGTACAAGCATTAAATTTTAAGTTGAATGAAGAACAAGGGCTTTGTTCTTCCAATGGAGTCGCCAATAATAATATGTCAATATGTCGTATGGGGAACAAAACACACGCTTCGTGTCCCCAACAACGGTGCCAAAAATGTTACCCCTCAAACCAACTGGTTTCATAACATTTTTTTCATGTGCTAATGTCTCCAAGCTCCAAATTGGGTTAGATAGGTACCTTATTAGGTGGTTTATACCCTTAGAGGAGATATTATGTCCAAGGCATGTCCCTCAAATGGTGGTGGTAAGTGATAAATAAGTGAAATGCAATAGGGAATGAGAGGGGAAGTCTTGGGCCACATATTGGGGCTCAAGGGTAGCTAGATAAGGGGAAGCCCACACGTGGGTATATAATGTGTAGGAAGGAGAAATTGTGGTACATGAGGTTCCTCAAGCTTGATTTTTCAACCCTTATTTATATGTCTTTTTATTTTTATAATTTTTCTTTAATTAACTGCTTGGGGCTCAAAGGACAAGAGCATGACTACCTATGATTACCCCCTTTTAGGTAGGGCGGTTCATTGCCCTCTAGGGTTTGGGACAATCATGGGTTCCTGATTGATAAAGGAGGCTCATTTAGGGCCTCTGGAACCAGGATTATGACCATGGGTATGGGGTAGAGCTCATGTATTGGCTTTTTCCCACGTGCTAATTATTTGTGTCTCGACCATATTTTGCATTTTGTGGTACAAATTCCTATTGAGTGTGGCCATTTATGCTTTCACTTTTTCTTTTAGCTGCTTCAACCTTCGAGGCATCATTCCACGTGTGACCCAAGGTGGGGACAAGGGGATAGTTGATTTTTTGTGTTCATTATCAAACTCATGGGATAGTTTGGTTGTTTCTATTGAAAGAAGTTATCATTTATCTCAAAGTTTGTCAAAGAAAAAGAGAATTTGATACCCTTTCTTAGAATTCATTTTTACTCCACTCACCTAGCTCACATGGAAGCATGACATAGATGGTTGGAAATATTATTACGAGACTTTTCCAATGGTATATGGAACTTCCTCTAACTCCTCATGGTTGAGGAGTAATGAATTTTTTAAGTTATATATTATTTCCCCAAAATTCAGGTCAACCCACAAAAATAATTTGAAGAGTCGCACCCTTTCGAAGAGGCACACCCCTTCACTCCAAAGAACTCTATATAGGTTGGCATTTAGGTTTTTAGCTCATAAATTAAGATATGTTAAAGGAAGCACAGAAAAGGAGTATTTTTAAGGGTCATAGCTCATGAACTGGAAGTCAAGAAGAGTTTATTTGAAACGATTTTCTTGGGAACATTTTTGGCACATGTTTAAGGGTTTCTAGGCATGGAAAATTTTAGGGGCTAATATTCGTAGGTGGGCTAATTTTCCATGATTTTTCAAAAAAAATATTCGCCAATTTCCATTTTTTATAAAAATGATTCGCCCAAATTTTACAATATAAAATTATTTTACCTTAAAAATCACCAACATTATATAAAGAGTATAAATAAAATCATTGTAAATTTGAATAATTTTACAAATACATCCATAAACATTTTATAGTTTTCATATTAGGGACTAGTGAGATTCGCCAATTTTTTAAACCTCAAGATAATTTTCCATCCTTAAAATTTTCCCTGTTTCTAGGCTTGTTTTGGACTAATTTGAGGATTATCTTGTGGGGTTGATTATTAAGTTTTGATCTGTAATAGTTGTGGATAATAGGTTGTACTATATAGCATTTTCTCTTCTGTAGTGTATGTGAGACTACTAATATCCCTGGTACAGGAGTCATTATTTCTATTTATTAACATAAGGGTGGCGGGGTGGTGCAAGGGAAGGGAGTTGTAGCTTCTTTAAGGTTGAAGCCTGTAAATTATGGGGTTGTTGCCTCCTTCTAGTAGGTGTTGGTAAACTAGGTGGTTGTTGTCTCCTTCAAGTTGGTACTTGTAAACATTGAAACTATTTAAGATAAGTTTCTTGCATAAATTAATGTGTTGTTGATAATATCATTTGCATGTTGTTTTTGAAATTTTAAACAAAATTCAAAAGTGTCCAATACTGATTCACCACCACCCTAGTATTGGTAATATTTTAAAAAATTGGTATATGCAAAAATTACCTTCAAAACAATCTAATCACTGGAAGGAAGATCATGAAAAAATATGGATAAAATGGAAGGCATCTCTCCAAATACAATTCAGTTCTTGGATGGAAATTAAAATATATTATGGAGAAATAACATGGAAATTACCTTGAGGGCTTTAGGATTGGATGTCTAGCTCTCTATTGTTAATGGCCAAAAAGTTCCAAAAAATCCTCCAACTGATCCTGATGAGAACTTATTTTGTTGTAATTCAAAGGCTCGTCGTGTTATGAAGTGGATTTTCAAAAATCGTTAATACCAAGGTGTTGGGGTGCAACACAGCTAAAGAGGTTTGGGATAAACTTAAAATTCTCTTTGAAGGAGATCAAAAGGTCAAACAAATCAAGCTTCAATGGCACAGAGCATTGTTTGAGAATTTGAAAACAAATTAATCAGAAGGTATTGGAACTTATTTATTCAGAGTAGATGAAGTTATCAATGCTATTAGAGGATTAGGAGAAGAATTCCAAGAGTCCTTGATCATATAAAGAGTGTTGAGATCGCTTCCTTTGAGATATTATGCCAAGGTATCTGCCATAGAATAAACCATGTATTTGACCAAAATGAAAATGGATGAACCACATATGAAATGAGGACAGATATAGAAGATGGACGGGCCAAACATAGAAGTGTCATTAAAGCCTCAAAGAGGAAAAGGAACAAAGAACACAGGGTGGAAGGAAGACCTGGTGACGAAGAAGAAGAAAATATCATAAAAAATCTCAAAAGGGGAACTGAAATATACAAAGATAAGTTACCCTTTAAATGTTTCAGTTGTGGTAAAAAGGGGAATTATGTTAAAAGATGTCATTTTGAAGAAAATAAAACCTCCTACAAGGAAAATATTTTTTACCCCAAAGAGGACAACAATTCGTCATATGAAAGTGATGGAGTAACTCAAGAAACCCAAAATGGTGACCATAAAACTTATGAAACAAATGATATCGATTTTGAAGAAGAGTTCATAAACAATACAATTAAGTATGATGCAGAAGAAACAAATATGGAACTACACACCTTTTGGGGAATAAAAAATGATACAGAAAGATGAAGATAATATTGAAGAAAATTTGAAGTATGTTGAAGAGGAAAATATCAAGCTCAGAAAAAATAAAAAAAGGAAAAAAATGAAAACTAAAAGTCCAACTAAAAAGGTGTGAGGAATATAATAATGAGCTTGAAAACACAATTAATAGTTTGAAAGAGGAGTCAAATAAAGCCAAATATTATGAGGAATTGAAAGCAGAATTGGATCACACTAGAAAGGAGTTGATGTTGACAATAGAAAAGTTGAATGATTACTTGAAATTTAAAATATGTAATGAAAGATTAGATGAAATTATCAACAAACAGAGAACGCCTATTGATAAGGTGGGACTTGGATATGACAGCATCACAAAACCACCAGTAAGGGAAGATGAAGGAAAATCTAGAAGTCACCACCAATTGGAACAAAAGATTGGAATTCAATAAAATTGAGCCACTAAGAAACTTTGTTCCTACCAGGTATATTTTTCTTGGTCATTGTTATTCTTGCAGAAACTTTGGACATAAATCAATTCATTGTAAAATCAATGCAAGAAACCACTATACAAGAAACATAAATGATTATAGACCTAGAAATTATCATGGATTTTTTAATAGGAATTACAATCCATTTGATCCACTAATGGATCATAACATTGTATGCTACAAATGCAATAATATTGGTCGCAAGGCACAAGATTCTAGAAATATAAAAAGTATATGCTCCTATCATAAAGAAGATCACAAAATCACATTGTTTGCTGAAAATAAATAAGATGAATGGTACATACACAGTGGATACTCAACACACATGAGTGGCAACCAAAACAAATTCATAAATTTGGAGAAAACAAAAAGTGGCACTGTTGCATTTGGAAATGACTCCTTTGTCAAGATACTTGGAAAGGATTTAGTAAGTCTTGGAAGTGAATGTAAAATAAACAAATGTTTTACTGGTTGAAGATTTAAAGCATAATATCCTTAGGGTTAGCGAAATATGTGATCAAGGATAAAATCTTATGTTTGATTCCTGAAGATGTGAAATTAGAGAAGAAGAAACAAGAAGAATGGTTGCAACAACAACAACAAGATCAAATACAATATACATCCTAGACAAAAAGTATTGTATGAATCAATATTTTAAAACTTACTTCAACTTTTATTTTCTTTTCTTATTCCAATTTCCATGTGCAACTATTATTCAGTGAACCTACATATGTACGTGACTATGATGAATGCAAAATGCGTATATCTAGTTAACTAAATTTTCATATAATTCATCATCTATTAATATTTGACCAATGCATAATTACTTATTTAGACATGTATTAAGAAGAAACTATGAGCAGTAAAGAATAGATAGATCATCAACACATAAGAGACACGCCAACACACATGAACAACATGATTTTAGGTAGAAACCCAATGTGGCGGAAAACCACCATTTTTGGTGTCTCTGTCTTCATATTTTATTATAAAGAAAACATCTTACAATCTTGTACTGGCGCAGACTCATACTAGTACGCAGGCACCCACTTGTAGAAGGCTACAACCTTCTCTCATTCTCTAGCACCCACTAGAAGGGAGCTCCAACCCCCCGATCTTGTTTACTGGCACCCACCAAAAGGGAGTTCTAACCCCCTGATCATATTTATCATCTACCACTGGAAGGAAGCTTAGACTCCCTCATTGAATGCTCCAACCCTTAGCACATTTATGGACCATGTTTCATAATATTTCATACTGGATCCACCTCACTCAAAACATCAAAACTTGTAATCCACTCTTCATCATATTTTCATACTGGACCCACTTCCATCATTTAATCCCAATACCAAATAATAATTCTAAAACAATCTTTGAATCAAATCACTTAATCACTGAACCAACTGAGACACCAAATCAATCATTGAATCAACTCACTCTCAAACAACCAAATCAACTCATATCATTGTATACCCATTCATTGGAATACCAGACCACATATTTTTCATCACAGAAACCAGATCTTGTCACTGAAAACCTTGATCAATCATATGTCAGAATATATACGCTATTTTTTGAACTATACCCTTGTATATACACACTTTCCCTTAAGATGACCCGTGTACGGATCTCAAAACACTGGTAACTAAATCTGAATCACTATCACACTGAAACAATCACTAAAGCACATCTGAACCCATCACATATCTCCGAACCAAATACAAATCATCACACAATAGCATCATCACTAGTCAAAATTTCATTCCATAATCAGTTCAACCCAACCAGTATTGTCTAACACAGATTATCATAAGAGATACATCATCAACATACAACAACAAACATAACAGAGTTTATCAAACATCATTAACAGTTCATATTGTTAAAACCCTAGTAGATGTACGCAACTCTTATAAAGCACTCCCATGTATGTACGTGCTTTTCATACTTGACACATGCAAATATGTCCATATTGTAGAATATATACATGACTACCCAGAAGTATATGTGTGTATGTATGTGATCTCTTAATGACAAACCTATTTATAGATCTGCAATCAATGAGTCATTCCTTCGTTGCACAACAGAACATTTGTCAAACCCAAATCTCAGCATACACATTGTTACAGACACACATCATAATATCATCATCACAGATCTATCAAACCACAAACATATTATTCAATATGTGGTCATTTCAAATCTTTTAGATCTTATCCATCTCCATTCTCCCTGGTGCACACTTATTTCAGATAAATTCCTTCATGAATATTCCATCACATGCACACCCTAACACTTGATCTTCATCTCCTTATATATCTTAGACATTATCCAATACCTTAGGCCACTCCCTTAGTAATTTTGATGGTATTATTTGATGGGATCATATATCCATTGACGCTCTCATTATTATGGGCCAATACCATGGTAAATACCCTTGGTATTGAGAATACTATGGTGTGGAAGTTGTAGGCGAATTTTCTTCACCATACCCACATATGTATGCGGATTTTAATCACAATACCTACGTGTACTTTCAAATATTTCACATTTATCGTTCCTTTGTCTCTGAGCAGATATTCCTTTGTCTATCTCACCTGTAGCATCTGCATAATCATCATGTTGACATATTTACCAAGTAGGTCTCCATCAAGGACAACACATTAGTCATAATTCCAACAATAATCTCTTATCTTCTTATAGAATCAGACCAAATGAGAAAACCAATACCCAAAGCCCAAAGTCAAACCTCCTCCAAGAACTAAGTCAGCCCTCCAAATCTCCTTCAAGACAAGGAAAGAAACACCAAGATTAATGAACGTCAACTCCTTCAAGACCTGCTTCAATCAAGGTTTTGGCCCTCACTTCAGGTTTTCAACTTCAGCTTGCAACCTTCGGCCCTGAAACAACTACAGAACCCCTAGTTTTCTTCGCACATGTGGGCAGAAAATTCAAGATTATAGTCTCCTTCTTTTTCTTTTATTTTCTCATTGTCTTCTTTTTCCTTCGCTCACATTTTCCTCTTCTTTGTTTCTTTATATCGAATGGCAAAAATGTGTGCTAATGAGTCAAGCTATCTTCCTTTATATACCCTTCACATGGTGTAGAATGGGCCTCTCCTAGGCTGAGTTTTCACAAGTAAGGTCGATTGTTGAAGAATGTAACTAGTGTCGGTCTTCATAATTTTATTTGTCAAAATGAATTTTATTGTTAAATAAATTGACTTATTAAAGCATGGGTTTCATGTTTGGGTCAATTATTTTTGGGTCAAATCCTCTATTGAAGGCTTCTAGGTTTAGTCTTGAGTCAATAGAGTCATTGTCATTTTTATTAAACCCTTCTTGGGCTTTTGTATCATGTAAAAAGAATTATTTTGCAGTTAAAAAAGGTAATTTGTCACCTCCACACCAATTCAGCATTGTCCTCGTGAAGTCGACCTATATTAGGGCTATTCGACCTACCAGAAAGGTTATATATAGAGAGGCAGTTTGACCTATTTGAAGCACACACTTAAAAATTTCAATCTACATGAAGAAGAAGAAAAAAAAAAGAGTGATGTTGTTGGAGAAGTATAGAAGAATATGGGAAGACCTAAATCGAGTCCTTGGGAAAAATACCCTTCACACGTGCAAATTTTTTGGGTTATTGTTGGGGCTGAAATTCTGAATCTACTGCAAGTCTGAAATTCTAAAGCTGGGGGCCGAAATTCTGGATTGAAGCTGCAATTAGGAAGCTGACACTTGGAGACTTTGGCAGGGGTCATCTACAAGGAGTAAGGGCTAACTTGGTGATTGGAGGAGGTCTTTGTCTAGGGGTAAAGGGTCTTGTATTGTCTCGTCTTGATTTGAATCTACTAGTGGAATAATTAGACTGGGTTTTCCCCCTGGAGGGGTTTTAGCCCTGGTTGAGTGCCTACATCTAGTGTCGTTGATCTTCATGTTTAGATTTGATGATTTATTGATGAAACAAAGATAAAAGAACATAAAAAGAAGATAATAATACTACAATAATATCACAAGTAATTATCAATATAAGAAAATATGTCTTCTTTTCTGATTTTCTAACATGGTATCAGAGCTAAGGTGAAGAATAAAGAAAAATTTAACCTTAGCAAGACAAAATATTTACAGATATTTACTGAGAAGAATTAAACCATCAACAACAACAAACATTAAATACATAATGCACAAAATATTTATCTTAGGAAAACCCCAACTCCGAGGAAAAACCAACCCAATGAAATTTCATTAAATCCCTTGGCCAAAACCTTGGCCAACCTGGCTAAGTGAGCCTTCACCACTCACCTCCTTGGCCTTATATTATAATTAAGTCTTCCTAGGCTTTTATAGGCTCGATAACATGTAATACCATGAGCAGAAAACCATGGGTACACAATACCACGTGCCCAAAACCTCCATTGTTAGACTTAGTCAACTTTAACTCTATTCCCGAGTCAAGTTTACCTAACGTTCCCCCATTAAACCTTAACTTGGGGTATCTTTGACTATATCCATCCAACCTTTCCAAGTGAGTCATCCTTTCTCACTTTGGCCCTTACCCCCCTCAAAATATATACTCGGGGTATCAGTTAATAGGACATTCCCCTATCACCTAAGTCTAACCCAGAATTTACCAACAATTACCCAGGGGTACACATGCCTTACCAGGGCTTATAGCAGTATTCCCATTTACATGAAATAATTGGCTCCATTATATATGTGTTTCATTTTTTCTCTCTTTATATAATAATCCTCTCAACTTGACACATTTCATCAAATACTGTGTGCATCCATGATCCCACGTGCTAGATTTTTACAATGCTTAGGTCACTACATCCACCTGGCCAATAAAAGCCCTTGGCAATATAGGTGTCCCTCTAAAGCCAACATTTGGTTTTGATACCACGTGAAGAAAAATTTAACTAGAGAAATACAAAATATTACAGATATTTATTGAGAAAAATTAAACCAGCAACAACAATAAACATTAAACACATAATGTACAAAATATTTATCCTAGGAAAAACCCAACCCAATGAAATTTTATTAAATCCCTTGGCCAGCCTGTCTAAGTGAGCCTTCACCACTCACCTCCCTGGCCTTATATTACAATGAAGTCTTCCCAACCTTTTATAGGCTCAATCACATGAAATACCATGAGCATAAAACTATGGGTACACAATATCACGTGCCCAAAACCTCCACTATTAGACTTGGTCAACTTTAACTCTATTCCCGAGTCAAGTTTACCTAACAAATAAGGAAGTAAAAAGGAAGATTGAAGATCTACTGAAAGAGTTAAAGGATAAGGATCATATAAGAGGAAGATCTACTATCTATATCAAGAAAATAAGACATAAAAATGAAGTCTGAAAACAAGCTAGAATGAGCCTCCAACTACAAGGCATGGAAGAAGAGAATAGATTTTATTCTCACTAAGCATAAAGTTTTGGATTTTGTTCAAGGAAATGTTAAGAAACCTACAGATGATGTAGGAAAGGAAAAGTACAAGGAAACCAACATCTTGGCCATGAATCTAATAATAGATGGAGTGAAGGACAATCTAATCCCAAGCATATCCAATATATACTCTGCATAAGAAATGTATGAATCCCTCTCCACGTTGTTCACCATCAAGAACATTGGTCAGATAGTTAGTCTCAAGAATGAACTAAGAACAATAAAGATGACGAAAGATTATATCGTTTCATCATATTTTGTAAGGATATCTAAAATAAGAGATGAACTCCAAGTTATAGATGAATCTGTACCAGAGAAAGAACTAGTGATTGTTGCACTAGTAGGTCTACTAAAATCCTGGAGGTCTTGTGCATCAGGAATTAGCAGTTGGAAGGATACACCAACCTTTGAACAAATGTGGAATGCATGCACTCAAGAAGAAATTCACATATCATTAGTAATTAACAAGAAGAAGGATGAATAAGACAACACTTCAAATGCCTACTTTGCTCATCACAAGAAAAAGGGAGCATACAAGAAGTTCAAAGTTCCAAAGAAGAAAGTTGATATATCAAAGATTGAATGCTACAATTTTCATAAGATGGGACACTACAAAATTCAATGTCCTGAGAATCCAATGAATAAGAAGAGAGAAAGAGAACATGAAAATGTTGCCGATGAAGCTCCACCTAAAAAGAAGAAGATTTAATAATCCGAAGTAAAATGCTTATACTATGAAGTCCTATTACATATCTTTCTTAGTCTACTATTTTAAGTTTTGTAATGTTTTCTTTTATGTTTTGATTTCTGGAGTTTGTAAATCTAATATATCTTGTTAGAACATTTTTTGGATTTTTTAAGTTGTAGGTACCCCTCAGAAATACTATATTAAGAGGGAGCCTTCACAACCTACCAAAAAATAAGCATATTGTTCTCTATTTCATCTTTCATGTTTGGTTTCCTCCTCACATCGAGATTTGTTTTTATTATATACGCATAACCTTTTTATATTTTCCTTGGTAGGAAAGCTTGTAGAATACAAAAATATTATGTAGGAGACTTCAAAGGAAATACTTGAATCATGAAATAATTTATGTTGAAAAGGAATCCCTTCAATAATTGATGTCTTACAAGGTTTGTTAAAGAACAGAGTCAAGGTATGTCTTAGAGTACAAGATTTGTTGCAAGGTTCTCTTCATACAAAAGGGTATGATCATTCGCATTTAAAATTTGTTTTATATTACTAACATCTTTATGTCTAAGGTTTTGGATCATAAAGATTCTTGTTAGGGTGATTAATCATTAGATTGAATATACCCTTTTTATACTATCTCTTTTCATTTAATCATTCTAGTGAAACCCTAACCTTTAGGGCTCACTGTAAAACCATAGCCTCTTGATTCTAAGGGTATGTCAATGTTGATTATGAAACCCTAGTTTTCTTAGGGTTTGTTGATAAAGTCTAGAACATGTGATGAAATCATATTCTTTTGAAGTTTAGGGTTTTGGTAATGTCATGGTAAAAACCCTAACCCTTTAGGGTTTGTCTAAGTTATATTAAAAAACCCTTTAGGGTCTATGAAAAAAAACCTTGCATAGTTATAGTAAGATCCTAGGAAACTAATAATAGATGTATATTCTTCTGTATGATTGAAATCCTAGTCTAGTCAAAATTGTTATATATATCTAATTTTGATGTATTGATGTTTGTATCTTGCTTTTAACTAATAGATATTGATATGAAATTCAAGTGCATGATAATGAAACCCTATATGTGTGTGTGTGTGTGTGTTATATCTCGATTATGGGTGATTTAGTTTAATTAATGAAATCTAGGGTATATGACCAAACCCTAGTAGAATTATATGTATAATGGGATTGATATCTTGATTGAGTTGCTTTAAGTCTTGATGATGAAGTCTAGGGTTTGTGACAAAACCCTAGCAAGTTGTTGAAATCTAGTACATAAAATATGTAACCCTTGTTGATTATGAACCTAACTAGGTTTAGGTATTTGAAGTCTATGAGTGTTTTGATGCTTCCATTGTAATGACATGATTTTGATCTGCTTCATGCTTCTATCTATTTTTATTTGGTTGTACTTGCTATTAAAAAATTTGTAGGTACGTGATCTTCAAGATATTGAAGATGTTCATAATGATAAGCATGATGAAGGAAGCTACAAGAATGATGGATAATCAAATATGACCTTGATGTCATGAGAAATAAATGAAGCCTTGAAAGTATAAAGTTACTCTGATATTAGAAAATAAGGAATTTGTTAACCTCCCTAAGTTGAGAGGGAGCTTGGATAAAAGAAAAGGTATAACTCCCCAGTTGAGAGGGAGGGAAAATTATGACAGTCATAATGAATACCTTGAATGAAAAATGAAACTGAAGAATGAATGAAATTACTAAAGTTTTATTTTCAAACAAAATACTTGAAGACTATTGAGGTTGTATATGGCGCTACTAAAGAAGTGAAAGAAGAAATAAAGGTTCCGACAAGTTGTAATTGGATAAATTGATGATGATATAAATAAAATCAGAATGATTGAGGACCCCAAAGGTTTGTGTTTACTTGTATATATATATGAATCTTTATCACTGATTGGGGTTGTGATTGTGCAAGATCTCTCCGTAAAAATGTTGAACGTTTAAAGCATACTTTAATTGATAGATATGTTGAAAAATGTGTAACTGGGTTCGGTCTTCATAAGTATGAAATGTACTTTCGATTCTTGTAAATTTTAAAATGAAAGAAAAATTATTATTATTATTTTTGAAGCATGGGTTTCATGCTCAATGTATTTTATTTTATAGGTCAAGCACCCATTGAGTGCTTCTAGGGTTTTTCCTAGGTCAAGAAGTCAAAAGAGACATTGTCATAAGTTGAAGACCCCATTGGGCACATTGTAACTTGTAAAGAAATATATTCTTGTCTTTAAAAGTGACGGAATACCCTCCAAGACCAAGTCGGCCTGGTAGCTGGAAATTCGGCCTAAAAGGATCAGCGTGCTAAGAATTAGATAGGGCTAGGTTTAATTGAAATTATTTACTTGATAATTACTTGTGAGCTTAGTTCTTTTACTTATTTCTTCTCTTCTTAGCTTATTATGTCTTTCATCAAGTCAATTACCAAAACACAAGAGACACAAATTTAGGCTCTTCAAGCCAGGGAAAAAACCTCTCCCTCTTGGAGAGGAAAACCCACAAGAAATTATTCTTATAGACTTTCAGTTGACAAGTACCATGACCATGACACAGATCCTTGACCCGTATATGCCTCCAATACCTTGTCACTACTTCTTCCTTGACTTCTTAAGTTGATTCTTCTTTTATGCACCGTCCTGCACCTTTCTGCACCAAGACTAGAGAGCTCTGTCTCTAGGTGTATTCTTCCTTCTTTAAGATATCAACACCTTGTCATAGATTATCTTGTGCACACCTAACCTTGTTGGCTTTTATTCAACTTGCACGTTTCATGTATCCTTTCGTTGGACAGTACACCTTCTTCACACTATATAGATACCTTTTTCTTGCATTGTATTACTTCGTTGATCTGTCTCCCTTATTCGTATTACTTTAATGATATATCTTCGTTGATCTGTCTCTTCTTCGTACCAAAAAATAGTCCTAACTTCTCACTTTATTATAGTCTTCAAACTCCGCATTTATTTCATTGATCCTTGTCTGGATTTCTTCCTGCAACCCAGTCTGAAAATCTCAGACAAAATATGAATTATGTTTTATGCACAGTATGCTAGGGTATATATAGTTGTCTGAGTCTATAAATAAGTCGACCTGACCAGTGAAAGGGTGTGACTGTATAAATAATATGCAATAAGCATGCATATGTGCAGGATGCACCTGATATCACACTATTTAACTTTATGCAAGATATTGAATCTATTCCACTTGTTAATCTTTTGCGGAAAAATTAATTGCACACACATGTGAAGCATAAACAAAAATATTCAATCGCACATAACACAGTTTTTAACCAGGAAAGCCTGAAGCTGAAAACCCCAACTATATATTATGTAACATGGAGATCATATGACAATCTCATACAAGCGTACAAAGCTTATCACAAGCTCTCAGTACATTACAATCGTCATACACTAATCAGGCCCAATCTTGCAAATCCATGCACCGATCTATGCCACCTTCTAGCCAGCCTCCACTACGCAATCTCTGCTGAAGAATAGCTCTGAATGAATTCGAATTCCTCTTGGATTGACTGTGAAATCCTCATTGGCATCTCCACTCCGTGTTTGATGCAATCAATGCATCACTAATAGTCACAACAGATAGTCTATCTTGCCCTTTCACCTATCTCTCCACTGGTCTCCACTGAAACTGCCATGCACTGTAGTTAACTGATGTATTGTTCAGTTGATTAATGAGTTATTATTTATGAATTAATTGACTAATTAATTCACTCCACTCTCACTAGTGTATCATTCAATTAGATTAGATACAACTAGCTCAACTGAGTCTAACTGAGTTAAACTAACTACAACTCCATAACTGCTTCTTCCAACTGTGTCATAACTCTGCCACTTGAGTTCTAACTGAGTCCTCCATGCAATAGCTCCAGTAAACCCTCAAGAATAGCGTAATTTCTTTTGTTAGCTGCTATGCCACATCTCTACACTGAACTGAAGTGCTCCAAGAGAATAATTTTCTATTTAGAGTTTGATTATTATTAAGAGCTAATAATAATCGACATGCATCTATTTTTAGATTGACGATCTATAAATAGACTTCACCCAATATTCTAAAAATAGAATTTCATCTATTTTTCCAACTTGATCAACCATCCACAAATAGCATCCTGCAACTTCTGAAATATGATCATCATGTCTAAAAATAGACATAGTCTAAACATAGACTTGCACCAAAAATAGCCTGCGAGCCCACTTAGTGAAGGCGACTCTTTTCACTAAGCTCTTCATCTTGTTGAATCTCAACAATCCCTCTCAACAAGATAGGGATTATCCTTCACCCCGATCTTGCCTCTATGGTATTCAAATTTGCTCCTGGTGAGTGCCTTCGTCAGAATATATGCATCCTGATCCTCCGTAGGAATGTACTGAAGCAACATGATCTTTCGTTACACACAATCTCTGATATGATGATACCAGATATCAATATGTTTAGATATATCATGAAACAAAATATTAACGGAGATTTTAATGCAACTCTAATTATCACAATGAATCACCGTGGGATCTAAATGTGAACCGAACAAACCCAACCCGAATCTTCCTCATCGAGATAGCCTCACATGCGGCTAAACTTGCTTCATGTATTTTGCTCACATTTGACCCATGAACCCAGTGCCATGGATCTTTGTTTCTGTTGTGCCAAGAAACTGTTTACAGATCCGATGCTAAAAATCCCTCTTTGATGTGCTCTTTCTGTCTGTTGGGCTTCCTACCCAATCTGCATCCGTGAAGCCATGCAACTTCACCTCATCCGTCTGTTTGTACCATAAACCATACTCAGATGTGCCCCTGAGATATCTCAGGACATGCTTGCCTGCCTTCCAAAAGAGCTTGGTAGGCTTAACCATCGCTTGTGAAATCTGGTTCACCGCATAGCATATGTCCGGTCTTGTATTGACTAAATACATGAGCGAACCCACCAACTGTCGATAAACAGTGGCATTCACTACCTCTGCCGATGTAGCATCCTCTTTCTTCCAATTTCTTGAAAGAGGAGTGTCAATAGGCTTGCAGCCTTGCATGTGAAACTTCTCCAGTATCTCCCGAGCATACTTGCCTTGAGACACAAACAGTTCACCTTCCCACTGCCATATTTCCAATCCAAGGAAATAATGAAGGAGGCCCAAATCCTTCATCTCAAACTCCTTTGCAAGATCAACCTTACATCAGTGTATCAACTGCTCATCACCTCTTAGTATCAAATCATCAACATAAAGTACAATGATCAAAAGCTTACCCTCAACCACAATCTGGTATAGGTTTGCATCCGCCTCACTCTCGGTGAAGCCAAGTACAGTGAAATAGCTATCGATCCGAGTGTACCAAGCACAGTGTACTTGTTTCAGCCCATACAACGCTCTTTTGAGTCTGCACACATGTGACTCGCTGCTAAAGATCTCAAATCCTTCAAGCTACTCAATGTACACCTCTTCCTCAATGATCCCATTAAGGAACGCAGTCTTCACATCCATCTAATGAATGTGCCAAACCATCTGCACTGAGAGAGCAAGGATGGTCTGTATGGAAGAATACCGTGTGACAGGTGCAAAGGTTTCTTCATAGTCAATCCCCTCAACCTGTGAGAAGCCCCGGGCAAAAAATCTTGCCTTATAATTCTCGACGCTCCCATCAGCATCTTGCTTTACCTTGTAGATCCATCTTGATCCTACAACTGATTTTTCCCACGGCCTTGGAACAATCTCCCAAGCACTTTTTTTGACAATGGAGTCATACTCCTCCACCATGGCATCTACCCATGTGGGCTCATGCGCTGCTTCTTCAAAAGAATATGGCTCTATCACAATACGCTTGCTCATAAGAGCCATGTATCCAGTATATCGGTCAGGTGACTATCTCTGTCTACACTGTGATGTAGGAACTCCTACATTTTGTGCCGCATCCACCTTCAGTCTCTCAGCTTCTGTGGTACGCTTCCTGCCTTGTCTGATGTTTGGTTCTGCATGAGTGGACTCCTCCACTCCATGAATCTCCTCATGTGGCTGATCCACATCCAGAGGCTCATCTTTGGGAACAAGAAGTTCCTCTTCCGCATGCAAGTGTAGCTCCCTCTCAAGCGACAACTACATGGCTTTCACCTCATTGAATTTTATATCCCGTCGCATAACAGTCATCCGACTATTTGGAACATACACACGATAGTTATGGGGTGTTTTTGTGTACCCCACAAATATCCCAACTTCTGCAGTTGGCTCCAACTTCTTCCTGGCATCCTTCGTCACATGAATGTAAACAGGTGAGCCAAAAATCTTCAAATGAGAAATATCAGGATTCTTACCATTAAAAGCTTCCTCGGGTGTACTCATGCCAAGTACTCTATGAGGACAACGGTTTTGCACATAAACTGCAATGTTGCATCCTTCCGCCCACAAGTGCATCGGTAGGCCCTGGTCATGCAGCACCCACGATTGTTCTATTCTTTCTCTTCGCAACCCCATTCTGATGTGGGTTATGAGGTGATATGAGTTCTCTTCGAATTCCTTCTTTTCTACAGAAGTATTTTAATTTTCCCGAGATGTATTCACCAACATTATCGCTCCTTAAATCTTTCACCTGCTTCCCCAACTCCTTCTCCACCAATGCCTTGAACTCACAGAACTTTGAGAACGTTTCACTCTTCTTCTACATGAAGAAGATCCAGCATCTACGAGAAAATTCATCAACAAATATCACATAATACCTTTGTTTTGCTGTTGAAGCAACCGAGAATGGTCCACACACGTCAGTGTGAATTCTCTCCAGGATCACCGAAGCACGGTTCTCCTTCTCATGAAAGGTGGTATTCACAAACTTAACCATTGTACATCCTTTGCACTGATCTGACTGCGCAAGAGTACCCTTGGGAAGTCCAGTAGAAATTTGTTGCAAAATTTTCAAAGCGCCATGGTGAAGATGGCCCAATCTCCTGTGCCATAATTCGCCCTCATCCCGGCTCACCACTTCTTCTGCTTTGCCTACCATTGCAGCGCAGCCATCTGCCTCTAGCTTGTAGAGATTCTTAATTCGAACCCCTATATTCATGGTTTGACCCGTTGTTTTATGTCAAAGGAAGGCTTTTCCCTCACTGAAAACAACATCATAACCTCTGTCTTCCAGCATTGCAACTGAGACCAAGTTCTTCTTCAGACTTGGAACATGCATGACATTCTTCAACAAGAATAAATTACCGGACTCCCTCTCAAAGGTAATGGTCCCAATGCCAGTCGCACTGTACTGACCATCATCGCCCATATCTATATGCAACTGGAGGTCCTTCTCCTCCAAGTCACTGAACAACTCTTTGTCTCCCGTCATATGGAAAGACGCACCACTGTCAAGATAGCACACCGATCCCATGCAGCTTGAAACCAAGCATGTGATCAAAGAAAAATCCAACTCAAATTGCGAGGCTAAGGCCTCTCTAGCTACAGATCCAGCAGCCTACTTATTCTTCTTCTTCTGTGGATAGTTAGTGGCAAAATGTCCATGCTCGTGACAGTGAAAACACTTCACTTTGGAAAAATCCTGCTTCTTGCCTTTCACACCAGATTTAGAAGGATTTTTCTTCCCCTTCCCTTTCCTTGCTTTGGCAGCCAAAGCGCAATTCTCTTCATCTTCATTCTTCGATGAAGATCCATCCCTGGTACCCTGCCTTATCTCCTCCTGCACAAGATCCGACCAAAGTCGCTCCCATCTCGGCAGTTTCTCCCGTCCATTGACAGAGTCTTCGTAGCTATGCCAACTCTTCGGAAGCCCAAGGAGAGCCAAGCTCACCAATTCTTCTTCATCAACAGTAACCCCCACACTTCCCAGCTCATCCTTGCAGTGGACAAACTTCGTGAGGTATTTTGGAATATTGTTGCCTTTCTCCATTTTTATTTTTCTGAGCTTGTCGTTAAGCGCCAACTTCCTCTAGTCACTTCTGCTTTGGAACAAATCAGTCAAAGCCTTCCACATTAAGAATGGAGTGGCTTTCCCGTGAAGGCTGGACACAATGTGATCCTTCACACCTTCCAACAGAATCCTCCTCGTCTTTGCAGTCTTCTTTTGCCATGCATCAAGTAATGCAACATCGCTAGATCCCGGCTTAGGAACGTCGCTATCGATGAACTCCTTCATCCCATTATCCTCCAGCACCACCTCCATCCTGTCCTTCCAGGCTATGTAATTCGAGCTCCCATCAAGGGCATACTCCAATCTCAACCCGTTAAAAGACATTTCAATGTATACTCGATTTCTACACCAAGAATCTTCTGTAGCAAATTTGAATTGTCCACCAGCACAAACTCACTTCACAATTGCAATCTTCAATCAACAATGCTTTGATACCATGTAGAAATTATATGCACTAAGCATGCATATGTCCAAGATCCACTTGATCTCACACTATTTAACTTTATGCAAGATATTGAATCTATTCCACTTGTTAATCTTTTGCGGAAAAATTAATTGCACACACATGTGAAGCATAAACAAAAATATTCAATCGCACATAACACAGTTTTAAACCAGGAAAGCCTGAAGCTAAAAACCCCAACTATATATTATGTAACATGGATACCATATTACAATCTCATACAATCATACAAAGCTTATCACAAGCTCTCAGTAAAGTATAATTGTCATACACTAATCAGGCCCAATCTTGCAAATCCATGCACCAGTCTATGCCACCTGCTAGCCTGCCTCCACTGCGCAATCTCTACTGAAGAATAGCTCTGAATGAATTTGAATTACTCTTGGATTGACTGTGCAATACTCATTGGCATCTCCACTGTGTGTTTGATGCAATCAATGCATCACTAATAATCACAACAAATAGTCTATCTTGCCCTTTCACCTATCTCTCCACTGGTCTCCACTGAAACTGCCATGCACTATAGTTAACTGATGTATTTTTCAGTTGATTAATGAGTTATTATTTATGAATTAATTGACTAATTAATTCACTCCACTCTCACTAGTGTATCATTCAGTTAAACTAGATACAACTAGCTCAACTGAGTCTAACTAAGTTAAACTAAATACAACTCCATAACTACTTCTTCCAACTGTGTCATATCCCGCCACTTGAGTTCTAACTGAAATCCTCCATGCACAGTCTAAGAACCTCAAGAATAGCGTATTCCTTCACGCTTGTTGTGCCACATCTCTCGCACTGAATCGAAGTGCTCCAAGAGAATAAGTTGTTGTTTAGAGTCTCGATTATTAAGAGCTAATAATAATCACATGCATCTATTTTTAGATCGACGATCTATAAATAGACTTTGCTCCAAAGATTCTAAAAAAAAAAATAGAATTTCATCTATTTTTCCAACTTGATCAACCATCCACAAATAGCATCCTGCAACTTCTGAAATATGATCGACATGTCTAAAAATAGACATAGTCTAAAAATAGACTTGCGCCAAAAATAGCCTACGGACCCACTTAGTGAAGGCGACTCTTTTCACTAAGCTCATCATCTTGTTGAATATCAATAGTGACGGTTTATGAGTCGACATGTGCATTTTTTATAGGCCGACTAGGAGAGGTATATGAGCCGACTTGTAAAGGATAAATTCCAGTGTATTGTAGGTTGTCTTGAAGAGTCTTTACACCATTCTTGAGTCATGTCTTCAAAGCTTATATGACAAGTTCTTGAGGCATACATGACTGATTTTACATGAGTGTCACTTCATATACATGACTCTAATTAATACATTTGTGACAATATGACAAATCCCTAAAAGACATCAAGAAGAAGTCTTTGACCTATAGTAAAATTCCTTGCTTGTGAAACCCATGAAGCAAGCTTAACAAAAATACATTTTATTATCTTTGTCTTCTTCATTACATAAATACATAATTATATAGTCAATATGAAGACTGAACCTAGTTACACTTTCCAACAGAGCCAAGTCCACCTTGAAGACCCTATAAATAGAAGAGAATGCATCCTCCTTGAGACACATTCACTCACCACTCATTCTAGTGAAGGAAGAGGAAGAAGACAGGAAAAAAAAGAAGAAAGAGGAAGAAGGAGATATTTGTTTGGGTTATTTTTCTCTTGCACGTCCTAAGGAGAACTAGCGTTTCTGCAACAGATATAGGGTTTCTATCTACAAGTTTGATCTTGGACAAAAGAAGGAAAATAGGTCAAGCGAAGGTCACCAAGGTTCATCCTTAAGCCCCAAAAGTCAAGGAAAGGCAATCGAAGGTCAAGGGAAGGCTCTACAGGAAGATCGAAGTTCACACGTGTGGTAGCTACAACTACAGGGCGGCTTAAATTTCATATCTGCAGTAGGAGGCTGAAAATATTGCAGCAGGAGGTCGAAGAAGTGTTACTGGAAGATATTTGACTGGGTTTGACTGGATCAAGGCTATAACATCATCCGAAGAGGTTGTTCTTAGTCTTGGAGGCTATTATTCTCAATCTTAAGGTCATGGAATTCGTCAATTAAATAATCTATAAAGGAGAGAAGAGAATTGCGGGTTTTCCTCTCAAGTGGAGAGGTTTTGGCCCTGTCTTGTAGCCTATATCGTGTGTTATTGTTCTTCTTGTTTTGGTAGTTGTTTGATTATTCACACATATAATAATAAGGAACAAAGATAATAAGTAAAAAATACATCACAAGCAGTTATCAAGTAAATAGAATTAATTATAATCATTTCCCTATATAATTCTCAACATGGTATCAGATCTAAGGTTCGCTAAGGGCATTATGGGGATCTCCACTATATTGGAAAAGTTCATTACGAAGTGTTCAAAGGTAGAAAGTTATCTCAATAAAGGAATTAAGGAAGCATGGAATCTTTTATTCACTACTAAGAAGGAAGTAATCAAGGCAAACAATGGTCTCTTCTCCACACTCACTGGCACATTCCAAGACAAGTGAATTTGGGTAATTGATAGTGGTGCATCTAGACACAGGATTGGTCATCACAAACAATTGAAGACATTATCAAAGGGAAAATATTCTTACTCAGTGGAACTTGGAGATAATAAAATCTATCTCGTAAGAGGAATTGGATCAAGCAACATTCATCTCAACAACATCCTATTTTTTCCAGGTTTGCATAAGAACTTACTTTCCATTTCAAGTCTAGAATATAAGGGTGATAGAGTAGCTTTCATTGATGGAAAATTTTTTGTATGGAGTAAAGACTCAAACATAGAGAATGTTAGATTAATTGGTATTCGAGAAGGAATACTTACAGGTTGATATCTCCTCTAGCTCAAGCTTTGGTTCACATTGAAATCATCCCATGTGAAATCTGGCATAAAATATTTGGTCATATTCATTTCAAAATCCTTCCAACTCTAAGTTCAATAGTAGATGGAATACCTAAATTGAAAGAAGATCACAAAGGAGTATGTAAGGGATGTGCATTGGGTAATAATACCAAGAGACCATTTGGAAGCAGTGCTTCACAGTCAAAAGAAATCTTGGATCTCATTCACTCTGGTGTATGTGGTCCTATGAATCCTAAATCACTTGGAGGTCATCTGTATTATGTCACATTTATAGATGATGATCATTCAAGAAAAACTTGGGTTTACTTGATGAAATCCAAGGAAGAAGTATTTACAAAATTTAAAGAATTCAAAGCTGGAGTGGAGAACCTTACATATAGAAAAATAAATATACTAAGATCTGATAATGGAGGAGAGTATACATCCAAGGAAATTATATCCTTCTGTAAGGATAATGGGATTAAGAGGGAGTTGATAGTCCCGTACAATCCCAAACAAAATGGAGTTGCGGAATGAAAGAACTTATCCATTGAACAAAGTGTAAAAGCAATGTTACATGATCAAGATCTACCAATTTTTTGTGGGGAGAAGCCATGAAGACAACAATATATATTCAAAATCAAAGTCCCCACAAGTCGCTGGACAATAGGACTCCCGAAGAAATATTCACTAGGAAGAAACCAATTGTAGAACATCTTTGTATATTTGGGTGTCTCGTATATATTCATATACCAAAGGACAAAAGAAATAAGTTGGATCCATCAGGCATGAGAGGAACATTTGTTGGCCACATCAACTCCTCTAAGGCCTATAGAATCTACACAAATGAAGGAAACTATATAGAATAAAGTTGAGATGTCATATTTGACGAAAGTATCGTATTCAAGAAATCTAAGAAACTTCCCATGGAATCTGATGAAAAAGAACTTACTGTATTTGAAGAAGAAGAAGAATCTCATCAGGAAGATTAGGGTCCCAACGAACCTATACAACCTGTGGTCCTCCCCGAATCAAGAAAAATACCCAACTGGTTGAAATCTACACTACTTGATGCCGAAGGTCATGGAGCAGCAAAAGGCACATTCAGAGAAAGCAATAAATCCAAGCGATATTCTGGGTATGCAGCATACATGAAGAAAAAAAATAGAAGCAGAGCCATCCAATTTTGAAGAAGTTGTCAATCATCAGGAATGGAAGGATGCCATGAGTGAATAATATCAATCTATAATGAAGAATGGAGTTTGGGATATTGTACCTAGGCCCAAAGACAAATCTATGGTAACTTCCAAATGTATCTAAAATATCAAACATGTAGTAGATGGAAGTATTGATAAGTATAAGGCAAGATTTGTGGCTAGGGGCTTCTCTCAACAAGAAGGTATCAACTATGAAGAGACAATTGTTCTGAAAACAAGGTATACAATGTTTTTTTCATTGATTTGTTTGGCAGCATCGATGGGATGGAACATCCACCAAATGGATGTCAAGACTTCGTTTCTAAATGGAACAATTGATGAGGAATTCTATATAGAGAAACCCTTGGGATTTGAAGATAAAGATAGGAATGAATATGTTTGCAGATTGAAGAAAGCATTATATGGCCTCAAGCAAGCACCAAAGGCATGGTATGCAAGAATGGATGCATACCTACAAAGAATAGACTTCACAAAAAAATTTGTTGATCTAAACCTTTATATCAAGGTTGTGAAGGGATAACTTGTAATCATTTTTCTATATGTAGATGATCTTCTCTTGAAAAGTGTAGAAGGTCGAATTGAAGAATGTAAGAAGAAACTAGCAGAAGAATTTGATATGAAGGATCTAGGGTTGATGCATTAATATTTGGGACTAGAAGTATAGCAAGGACATGATGAAATTTATCTGGGTCAAGGGAAGTACATGATCAAGATGTTGAAGAGTTTTCACATGATGGACTGCAAACCAATGATCACAAAATTGAAGAGACTCAAGAGTTCCGAATCAATCCCTGTGGATCCTTCCAAGTATATAAAACTAATTGGTTCACTAATGTACTTGGTGAATCAACCAAACATATGTTTTCTATTAAACATTCTCAGTCAATTCCAAGTAGATTTGAGGCATGATCATTAGATAGCAGTGAAACATATACTGAGATATTTATGAGGAAATATCCACCACTTCGTGAAATATGATAGGAGGAATGATGTCCATCTAATTGGATATACAGATTTCGACTGGGGAGTTAGTGAGTAGGGTGGAAGAAGCACTACTGGAGGTTGTTCCAGTCTAGGATCCTCCATGATCTCATGGATAAGAAAAAAGAAAGACACAGTTTCTTTGAGTAGTGCTGAGGTAGAGTATGTTGCAGCATTTAAAGTAAGCAGAGAAGCGGTCTGGTTGAGGAAGTTGTTGTCTGACCTGTACATTGTGACAACACTAGTTGTATACAATTGTCTAAAGACCCGGTATTTCACGGAAAGACAAAACATATAAAAACAAGTATAACTATATTCGGGAGCTAGTATAAAATGGTGTGTTGCAGCTATAATATATCCCCATCGATGAGAAATTAGCTGACATATTGACAAAATATCTTCTAAATAAGAATATTGTGTACTTAATATACAACCTTGTTCTGATTGATATATCCTCCATTGTTGATAGGGAGAGATAGGCACATCATTCTTTTCTTCACCTAGGAAGGCAAAATGGAGGATTGGGTAACCATCTAGCATCCGATACTCTTTGAGGATGAGGTAGGGCATCCAAGATAAGAGTAATCATGGATTGATATTCTTTGAGGAAAAGCTATCCAAGACAAGAATAGTATAAAGAAGGTCATACTCAGTGAACACCTGGGTGGAGTATGCACCTTGAGATACAATGAAGATGGTGTCTATAAATCATTGGTCTCGCCAACATTGTGCTCTGGTCTTGTGGAGAGATAGAATTGTTATTCAAGGCCTTACTATGTGACAATGTTGGTTGATATGATGCTAGAAAGATGGGTTACCAATCTGACTCTTCTGATGAGGTCTCTTCAGATTGAGAATGTATGTGTACCTCTTATGAATGGCTCCCTAGTTAATAGGGAGCATTGAAAAATGTGTAACTAGGTTTGGTCTTCATAAGTATGAAATGTACTTTTGATTCTTGTAAATTGTACAATGAAAGAAAAAATATTATTATTATATTTGGAGCATGGGTTTCATGCTCAAGGTCTTTTATTTTATAGGTCAAGCACCCATTGAGTGCTTCTAAGGTTTTTCCTAGGTCAAGAAGTCAAAAGAGTCATTTTTATAAGTTGAAAACTCCAATGGGAACATTGTAACTTGTAAACAAAATTAATTTTTTCTTTAAAAGTGATGGAATACCCTCCAAGACCAAGGCATCTAGGTAGCAATAAATTTCTCCTAAAAGGAAGATCCACGTCCATCTTGAAGAGCCTATAAATAGAAGAGAACACATCCTCCTTGAGACACATTTACTCACCACTCATTCTAACGAAGGAAGAGGAAGAATAAGAAAGAAAAGATGGAAGAGGAAGATGAAGATCTTTGTTTGGGCTATTTTTCTCTCACACATGCTACGGAGGACTAGGGTTTATGCATCAGATCTAGGGGTTATATCTACAAGTTCGATCTTGCAGAAAATAATGCAAAGAGGTCAAGCGAAGGTCACCAAGGGTCATCCATAAACTCCAGAAGTTAGGGAAAGGAAAGCGAAGGTCAAGGGAAGGCTCTAAAGGAAGATCGAAGTTCACAGATGTGGAAGTTGCAACTGCAAGGAGGCTAAAATTTTAGATCTGCAGTAGGACGCTGAAAATCTTGCAGTAAGAGGTCGAAGAAGTGCTACTGGAAGAGATTTGACTGGGTTTGACTAGATTGAGGTTAGCACATCATCCAAAGAGATTGGTCTTGGTCTTGAAGGGTATTTGTCTCAGTATTAAGGTCATGGAATTCATCAATTGAATAATCTATAAGGAAGAGAAGAGATTTGCGGGTTTTCCTCTCAAGAGGAGGGGTGTTGGCCCTAGCTTGCAGCCTATATTCTATGTTATTTTTCTTCTTGTTTTGGTAGTTTTTTGATGATTCACACATATAATAATAAGGAACAAAGATAATAATTAAACATACATCACAAGCAGTTATCAAGTAAAGAGAATTAATTATAATCATTGCCCTGTAGAATTCTCAATAGGATATATATATGGTTTAGTTGATAAGGAGAGATGAAGCATCTTGTGGCAACAAGCTGCTTAGGAGGAAATTTGGTCATCCTATGTGTTGAAGTATATATGTCGAAGTAGGGAGGATGGTGTTGGTCATGGAGCTCTGACCTTGGATGCGCATAGATATCCCTGGGTTTGTTAAATATTAAAATCCTAGTGGTACCTAGAGTACCTAAAGCTTGAGTACACCTTAGTCCCACCCAATTGGATTACCCTATTCACGTATCTAATCTGTATCACTGTGTGTTCTATAACTCTTCATAGTTATATCATTATGAGGGAGTGTTGAAGAATGTCACTAGTGTTCTTCTTCATAATTGTATTTTTCAAAAGAAATTTTATTTTTAAGGAAATTGGCTTATTAAAGCATGGGTTTCATGCTTGGGTCAATGAATTTTAGGTCAAAGCCTCTATTCAAGGCTTATAGGTTTTGTCTTGAGTCAATAGTCATTGTCATTTTTATAGACCCTTCTTGGGATTATGTATCATGTAAAAGAATTATTTTTTAGTTAAAAAAATGCCATTTGTCACCTCCACACCAAGTTAGCCCTGTCCTTATGAAGTCATCCTTGATTAGGGATATTAAACCGAACAGAAAGGCTATATAGAGAGAGGAATTTCAACCTATTTGAAGCATACATTAAACAAGTTCAATCTACAAGAAGAAGAAGTAGAAAAAGAGAGTGAAGTTGTTGGAGAAGGATAGAAGAATTTGTGAAGACCTAAATCGAGTTCTTGGGAAATCTATCTCTCACGCATGTAAATTTTTCTAGGTTGTTGCTAGGGCCAAAATTTTAAATCTATTGTAGGTCCGAAATTTTGAAGTTGGGAGTCGAAAATCTGTAGTTGGGGGTTAAAATTATAAATTGAAGTTGTAATTAGGAAGCTGACACTTGAGACTTTGGCAGGGGTCATCTACAAGGAGGAAGGGTTGACTTGGTGATTAGAGGAGGTCTTTGTCTAGGTATAAAGGTTCTTGGATTGTCTCATCTTGATTTCAATCTACTAGTGGAAGAGTTGGACTAGGTTTTACCCTTGGAGGGGTTTTAGGCCTGGCTGAGTGCCTACATCTAGTGTCGTTGATATTTGTGTTTTGATTTGATGATTGCTTGATGAAACAAAGATAGTAGAAGCACATAAAGAGAATATAATAATACTACAATAATATCACCACTAATATTTAATATAAGAGAATATAAGCTTCCTTTTTTATTTTCTAACACCGACTTGGTCTTGGAGGCTATTTTGACTTTTTAAACTCAAGATAAATTCCTTTCATATTAAAAATTGTCCAAAAGGGACTTATACAAATGATGTTGACTCTCTTGACTCGTGACAATTGTTCTTATGACTTTAAAAACCCTAGGAGCATGAAATGCATGCTTAACCTAGATGACTATTAAATGGAGCATGAAACCCATGCTAGAAAATAATATTTTCCTTTATTTTTGTTGCAACATAAGATATACATAATGACATAAGTACAATGACAATTATGAATATTGAAACTAGTTACATTTTTCCAACACTCCATATTAACTAGGGAGGTACTCATAATTATACAATCGGTACAAGGATATTCTCAAATTAAAGAGTTCTCATAAGAAGAGTCAGATTGATAAGCCATATTTTAAGCATCAACATCATAACTAGCATTGTCATCATAATAAGGCCTTTAACTGACAATCTCATTTTATTTTAGAGTATAATGTTGGGAGGCTTTACGTGAGACATCACACTACCTCTAAGGCACATACTACATCTCAATTTTCACTAGGTATGTCCTTTTAGGACTTATTCTTACCTTGGATTACCTATCCTCAAAGAACATTTGTCCACTTCGACCGCTCTTGTCTTGGATACTTGTCCAATCCAAAAAGAGTGTCGGTCAACTTCCTATCTTGAATTCTATATCCTCGAGGAGTATCAATCTTAGATGCTTATCTAATCCTCCATTCTCCTTCCTAGTGCCTTCACTAAGGCTTATGATTGTTAGTCTTGGTCTAGTGCATGACACATGGAGATTATGATGTCTAACATCAGTTCCTCTCATCCAGAGAGGAGATCCTCATTCCCTTTTGATTAGGGAATAGATCCTTGCTCCTGTAATGTTCAAATTTTTATTTTTCTCCATAGTACAGCCAGGGTGGATTTCCAGGACAGGGGATGGCCAGGCCATTAGAGCAGGTTCAGGTTATCAAGAGTTCTGAGGGCGTTTTGAGGAGTTTTTACGAGATATTATAGCAATTTCTTGGCATATTTCATCATCAGCACAATTTTTCTTTCATTTCATTGCATTCTGACAACTTTCGAAATTAGCAATACTATGCAGCGTGAATTAATTAATTATGCTCGAGGTGGTATTCCGAGAAGATTATTTTATGTAACACCTCAGTGTAATAGCTCGTTGGAACGAGAATGAGGAGATCTTCATGATGGGATGTTGAGATGTGACTTATAGTGGCGAGAGAGAATACCGTGGGCAATCTACCATTTTCCTTAATTAAAAATGACTTTAATTAGTCATTTAATTAAAGGAAAATTAATTAATTAGAGGAAAGGGCCCAAAAGTGACTTAAGTGATATATAATTAAATTAAAAGTCACTAAGATAAATTCCATGGAGAATATTCTAGAATAATAATAAAATAATATGCTTCTAGAGGCTTGGATATCTATCCATCACATCTATAAAAGGAGGAGCAGAGTTCATTTGGAGGCATCTTGGATTGGATCATTGTCTTGTGTGAGAGTTTTGAGAACTTGGTTCTCTACTTCAGCAGTAGCCCCAGGACAGAAACCCTTGGGTGATTTAGTGAGAGTGGGTGAGCACCCATCTCTTCCCTTGGTGGATCCATTTAGGATTCACAGGTTGCAGTGATTGAGTTCAATTCAGTTTTGGTGGAGGGCTTGTGCAACATTGCAGCAGATTCTTGAGGCCAGTTATATTTAAGTTATCTTAGCTATTTTATGGTTTCAGCATGTAACCCCAGTTTATATTATAAGAAAGCTGAGTTTATTTCATGCATTATGGTGTTATGGAATTGCATGTACTTTGTATGTTTTATTTTACATGGCAATATTCTATTAAAGGAATGGTGATTTTTACAATGAAACATTGGTTGAGTTAAACTTCTGTATATTTAGCAAAATTTCCAGAAAGGAGTATTACAGTGGTATCAGAGTTGTGCATCTTGCCAGCCTACTAGTTAACTGCAGATCAACTTCAGGAAGATCAAGGGTTTAAGAGAAAAAGCCGTTGTGTCAACCATTTTACAGAAGAGCTATATTTTTTTGAAAAAAGGGGGGAAAAAACTATTAGAAAATGTATATTGATTTTAATTCCAAAATACTTCCACCATAAAAATATCATTTACCCAAGCGTGTACAAACAACTGTGCTTTAAAACAAACAACCGAATTTAAATCGACTGGTTATAAATACAAAGATAAAGAAGAGCATCTATAATCCAACCAGCCCATTAACTCCTTCACTTGAAATAGCGCCCTCAAACAGCTTCATGTGCTACAAGATGCATTTGCACTAGTGAGGAAAAAATGCACAACCTTCAACCAAGCTGATCCCAAACATAGGAAGCTGGAAGCCTCCCAACAACTCCGCGTGCTCCCACACTTCTTCTGACAGCTTCAGAAGACACAGCAATCTATCGGCCTCTTCTCTGCGCCAGGCCATGCTCACAACACCAGTGACCAGCATAACCAGCACTGGCACCAGGCAACCTTTGCAACATAAATGGATTTGATCACGGCATATAAATCACAAGGCTTTTATCTCATATAAAGCACCATCTTGGCACTCATCTCTTTCAATTTCCCACAGTTGGATTGCACCACAAACAACAAATATTCCAACTTGAAATTGCCTTGTTCAATGTTGAGCATGGGGTGAAGCCACCACCGATTCGTTCCAACGAGCAAATAAAACAAATTGAAACCAAAACAAAAACCAGCATTCGAGGAATTGGCCCTTCTCAGTGGCCTCGTCCACCCTCTCGCTAAACAAAAAACGAAGCACTTGCAACAGATAAAAAAGGCAGTGAACATTGCCCCAATATGAATTGTTGAGATAGCCTGCCATTGCAATTAGTGCAGCAAACCACGTCAGGGTGTCCCAAGCTACTGATTCATCCAGGCACTCCTTCCATGTCACAACACCTGTGCAGAGAAGGACAGACAAACCAAGGATTGCAGCAGTGACGCCATCCACCTTCAGCATTCTCCCAAATATCCAAAGGCCCACCATGACCATTTTCTCCAACTTCTCCTTGGCAAGCTTCGGTGCATTGGTGGTTGCTTTCATGTAGAATGAGATTTTGCAGAGGGAATTCCTTGGCAGAAATCGGGATCATGGCCCATGGCTCATATACATGCAGATTTTGCAAGTTGAAACCAATGGTACAATAAGGTGACAAGCGTGGCTCGAATGTTAGTTTTTGTTTTGGTTTCAATTTGTTTTAATTTCTCGTTGGAACAAATAAGTGGTGGCTTCACCCCATGCTCAAAATTGAACAAGGCAGTTTCAGGTTGGAAGATTTGTTGTTTGTGGTGCGATCCAATCATGGGCAGTTGAAAGAGCCAAGTGCCAAGATGGTGCTTTATATGAGATAAAAGCCCCATGATTTATATGTCGTGATCAAATCCATTAATGTTGCAAAGGTCACTTGGTGCCAATGCTAGTTATGCTGGTCACTGGTGTTGTGAGCATGGCCTGGCGTAGAGAAGAGGCCGATAGATTGTTGTGTCTTCTGCAAGTGTCAGAAGAGGTGTGGGAGCATGCGGAGTTGTTGGGAGGCTTCCAGCTTAATTGATTTTAATTCCAAAATACTTCCACCATAAAAATATCATTTACCCAAGAATGTACAAACAACTATGCTTTAAAACAAACAACCAAATTTATATTGGCTGGTTATAAATACAAAGATAAATAAGAGCATCATATAATCCAACCAGCCCATTAACTCTTTCACTCGAAATAGCGCCCTCAAACAGCTTCACATGCTACAAAATGCAGTTGCACTAGTGAGGAAAAAACGCACAACCTTCAACCAGGCCGATCCCAAACACAGGAAGCTGGAAGCCTCCCAACAACTCTGTATGCTCTTGCACCTCTTCTGACACTTGCAGAAGACACAACAATCTATCGGCCTCTTCTTTACGCTAAGCCACGCTGACAACACCAGTGACCAGCATAACCAGCACTGGCACCAAGTGACCTTTGCAACATTAATCGATTTGATCACGACATATAAATCATGGGACTTTTATCTCATATAAAGCACCATCTTGGCACTTGGCTCTTCCAACTACCCACGATTGGATCGCACCACAAACAACAAATCTTCCAACCTGAAACTACCTTGTTCAATCTTGAGCATGGGGTGAAGCCACCACCGATTCATTCCAACGAGAAATTAAAACAAATTGAAACCAAAACAAAAACTAACAATCGAGCCACGCTTGTCACCTTATTGTACCATTGGTTTCAACTTTCAAAATATGCATGTATATGAGCCATGGGCCATGATCCTGATTTCTGCCAAGGAATTCCCTCTGCAAAATCTCATTCTACATGAAAGAAACCACCGATGCACCGAAGCTTGCCAAGGAGAAGCTGGAGAAAATGGTCACGGTGGGCCTTTGGATATTTGGGGGAATGCTAAAGGTGGATGGCGTCACTGCTGCAATCCTTGGTTTGTATGTCCTTCTCTGCACAAGTGTTGTGACATGGAAGGAGTGCCTGGATGAATCAGTATCTTGGGACACCCTGACGTGGTTTGTTGCACTAATTGCAATGGCAGGCTATCTCAACAACTCATATTGGGGCAATGTTCACTGCCTTTTTTATCTGTTGCAAGTGCTTCGTTTTTTGTTTAGCGAGAGGGTGGACGAGGCCACTAAGAAGGGCCAAGTCCTCGAATGTTGGTTTTTGTTTTGGTTTCAATTTGTTTTATTTTCTCGTTGGAACGAATCGGTGGTGGCTTCACCCCATGCTCAACATTGAACAAGGCAGTTTCAGGTTGGAATATTTGTTGTTTGTGGTGCAATCCAACTATGGGCAGTTGAAAGAGCTGAGTGCCAAGATGGTGCTTTATATGAGATAAAAGCCTCGTGATTTATATGTCGTGATCAAATCCATTTATGTTGCAAAAGTCACCAGGTGCCAGTGATGGTTATGCTGGTCACTGGTGTTGTGAGCATGGCCTGGCATAGAGAAGAGGCCGATAGATTGTTGTGTCTTCTACAGGTGTCAGAAGAGGTGCGAGAGCACACAGTTGGGAGGCTTCAAACATCCTGTATTTGGGATCAGCCTGGTTGAAGGTTGTGCGTTTTTTCCTCACTAGTGCAACCGCAGTTTGTAGCACGTGAAGCTGTTTGAGGGCGTTATTTCGAGTGAAAGAGCTAATGGGCTCGTTGGATTATATGATGCTCTTATTTATCTTTGTATTTATAACCAGCCAATATAAATTCGGTTGTTTGTTTTAAAGCATAGTTGTTTGTACATGCTTGGGTAAATGATATTTTTATGGTGGAATTATTTTGGAATTAAAATCAATATACATATTGAGATTAGCCATCTCAATATGAAGTCATGTTGTTAGAATTGGCTACTCTAACAAATGATAGGTGAAACGTGAAGTTCCAAGTTTTACTTGACAAAGACAAAGATTCCCAAGATGTGAGTAACGAAAAGAGGAGGTAAATAAGCAGCAACAATTATTATGATGGACATTAATCAAGTTTGTGTGAGTTTTTTGGAATAGACACTTGATGATGAGTCACACAGTTGAATGGTAAGCAAGTCTAGGATGGGTATGTAGTGGTCATTGTATGTACCTGGTAACTCCAAGAGTTGGAGTATGTAATGTAAGCATAGTAAAGGCATGTGTGTCCCCGTAAAAGTTCGTGGTAATATCAAAACCACTTTGTAATTACAGGTTCGTGGTCAGCCAGAAACCATTTTGCAGTGTTGGTTTATGGTCAGCCAGAAACCATGTGTAACAATTAAGTGGACTGGAAACAGGTCCGTCTCGGTGTTTACCCACTGATGAAGAGATCCGGTGAAAGGTCGCTGATGAAGATATCCGGTGAAAGGTCGTCGATGAAGGGATCCAGTAAAAGTTTGTCAAAGAGATCTAAGACAGATCTACTGCCAATGATAATTCATTGATGAAGGAACAACATGGTTACGGGTCATCCAATAAAACCCACGGTGGAAGGGGATCTATAGATACAGGTACATGTATGCAGTGATAATGGTTGACAGAACCATGTATGCGAAGGACATCCTACGAGACTAGTGGTTGCAGCGGTTGGTACCCATGCATTATGGTGGATGGTTGCTCCTTTATATGGACGTCGACATATCATTTTCTTATGTTTGACCACAACTAGACTTTGCAGACCAGCATGCCAAAGTCAAAAATGAAGATGCCAAAGACTCAAAGTACAAAGACAAAGTAGTGGTGTGTTCTAGCATATGAATGATGTAGTCAAAGTTTGTTTATGTTTGTAGAATAGACTCATGACCATGATAGAGTATGAGTCACAATTTGTAATTAGAGAAAATCTACATGTCATTTATTATTTGTACGTGTTGTAAGACCCAGAGAGGCATGCATACCCCTTTGTTATATGTTCCTTCTATCAGAGAGGTTTAACACCCTGGAAAAATGTGTCATGCAGGATGGATACACTTGGGTGGGCCATATTGGTTTTAGACTCCATGAGGTGAAATTTATATCTAAGGGGAGTTAATCGAGATGTTGGATGAACCATGTATGTGAATGACTTCCTAGTAGACTAGCGGTTGGAGCGGTTTGGAACCCATGCATTCCGGTAGATGGTTGTTCCTTTATATGGACATCGACAATTGCATGAACAAGATACAAAGTATAATTACCAGACATGACTTGATGTAGATTTTGTATATGGATATCGAGACAAGTAGTCATTAAGGGGGTGTGTTAGAAAATGTAATTCCTACTTGTCTCAGTTGCGATTCTTTCTATGTATAGATTCTGTTCCTATTTTATAGGAGTTAGCTAAATCTAGGTTCCTTGTTTGGTGTATGGTTGAGATATTCTCTCAACCACATTATTGTGCATCCAAGATAGCTTCCCTATCTTAAGACAATACCTCATGTATATATGTAACTCTATTTGATTAATACAAAGTAGCTTGCGTGCTCAATTTTTATCTATAACAGTATTGTCCAATTATCTCAAAGACAAATATTTCAGTTTTGGCCAAGATTTATTAAAAGGGCCAAATTTTGAAATTATTATAAAGGGATCAAATCATTTTTTTAAGGATCATAAGTAAATTTTTCAAAATGGTAGTGGCACATTATTTTATAAGTGGGGTTGTGACAAAACTATATTTGGATAGGTCGAGAGATTAAAAGTATCTGGTGAAAGGAGCAAGATATCAAGGGGAAAATATGAGTTGGGAATCGATTATTCTTTGGGAGTTGTATTTGAAAAGGGTGAGCGCAAGGTTAAATTTGATCAATTTTAATTAAATTTTGAAGGGTGGAACGCTTGAAAGTTCAGGAGCAGCCAGAGCCAAGGTTGGAACTGTGATTTCAGAACTGAAAATTTATCTTCAAGTGAACTATTATTTTGAAAAGAGGACTTCATATTCTATCGTTGTAAGAAGTCGACATCAAACCATATCAATTGTTTTGTGGTCTTCCACTTTATTTGTTGGATCGACTCGACATATAAGGGGATCGCACGCAAAGACAGGTTCCGCGCTTGGAGAAATACGTCAACTGAGGTCCACGCTATGTGAATGGAAGCAAAATCAGGGGGTTGCATTGCTTGACTGGAGCTACGCAGTCACTGAATTTTTAAATCATGTGCGTACATTGTTCAATGTAATAAGCCAAAACGTGGGTCGACTGAATCTTAGTGAAGGGAGTGCCTTTCCCTTTAATTTCTGGCAGTGACTTGATTAAATTTCGGGCCATGTGAAGTCTAAGTAGTGTGGAGACCGTGGAATTGGCAGAAGTCGCCAATTACAGAGTCGCTTGCAAAAAACTGTTGCGTTGTTGGCCATGAAAAAATTACAAAACGGTGTCTGTGTTAATTTTTTAGAGATTTAATTGATGCGCATGTCTTGGAGCGGGATGTAAACTGGGCTTGTTTCCATCCACTGGGTCAGCACTGGAAGGAACGTTATCAAGTTGTTAAGAACTCATTTCAGGTGCCAATCTTTGTTGTTTTCAAAAGCTTCATTTCTGAGTTATTTCTTTTTCAGAGTTGTGTGGAGTGTTGAGAATTTGGAGGGGTCGTGATTAATTCAAATTCTCTCCTTGATAATTACTTGTGATCTTACTTTACTTACTTATATATTCTCTTTTTAGCTTATTACATCTTTCATCAAGTCAGTTACCAAAAATACAAGAGACATAAATATAGGCTCTTCAAGTCAGCGCCAAAACCTCTCCCTCTTGGAGAGGAAAACCGGCAAGTAATTCTTCTTATAGACTTTCAAATGACAAATACCATGACCCATACTCAGACCCTTGATCTATGAATGCCTCCAAGACCTTGTCACTGCTTCTTGTTGACCTCCAACGCTGATCCTTCTTTTATGCACTAACCTGCACCAACACTAAGGAACTTGGCCTCTATCTTCATTAATCTGTTCTCAATTACCCAAACACTTCTTCTCGCTTATTCATATATTGGAGACAAAGACACTTGAGATCTTATCATTTACTTCACATATCCTTGAAGCCTTATACCCTTGAGATATATTACTTTCCTCTTGTGTACTATAATTAGGCCTCCTTTTCTCACATAGAAATTCAGAGTTTATTTATCATAACCCTTGCATCAAAGTATAACCATAGACTACGCATCAACTTTAGTCCTTCTAACTTCGCATTATATCACAGACTGTCATCTGACTGCTTCCTCACTTTAGACTAGTCACAGTCCTTGCTACGTATAGATTACAGACTTCATTCCACTTTTATTACAGGTTTATGTCAGTATACTCACCTCACGTTTGACCGCACTCTACTTCAGACTTGACCGCAGCTTCTACTTATTGATCCGCGCCTTCTTTTACTTCAGAGTTGTCCAAAAAATACTTGAGCACAAATGAACCGTAGATCAGTCAATATATAGTGCCTTATTCAGATTTAGGGCGACCCTACAAGTTGTTTTGTAGGCCGATTTCACCACGGTTTATTAAGCCTACTTGGAGGGCACATCTTCCAGCGTTGATGAGGTAGACATGAGGACTATCTAGAGCCATTCCTTCACAGTTTCATGACAAGGTCTTGTTGGCATATTCTGATGACTAGACTCTTTATATACATGACTCTTAATTTACATTTATAACCAAAAGAAAAATCCTAATAGACATCAAGAAGAATTCGATTGACCTATAATAAAAAAATTTCTCATGAAATCCATGAAGCAAGCATAACAATAAAACATTTTATCATCTTTGTCTTCTTCTTTACATAAATACATAATTACATAGTCAATATGAAGACCAATCCTAGTTACACTTTCCAACACGGAGCACATTTTCCTTTGTGTTGGAAAAAAATATATATAAGATGAAAAATAACACCACACCTACAATAATACGCTCACATTGTGTTTGACAGAAGTTCAAACAAACTCATTGATAATTTGGGAGACTTCTAGATCCAATAATTCCCATGTAGATGTTGGATTACTCTATCACTACCACTGCATTTATACTTAGAACTAGTCTAATCTGGGTTTGACCATTCCCTGTATCACTCAGTCTGGGAGCAGGATTAAGAGAGGGAAATTCTACATTAATGCAGATAATTATTGTGTCAAAACACATCTAAGACTCATATCAAGTATGCTACCAGTAAGTATGAGGTGTCGATAGTCAGCTGGTCATTATTGTATAGTGTTGTTGTGTTGTCAATCTAAGTCTTACCTAAGTAAACTTGATGTACTTCTCATAATTGAGCTAAAACATGGATAAAAACTTCATAAACTCGCAACAATCAACATATCCCTTTCCAAGGGGATAATTACATTGGTACATCAAGGGCAGCCACAAGAAGACCATGATTTGGGCCACAAAATCTTCAAACTTGGGACAGACTTGAGATGTATGAGGGTTACACACAAAGCCTTTCTCAAACTAGAAGATCTTGACTCACTCCTTTCTGGAGTGGACCAGTCAAATGGAAGAAGCTTGATTTGGGATCTAAAACCAACCATGTTTTCCTTAGCACAACCCAAGTATTTGAGGCACCCTTGTATAGGAGTCAAACTTCCAATTGCCTCATATCTTAGCAGTATCTTGACTTTGACCGCACTTATACCTCCTTACAGTGATACCATTATGAGGTAAGTATTCAAGTTGATAATGGAGACCCTTCAGGATTTGGATAACAGTGAGGGCCCTACCTTTGGGAAGAGGCTAGAGGTTCTAAAGGTCGTGGCCTTGGTTAGATTTTATGACCTCGTGTTTGAGCTGGAGTGTGACGACTTGATCCTACAGATGTTCCAATGCTTTTTCAGCATTAGGAAACATCATCCTGACATAGTGATAGCACACATGCATTCCATTTTGTCATCATGTATGATGGGTCCTGATGCCATTTTCCAGGAGTTACAGACTAGATTGTTGAGACCTTGGAGGAGAGCTCAGTTAGTCTCACCTGTTTCTTATGAGCTAGCCAAGAGGCTGGTTGAGAATAACATTGGGATATTCAGGAGAAAGTTGACAAGGGAGGAGCTACTCCAATTTGGTGGATAAGGAAGCAAAAATGAGCTGAGGAGGAAGGGACTTTGCTTCATCTGCAAGGAACCTTGGGGACCTGATCACTCATGCTTGAGAGATGCAGATGAGGTGGCATAGGTAGAGCAAGAGGACATTCGTTCTATATGTCAGGATGGGGACTCTTCTTTGGATGAGTCTATGGGGTCACATGAGGACTTTGAGGAGCATGGGCGGTCATGTGGAGTTGTTGATAGTAGGGAACATTTATATTCTGGTATGTATGGAGAGCAGTCAGAGGAGCCGATAGGAGATATTCAGGGTGATGAGTCAGCTATGTTGATTCAACATGACTAGCATATGGTGGAGCATGAGTTAGTTGAGGAGGAGGATATGCAAAGCATGCATGATGATCCTTTTGTGGAGGGTCAATTGGGGGATCACATTGAACTCATGATGGAGGAGGATGAGCGGCCACCCTTGGGGTCATCCATTGGTGAGGAGGAGACAAATGGACAGATAGTTAATAGGATGGCAGTATTCATAGGCACTTGTCCTCAGGAGGTGCTGGAGTATGGCAGGAAAACGTTGCAAAGGATTGGTGGGTTGGAGGAGCGTGGAGTTTCCTATCCGGCGAGGTAGAAAATAGTGCATCCATATTTTGGTCTACCTATTGATGAGGTGCAAATAGAGGTAGTGGCGACTAGCAAAGCCGCAACATTTTCAGGCAACAACCTTCTCTTGGGGTACATAGACAGGGCTTGCAAGATATCTTTCCCACTTTTTTCCATTATAGGGAGAAGGGCAGGATTTCTTGGACCAATTATGTTGGCTGACAGGGTAGAGCGTTGGGAGTTGAGCAAGGGCCATTATCAACTTAGTAAACTATCCCTTGCACAGGTGTCCATATGTTAGATTGGTGGGGGATCATGAGTTGGTATCCCACTGATGGAGTATCATTTTTAGTTCTAGACACATTTTAGCTAGAGACCTTAGATGAGAGAGTTATACATCTTTCAGTGGGAAGTGGATCATGGACCGATAGTTCATCAATACTTCAGTAGCACTAGCCCAGCATCAGCAGAGTAGGGTTGACCTCAGCCTATGCCAGAGGTTATATTGGAGAGAGTTGTTGAGTTGGTATTCGTTTCATGGAGCAGCAATTATAGCCAGATACAAAGCATATTTCAAGCCATGGGACTTGGGTGATGATTGGCCATGGTGGCATTGGGATCTAGGATGATTGGTTGATGATATGTACAGTGAGAGATCATTTTGGGATCCGGGCATGGAGGGTTCTGTTCTCGGTGGTTTGACACAAGAGCATAGCAGCACCCAGAGGTTTGTATGGGATCCGAACATTGGGTCTCATTTGCATTGGGCCAACAGGGTGGTCCACATATTTGGATTGCAAGCAATATTGTGGTGGAATATTTGTAATGTTCCAATTTTTCTTTTTCTCCATAGTACATCTAGGGTTGACTTCCAGGACAGGGGATGGCCAGGCCATTAGAGCAGATTCGGGTTATTAGGAGTTCTAAGGGAATTTTGAGGAGTTTTTATGGGATCTGATGGCATTCGCTTAGCATATTTTATCATTAGCAAAAAATTTCTTTCGTTTCATCGCATTCCAACAACTTTCAAAATTTGCATTATTATGGAGCTTGAATTAATTAATTATACTCAAGGTGGTATTCTAAGAATATTATTTGATGGAACACCTCAGTATAATAGCTCGTTGGAACATGAATGAGGAAATATTCAGGATGGGATTTTGAGAGGTGACTTATAGTGGCCAGAGAGAGTATTGTGGGAGATCTACTATTTTCCTTAATTAAACATGAATTTAATTAGTCATTTAATTAAAGGAAAATTAATTAATGAGATGAAAGGGCCCAAAAGTGACTTAAGTGAAATAGAATTAAATTAAAAGTCACTACGATAAATTCCATGGAGAATCCTCTAGAATAATAATAAAATAATAAAATGAGATGCTTCTAGAGGCTTGGAGATCTATCCATCAGATCCATAAAAGGAGTGGAGGTCATTTGGAGATATCTTGGATTGGATCATTGTCTTGTGTGAGAGGTTTGAGAACTTGGTTCTCTACTTCAGCAGTAGCCCCAGGATGGAAACCCTCGGGTGATTTAGTGAGAGTGGGTGAGCACCCATCTCTTCCCTTGGTAGATCCATTTAGGATTCACAGGTTTTCGTGATTGAGTTCAGTTCAGTTTTGGTGGAGGGCCCATGCAACATTGCAGCAGATTCTTGAGGCCAATTCTATTTCAGTTATCTCATCTATTTTATGGTTTCAGCATACCCCAGTTTATATTATAATAAGGATGAGTTTATTTCTTGCATTATGGTGTTATGGAATTGCATGTATTTTGTATGTTTTAATTTACATGGAAATATTATGTTAAAGGAATGGTGAATTTTACAATGAAATCTTGGTTGTGTTAAATTTCTGCATATTTAGAAAAATTTCCCAAAAGGTATATTACATCTCCTTCTTCAACATCTAAGGAGACTTATTACTCCCTCTTAAGCATAGAGGAGATTCCTAACTTCCTTTTAATTTTGGAAGTTAGCTCTTTAGTGTGTCTTCATCAATACATCAAATATTAGCTCTTCATGAAGATCTTCAAATAACTGCATGGATCCTCCTTCCTTTTGCATCTCATCATATTAAGCTCTTATCTTCCTAGATGTAATAGATCCAACTTTCTGACAGTGTTCGGGCCACAACCTTTCATATCATTTTATGCTTATCATCAACAACAAAGGAATTATATTGCGCCAATCAAAATAAAGCTATTCATTGTTCCTTCTAATCATGAAAGTGATCTTCATTGTCATTGAAACATAAACATCAGGTTATCTTTTCGTACTACTACCTTTCAATCCCAAGATAATGTAGACATCTTGACTTCATGATCCTCCAAGGATTATTAAAGCCATCCACTCAATTCATGTATTTATTTAATTGAGTTCAAAACAAACAATTTTAGATACACTTGCCTTAATTGTCATTATGTATTTATGCAATATTCTTTTAGGTAGAAAAAATACCAATTAGATAACCAATACCAAAGCATCAATATCATAAATACCTTATCATGATGGCCTCTCGTCGAAATATCAAATTTTGCTTCACTTGTTCCTTTGATATCAACATCCTTCTACATGGTCTATCTCCATATAGTTCAAAAATCGTTCTTCGTGCTTTCACTAAAGTGTCCATGGAACGAACTAATTATCAGGCTACGATATCTTCTTCCTTGGATTTGTCACTATTAACTTTATTTCTTTCTTCAGGGGACCATGTATGATATTGATCAATATTTTCATTTCTAAGATATATTATCTTGTGGAAGAGTCTTGATATTTAGTTATTCCAAAGCATACCAACTCCGTCTTCCAAGCATCAAGTGATCACATGGAAGACCTCTCAAGCTAGTTTTTATGACCAACTTTTTCTGAAATATTCTTGTAGACATGAATTCTACCTTCAAGAGAAAAACTTACTAACAACATGTATACCTTTCAACCATCTAGTTGTCCTTCCTTTGAATGAGATTTCTTCTATATTTTTCGAATATAAGATTCATTCTTCAAGAGGAGAGAGACTTCAATTATGCCTTTCATATTGCAACTCGACCATATGCATCCCTTCATCCTTCAAGACTGTTGATTCCACACTAAGTGTAATATACTAATCATGTCATAATGCTTATTACAAGAACCTTCTTTAAATGATGGTTCTTATTGGAGAATCTTGGTGACCCTTCTTGTAAAATGAGTGTCTCTAGCATTATGCTAGAAGATTCTTGGATGAACTATGATGTGTAATATGATTCCAATCTACTCATTCTTGCGAGCTAGATGAATTGTTCCAAAGCAAATTGATCATGTAGACTCTAAATCTTATACTCGCGTAGGTTGTCTTCTATGATTCCATGCTTCACAAAAACCAAGACTTTTCTAGAGAATGCAAAAATGCATGCTACTCTAACTTATGATTTCTAATAAAAGAAGGATAAACTGTAAATGCACCTGAAAGAGATGGAGCTTCCTTTAATAGTATAGATCCATGGGATCTTCTCCTTTTGTCTTCTTCTTCTCAGGTTCTTCCTTTTATTCAGTTGTGTGAGCTCCACTTATTTCCTTCATTTTGTTGTTCTTCTTGTTCTAAGGATTGTTTGCATAATCCCTTTTAAAATTTCAATATGCATTACACCCATAACATTGTATTTTAGACATATATTGTTTTCCTTTAGACTTCCCAAACTTCCCTTTCTTCTTCTTGTATTTTATAACAAAGGATTGAGACTTTTCATTTGATTTGGTGTCATACTTTTCCTTAATCTTTGTTTCTTCCAAGGTAGCCCAAAGTTCATCAAAGGGAGTATTATGTTTTCTTAAGTAGACACTAGTTGCAAAATTGCTCCATTTAGGTGGCAAAGAATTTAGTCCACAAGTAGTCATCTCTAAATCATAAATGGTTTCCCCAAGCCCTTGCAACGGGTCCCTCAATTGTGATATCCTCATAAGATATGAGGGCATATATTCATCCTTTGAAATCCTTGTTCTACACAGTTGATTCCTCAAGGATATTTTCTGACTTGGTGTACTTATAGTGTACAATTTCACCAATTTATCATAAATAACTTTACGTACTCAAACCAGCAACAAAGGGAATAAGACGATCCTTGATGGATTCAATAAGAATACTTTGTGCCCTAATCTCTCCCTTGTTATATCTTTCTAATTATTGAATCTTCTCTTTGTCTGGTTGAGTAACTTCACTAAGAACATATTCCATGGCTTCATTTTCTATGAGTATAAAATCAATCCTCTTCTTCCATGCTAGAAAATTGTTGATCCAACGAGCTTGTTGTTTTCCTTGCAAAACGAGGTCATTTGATTTGTAGATTTAGACATTGAGAATGATATGTTGTTAAATTTCCAAATAAATGTCTTTCTTGATGATGCCTTCAAGAAAATATGCCCTTCAAGTGATTACTTCTAGAATGCCTTCAACAATAGTGTCTTCAAGCTGCTTTCAAAGAGTAGATGATGTACCCTGGATTATTAATGCTTCCTTATCTTCCTTGGCTTGTAAGATGCTTCCTTCAAAGATGTCTTTCAATGAGCCTTCCAAGAGAGAGAGAGAGAAACCTTCCTTCAAGATTTTCCTCCAAAATATAAGAGCCTTTAAGAGAGGTTGAGGCCTTCACTGAGAGCTTGATTCTTCTTAAGATGATGAGGTATTATTCTTTATGTACGTCCTTGTGTCTTTAGAAAATTATTCCTTTTCACAAGCAACCTTCTCTTTGTTGAAAAGTGTAACTAGGATTAGTCTTCATATTGGCTATATATTTTTTTTGTACTCGCTTCATGGGTTTCATGAGCAAGATTTTTATTATAAGTCAATATACTTCTTCTTGATGTCTATTACAGTTGTCTTCAGGTTACAAGTATAATTAAGTGTCATGTATACGAAGCGTCTAGTCATCAATATATGCTCCAAGACCTTGTCATGAATCCTTGAAGGAATTGCTAAAGACGACCTTCATCCTCACCTCATTAACACTGGAAATTATTCTCTGCAAGTCGGCCTTCAAATAGCAATTAAAGTCAGCCTAAAAATAGTGACATAGTTCGACTTATTAACTGGTAGAAACAACTATATATACCCCTACTTAAGTCGCACAAAAGACATAGAAAAGTGCAGATTTTCTCTGAAGTTTTATAGTGGTTAAGGCGCGGATTTCAGGAAGGTTAAAGTGTGGATATATCTGTGATAAAGTGCAGTCTTCAGACAGATTCAAGTGTGTACTTCTCTGAGGTAATTACAATGTGAAGAAGTCTAGAGACAAGTGTGGATTTATCTGAGATCAAGCTGTGGATTTCGGGGAGGATACAAGTGTGGATATATTTTAGTTTCCACAGCATGACCAATTCTGAAATAAGTATAAGTTAAGGCAATGGAAAAGCATAAGGTGTGGACATGTTTCTTGAATTGTTTTAAAGCAATGAATACCAATCTGTGTGAAGAAGCTAAAGGGCTCAACTCTGATATAATAATATAAGAGTAGAAGGAAGGTAAATATGTGATTTGCCTTCCCATCTTCAATACACAAAATGAAAGCAATATCCCAACTGAAACAAGAAGAAGTATAACTGAAGACTAAATCAAGGAAGATATAATTAGAGACTAAGTTCTGTAGTGGTGGTGCAGGTCAGTGCAAGTTGGTGTAGAAGAGAAGGATCAGTGTTGTGAGCATACAAAGAAGCATTGACAAGTTCTTGGAAGAATTCCTAGGTCAAGGGTTTGAGTCTTGGTCATGGTACTTGTCATTTGAAGATCTATAAGAATAATTCCTTACGGGTTTTCCTATCCAAGAGGGAGAGGTTTTTCCCTGGCTCTAGGAGCCTAATTTGTGTGTCTTGTGTATTTTGATAATTGACTTGATGAAATACTAAATAAGATAAATTAGAGAAGACATAGGTAACTCAAGTAAGCACACAAGTAATTATCAAGAAGATAATTTGAAATAATCACCAGCCCTCTAAATTCTCAACATGGTTTCAGAGCTAAGGTGCTGAAAACAAGGGCTACTTAACAAAGAAGACACTCTAGGAAGTGAAGATAAAAGTTTGGGTTGAAAATTCAAATCAGTTTACAAGGAAGACTCTCAATCTATTTCAAGAAAGATCTTTTATCTCATTCAAAGGATCAACTCATTCAAGAAAATAATCTTTTCCATCAAATATTTACATTCAAGACATTTTTAGAAGAGGACATCATCTTTTGAAGATGTCCTTTATCATCAAGGATCGAAGAACATCTGCATTAGATATTTCAATCTTATAAGAAGCTCCTTACTTCATCTTCATCATCATCAAGGAAGTTGCAAGCCACTATACGCAAGTAAGTATCTATGACCTTACTTAAATCTATCAAGATGCCTTATTGTAAAGAGAGCAACAAGCTGGTTGGGTCATCAAACTTTAGTGCATGGAATAAGAGGACAAATTGAATTTAATTGAAGACGAAATTATGGACTACATCGAAGGATATACAATTCAACCACGAAAAGAAGATGCTCCATCTCATGCCAAGTACATGAAGGGAGAAATCAGAGCCCAAAGGATTCTCATAGAATCCATTAAGAACTCACTCATTCCCTACGTATCAAAACTAAAGTCTACAAAATAAATATATGAGAAACTGGTGGAGCTATTCTCTGTGAGTACTGCAAGCAATATCTTTGAGACAAGAACTATACAAAATGAAATTTTCAAGAGAATAAGGAATCACTTCATACTTCATGAGGATTTCTGAAACAAGGGATCAACTATAGGAACTGCGAGAAGTAATGTCTGACATTGAGATGACTACAGTGATGTTGAATGCTCTACCAGAAGAATGGGGAAACTTCACTTCAAGTTTATATGGGAAGAAAGAAGCCACACCATTCCATGATGTATGGTATCTATGTAAAATATAGGAACCAAGATTGAAAGCCAAAGTTGATACAGGATCAAGTGAAGGGAATCAAGCCTTTGCAGCCATATCCAGGAAGAAAGGAAAATTCGCAAAATTTGGTCCTCGAAATAAAAGAAGAAGTATGGACAAAGTATGATGCTTTCGATGCAATGAAATTGGGCATTATAAAAGATACTTTCCTAAATCTGAAAAGGAAAAGAGGAAAAGGGAAGAAGCCCATATCTCAGATATGAGGGAAGAACCTACTACAAAGAAATATAAAAAAAGAATAAGCGAGATATCTCTATTATGATTGAGATCATCTTCCTCTTTAAGTGATTTCTGTTGATTGTAAAACAATATGTTACGAATCAATGTGTATTGATAGCATCGTGATAGACGCATGGTAGGAGCTCTTGGTGAAACAGCTCTGGGAAAACCTCACTAATAACAATACTGATGGAAGGCAGTCATCAAGATCAAGGGTCATCATGGAAACAGGTGCTGACATTTTCTAATGGAATTCCCTATGAATTCACTGGCTAGAAATAAAGTAGAAAGGTTTTATCAAATAATTATATGCTACATAATTTTGGGATTAGGATGTGATGGCATATTGATGAAGCAGGTCAATGGAATGAAGTTCCTCATTCTAGTAAAACTGCTACAGGATTACTCAAAGGAAAAAGGTATGAGGTATATATATTTATATGTTGACACTGGATGATGTGAATTCATGTCATATAGTTTCAGGTAATGGACTTCTATATTTAGAAGTATGATCTATGGAGGAGGATCTCTCACGGTGCACTCACAGATGAAATCAACATAATATATCCTCATATGGAATATGAGGTGGTTGTATATGAACAAGGAACCGGAAATTGGAAGTCCCTAGGAATGAAGATGTGCAAAAAGGAAGAGATCATGAATTGCAACCATGTCAAGAGGCAGTTATCATCCGAAAGCCAAGAAGATGTGACTAGAATATCTCCTAGGAGTATATGTAGACTCCGATAGAAGTCTGGTAAAGAAGAAGACGCTTGAAAAGACATATCATTATGAGATTTGTCAATCTGAATAGAGGATGTTGATGCCAACAAGAAGATTTCATGGTGAAAGATCATCACTGAGGTAACTTTTATTTTTAAAAGTTCATATTTATATGACTATCTGGATGAATTTGTGCAGGGCTGCTAATCATGTGAAAGGATGTAAGATCCTTGGAGATGATTCGAAAGAAAGCGGCATGGCATAAAAGGTGGACCAGATAAGAAATACTAATGAATCACTTTCTGGTAGATGACATGACTCGTGAATGAAAGTGATGGATGATATGTGCCCTATGGAGCTAAAGATGAAGATTCCTCAATATCTAAATTCATGCCATCGAGGGGAGGAATTCTTCATGATTAGCTAGGTGTCTCACCATTGCTATTGTAGGTCCCTGATTGAGAGGGAGCCTGGTGATAAGTTTCTTACTTGGAAGAAACTGGGTAATTCCTAAGAATGATCTTAGGTACATTCCTTATACAGGAATGAGTACATTCCCTTGTGGAATAGATCCTCCTTGGCTGAGAGGGAGAGATATACACATCATTCTGGTCTCAACTTGGGAAGACGAAACGGAGGATTGGGTAATCATCTGGCATTCGATACTCTTTGAGAATGTGATAGGGAATTCAAGATAATAGTAGTTGGCGACCGATATTCTTTGAGGGCTAGCTACCCAAGAGAAGAATAGTCCAAGAAGGTCATACTTTGGGAACACCTAGGTGGAGTATGTAACTTGGAGAGATAATGACTATGGTGTCTATATTTCATGTGTCTCGTCAGCATTGTAGCCCATTGTCTCGTTGAGAGATGGGGTTGTTAGTCAAGGCCTTGCACTAGGACAATGCTGGTTGATATGATGTTATACAGATGTGATTACCAATCCTATTCTTCTTATGATATTCTTCAGTTTGAAAGTGACCATGTACCTATATGAATACCTCCCTAGTCTCCCTAGTTGAGAGGGAGTGTTGAAAATTGTATCTAGGATCGGTCTTCATATTGAATATGTAATTATGTATTTATGTAAAGAAGAAGACAAAGATAATAAAATATATTTTTTTTGTACTTGGTTCAAGGGTTTCATGAGAAATATTTTTGTTATAGGTCAATACACTTCTTCTTGATGTCTATTAGGGTTGTCTTCTGGTTACAAGTATAATTAAGTGTCATGTATACAAAGAGTCTAGTCATCAATATATGCTCCAAGACCTTGTCATGAATCCTTGAAGGAATGGCTAAAGACAACCTTCATCCTCACCTCATTAACGCTGGAAGTTATGTTCTCCAAGTCGACCTTCAAACAGCAAGTAAATTTGGCCTACAAATAGTGACATAGGTCGGCTTATTAACTGGAAGGAACAACTATATATACCCCTATATATGTTGCGCAGAAGACACATAAAAAGTGTGGATTTTCTCTGAAGTTTTACAGTGGTTAAGGTGCGGATTTCAGGAAGGTTAAAGTGCGGATATATTTGTGATAAAGTGTGATCTTTAGACAAATTCAAGTACGGACTTCTCTGAGGTAATTACAGCGTCAAGAAGTCTGGAGACAAGTATGGATTGCTCTGAGACCAAGCTGCGGATTTCAGGAAGGATACAAGTGTGGATATATGTGAGTTTCCACAGCGTGACCAAGTCTGAAATAAGTGTAAGTTAAGGCAGTGGACAAGCATAAGGTGTGGACCTATTTCTTGAATTGTTTTAAAGAAGTGAATACCAATCCGTGTGAAGAAGCTAAAGGGCTGAAGTCTGATATAATAATATAAGAGTAGAAGGAAGTTAAATCTGTGATTTACCTTCCCATCTTCAGTACACAAAAGGAAATAAATATATCCCAAGTGAAACAAGAATAAGTATAACCAAAGACTAAACCAAGGAAGATATAATTAGAGACCAATTTCTCTAGTGGTGGTGTAAGTCAGTGCCATTTGGTGTAGAAGAGAAGGATCAGCGTTGTGAGCATACAAAGAAGCATTGAAAAGGTCTTGGAAGCATTCCTAGGTCAAGGTTTTGAGTCTTGGTCATGGTACTTGTCATTTGAAGATCTATAAGAAGAAATACTTACGGGTTTTCCTCTCCAAGAGGGAGAGGTTTTTCTCTGGCTCTAGGCACCTAATTTTTGTGTCTTGTGTATTTTGATAATTGACTTGATGAAAGGCTAAATAAGATAAAGAAGATAATACATAAGTAACGCAAGTAAGCATGCAAGTAATTATCAATAAGAGAATTTGAATTAATCACTAGCCCTCTAAATTCTCAACACTCTTATGCCAACAAGATTATCTCAAAGCTTCCTTCTATGTACCTTAGTTCTGATACCATGTTGGATAATCAAGTATGGCAACTTATTAAACAATTCTCCTTATCCTTAATAATTGTTTGTGAACTTTAGTTAGCTTCTTATTGTTATTTATTAGATTCTTTTAGCAAACAATTATCAAGAGAATAAATAATAAATACAATTGACAGAAGAAGTAGGATCCAAGCTAGGGGTAAAACCCCTCCAAGGTAAAAACCCAAAAATAATCTCTTCTCTTCTTATAAAATCAGATGAAATGAGAAAACCAAGACCCAAATACCAAATTCAAACCTCCTCCAAGCACCAAGCCAGCCCTCCAAAGATCTCCTTCAAGATAAGGCAAGGTCCACCAAAGTCAACTCCTTCAAGATCTACTTCAATCAAGGTTTCAACCCTCACTTCAGGTCTGCAACATCAGCCTTGCAACAACTGCAAAAAACCTATTTTTATTCACACGTGTGGGCAAAAAATTCAAGATTATAGTCTCCTTTTGTTTTTATTTTCTCCTTGACTTCTTGTTCCTTCGCTCTTATTTTTCTCTTCTTTCTTGCTTTAGATCGAACTGCATAAGTGTGTGCTAATGATTCAAGTTATCTTCATTTATTACCCTTCACATGAGGTTGAATGAACCTCTCCTAGGTCATATTTTCACAGGTAGGGTCGACTTGGTCTTGAAGGCTATTTTTACTTTCTAAACTCAAGATAAATTCTTTTACATGTCACAACTTGCCTTAATGGGAATTTTACAAATGCTGTTGACTCTCTTGACTAATGAAAATTGTTCTTATGACTTGACAAACCCTAGGAGCATGAAATGCACGCATGACCTAGATGAATATTTAAATAGAGCATGAAACCCATGCTATAAAATAATATTTTTCTTTCTTTTTCTTGATATACACCATGACACAAGTACAATGAAAATTATGAAGACTGAAACTAGTTACATTTTTCCAACAGTACGTGAGTCCTTATTTCTCTTTATTAAAGAAAGGGTGGAAGGGTGGTGCAAGGCAAGGGATTTGTAACTTCATTCAAGTTGAAGCATGTAAATTAGGGGTCAGTGCCTCCTTCTAGTAGGTGCTATTAAACTAGTGGGTTATTGCCTCCTTCAAGTTTGTACTTATAAACATTGAAACTTTTTAAGATAAGTTTCCTGCATAAATTAATGTGTTGTTGATAAGTACTATTTGCATGTTGTCTTTGAATTTTAAACAATTTTTAAAATTTTCCAATACTAACTCACCCTCCCCCCCTCTCAATATTGGTAATATTTGAACAGTTTCCATATGTAGTAATTCAACTACTTTAAGTTTCAATTAAATACTCTCATCCTTGTTATCGAAAGAGATAAGACAGTAAAACATGGAAAGTTAGAACACATATGCCTTGTATTTAAAAGGATGCTCCCAAAATAGAAATAAAAATAAGTCCTCAAGTGGAAGATCTAAATCTCCAAGAAAGATCATAAAGGTATGTTGGGGATGTGGAAAACAAGGGCACTACATGAAATTAAAAAATAACAATAAAAAAATAAATAACATTATTTATTTTTTTAATTAAAAAATTTACAATAGATTTGATAGAACATATTAAATTTGTTTGAAAAAACATATCTTTATTAATTAAAAAAAGGGGCCAAAAAATTTAATATTTAAATAAATATTAGTATAATGTAAATAAATTCAACATGCTTTAACAATTTGTTGGATTTTTCTTCAAGAAACATGATTCTAACCCATCATTCCTTGACCAACTAATCCACTAATTCTTAATGGCCATTAACCAACCCCTAACCCACTAACTCCTTTCACTAACACTACAACCATTGGCCACCAAAATGCTAACCCCTTAACCTTGTTGATTGTACTAGAGAAGTAAGGGTTATGTTTGCCTAGGTGCTAAGGCTAGCAGAGGGACCCACAAGACAACTACTTTAGCATAATATTAATTTATTTAACTTATTCCTAAAATTGGACTTAGGAAAATTTTTAAAATCCCAAGTTAAATTCTGATTTAATCTCAACCTTTCATCAATATCTAATCCTAATAATTGAGAGTGAACGAGGGGCTTAGGTCAAAATTATAAAAGGAGATAGAGCGAGTAATTGGTCATTCAATTGAGCACAAGCAGTGTGTCATATCAGCAAAGTGAGAGACTAGTGTTTCAATAGATTGCAAAGCTCCAGCGACTAAGAAGGAGATCGAGTGAGGGTTGAGCTACTCTTACAACCACATCACAATTATTCCACCTGCCTGTGTGCACAGGAAGAGAGATGTGTAGTTCGCATATGTGCGCAAATATGCAGATCTAAATTTCCATATGACAGATCAGCGTGTGAAGTAGGGAGATTGATTTATCTTGGGAGATTATCAATGTTTTCATATAGATAAAGGGAAATTTTCCCTTGCTGTAAATTTCTAAATATTACCCTTTTGTTGAAGATAATAAAAGACACACGAAGTTGTTAGTTTTCCCAGGATTTGGGGTTTCCTAGGTATATTTTGTGTTCTATATGTTGAATCTGTTTGTCTTCTGATTTATTATTAATTTTCACTATACATGCTAAGTTATAAAAATCAATGTATTTGCAATTTAAGTTTCTAGAACAGTTGTTGTTTGTATTTCTGGTTTTACACTTAGAAAATTGTGAGTAAGTTACAAGGTTTCAAGGAAATATAACATGGTATCAGATCCTAGCCTCTGATTGAAGACCAAACGCAATTTTTATCTCTAGGAATCGGTGCTACGATTTAGAGGGATTGAGTTCACCAAGTTGGTTTGGCCACTAGGGTTTTGGGGCAATGCACATTGTTTCTAGGCATTGTGATTTGGCAGTATGGCATATCAGGGTCTCAGATTTTAGTACAAATTGGACAATGCATCCATTTTTTTTCATGGCGTGAGAGGATAGCAGTGGTGCTGGAAGATCAAGAGGTGTGGGAGTTTGAGAATAATGTTCCAAATACACCCATTGGCCCTCAGCAATTGGCTCAAACATAATAAGAAGGATGCCACAGCAAGAAGAATCATCTTGGAGGGATTGAAAGACCATATTATTCCTCACCTAATTGGGAAGAAGATAGCCAAATCCATGTGGAAAACCATCATTGGCCTCTATCACGGTTTGAGGGAGGCCAGAAAGCTAGTTTAGAAAGACAAGCTCAAGAACATTAAAATGTCCAAGTTCATTATGTGGTGTCTTAACTCACCAAGTTTACCCAAGTGAGGGAAGAGTTGGCTAGTGTGGGTGAGACAAATCCAGATAGGGATCTAGTGAATTTTTCCCTATTGGGTTTCACCAAATCATGGCAAGCCTTCATGGATAGGATATGTGCCAAAGAAAAATTTTCAGATTGGGAGAAATTACGGGGTCACTATGTCCAAGAAGAGATTCGTAGACAAGCTAAATTTGGGTCTCATGTTAAGACCGAGGAGGATGAAGAAAATTTTTCCCTAACCAACAAAATGGGCAAGTCAAAGGGAAAAAAGAGAGCAATGGTGGAGAGCTAAGTTCCAAGGGAGAGAAGAAGAAAAAGGATCTCAGTAAGGTCTAGTACTTTTCGTGCCACCAATTTAGGCATTATGATACTAAATTCCCCAATAGAAATAAAAGGGTCCAAGAAGAACCAAGTAGTAGCCATTGCAGAGGTAGATGAGTTCTCATTTTAGGGATTTTTCACTCATTACTTGCATGGAAAACACAGTGGCTACTAGTTTATGGTATGTGGATAGCGGTGTGTCCTTTCATATGATGGGAAACAAGAAGTATTTTAGAAAACTGTCAAAAAGGGACATGTAGTTTGACATTGATATGGGAGATGATGGAAAGTACCAAGTCAATGGTACTGGTACAGTTCGATTTGAGAGGTCGGGAAACCCTCTATATCTCAAAGATGTCCTTTACGTACCTAGGCTCAAGAAGAAACTCATTTTAGTTTCAACATTAGAGAATAAGGGGTATGAGGTGACCTTCGGACAAGGTAGTCTTTTTATAAAACCCTTAAAATCCAGGGTGGCTAATCATTTTGGGGTTAGGCACAAGAGTCAGTACATATTCTAGTTTGAGAAAATTACAACATTAACCAACAGAGGGATTCGTGACTCAAGCAGAGAGCTTGGTGAGTTGTGGCATAGGCGCATGGGGCATATGCATCATAATGTGTTAGATTCTCAAGGAGATTGTTACATGGCTTCCACAGTGCAACATGGATCAACATGAGGTGTGCAAGGGTTGCACACTTCACAAGTATGAAAAAACTTCTTTTACTATCAAAGATAATAGGGCCAAGGGTATCTTGGACCTTCTTCATTCATATGTTTGTGGTCCTTTCTCTACAATAACCCTTAGTGGGTACAAGTATTATGTCACCTTCATAGATGATCACTTGAGAAATATATAAAAAAAATTCATGAAAAATAAGGATAGAGTCTTCTTGGAGTTTCTAGAGATTAAGGCCTTGGTTGAGAACCAGACTGGAAACAAAATCAAGATGTTGAGGTCTGATAATGGTGGGGAGTACACCTTGAAAGCATTCAAGGATTTATTTTCCAAGGAGGGCATCAGGAGGGAGATAACTACACCATATAATCATTAGCAGAACGGGGTGGCAAAGCGTAAGAATAGGTCCATAGTCAGAGAGACCAAAGCCATGTTGCGTGACCAGAGGCTTCCCAATTTTTTCTGGCTAAGGCATCCAATACAACAGCTTTCTTGAAGAACTAAAGCCCACATAATATGTTGGGGCGAGTTACACCAGAGGAGGCCTTTACCAAGAAGAAATTGGATGTGTCACACTTCTAGATATTTGGTAGCCTGGTGTACTACCATGTACCAGAGGAGAAAAGGAAGAAGTTGGACCCCACATCAAAGAAGGACATCTTCATGTCAGGTAATAGTGAAACATCTTAGGCGTACAGGATGTATATACCAACACTCAAAAAAATAGTGATAAGGAGAGACGTGAACTTTAAGGGGGAAAGGGCTTTGAAAAATTCCTTTAGAGCACGAGTTAACTATAGTGAAGGAAGAGGAGCAACTGGCTCTAAAGTAAGGAGTTCATCTAGCACCTCAAGCTATAGTTGTACATGTTGATGGGAAGACCGAGCAGCATGAGGATGAGGGGTATACCTACATGGAGGAGAGAGTAGAGCCCACTTAGGTCATGACTCCCAACACGGGGAGAAGAAGAGACAAATGGCCATATCAACTGATCCAAGAGGCATAGGATAAATTTGGTGATACTAGCACATCAGTTCAATGGAGCAGACAACCACATAGGTACATAGGATACATGGCACTTATGACGGAGTTTTTGGATGTCAAGCCATCCAAATATCAGTAGGAAACAACTTAGCATCTTTGGAGAGATGGCATGGTGGATGAGTATGCCTCCATCATGAATAATGATGTTTGGGAGGTGGTGTTGATGCCAAAGGGAAAATTTGTGGTGGGCTCTTGTTAGGTCTACAAGATTAAGCAAGGGGCTAATTGGAGCATCGAGCGATATAAGGCAAGATTCGTGGCAAAGGGGTTCTCACGGGTATAGGGGATCAATTATGACGAGATATTTTCCCCAATGGCTAGATATTTTTCTATCAGACCTACTGCATCCATTGCAACTGAGATGGGGTGGAAGATCCACCAAATGGACGTTAAAACAACATTCCTCAAAGGGGTTGTTGAGGAGGAGATTTATATTAAGCAGACGAAGGGATTTGAGACATACAACATAGATACTCATGTTTTCGGACTCAAGAGAGCCTTGTATCGGATCAAACAAGATCCAATGGCATGGTATGCTCAGATAGATAGTTACCTTCAGGGATTTGGCTTCACCAATACTGAAGCAAACGCCAACCTCTACTGCATTTTTGTTGGAGGTAAGTAGCTTATTTTGGTGTTATATGTGGACGGTTTTATCTTGACAGACGCAGATAAGCTCATCCAAGAGTTCAAGCGAGATATCTTAGGCAAGTTTGAGATGAAGGATATGAGGTTGATGCATTATTTCCCTGGGCTGGAGGTTTGGCAAGGTGATGTAGAGATCTTCTTGGGGCAGGGAAAGTGTGCTCTGAATATTTTGAGGAGATTTCTCATGCAATATTATATGCCCATGACCATGCCTCTAGTCACAAACTAGAGGAAGGTGGATACATCCAGATCAGAGCGAGTAGATCCTTCACTTTACCAACAATTAATAAGGTAACTAATGTATTTGGTAAACATGTGGCCAAACATGTGTTTTGTAGTTAACCCTTTCAACCAATTTATGGCCTACCAGAGCACATTGGGTTGTTTCAAAGCATGTATTAAGATATCGCAGGGAGATAGTAAAGTATGGATTGCAATATAGACAGGTTGATGGGATGAGGCTTGAGGACTTCATTGATGCAGATTGGATAGGGAGCTCCACAAAAAATAATAGCACATTGTGATGCATGTTCAGTGTTGGAGTAGTAGTTGTTTCTTGGTTTAGTCTGAAGAAAAAATCACTTGCATTGAGCTCAATTGAGGCAGATTACATGGTTTCTAGTTTGGTAGGGTGAAAAGCTATTTGCTTGAGGAAACTTCTCATGGGCTTGTTTGGGAAAGAGTTGGAGCCCACCATGATCCACTGCGACAATCAGAGCTACATCAAGCTCTTTGAAAATTCAGTGTTTCAAAATCACTCAAAGCACATCGACATATGTTATCATCACATCAAGGATATTGTTCAGAGGGGTATAGTTACACTCCAGTATGTACCAACAGAGGAGCAAACAACAAACGTTCTGACCAAGGAATTTCCCGGGAACATATTTGTTTATGTCAGATAGAAGTTGGTTGTATGCAGAATACCTTCCTCTCTAAGAGGGAGCATTGATTTGAGTAGAGAATTAAGGTTTTTGTTTTCCTAAGTGTTAAGGCTAGCAAAGGGACCCAAAATACAACCACTTTAGCAAAATATTAATTTATTTAACTATTTCCTAAAGTTGGACTTCAGAAACATTTACAAATATTAAGTCAACATATGATTTAATTTCATCCCTTCATCAAGATCTAATCTCAACCGTTGAGAGTGAATGAGGGGCTTAGGTCGAAATTATAACAAGATATAGAGCAAGTGGTAAATCAGTTAAGCACAAGAAATGTGCCAGATCAACAAAGGGAGAGACTAGGGTTTCAGCATATCACAGAGCTTTAGCAACTAAGAAGGAGATCGAGTGAGGGTCGAGTTTCTCTTACAACCTCAACACAATTATTCCACTCACACATGTGCACAGAAAGAGATAAATGCAGTATGTATGTGTGCATATTGGAAAATATATGCGATCTTATGGTAGATCAGACTGCATAGTAGGGAGATTGATTTATCTTGGGAGTTGATCAATGTTTTCCTGTAGAGAAAAGTAAATTTTCCCTTGCTGTAAATTTGTTAATATTACCCTTTTGTTGAAGATAATAAAAAACACACAAAGTTGCAGGTTTTCCCCGAAGTTGGGGTTTCATGGGTATATCTTATGTTCTATGTGTTGAATGTGCTTGTCTTCTAATTTATTATTAATTTCTACTATGCATACTAAGTTAGAAAACTTGGTGTATTTTCAATTTAAGTTTCTGAAACAATTGTTGTTTGTATTTCTAGTTTTACACTTACAAAATTGTGGATCAGTTACTAGGTTTTAAGGAAATCTAACATACCCACTAACACTTAACTCATTATCCGACCCGCTAGCCTCTATCCACATTTAATTCCCCCTATCCCCTAATTGTAATAATTGATCCACTAACTTATAACTCACTCATTGTTAATACCATACCCACTAACGATTTAACCCACTAATTGACTACCATCTAATCCATTAATAATGCAGTAACCATTAACCCATAACCCAATCAACCATATATAATCTAACACACTAACCACCAACCTACTAATCCAAGGGCTTCGATGCAAAAAATTCACTACCTAGCACTTATTAATTGATTACAATTTAACTTATTGATACAACACACTAACTATTAATCCATAATCTAGTAATCCACTAACTATATAACCCACTAATCCCTTAACCCATATTCCACTAACCTGCTAATAATTGAATCCTAGGTCAATAATTAATGAAAAATTTACACCAAGTTCAAGGTATGTTAGGACACAAACCCAGTGTTTCTAGGGACACCCCAACTCTCCACAACAGCCAACCCCACTCCAACCAAAAAAAAAAAATCAAGGGACATTATGTACATTGTGGGTAGGAAATAAGGCCCTACTACAAATAGAAATAAACTTTGTAAATGTTTAGTTTTAGACTTGTAAAAATAATCATTAATAATAGATACATTATTCGTACATGAATGATGATACATACCTATAACTATTCAATATCAATCTAATGAAAACACATTACAAATATGTTATTGTTATGAGTTTCTAGCTACCAAGCCACGGTGAAACATCAAATCACATATTACCAAATACAAAATGATGGCCCAAGATAAGTGAATGACTATTGTGTTTTCTTTTTGACACATTACAATTGGGTTATGGAACCAAGTAAAAAATAATAATAAATTAGTAACTAAATTTTGGTGATATTTCTTAAAAAGATTACTCTAAAAAGGTTCCATGAGTAGGCACTTCTACACATCTATCAAGGGCAAAGGGTACCTACTTGATTCATATGTGAACGGTGAAACATACTCATGGCACTATCTAATGTAAAATCTAATGAAAATGTGCCACAGATCCATTGTTGCTATAAGTTTTTAGCTTCCAAACCACAACATAACACCAAATCATTTCCTAGCAAGAACAAATTGATTGTCCAACACAAGTGAATGATTATTTTGATTTATTTTTAGACACATTGTAGTTGGATCGATGGACCCAAGTAGAAAAGGCCACACTATTACACAAAAATTTGTCACTGTACCTATACTCCCCATTCCTAATCCTCGAGACCCTTAACAGTGACCCTTGTGCATGTTTTCCACCATGAAAATATGCCTTCATGTCCTCTTTAGCACAATGAATAAACTCTTTTTGGCCTTTCCTGAAGCAGCTCCTTGCAAACCTAGTTATCTAGAGAATTGTGCCCCCTCAGTGTCTTGCTAGCGCCGATGGCCTCTTTTTGGTCTAGGGTTGCGCCAATTGGTGCTGGAATGAAGCTCATACTCATGTCGATCCCCTTCTGGGAAGTTATTTAAAAATGGAAGTGAAGCTTCAAGATCTGGAAGCTTCGTGGCAGAGACCTGGTTGTTTTTTCCCAAGGATAGAGCTGAGTTTCTCCCTTTGGCCTCTTTGTTCCTACAAAATTGGAACCACCCAAAGGGATAACCCATTTCCCCACCTAAAGTGGATCCATGCTCCCTCCTCCTTTGCTATATAATGGGAAATCTCCCAAAGATTTTCTAGTTAGAACAGAGATATAAGAACAACAGAGAGACCCTTTCGTTTCTATAGATATTGAGGAAGAGTTGAGACCTTTTGCCCTCACATCAAGTTGAAAGAGCGCTTTGGAGACGTGCCTAGATCAGGACCCATCAAAGGAGAGTTGCAACATCAAGGCATAGGTTGTAACTCCCCCTCTCTATTTTAATATAATATGATTGGTTCGTGCTTTCCATTCTTGTCTTAATGTGTGATTGGATTCTTCGTTTTCCTTGATCAGCGAAGTAGGTTGCATATGCATTATATTAATATGTTATGCTTTCACGTTTTTTGTCATTTTTTATCCCTTATGCATGTAACCAAGCGCCAGTGGCGGCGAAGATTCAACCACAAAACGCGAAGGACCAATGGATTCAAACGGTAATTAGCATTAGATTGAGGTAGGCAATCTATTCGCAATATGCGTGCATTTACAATCTAGGAAAGTAGGTTTCTAATTGTTCCCTAGACCCACTCTAGGGCTAGAGGGATCGTCTCTGTCCGCAGAGAGGATTTTCCTACATAACAAATTGGCGACTCCACTAGGGACTGCTAACCTTTCAGTCTCCTATTTTTTATTTTTTTATTTCTTTTCTTGTCTTCGATTTTAATCGAAGGTCTATCTCCTTGTCTCTGTAGCTCCTATAATTTCTTACAGACCTTTATCTCTCTACTAAAGTGATAAGCCTGGTGTCAATTTTGAAAACCTTTTTATTTTCAATATTTTCCTTGATTGGTGTTGGTATTAATATGACAATTGCGTCGATCAGCACGTTATGCATTCTACACAGTCGTGCTTTTGCCTTTCCAGCGCGGGTTGCAGCGTAAACAGTCACGATGATTCCTGTGTATGAATTTTTAGGTTTTCCTCCATTCCATCATCCAAAGAGTCTCATCCTTCTGGATGCTTTTTCTTGTTTGATTAGCTCTGTTCCTTCTCTCTTCATTGACATTTCTGGTTCAAGTTTTACACCTTTGGTTGTCTCTTTTGAAAAGTTGTTTGCATCATTGTCTTCCTAGGGTTTGTAGGTGTCCTCAGGCCATCCAAGTGGTTTCTTACTTTGTTGACCTCTAGACTTCTCATTGAATCAAGTCTTTTCATACCTTTTAGGCTTAGTGTTTGATTATTTTTCATCTTTCGATCGGTTCTCACCGATAGTGTCTTTTTCAAGTGTCAATTCTGAATACATTTGAGTTTCTATTCACCATCAAGCATAGATTACAATTGCTTGTGTTCTAGATGAAGTTTGTTTTCTTTTGAGTGATTAATCAGTGTGTGAATGAAGAGTGCTTTGTTTTGAAGAAAATGGTTCACATCTCTCTTTGATTTTTGAAATATTTGCTTCTTGTATGCATGCTTGAGAGATCTCATTAGTACTCAAAGAGTTGTTAATTAATTTGAATTCTACATTTCTCATTGTGCTTATAAGGAAAATAGAAAATTATTTTTGTTTCTTTTCACTTTAGAAAATGAAAATTTCATTTCGATTCACTTCTTAGTGCATGTAGTGAAAGGAAGGAAAATTGTAAAATTTTTGTTTTGCTTTAAGATTTTGCACTTGAGGAGAAAAATAAGTGTCGTTTCATACATTTGTTTTGTTTATGCATTGATTGTGTGAGTTTCTCTCTCCCTCATTAGCGTAGGGTTCATCGAAATGAATGGTTCTTTTCTCATTTAGCTGCATTTTAGGGATTCAGATGACATCGGTAGGGATTTGAAATCGAGACATAATTCAAGATCAACCATAAAATATATTCAATCAATCTAAGGAGCATTTGGAACCTAACGAATCACATTTAGAGGTCTAGGCTAGAGACGTGTTCCAGCGTCGTTAAGCGTAGGATCTGTCGCTAACCGTCTGTGTTACAACCCGGGGGCGATATCCCGTCTCGCATATGGAAGTATATTGATGTATGAAAAGTATATTTTGGGACACTCTCATTGAACGGTTACACATCAAACAACACTACTACGGATTTGGACTCCCACGTACTATCGTGTATATTTTGGGAGACACCACTAGGTTGCAAACCTGCCATGGGTAACTGAGTTGGCCACCTTGTAGACGTGATGCACCGAACACAACATTTGGGGAGATTGGTTGTCATACATTAATTCCTTGGTAATTTCTCTTTCATTTGATCACCAAGGTGTATATTACAGTTCACGACTACCTGGTAATCATTTTTCTTAACTTACCCCTCTTTGATTTATTTCATTTTTTCTAAAATTAATTGCCCACGATCACATGGCTTACCTGTTAGAATATTTATGGGCCTCATCATGAGTAACTCCTTATAAAGATACTGTTTAAATCCTTGAATTAATCATCTTTCTCCTCTCTTTCTTTTTGAGATAAGATCATCGTGGTTGAACCACCAAGTTCAGTTTACTCTCCGTCCACTCCTTCCGAAGGGACATTATCGCATGTCTCTTCGGATTCTCCACCTTCAACTGGGACTCAAACTGATGATTTTGATCTCATTCTGAGTATTCAACCTCTCGCCTCTCGATCTCCGCTTGATGTGCCAGTAGGCTATGTTGCCTACCCTCCGAATCCATTATTTGATCCCATTGAAATCATACCTCAACAACCCTATAGTCCATACGATGCACCCGGTGTACCATTTGTGAATTCACCGTGTCCATCTAGAAAGTGTTGCCTGTCAGTTATTCCCGATGGATTTTGAGGGAGAAGTTTCATCCCCCCTGGAGGTTTCCAGCACCATTAGTGGTGTAGATGAGACTACATATGAGGGACCTCAATTCCCTCTTGAGGGTTTTCCTTAGGTGACGACTCAGCCTTCCTCCCAGTTGTACATTCCGCAGAATTACACCTCGTTAGGACACCTAATCTCGAATATGTCAAGTGGTACACCTTTGTATTACAATACTATTTGGAAAAATACTGGAGTATCTGCCTCTGGTCTGAGTGTTTCCAACGTAAACGTTTCTATGCTTGCTCGAACTATATTCACACCTACTTTCGCAAAGCCAACTGTTTGTGTAGGTGTTTCAGTACCTCCTGTCAGTACTCCAGTGTCGATTCCTTCGACTTCAGTTTCTGGAGGAGGTCCTACCCTATCAAATGTTTCCCAACCTACCGTTGGACCATCTTCGAGTGGATCTTCGGCTTACATTCTGAATTCCTCTCAAGCTGCTGGCAGCATTCCCATTCTTGTCAGATCGTCCATCCCGACAGGGCCGAAATATGATCAACATCAGCAAATTTTGTAGAATCTTAACCAACAGCATTATCTCCCATATGGTTCCCAACAATTTCAAACTCAGCCAATAAATCCTCAATGATTTCAAGGGAAACCTGGCACCCAGCTAGTGGGTTACGTCTATTAACAAGGTTTTAACTATGGTCAAAATTGACCTTATGGACCACAAGGGCAACATTTCGTACAGCAAGCAGCGCCTTACGTACAACCTAACCAACCCTTTTTCCATCAAGGCAATTTTTCATATTTTCATCAAGGACAACCTTCTGGTCAACCTAGCCAACCCCAATTTCAGCAGGGTCAGCCTTTTGTCCAGCAAGGAAAACCCTCCATTCAACTGAATCCAATCTTTGTTCAGCCAGGACCTCAAGTACAACCTGGCCCTCAGGTACAACCTGGTCCTCAGGCACAACCTGGTCCTCAAGCACAACATGGTCCTCAGGTACAACCTGGTCCTCAAGCACAACCTGGTCCTCAAGCACAACCTGGTCCTCAGGTACAACCTGGTCCTCAAGCAAAACCTGGTCAACCTCAACAACCTTAGGGTACGATCCAGCAACCCCAGGGACAACCCCAGGGCAATCCATACCAAACCTTCCAGCAGCCACAAAATTTGTATGCTAGGAACTATGGTCAACCTGGATCTCATTGGTCTACTGCAGGTCAAAATCCATTTTTGAGTCAGCAACCGGGATATGGTCCGAATCCACAAGATTTCAACCCTTATGGACAGTATCAAGGTTATAATCCTTATGGGAAAAACCCTTCGGGGCAGCACCCTTGGGGGTAGAATTACTCCTAACCCTGTTGGCATCCACAAATAGGCATGTATCAAAGACCCAACACCATGCCTTTCAATCCGAAATTTCCATTTCTCACGATGTTGGAACTTCCTGATGTGTCAAGATTGACCAACGATCCAATTCTTCACAATTCGTATTGGTTCCCAGTTTCGACCAAAATTCCGAGCGATTGCCCCAAGTTTGAAGGAAAATCTGGGGAAGACCCTGAGGCGCATGTTATGAAGTACCATCTTTGGTGCTCCTCCAATTCCTGGGTCGATGATTCCATCCATTTACATCTCTTTCAAAGAAAATTTACTGGTGCCGCTGCAAAGTGGTACATTGAACTCGTGCGCGGGACTTTTCAGGATTTCAATTCCTTAGCCATGGCCTTTCTCATTCATTTTCAGTTGTCTGTTCATTATGAAACAGGAACCCACCTCCTGACATCCTTAAAGAAAAAAACTACTACGCATATCTCTGATCATATCCATGAATGGAGAAGACGTCGTCAAATTTGACATTCCTGATCAATTGTTGACAGAATGGTTTACCAAATCATTCGTCAATCAGATCGCTAAGGATATCGCTATGGGGGCAGCTGTCACAGAAGAGCAAGCCATATCTCGTTCCCAGTATCTCGATCTGGTTTACTCTCAGTCCGGAACGTTATATGATATCTTGCATGATGCCCCAGGCCCGAACTCTCAGTCTTCAACCTCAAAAGATCTGGTGACACCACCGGTAGACTGTGTCATTGGTTCTGTTTCCCAGACTTCTCGGAAGGCTTCTTCTGATTCTAAGCATAAATCATCTTCTTTCTCTGATTGTGTCCCTCAAAATCTCCCAAATCCTGGAAAAACTTCGGAGGTCAACGTCGTTTAGTCTTCTGCGACCGATAAATCCTCTAAATGAAAGAATAAGGGCAAAGGTAAATCTAAATCTGATGCCCCAAAACAGGATTCCTACAAACGTCACACTGATGATGGAGCTAAATGTAAATTGAAATACCCTTGCCTGATATGTGACAATGAGCATTACACCAAGGACTGTCCTCGATGGGCTGAAGTGAGTCGATTGCTCAAAGGCACCCAAGGAACTTCGATTGTTCTTAAGGAACCGTTTCCATCACAACAAACTCAAATGGTGGAGCAACCCCAATCTTCCACCCCTTTTGGTTCTTAATTTTTCATGATGAATGGTATTGCACCCATATCTATCGCTACTAGATCGAAAGATTATGCAAAACCGCGTCAAGCAATGGGGAAATATATCGTAGATGCTCATACTCCTTCTCCCCCGCCCGCTTCCGGCACTCTTCATATTGAAAGGCCTAATTCTGAACCCGTTGTACGACCGCCTTCTAAAGTTGTGCTCCGCAAATCCTCCTATAACCCGAACACTTGTGCCGCTCATCATTATAATATTGTTGAGGATTTGGCTCAGGCGCCATTCGCTATGTCCGCACTAGAGGTGCTTCAGAGTTGTCTGTCACAACGGAAGGCGTTGTTATCCACTATTAGAGGAGTTGATCCTGCCAATTTGAGCTTTATTACTTTTGATCTGGAGAATTTCGTCCTATGTCTCCCTCACCAACTTACTTTGATCATCAAAGTTGGGATTAAAGGTAAGAATATCCATCGGGCGGTCGTGGACGAAGGTGCATCTACATGCATTATGTATGTTTCGTGTTGGAAAGCCATTGGTTCTCCAACTCTCAATCAGTCTTTGAATACCTTGGAAGCCTTCGACAGGAGAGATTCTCATCCTTTTGGTATCCTTCCAAGTTTTCCTATCACGTTGGAAGGAAAAACGGTCAATGTTGAGGTTGAATTTGTTGATGCTATGCTCAATTATAATCTTCTCCTTGGTCACAGTTGGACTCATGCTATGCTTTGCGTGTTGTCCACTCTCTTTTGTGTTCTCCGTTTACCACATGAAGGAAATATTATCATTGTTGATCAGTTGTCCTTTTTCGCTTCCTCTTCTTTCGAAAGCAATGTTCCATATGTAGACCATTCCACCATGCCATATGAGAGTGTGGGGGCAGGGCTCTTCAAAGATTCTACCCTTATGGGTCTATTCTTCAAATATTCTACCCTTATGGGTCTATTCTTTCTTCCTCCACCAAACACTGCTCAGGTTAACATGATCTCTACCTCTTCTGATCCCTGGATCATCCCTTCGCTTGATCAGGTCAATTCGTTTGGTCATGTGATGTCGTTAAGCCCAATAGAGGTCAATTATTGTGAAATTTTCTCGGCCTCGACTAATCACTCTGAACATGCTACTTCTAGCATGCATTTTGATGCGTACTCCCAATCTCCTTGGCTCGGTTCCTCGGATTCATCTGATCCCCTGAATGAGATGTTCCATCCGACGAGAGTATCGTGGAAACTATGTCTCTCGAGGAAACCCCTTGGAACGATATTCATCATCGTTCGTTGTTTCTCCCGAGTCATGGAGTAGCTCAGTCGTGTCATGAAGATCTCGCCCCCCATGTTCCGCACGACCCCCTCCTAACCTCGATGTCGACCCATGAGGTCTTTTCTGAAGGGAACATGGGCAGTATTACTGAGACTATTCCTATTAGCATTTATGTGCAACTAGGAATTGTCGAGAATATTCATATTGGGGTTAATTTCTCTCCAGATGAGATCAAGCTCTATACTAGTCTCTTTCAATAAATTTGAGATGTTTTTGCATGGTCCTATGAGGAAATTCCTGCCATCAACTCGAGTATAGTGGTGCATGAAATACCAACTTACCCTGACGTGAAGCCTGTTCGTCAACGACTTCGCCCTGTGCACCCTAGAGAAGTCGCTGCCATTAAGGGAGAAGTTGAAAAACTTCTTAAGGTTGGTTTCATTTATCCCATCCCATTGATAGATTGGGTGTCCAATATCGTCCCTGTCAACAAAAAATAGGGTACCATTCGTGTTTTTGTTGATTACCTAGATATTAATCAAGCCTGCCCAAAGGATAACTATCCCACTCCATTTATTGACCAGATCATCGATGAATGCGTTGGTAGTGAGATATTCTCCTTTATGGATGGTTTTTTTCTGGCTACAACTAGATCAACATCTTACCCATTGATCAGCACAAGACTACCTTTATCTGCCCATGGGGAACCTTTTCTCAAAAAAAGCTCCCTTTTGGTTTCAAGAACGTCGAAGCTACTTTCTAGCGCGTGTTGTCCTATGCTTTCCATGACATTAAACGCATCATGCAGCCTTATCTGGACGACCTCCCTGCTCATTCGGCTAAGCGTCGTGACCATCCCACGCATCTTCGAGAGATTTTTCTATGCTGCCGACAATACAATATTCATTTATATCCGCATAAGTGTGTTTTCTGCATGGAATCGGGAAGACTCCTTGGGTTTGTCGTCTCTAAAGAATGAATTTGTCTCGATCCTTTGAAAGTCGAGGCTATCGTCAATTTACCCCCTCCCTCCTCTTTATCGCAATTGCAGAGTCTGCAGGGGAAAGCTGATTTCCTATTTCATTTCGTTCCCAATTACGTGGAACTTGCTAAGGGTTTTACACGATTGTTGAAACAAGGGATCCCATTTCTGTGGGACAAAGTTGCTCAATTCTCCTTCAATGATTTAAAGAAGGTGCTCATCAATGCCCCTTTACTACATCCCCCAAATTATCATCATGACTATTTTATATACTTAGCAGCTTCCTCTGGCACCATAGCTATGGTACTCGTTCAGGACGACAACGATGGTACTGAACATGTCATCTATTACCTCAGTCGTAACCTGATGGATACAGAGACTCGATATGCCCATGCAGAGAAACTGGCTTTCGCTGTGGTACATGTTGTTCAGCGCTTTCGGCATTATATTCTTTTACGCACAACTACCGTGATCTCTGACTGCAATCCTATGACTTATATCTTGACCCACCAGTTGTTGGGGGGGAAATATTCAAAGTGGATTCTCATTCTACAGGAGTTTTATTTGGAATTCACTACTGCCAAATTAAAGAAATCATTGGTTTTCGTTGAATTAATATGCTCCCTTCCCTCTGCCTCCGCTCCATCTGATCTCGATGAGCACATTCCGGACGAGACTCTCTTCCTAATCAACAATGTCGATCCATGGTATGGTGATATCATCATGTATCTCCAGACCCAAACTTTCCGATCCGAGTTGGACAAGTCTGATCGTCGACGGATTCGACCACACCATTCCCAACCGTATTGTATCATTTGGGATACTTTATACCGAGTCGGCGTTGATTTGATTCTTCCCCACTATCTGACATTCGAAGAAGCTGAGAGAGTGCTCAATGACTGCCACTTCGGGGCATGTGGTGGCCATATGTCTGGCTATGAAACAGCTCAAAAAATCCTTCGTGTTGGTTACATCTGGCCTTCTATTTTCAAAGACTACATCCTTGTCGTCTGCAAATGCCATGCTTTCCAGGTTTATCAGCGCAAGATGTGCGCCCCACCCACACCCTTACACCCAGTTGTTACCGTCGGCTTGTTTTCCAAATGCGGCATTGACTTCATGACATGTAAAATTGTGATGGGTCGAGGTAATGGCTACATATGCTATCGATGGTAAAATTGCGGCTCAAATTCTCTTCAATCATGTTATCACACGATTCGGTGTTCCTCAGGCCATTGTCACCGACCACAGCTCTCATTTTCGCCACTACATGATGACTGAGTTGACTTCTTAATTGGGCTTGTGTCATGACAATTCAACTCAATACTACCTTTAGGCCAACGGCCAAGTTCAAGCAGTAAATAAGGTTTTAGTTACTATGCTTCAGCACACCATTGGGATGCACAAGTCAAACTGGCATCTCATGTTTTTTTCAGCTCTCTAGGCATACCAAACCTCGGCCAAGAACACCATTGGATTTACTCCATTCTAGTTAGTGTATGGCCCCGGAGCAACCTTTCCGATTGAATGTAAAATTCCTTCGCTCAAGTTATATGTTGAATTACTTCTGAATACCTCGCTGAAAGAGGGACGTCTCTTGTACTTGGAACGGCCTGATGAAACTCGACGCTTCGCCGCTTTGGTTACCGAAGCACAAAAGAAACGGGTCAAAGCCCATTTTGATCAGATAGTTTCTCTACGTGCCTTCACTGAAGGAGACTTGGTCCTTCTCTATGACCAAGCACATGATAAGCTGGGGGCAGGAAAATTCGAACCCATGTGGCATGGGCCATATATCGTAAAACGTGTTTTGCAGAAAGGGGCCTATGAGCTGATTAATTATGAAGGTTACCCTTTGGATAAACCCCGAAATGGGCTTTTTCTAAAGAATTACTATGCATGATCTTCTCATGTATTTACTCTTGTACATTAGTATGCTTTTCATTTTTGTACATTTTTGGTTTGGTGTGCATTTGCAAGCGGTTTTCCTAATTATCTTGTTTGACTTGATTTGCAGATGTCTTTGGCTCCTTATGTCAATTTCCCTGATGGTACCTGTCGCAGTACCCGAAATCTATCTTTTGCGGCTTAGGTTATCTATGACCCTAATGGTGACTTAGTAGATCTACAGGGCATATGTTTAGGTCATACAACCAATAATATTGTTGAATACAGTGTAGTTATTGAGCTTCTGTCTGAATCAATTTCTCTCGGCATTAGAGTACTGGTTGTTAACCTAGATTCACAGCGTCTTGTTCTACAACTCAACGGGAAATATTCCTTCAGACGCCCTCAAATCTTGAGGATGTATATGCGTGTTCGTTTGTTAGAAATAAATTTTGATTACATCACATATCATCATATTCCACGACACATGAATACATTAACAGATGCATTGGCTAATCATGTTCTAGATATACATTTGCGGAATTTATAAATCATCATAACATAACATGGAACAAGAAAATATCATATATATATATATCGATTGGTTTGCAAATAGTGTTTACAAGTACATCATAACCCCCTCAAAAATAGTATATGTTCTAACACATAGCGAGACTTGCAGGTCTCGGCAAAACTGCAGAAAAGAAAAATCTTATATAATCCACGTGGTGATCACGATAACAGGCTATTGCTCAAATTACTCAAGTCAGCAGTTGATGGATGCAATCCGACACCCCGACAGTGTATCGTTGGTACTAACGGGAAATTTCTTCCATCTGTGCATACTCTGGGATCTCGATGGTCAAGGCATCCAGGTTCCTCACAGTCTCCTTTTCAGGGTCCACTCCCTCCACATAATGGGCACCCTCAAAGTCTCTTTCCACCCTCCTGGCGATGGGTGACATCCACGTCGGCCTCTGTGGTCCAACATCTGTGATACATAAAGCTTCATATCAATTCATATAAAACATGCAAAAATAAAAAATAAAATATGTTTTTACCTCTGTCGTCCCAATGCTCACCCGCTGGAAGTGGCATATCAAGGTCACCCCAGAAATCTGTCCCAGAGCACGGCCAGTCTTCCACCATGATCAGTTGATGCCTCAACCATGTGAAGAAGGCAGGTTTGAATGACATACTCTGCCTGCCTCCTCCACGAGGCATCAATGTTGCCCACCTTTCCAATCGTGGCTCTCGTGGCATCGGTGCCTCTATCTCCATTCCTTGGTACTGGAACAGAGGCTCTAAGAAGAAGGTTTTCAAGATAGACTCGTATCCAAACTGCTTCATTTTGTTGTTTTTACACTTCGTGAGTTGTGTCTTCATGTTTTCCACTAAGGCCTCACACCAATTGAATATGGTGGGTGCCATGCAATCCACCGTCGTCTGCAGTTGAGCCTTAGTGGCCTCATGTGGTGTTGGCACCCTAGCCACGCGTTTGATAGAGTAGATCACTACCTTGAGTGTTAGATCATTTATGGTACCTATGGCTATTTTTCCACTCGAGGATCGTTTTGCCTCGAAGCATGCTCTCCCAATGAGCATGTCCATACTCTCGCCCATGCTTCGGGCTCCGGAAAACCATGCTCGTGCCCCTCTACGTGAGAGGCCAGTGATGAAGTAGATGTTCGCCACTTCGATTTCTAGTTCTTGGTCAGTAAAGATAAATATATCTCGGTCTGTTTCCCAAATACTACAAAAAATCTGGTTGGGCTATTATGCCCAGGGTCATAAAGAATTTGAGGAGCCCGCAGTTCCTCATTGCGTCCATGCATGTTTGGTTATGCATAGTTGCCTGATCAACTTCATCATGATCTCGTTCTTTCCACCCAATCACCATGATTGATGGCTTCTCTTCCTTGCAATAACATTCAACAAAACCCTTGTCAGTATTTAGGCCTGAAAAGATTGGATTAAAAGCTTTTTTTGGGGGGTTTCTATTCTTTTTTCTGCCTCGCGGTCGACACGAATGTTTTAAAAACAGTGACGTCGATCGACGACCTGCCCGTTGTAAAAAGGGTAAGTCAGCGCAGTCCTGATAGTGGATACCCATGCCAATCTGCGGCGTTGCCCAAATTGAAATCCTTCCCCCAAAATCCAAATAATCCCTAAAATACACTTCAATTAATGTTAAAATGCAGGCAAGGAAAGCGCCTCTTACCTGGCACAGATGGCTCGCTGATTGGCCTCACAGATCTCCTGCAATGCACTCCTGAAGATTTGAGGTAAACTAGGGAAAAAACTCTTTATCAACCAAGTGAAAGTAAAAAGTAATTTGTTTTTTACTTTCTTCATATTTTATAAATGCATAATGACATTTTTAAGGTTTTTTCCCATTATTTTAATAATGTTTTAAATTCTCTTACCTCGAAAACAGTTTGTGGTTTGTTCTTGTGCAGTGACCAGTTCTATTTCCTCGTGGATGACACTTTTACAAGTTATGGTTTACTGTTTTTTCAGACTCGATTAAAAACAAATGAAAAAGTAACCCCCCTTGGAGTCATCTTTCAGCGCTTTTTTGACTCTCTAAACATGAAAATATTATCGAGTTCTTGTCGTTTTGAGCTCGTTAAAGTGCACGAAACATCAATTACCCAGTATACATTTACCCCTTTTTCGGGCTGGGATAAATTATTTACGAAAAAGGAATACCTTGGTCAATCGCGACTAAGAGGTTCTCTCACACTTTGTTTTCTACCTTTTCGGGTATGAGGGACTATTTACGAAAAGGGCCATCTGGAGTTTTCTTTTCGCCTCTTTTCAAACTCTCTAAACATGAAAAGATGCCGAGTTTTACCTTTGTCGGGCTCGTTAAAATTTAATGACATTGGATCCATCATCATGATGACATCAAGTTCCTCCTTCCTAGGGCTTGTAAAATGTATTAGAATGGATTTTTCTGAAGGAAAAACTTATATCACAAGCATATGCTATCCCCTTCAAGCTTGTATACAAAAATAATTGGGGTACTCGCCAGAAATGGTGGGGGAAAATGGAAAGCATTAATCAGTTGTGTTGGCAGTATGTCGCTCTTGAACATGACACATCCTCTATATCGTGTCGGGTTGGGGATATCCTTCATTCGTCACTTTGCCTCCATGGGTTTGGGAAATCGGTTTTTCCTCTTATGCCATCACTATGCTCGCCCAAGATGACCTCTGATCCCATTTGAGTCAAATACTGCCAAATCTGGAGTCATGTCTCTGATATGTTCAAGAGAAGTTCCTTCTGTGTCTCATTCATTGCCTAGTTCTTTAATCACTCTCATTATCATCTTATTGCCTTCATCTTGTGTCGATGATGTGGGATACATTATGGCCCTCCTTCGACAAATCACTTCTTGTCGACTTCAACACATTATCCAAGAAGTTGATCTAGAGATCACCTTGTCAATACCTTAGAACCTCACTGCCTTAATGGCAGGTCGTTCGCACTCGATGATAGGCTTACATCATTGGCCTTCGATCGAGTGATTCCGTGAATGTTCAACGACAACTCCTTATTCGCATCTCGTGGATTGTATTGCTGGTACCTTGAGAGCAATTGTCATTATTGGTGGTTTCTCTCGCGCTTGTTAACGGTTTACATCATTGGCTAGTAATCAAGCAATTTTCTTGCATGTTCGACTTCAGCTCATTTATTTTCATGCTTGAATTTGTACTTGATCAAGTCGTGACGGAGTGCAAGACCCTAGGTTTTGTCTGATAAAACCTAGGCTGCAAGGCGATATGTATAATTCATGATTGTACACATGACTCCTTCATTCGCATGGCTACAACCATACCTTGAGTCTATATTCGTGATCCTCTTTATTTGGGATGCCTGCGTCCATACCTCGGAACCTATTTCATGATTACTTCTACAGATGGTTGCGTCCATACCTTATGCCATGTGATTATTTCAGAGATATCAGTTTATGTATGTGTGCTTGTTTGCGCAGGTTTTTCGACGACGGTGTCTTGGTCCTGGAATTTATTCGTAAAGCATTTCACCCCTCACTCTTGTTCATCCTTCATACTTTAGGGGGCATCTATTACACAGCAATTTTTCATTGTACCTATACTCCCCGATCCTGATCCTAGAGACCCTTAACAGTGACCCCTGTGCCTGTTTTCCATCAAAAAATATACCTTCATGTCCTCTTCATCACAATGAATAAACTCTTTGTTGGACTTTCCTAAAGTAGCTCCTTGTAAACCTAGTTATCTGGAGCGGTGCGCGCCCTCCGTGTCTTGCTCACATCGATGGCCTCTTTTTGGTCTAGGGTTGCACCGATCAGCGCTGGAATGAAGCTCATACTCGCGCCAATCCCCTTTTGGGAAGTTTTTTAAAAATGGAAATGAAGCTTCGAGATCTGGAAGCTTCGCGGAGGAGACCTAGTTGTTTGTTCCTAAGGAAAGAGCCAAGTTTCTCCCTTTGGCCTCTTTGTTCCTACAAAAGTGGAACCACCCAAAGGGATAACCCATTTCCCCACCTAAGGTGGATCCATGCTCCCTCCTCCTTTTCTATATAATGGGCAATCTCCCATAGCTCTACTAGTTAGAACAAAGATAGAAGAACAACAGAGAGACCCTTTAGTTGCTATAGATATTGAGCGAGTTGAGACCCTTTTCCCTCACATCAAGTTGAAAGAGCACTTTAGAGACGTGCATGGATTAGGACATGTCGAAGGAGAGCTGCAACATCAAGGATCAGGTTGTAACTCCCCCTCTCTATTTTAATATAATACGATTGGTTCATGCTTTCCATTCTTTTCTTAATGTGTGATTGGATTCTTAGTTTTCCTTGATTAGCTAAGTAGGTTGTATATGCATTATATATTTTATGCTTTCACATTTGATGTCATTTTTTATCCCTTGTGCAGGTAACCAAGTGCTAGTAGAGGCGAAGATTCGACCACGGAACGCGAAGGACCAAAGGATTCAAACGGGAATTAGCATCAGATTGAGGTAGAAAATCTATTCGCAATCTTTGTGCATTTACAATCTAGGAAAGTAGGTTTCTAATTGTTCCCTGTTGTTACTAGATCCACTCTAGGGCTAGAGGGATCATCTCTGTCCGCGGAGAGGATTTCCATGCATATAACACACAAATTATCAATTCGATTTTAGTGGTATTTAAAAAAATATTACTCTAAAAATATGTGCCATTGTCGGGTACTCTACACACCCATCAAGAGCATAGGGTACCTTTGCACATAACCAAATGTAGAGGGCACAAATTTTGGATACTAACAAACCCACTACCATACCTTGAAGCACTAAAATATCAAGTACTATGTGAGTCATACCTAGCATTCATGGTATGACATCCACATCTAGAACATGTACCCAAGGGTTGTGTACGTATACCCATGTTACACTAATCACTAACTCCTAACTCGCTAAAATCCATCTTCTTAATAGTGATTAACTTCCATTAATCAACTCTGGAGTTTGATCCATTAGTTTGGTTTGATCCCAATACCTGTTGACCTTGATTGAGTCGTTTGATGTTTGTGGTTGAGTAGTCAACCTAAAAAATTCCTCCAAGCTATAATTCTACATGGTAATGAGGCAGTTAAGATCATTATCATCATGTAATTTTATAAGCATTTTTTTATTCCTTCATTTTAAGTGGTCTCCCAAAGTTTATATGTTAAATTTTTAAAATATATATTTCAAGGGATACATAATGGGCTTTCATGATGTTACATTTTACCTACAATATTGATGAAAAAGTATTTATGTGTTGAAAGTAAGAGAACACTCCAAATGCCATCTTAGCCAACCTAGACAAGCTTCCATCAAAATATAACTCATCTTGGTAATGAGATGGTTAAGATCATTACCATCATGTAATTCTATAAATAAATAAAAAATTCTTTCAAGCATTAACTCCCTAAGTTTATATCTTAAATTTTTACAATATCTATTTCAAGGGGTACATGAGGGGAGGTCATCATATTATATTTTACATGTAATTTGTTGATAAAAGCATTTGTGTGTTGAAAATAAGAAAAATATTTAAAATTGCTATCTTCGCCATGTGAGATTTCTATGGATCTAAAACTTTCAACAAACATTCTTAAATGGGGGTTCTACTTCAATTTTTATATTAAAATTTAAGGAAATTAAAATAATGCTTGAAGTTAAATAGATTTTAAAAAAAAGGCTTGCTTTTTTTAATTTTATACAAAAAAAAATCCCCTCCCAAGTGGTGGTGGTCTAGTCTTCCACAAGGCATTGTGATCTAGTAGATCCCCCTCTGCAAGGAGAGGTGTAACCTAGTAAAATTTACCACAGCACACCCCCCCCCCCACCTTCCCCTAGCCCCACCCCAACAAAAACCCTAATCTCCCTGATTTTGTCCCTTCCAATAGGATGGAAGCAATCAATAGATCAACTTGGTCACCGGAGAGGACCAAAACGCCTCATTTTCAACCATCCTATAAAGTGCCTCCACTGCTCAATAGGGCCAAAATGAGAGGGAAATATAGTAAATTTTAACATTAAAAAAACAAATTTAGACTTGGAACATCACAAGCTTCCTCTTTCCAAGATAAGCCCAATACACCCAAATTTAGGATTATGATGGTACCATTAGCACCATATTTGATCACCTCTAAAATAACATTTGTGTGTAGGAGGTGATGTCTATTATATGTTAGGTCCCTATAATACTAGTGTAACCCCTTATTATTATTCTTAGTGTAGCCCCCTTATTGTTATTGTTGTGCCCATGTAGTCTCCAAATTGTTATTATTGTGCCCTCACATTATTATTATTATTTAGGCTATGATTATATTGTGAACCCTTAAACTCTATATATAGAAAGGACGTTTTGTCATTTGAATCATCCAAGAATTGTTCATTTATGTAATGTAAAGGAGGTTTCCCCCTCGAAGAGCCTAATTTTTAAGTCGTTGATCTATCTTTTCATCTATTTTGTGAGTTGGTTGCATAACATTTGGTATCAGAGCTTTGGATTCTAGGGTTTCGCTTCTTCAAATAAGTCATCTAGGAATTTTATCTATAAATATTTTTCTACGAGGCTTCAGACGCTGAAATTTCGACCACGTGGAGACGAAATTTTGGTAAACTTCGTGTAAAAATTCCAAATCTTAGTTCGTTAAATTTTTTAAGATATTATCCATGGAAGTTAGGTTTTTTGCAAGCTCCAAAATTCAGTCTCAAACAGGTGACGTAGGTAAAATCGTCATAGCTTTTGTTTCATGCATCGGATTTGAATTCTGTAAAAGGTGGATGAAAGTGCACGGGTTGCAGTTTTTCATGTAGCAATTTCAAATTTGAAGGACAAAACAATGACACATGGCACTCCGTACAAGTTCGCTCTACTGAACCAGTCTATAATCAAGTCATCATTGGAGTTTGGGCATAACTCTTTCTTGAATAATCTAAAATTGGTCTGACATGTAGGGTTGGAAAGAAGACTCAAAGAGCTACCACAAGACTACATTTTAGACCTTGGATATCCGAAATTACATAGATACAACATATTCAATATCGAGCTCCTACAAAGCAAGAAAAATGTGTGTATTGTTTTTAAATTTTGCATAATTTTTGTTTGAAAAACCAGTTTGAAGTGATTCAAAGGGCATATTGAAGCATAGATATCAAAATTTGGTTCTAAAATGGCTCTCAAACCAAAGAATTCTACACCCATTAAGCCCTTAAAAATTTCTACTATGACTCATGAAGAGGAAGAATTGCAACATGATATATCAAAATTACGAGACCAAGTGCAACAAATTTCGCTCTCACAAAGAGCAACCAAAAATGAACTAAAAGGAGACATGGATGACTTAAAAGGGGACATTGATGGTTTAACAATAGAAATAAAATGTGACATGGATGTTTTAAATGCATAAATAAAAGGTGACATAAATGGTTTTAAAGCAGACATGGAAGGTTTGAAGGAAGGTTTGACAAAGTTGCTACAATAAATGCTTCCTAGTGGCGAAAAGGTATTAGATGAAACTCATGATGAGAAAAAAATAAATGTTAATCATGATTTCAGAGACTCTAAAGTTGGATTGAAGACCCACCATATTCCAAAGATCGATATGAGGAATTTTGATGGCAAAGATCCCATAACATGGTTATTACAGATGGAGCAATATTTTGATCTCCAAAATGTGCAACACACACAAAAGGTACGCATTGCAACTTTAGATTTAGAACCCAATCAGTTTGTATGGTATCGATCGCTTTGTTCTCGTAAACCACTTGTCACTTGGTAAATTTTTACATAGAAAATGATAGCACATTATGAGGATACAAAGAGCAATGCATTCTTTAGCCAATTGATAAATCTCAAACAAAAGGGTTCAATGGCAGAGCACATTAAGGACTTCCAAAAATTGAATATAAAGGTAAATGATATTTCAAAGGAGCATAGGATTAATGTCTTCTAGGGACTTTAAATGATAACATCCAACATAAGGTTCACCTTTGGGAACCTGATTCATTAGAGAAAGCATTCAGGTTGGCAAGAAAAATTGAAAGCACAATTATGGCAACAAGGATGCCTACCACTCACAACTATAAAGACGGAAGTGTTACTACTCCTAGCATTTCACAACCTACAAGATTGACACCACAATAGTTAGATGAAAGAAGAGCAAAAGGGCTTTGTTACAGTTGTGATAGCAAATACACTAAAGTCATAGGTGTGCTGAGAAGAAATTATTTTACATAGATTGTGAAGAGGAGGAAGAAAATGAACAAGAAACTTCAAAAGAAGAGGATAGACATCAAGAACCAACCCTAGAGAAAGAAGAAATGAATCTGACCATATCTTGTAATGCATTGTCAGGAATTACCACTCCTCAAACTCTCAAGATAGAAGGACATATCAAGAAGAAAAAGGTAATAGTGTTGATTGATTCGAGTAGTACCCATAATTTTATTTATTGTAAGATATGCAAGGAATTGAATTGCTTCTTATACCCAGCACTTGAGTGTCAAGTGATGGTTGCAAATGGAGGAACTATAAATTGCTCTAGAAAGTTCCATAATATCAAGCTAACCATGGGGAAATATGTATTGAATAGTCAAATGCTTTCCATTCCAATGGGTGGTGTTGATGTTGTACTATGAGTCCAATGGTTACAATCTTTGGGTACAATAGCTTTTAATTTTCAATAATTTTTCTTGAAATTTTTTTGGAAAGGAAAGGAAGTTGAATTAAGGGGTATTGTGGGTAAACCATGAAATATAATCATCTCTAATGCCATGACAAAGCTTCTAAAGACAGAACAATGGGGTGTGATTGCACAATTATGCTCATTAGAGGTTCAAACATCGAAATCATCTATTTCTCCATATCTCCAAAAAGTCTTGGACAATCATTCAGTTATTTGAGACTCCTAAAGGCCTCCCACCTATTTGTGATCATGATCATGCTATTCATTTGATTCCAAGAATCGTTCCTACTAACATCGAGCCTTACAGATATCCCTATGCCCAAAAAAGTGAAATTGAACGTATAGTTGCAGAAATGCTAGAGGTCGGTATAATTCAACCTAGTCAAAGTTCTTTCTCTACTCCAGTAGTGTTGGTGCATAAGAAGGATGGATCATGGCACATGTGTCTGTAGTATAGGGAGTTCAACAAGCTCACTATTAAAGATAAACTTCCCATTGTTTCCATTAATGAATTATTGGATGAATTACATGGAGCAATTTACTTTGCCATGTTGGATCTTCATTCAAGATATCCTCAAATTAGAATGAAGACTGAAGACATTCTGAAAACAGCATTTAGAACTCATGAGAGTCATTATGAACTTTTGGTCATGCCTTTTGGCCTTACCAATGCACCTACATTTCAAGGTTTGATGAATTCTATTTTCAAACATTTCCTTAGAAAATTTGTGCTAATATTTTTTGATGATATACTAATCCACAACATTTCTTTGAAGGTTTGTGTTCAACATGTTGACATGGTGCTCAAACTATTGGAGGATAAACAATTATATGCAAAAACCTCCAAATGTTTCTTTGGAGTACATGAGGTGGAACATCTGGGTCATATAGTATCTCATGAGGGTGTTAAGGTAGAACCTAACAAAATTAAAGTCATTAAGGAATAGAAAATCCCCACAACCATAAAGCATCTACGGGGATTTCTCTGGTTGACAGGGTATTATCGTAAGTTTGTTAAAAATTATGAGAGAATAGCATCACCTCTAACAACATTACTAAAGAAAAATGCGTTTTTTTGGACTCCATAAGCAACTAAGGCCTTTGAACATTTTAAAGAGACAATGTGCCAAGCACCGGTCTTAGCTGTGCCAGACTTTACAAAAACCTTTATTGTGGAATGTGATCCCTTGGGAAATGGAATTGGTGTTGTTTTAATGCAAGAAAGAAGACCCATTGCTTTTGAAAGTTGTTCAATCAAAGGAAAGTATTTACACAAACCTATTTATGAGAAGGAAATGTTGGCAATACTACATGCACTAAAGCAATGGCGACCTTACCTAATGGGAAGACACTTCAAGGTAAAGACAGATCATGATAGTCTTAAATACTTTTTGGAACAAAGATTATCTTCAGAAGAGCAGCAAAAATGAGTCACAAAGATGTTGGGTTATGACTTTGAAATCATCTACAAAAAAATGAAGCAAAATGTTGTTGCAGATGCACTCTCAAGAAAGGATGAGGATGTGGAAGCATTGTTTTGTGTCATTTCAATTATCCAACCAGATTGGATAACCGAAGCAAGGGATGAATGGAAGAATGACGAAGAAGTGTGGACACTCATTCAAAAGTTGCAGCAAGATCACAGTACATCTGATACATTTAGTTGGAAAAATGATTCATTATGGTACAAAAATAGCTTATATCTTTGTAAGAATTCCCAACTCAAACAAAAGATTCTTTTGGAATTGCACACCTCTCCCTTAGGAGAGCACTCGAAATTTTTAAAAACTTACCACGTGGTTAAGAAGAATTTTTTTTTGGATGGCCTTAAATATGATATTCAAAAAAATTTTGGCAGAATGTTTGGTTTGCCAACATAAAGTTGAAACAATTCAGACCCCCAAGTTTGTTACAACCCTTATCCACTCCAAGTCAACGTTGGGAGAAGGTTTCAATGGATTGTATCACAAGTTTACCCAAGTCCAAAGGAAAGAGTGTCATCATGGTGGTAGTTGATAGACTTACCAAGTATGCACACTTTTGCGCATTATCTCAGCCATTTAAAATCAGTACAATTGCTACTGCATTTATGGAAATAATTCAAAAGCTACATGGAAACCCAAAATTTATTGTAAACGAGAAAGATTCCATTTGAATCGGAAATTTTTTGACGGAATTATTTTCTTGTCTGGATACTCAATTAGCTCATAGCTCATCTTATCATCCTCGATCTGATGGGAAAACTAAGATAGTGAACAAATATTTGTAAGGATATCTTCGTTGCTTTGTATCTGATAAACAAACACAATGGGTCAAGTGGTTACCTCTGGTTGAATGGTGGTATAACACTTCATTCCATATTGCAACAAAGATGACCTCATTTATGACACTTTATGGATATCATCCATCGTCCATCACATCATATTTAAGAGAAAAGTCTAAGGTTCAGGAAGTGGAAGATCACATCGAGCATCAACAACAAGTTCTCCAACTCTCAAAGGATACCCTCACTTTGGCACAGAATTGAATGAAACAACAGGGATATCAGCATCGCAACGAAAGAAGTTTTGATGTAGGTGACTGGGTGTTTTTACAGCTACAACTATACAAACAAATGTCCCTCAAGCAAGCTAAGAAGGATAATAAATTATCACCAAAGTACTATGGTCCTTACAAGGTGTTGCAAAAGATTGGTACTATGACATACAAATTGGAGCTTTCTACATTTTCCTGAGTGCGCCCATTTTTCCATGTTTCATGTTTAAAGAAGATTATAGGTGACAAGCTCCCAGTTCAAACAATATTGTCAGAACTTGATGAGGAAGGAAAAATCATATTGGAACCTGAAGCAGTCACGGAAACAAGAACTCGACAGCTACGAAATCGATCAATTTCAGAGTATCTCATCAAGTGGAAGAACTTACCCACTAAAGATTCCACATGTGAGGATGAGAATTTTATACAGAAGCATCCATAACTACTCAAGTGTTGAGGACAACACTTTTTTGAAGGAGGGGTATGTTAGGTCCTTATAATACTAGTGTAGCCCCTTATTATTATTGTTAGTGTAGCTCGTTTATTGTTATTGTTGTGCCCATGTAGTCCCCATATTGTTATTATTGTGCCCCATAGAAGCCCACTATTGTTATTGTTGTGCCCTTACATTATTATTGTTAAGTAAGCCATGATTATATTGTGACCCCTTAGACTCCTATATATAGAAAGGAGGTTTTGTCATTTGAATCATCCAAGAACTGTTTATTTATGTAATGTAAAGGAGGTTGCCCCCTCGAAGAGGCTAATTTTTAAGTCGTTAATCTATCTTTTCTTCTACATAACATTCTACCAAAGCCATCTTGAACTTACCACTGGTTCTAATAATCATTGGGTGTGTTGGTGTAGGGTTCAATGGGTTAAGGGCTAATGTTTTAGCGGGTTGTAGAAGAGGTGATTTGTCACTTAGCAAGTTAATGTTTGACTAAATTAGTGGATTAATGTTAATAGGTTAATGGGTTAGTGGCTTAGTTAGTATGTTAGAGTGTTAGTCAATCAAAGGGTCACAATTTTGGTGGAGAAGAGACCTATAAATGTTTCCCTCTAAAAAGATAAAGTTTGTATACAATTCAATTCATGCTTTCAACAAAATAAAATTCTAGCTAAGAATGTATAAGCTAATGTCTTAACAATTTTAGCACATTGATAATGTATAGTATTGATGCCCACTGTGAGAAAGTTCAATGTCTAACATTTTTATTCAGAGTAACCAGTGTGGACCATGTTGGGCAATCTTAAAATTGTTCAAAAGAGGCAATCTTAAGAGCATTGGTAATGCTTGAAGACATTGTGTTGTAAATAGCATCCATGGTTTATTCAATAGTGACACCACCATTTCAAAGCTAACCCTATGACAACATTCCACAATATGAAAATGTATTGTTTAAATTAAGTTTAATAAACAACCTGTTTATTTAGAGATTGTTTCATGTCAAGATCATGTATGTATATGATATGTTGTAACACACCTTCAAGTGAGGACCACATCTTATTTGTGGTCCTCATAAAGGTTAGGTTCCCCCAACCTCTTGCTAACTAGCAAGACATTCAATGAAATCCTTTGAGAGGGTAGTTTTTTTTCCCAAGGAAAAACTTACTTGGGGAGGGAACTTAAAGGGTACTTCCCTACATTCATGGATGGCATCCCTAGTAAGCCTATCAACACAAACTAGTACACCTCATCTACAGGAATTTGAACTAGGACCTTGTTGACATAAAACTAGCCAAATACACAATAACATCGGCAACAACCAGCGAAACTAACCCCTTGGATTTGAGAATATAGTTATTATGTAAATTCATGATTGATAATTTAATACTCCTAGAATTGTCCTTCAAGCTTTAACACAATCTCAACATGCAAGCTAAAATTATGGTTTACTATTCCCATAGATTGCAATTTCTCAATGGACAAACTAGCGTTTGTTCTCCCTGTTTTTTATTTTTCATTGCTAGTTTACTTGATTATTCTTTCTTCTATTGTCAATATTTATAATTATAATAAATATGTTTTAAAAAATAACATGTAAATTATCATAACCGAGTAAATTACCGGAAGAACGTTTTGTTAAATAGCATCCCAGCTACGATGAGAATTGAGGGGAAACTCAAACAGATTGCTCTAACACCTTCATCCCATATGAAGATAAATCTTCTACTTTAAGGTGTTTCTTGATATATTTTTGTGTCCGAAGGATAACTAAAGGAGTTGTATGCAATGCAATAGGAGATCAATTATAGATGTTAAGAAAGCTGTCTTCTTCATTTAAGGTTACCCTACTTTACCCCGAAGATTTCGAAAGAAACCTCTAGCCACAAACATCTCCAAGTCATCCTTAGACATGCTCTAAAGGAACTCATATTGATTGAAGAGGGAGGGTGACATCACTGATTGGTGATGATTTTCCTCAAAACGGCATCTCTCTATCAATTGTGCTATGCTTTTGAACATGGATAAGGGATGGGCATATCCGTAGCAGCGGTTTACAGATTTTCAACGAATCACAACATTTAGTTGTGGAATCACAAATATCTCACAGTACTTATTAAGAATCCTATTCTAAAATACCCTGCGATGGGAAATTTACTTTAATCATGCTGTTATAGCAGCTTTTGCAAAATAGCCTTTAGTTATAGTTTATTTAGCAGTGGCTAGTCCAAAGAATACCCTTAAGACTGTACTATTAACCAAGATGAAATAAATATCTGGTTCCCCATGTAGTGTTCCATGCCATTAAGAGACTAAGCAAATTTCATATACAAGCAAACATGGTATTATTAGAATATCCATATTTACAACAAGATTGAAATGGACCTCATATATGAATAGGCAAAGATACATATTTCAATCTTTTCCAGAAATAGAATACTAGAGGAAATGGATGGTTTCTTGCCATTGGTACCTCGTGAACACTGAAAACTTTTCGTTTCCAACGAATATGATTCCTCTAATGTTTCCACCACCAACATTTCAAAGCATTCGGTCATCATTTATTCTCCATTTCTTTCAGGAAATCCACTTGCATATCTTTGTACCTTTCCATTAACTGCAATGTGCATATTAAGGAAACATCCTTGTACGTAGAGGAAGCTTTATATTCCAAGACTTGAGCCAAAAACAAACCCTCTGGATATCTGTTGTTAGAATATGGACCTGCAATATGGGGAAGCAATCTAAATCAAAACCTACATAAATATACCTAGAAGTTGTTCAGTTTTCGTCCAAAACCTCAACATGAAAAAGCATGATGAAATTCTTATATGGAGGACGTTACTTACAGGACGAAATGACCTACAGCAAGGCCCTAAATGCATGACATGTCACAATTAGATCCCAAACAACAATCATTTCATTATAGGACCGTAAGGACTTGGACAAGGAGTCACAGCAAGATCAGGTAGCTGATCAATTATTTCATTAACTGCTGCTAGACATGAATTCAGCATTTTCTTCTCTATTAATACCAACTGCGTTGCCACCTGCCTTTTTGCGTTTGTCGTCGGATCAGCAAGCTGATACAGAACATATACGTCATATATGAGCAATCTTTTATAGTTTCAATATACTTAAGGGCATTGAGATAGAGTCATCATGAACAAGAAAACCAGTGTTCTTACCACTATTTCATCTTCACTAGCAGTTGTAGGATAACCCGCAAGTCGGTCTCTGAAGTATCTGGATAACTGGTCCAAAACTGCTCTTTCTGTACATGGGCTTACCTGCTCCACATTTCAAAATGTTAGTTGGTCAAGGTGGAGAAGTTTGCTATTACCAGCTACATTACAGCATGTTAATTGATTCCCTGGAAAACTGGTAGGAACCAGCAACAAGGTATACAAAACTAATCAGTCTGCAATTGCCAACAAAAGACATCATTGGTAGAAGCTGCTTATGTCATCAATCTGCAACTTGAAACTGAAAAGGTGTGGAAACGCAGACTTGTAAAGAAACCATGAATTTTGTCAAAAGCATTGTCGAAATAATCCCTGATTAATATGGTGTCTCCTGTAGCTGGCACCACTGCCAAACCCTGTCTAACTGTGAGATGCAGAGATCACTCTCAATCCTAAGTCAATGAGAGGCAGAGCCCACTTGGAACTGACCAAAGGGAATCCGCGGGGCATGCATCCACTGTCTGCACATATACAAAGGTTTGGCAATAAGGTCATCTCTCAGCTCCAGAAAATGCTTGGAAGAAAAGGTCATCATTGGGCCAGTGTTGAGAATTATAGCTCAGATAGGAACTTCCGTACATGTTCAGTGTAGATATGTGAGTAGTTTGAGATGTTTTCGAAAAATAATTCTAATTTTGGAAAAGTAACTAGATTTTGTAATTCACTTTAGGAAAAAAGTGGAAGTATTATTTTTAGCTGTTGACAATAAAATTGTACTTAGACTAGGACTAAGAGTAATCTTCAAAATAGATTTTCTATTAAAACTACAAACACAAATCAAGTTAGAGGTCAAGGCATAAACGTTTCCACAGTCAGATCAGATACATAATGTAGCTGAGAACCTCTGGAATCCTGTGTAGAATGATTGAAGAACCCAACGTTTCGGGTGAACACTTCACCCATCCTCAGGAGAAGGAAACTTAGCGAAAGATGGGTGAAGTGTTCACCCGAAACGTCAGGCTCTTCAATCATTCTACACAGGCTTCCAGAAGTTCTCAACTACAAGTTAGAGGTGTTTACACACAAACTTGCAAGATGCATTCCAGGGCAGCATATCATTTGAGACAGCACTCTGGATATTTCTGTATATGGATACAGGACTCCATACAATTGTACAGACATGCCCCACATGCAGTTTTCTGCTGTTTCTGGGTTTTCCAGCAAGCTGTATAAGCTCAATTGGGGACATTTTTTGGTATCTCTGAATAATTTTTTCTTGGGCAGTGTGTGGAGGTTCCCTGTAAGTTTTTTTGAAGGAATGAAAAGCTGATTTGAAGGAGTAATTACTTAAGTCTTATGTGTATGTGAAATTACTTTTTATGCTTTTGAATTTTAATTTCTAGCTGTGTGAGTGATGCTATGGTCTGAGATTTAATTTCAGCGTTAATTAAATTCAGATATTCGGGTCATGTTTTGGTATCTGTGTATACTGTTTTCTTGGGAAGTGTGTGGAGGTTCCCTGTAAGTCTTTTTGAAGGAATGAAACGCTGATTTGAAGGAGAAATTACCTATGTGTATGTGAAATTATTTTTTATGTTTTGCATTTTAATTTCTAGCTGTGTGATTGATGCTATGGTCTGAGATTTAATTTTGGCATTAATTAAATTCAGCAATCTACTTGTTTGATTGAGATCATAAGGACATTAGTCACCTAAGGCTTCCAACACCAAAACCCTCAATAGGAACAATCAAAGTGACCTAAATACTGTCTGTAAATGTCCTCATTGATTACCCAGTTCAGGGCATATTTAGACAGTAGGAACTTGGAAGTGACCTAGAGCCTCTACAGAGTACTTGAAAGAATTGAGGCAATCTGGTAAGATGGCCACTCACTGATGTAACAAAAATCCTCTGAAAATCAACAACAAACTCGCTCTAGGGGGGCTTGTCAGAGATACCAATCCCTACCAAAAGTCAAATCCCTAAAGACCCAAACTCTACTAAGGAAAGAGATCACTTTGAAATCAGTCAGGTAACAAACCGTTAGCGCTTGATGATATACCTAAGGAGGAAGATTTAGAATCTATCCTTCCTAGCCCAGTGGATCTCTAGGACAATGGGCTGCACCAAATGATGTGCCTATGGGGGGAGGACTAAACTCTCTCCTTCTAGACCAATGTCTTTGAAGCAAACTCAATCGCCATACCTTGAAATAATAAAGGAAAATGGGTTTGATGATCATGTCCAAGAGGCACATTTTGGACAAGATATCCTGGAAATGTTTCTAAAAAGACTTTCTCAATAAGAGCAAGGGAGAATGTGTTGCAAGCTGAAGAGGGGCCCCGTGAATTGAACCCCCAAGTCTACAAAAAATCCACAACACAAGACCTGTTGTCACAAACTCTAGTAGGCCTAGTGCAGAACCTTGCTAGGTGGATCCAGAGATTAGGGCAACAAGAGATCGGCTACCACTGTCACCTCAGCAACCTTTCTCCAACTATTTAGTGGTGTTTGCACCATAAGTGAGGCTTTCCTAAACAGATCACCTAAAGGATATTCAATAAGAATGGATCATGGTGATGGTTGAGGTCTAATGATGAGATAGGGTACCAACACAGCCTCGATGACTTGGATAATATTCAGCAACATCCAAGCACTCTATCCTTAGACCACTAAAGCAAATTAAAGTGTTGTTATAAGTTAAAGCATTGTAGATTTTCAAATGTCGAGGTACACAATGTCATATAACATCCAGAACAAAAATTCTTACAATGGTAAATCAACAAAGGATCAAGACTTTCAATTAGATATGAAGGATCTAGGATTTTCAATGGGAGTTTTTATGGCTGAAACATGCATAAAACAGCAATAGAATGATGACATCAACCCTAGAAATTGTTGAATTTTCTACAAAATGAACAGCAGAAACCAATTTTCTGATCTGATAATTACTACCTAATGATCTTTAACAATTTATTGTTATGCCTCTGATATCAATGAGAAATTATACACAGAAAATCTCAATAATAATGCAACGAAAACAGTAAGATCATAAAGAGAGCCATGCACAATAGAGACAACAAAATTTTCCCTAGGAAACCCAAACTTGGAAGAAAACCCACCAACTCTTCTTCTAGGAGAAATTTTCTTCAACAATTTACAAATCCAAATTGTCTAGAAATTTGTGCCAAAAATCCAAGTCCAAACTTTAGTCAAATTCGTCCTCTATCTACTCCCATGTGTGGCTAATATAGAAGAGAGATGCTGATAAGTGAGTGATCAGATGACGTGCCACATCATCTATATCTATATATATATATATATATATATATATATATATATATATATACGAGTCGAATGAGTGCATTTACACCAAGGAACACACCCTTTCATGGTGGGGTCGACTTGTCCCTTTTGAGCCGACATGAAACCCAAAAATAAATTTTATTTTATTTTAATTTCCATAATTTTTTTAGGCCGCCCTAGGAGGCTTCTTGGCATGCGGGAATACCTAATGCTACACAAAAATCAACACTCCCTCTTAGAGAGGGAGGTATTCTCCTTGGCTTCAACAACTTTTCCTTCAGCTGAAATTTCCCTTCCTTAAGAAAAGTTCATGAGCTTGTCATGTTGATGCATGTCTATAGCTAACTTTGTCCTAGAGTGGACAATGTAACTCCTCACATGCACATGAGTATCCAAGGCCATTTACCTATGGCCAAAGTATATTATGGATACTTAAGGATAAATATATCTATCTCCTCTGGTCAAAGTATTTTATGACCCAGCCAAGTCCTTCTAGCTTCTTAGGAGATAACCTGCCCTTGGACCATTCACCCAATCAAAGTCCTTTATGGCTTTTCAAGTGAATTACATCTATCTCCTCTAGTCAAATTCCTTTAAGACCTGGCCAAATCCTTTTGGAAACCAAGTACTTCTGACTTCACAAGTGAATTTATCCATCTCCCCTGGTCAATGTCCTTTATGACCCAGCCAAAGTCCTTTATGGCTTCAGGAGATGGTCTTCCCAATCCTACAAAGGCCTCATCACTCCCTGCCAATGAGGGAGACATTCGGCATCATACCAAGCTCGTCTTTGAAGTATGTCCACAATCTGCTCATTTGTGGATATGTATTGGAGCTCTACTGCTCCTCTTTGCATCATGTCTTGGATGAAGTGACCCGGCCATGTCCTTCTGGCTTCTGAAGCCACAATGCTTCATGACTTTGTGATATTGGTTGCGACATACTCTGCCTCTGCCTAAATTTGTATATTCATGCAGCTTCACTTGACCTCCTAAGACACATCTCAAACCACATCCAATTGTACAACACAGGTATCACATGCTTTGCTTCCATTCGCTGTACACGCCTTGGCTCAACCATAAATTGGTTCAGGTTGCTCACGACAAAGCAAATATTTGGCCTGGTGTTAACTAGGTATATCAAGGATCTAAACAACTGCATGTAAATCATGTGATCCACCAAATCATAATCTCCAATCCCAATAAATAGTATATCTGCCAGAATCCTTCATTTCGATCTTCGAGGCCAACTTCCTTTGACATTGAGGTAGGTCTTCCTGTGGTAGTCTTGGTTGCTCCCTCAGTCATGGAGGCAAATCCTCGTGCCATTGTTGCTCCCTTTGTCACATAAGCAAGTTATAAATTTATGTAGATGTTCTGTTTGATGCAACTATACTTTTATCCCCAATGTCAGTCAACAATCACATAAACAAGAAAGTAAAGCGCTGATAGAACATACCAATAGATCGACAGAAGACAAGCCAGAAAAATATAAGTGTGTTGGTGCGTTACGGCGATCAACAGGATGCTTCAACCAGCAAAGTCTAAATACGGTCAACCAACCAAAAGTGTCACAGCCCATCAAAAATCAACATAATTCAAGGGAATCCCACATCCAGATTTCCAGCATCATCCAGATTTACGGCATCCATTTCCGACATCATCCAGATTTACGACATCATCCATATTTACGGCATCCAGATTTACGACATCCATTTTCGGCATCATCCATATTTACGGCATCATCCAGTTTTACGGCATCCATTTAGATCATGAGGATGTGTGTGATGAGATGATTGAAATGTCCTCCAACATTGACTCTATTTATATCAATCACTGAGAGTGTGTGACACATTTGCTGGGGGTGTAAAACCTTAAGGCCGACCTGCACATATTTTGAATGTATTAAAAATAAATTCAAAATAAATGCTCTGCTCATCGGATCAAGATGATCTTTTGATCGATCTTGCACCTCTTTGAAAGAGGAACCCAATAAAAATATTGGTGTCTTCATCTGAGCATCACATGATGGATTTTGGACCTAGTTGTCTAATTTTAACACTCCCTCTCAACTAGGGAGAACTCCATCCACCTGTGCAATCAAACATCGTGCATCATCCCGCCGTAACTTGCTTTGCTGGCCTCTTTATTTCAGAACAGAAGTGGGTCAGCCACAAAGACATCATTCCCCGGTTGACAGATTCAGCCCAGAGGTCTAAAACCTCTATCGAACTCACAAAGAGTCTCATACCAACTCGAAGTTGGTTTACCTGACCCTAAGTCAGTTGGAGGTCTGAAACCTCACTAGGACTCAAGAGAGTCATATACTAACTCGAAGTTAGTTTCACTGACCTGAAGTCAGTTGGAGGTCCTAAACCTCACTAGGACTCAAGAGAGTCATACACTAACCCAAAGTTAGTTTCACTGACCCGAAGTCAGTTGGAGGTCCGAAACCTCACTAGGACTCAAGAGAGTCATATATTAACCCGAAGTTAGTTTCACTGACCTGAAGTCAGTTGGAGGTTCGAAACCTCACTAGACTTGATCCCAGATCAAGTGGTTGGACCATGTCATCCTAGATAGAGAGTACGGCAATCTCTGATGTGTCCATCAGTATTTTCTACTAGTCTCTAGCTTTTCCCACCTCATTGGCCAAATGAGAGGTACTTCCCATGAGTCCGGAACTCAATGGGTAGGATGCATACGGGGCATAGATAATGAGAGTTGAACCAACTCAAAATCACAACGATGGGGCCCAAACACACCAAGGTTCGACAAGCCTAGCCCTGTGGTTGCTTATAGCTCCGAGAAGCTATCCCCAAAGCCCCCCAGAGCTCCCAGAGCTCATCGTCCAACAGGACCCTCAGAATAGGGTCGTTCCATGATACCAAGATTCTCACGGAAGGTTAGGAACATGACCTTCCCCAAGGGCATTGTGAAAATATCCGCGACCTGCTCATCAGTTCCTATATGATTGAGCCTTACGGTGCCTCGCTGTACCATATCCCAGATAAAGTGGTACCAGCCATCAACATGTTTGGATCGTTTGTGGAACACAGGATTCTATGACAAACAAATCCCCCTCTAGTTATCACAAAGGATAACGGTGGCATCTAGCACATGCTCGAACAACTCACTGAAGAGCTTTCGCAACCAAGTGACTTCACAACAGGCCATACATGTTACAATGTATTCGGCCTCAGCAATGCTCAAGGCTACCAACTTCAGTTTCCTGCCCAAAGCATATCTATGTGTGAAGCAGCATCCAGATGTGCTCTTGCGATCCACCACACTGCCAGCCCAATCGACATCAGTATATCCATGGAGTGTCATACTCCTGGCAGTGTATCTCAGCCCATGGTCTATCGTGCCTCAGAGATATCTCAAGAGTTTCTTAGCACCAACCAAGTGAATGATATGATCAACCATGTGTTGACTCAAAGTGTTCACTGCACAACATACGTCCGGACAGGTGTTCACTAAGAACATCAGGGGCCCTACGAGTTGAAGATACTCAGTAAGATTTGCTAGCACGGGCCCAGTAGCGCTGCCACTCAACTTCTTAAAGTTGAGTTCCACTGGTGTCGACATGGACTTGCAGTCAACCATACCAAATCTTTCTAGAAGCTTCACAATGTATTTTCCTTGAGAAAGAAAAATCTTGCTAGGTCTTTGCCAAACCTCCAAGCCTAGGAAATAGTGCATTAGTCCTAGGTCCTTTATCTCGAACTCAGCAGCGAGCTCCCTCTTGAATGAGAGGGTAAGCACCTGTCAGGAAGAGGTCATCCTCATACAACACCAGAATGAAAGGCTTCTCCCTGTCAACCTTGAAGTAAAGGTTTGGATCAGCTTTACTTTGAGTGAAGCCCAGCTTCATCAAGTAGCTATCTATCCTCTCGTACCAAGCTCTAGGTGCTTGCTTCAGCCCATAGAGGACTTTCTTCAACCTGCAGACATGGGTGTCCCGATTCTGGACTTCGAACCCCAGAAGTTGCTCCACATATACCTCTTGCTTTATCGCAACTTGCAGAAATGCAGTGTTCACATCCATTTGATGGAGACTCCATCCTTGCGTAGCAGAAAGGGCTATGATAGATCGAATGGTGGTATATCTGGCAACAGGTGAAAATATGTCATCATAGTCTATGCCTTCCTTTTGAGAGAAGCCACGGGCAACGAACCTTGCCTTGAACTTTTCAGCACTTCCATCAGATCCATGCTTGATCTTGTAGAGCCATTTCGAGGTGACAACTACTTTGTCCTCCGGTCTTGGAACCACATCCCATACATCATTCTTCATTATGGACTCATACTCTTCGTGCATAGCATCCTTCCAGACTTGATACTTTACGGCTTCCTTAAAAGATCCAGGCTCGGATTATACAATAGTACTCATGGCTGCTAGATACCCTTGGTATCTACTCGGCTTCTTGCTTTCACAGAATGTCCCCCTTGGGGCCACATGTCCCTCTGCATCCTCGAGAGTGTCCCGGAGCCATGATGCTCTCTTTCCCAGTGAAGGAGGTGGATCAATTGGGTCCATTTGTCCTTCAGCATCAGGCATCGTTTCATCCTTCAGTTCCTCTTGTTTTCCAGGCCTTTCTCCATGATCTTCCTCAGATCTCGAAAGATTGACTACTTTCCTCAGGGAAGTATCTTCGTCAAAGGTGACATCGTGGCATATCTCCACTTCCCTTTGACCAGGCACATAGACTCTATAGGCCTTCGAAGTTTCACTGTAGCCCACAAACATTGTGGTCTCCCTCTTGATGCTAGCTCCTCTGCAAAAGTTCTTAAACTCGTTCGTCTCATATAATAAAAACATCCTCCCAAGCATGTATGTCACAGGCAGCATACCAGACATACCAAAATGTATCAATGCAAGACATCAGATGTCTTTGTGACGCTTGAGGGGAAAGGTCCCCTTGTATGCTTTCCTTCGGCACAACCCTGACATACACCTTCATGATTATTTGAGAACACGAGCATCCCCGTCACCACCATCCTTGCTTCGGGAAGGGCTCTGTAGTGAAGGTGTCCAAACCTCCGATGCCATAGTTCAGATAGTATCACATGTCATCGCTCCCAGTGGACTTCCCCCAACCTGGTAGAGTGTATTCAATTCTAAACCCAATCGTGATAGCTTCCTTGAAACTCTTCTTCCACATGCGCACCTTCCATCAATGAATGCCACATTGAAAATGGTCTTCCATGGCCAAAATAGACACAAGGTTCTTCTTCAAATTAGGTACATATAGTACATCTTGCAGGCGGAGGAGTTGACCTTGAGACAAGTGGAGGGTCACAGTCCCTGTGCCTTTCACAGGAATATGTGCATTATCTCCAAGGATAATTTGTAGATTAGTATCCTTCTCAACCATATCAGTAAGTGCTTCCTTGAACCCAATGATGTGCCTTGAGACGCCACTATCTATCAACTAGACATCCATAGTTGCGAATGGAGATGCAACAGAGAGGGAAGATACAAGAATGAATTCATTTCTTTTATCATAAAAAACATTTGATTCCTCATACCTGGAATTTCTTGACCTTTTGAAAGGTTTCCCATTTCTGCCGGAGGGAGCCTTCCTTTTCTTGACCTTCTTGAAAGGGCATTCTCTAGCATAGTGACCTAGCTCAGAGATGTAGGCAACCAAACTCTTATGAATTGAGTCCCTGATCATCAGCTTTGCTTTGATTTCCCCCTTCTTGTACTTTGATTTGGCAGCAGCAGTTGCAGTGGATGGAGGCTCTTGGATTTTACCCTACACATAGTCCATGACATCTTGGTCTTCCAAATTAAGATCCAAGCATGGAAGTCATCCTTCCCAGTCAATTTTTCATATGCCTTAAAGCCATTGTAGATTGAGGAACCCATCCTCTTCTTCGGTGACTGCTACAGACTAGGGCTTTGTCTTCACCTCAACTCTGATACCATGTAAATTTATGTAGATGTTCTATGTTTGATGCAACTTTACTTTTATCCCCAATGTCAGTCAGCAATCACATAAACAAGAAAGTAAAGCGCTGATAGAACATACCAGTAGATCGACAGAAGACAAGCCAGAAAAATATAAGTGTGTTGGTGCGTTACGGCGATCAACAGGATGCTTCAACCAGCAAAGTCTAAATACGGTCAACCAACCAGAAGTGTCACAGCCCATCAAAAATCAACATAATTCAACAAGGGAATCCCACATCCAGATTTCCAGCATCATCCAGATTTACGGCATCCATTTCCGGCATCATCCAGATTTACGACATCATCCATATTTACAGCATCATCCATATTTACGGCATCCAGATTTACGACATCCATTTTCGGCATCATCCATATTTACGGCATCCATTTACGGCATCCATTTAAATCATGAGGATGTGTGTGATGAGATGATTGAAATGTCCTCCAACATTGACTCTTTATATCAATCACTGAGGGTGTGTGACACATTTGTTGGGGGTGTAAAACCTTAAGGCCGACCTGCACATATTTTGAATGTATTAAAAATAAATTCAAAATAAATGTTCTGCTCATCGGATCAAAATGATCTTTTGATCGATCTTGCACCTCTTTGAAAAAGGAACCCAATAAAAATATTGGTGTCTTCATCTGAGCATCACAACATGGAGATTGGACCTAGTTGTCCAATTTTAACACAAGTCCTTCTGCCATTTCTACTCCTTCTATCACGTAAGAAAGTCATGTTGTTGTTGGTCCCTTTGTCATGTAAGCAAGCCCTTCTGCTATTGTTGTTTCCTTTGTCATGTAAGCAAGTCCTAGTATTTGACATGATCTCCTCAAAGAAGACATAATTCTCCTAAAGACCTTTTGTCTCCGAACATCTTGACAATCTCAACTCATGACATCCTCTATGAAATTTGCTCCTTCCACTCTGCTTAATAGTCTACTCCCTAGAAAATGGAAGCTCTTCCTGTCATTTGGCACAATCCGGGATGTCCTAACACTCTATACAATTTCTTCCTTTCGAACACCAATCACTCTTGTTGAGTTTTATGCTCAAGCCCTTAGGTCATACGATAACATATCCATCGAAGACTAGAGAAAAGAATATCCTTATAGTCCGCTTCCTCTTACTAGGAGAACCCTCTTTTCACAAGCCTTGCTTTGTTCTTCTTGATGCTACCATCTACTACCAGAATCATTGCCTTAGTAACCTTCACGATGTACTTGCAAGTCTCATTCAGGAGGGCCAAGCAAGAAACAATTATAACCTTGTTGAGATTTTGAGGTAGCATCGGGTGTGCTCTAGCCATGAAATTTTGTGGAATGACTAAGACACACGAGACCTCCAAAACCCAGAAAGCGTTTGGAGAAATTTCATCTGGTGTATAAGATATTCAAATAATTAATTTGTTTAATGAGGACCCTAAGTCTAACTTAGGAAATTCGAAAAATTAAAATGAATTAATTAAACACATGTGATGAATTCTTCTAAGTGATGTGGATCAAACAGTGTTTTAATCCGAGCCGTCGATTAGAGATTAGATCACGACCATTGGTTTTCCAACAAGAAAAGTATAAGAGAAAGGCTTGGGGTCAGTTGGAGACACACACGCATTGGCAGAGCATTGAAGCTAAGTCAAATTTCTGGGGCAGGGATTTGTTGAGAAATTCGAAACGAGTTGCAGGGAAGTGACGGGCAGATATCGGCAAGGGATGATATGATCCAAGGCCAAGAATACAGCAAGGCAGAGGGGCAGTAAGTACCAGTCACCGCAAAGCCAACAAGGAGGATGCAGTTCAACCAACATCACGCAGAGGCTGCGTAAGCCCAACGAGGGCGACGCAGACCCAGCCAGCACAACGTAGCACCATCCAGGGTGACATAGTCCCAGCCGAGGTAGCGCAACACCAGTCAGGGTGACGCAGTGGAGACGCTAGCTAGTTAAGGATTGACGCAAAGACTGCAGAGGAAGCGATGAGGGTTTCAGTGGGCCAGAAGGGGCTCGTGATCTGTAAATCCTGTTTGAGGGTGTGATACAACCATTTCTTCTGTCTCTGAGTGAAAGGTACTCATTGTCGTGTAGTTTCTCTGTAGGGCCAACCATGTCTAGTGTCCAGAATGTTGTATTCAGATCCAGCATAATAATATAAACCCTCTAAAGTTGTTGCACCGGTTTTCCCGCATTGGGTTTTTCCAGGGACATTTGTCCGAAAAATCATGTGTAATCTTGTCACATGTGTACATTGTTTAGTAAATTATCTGTAGATGTGTAGGCTGCAATTAGTGTCTACTTTAGTGTTTTTCTGTATATTTCAGTTAAATAACTTGTTAATGTTAATAAAACAAGTAGGTGAAGTAGATCTAGATACTGCAGTAGGGTTTATGTTATGAAACTTTCACATGGTATCAGAGCATTGCAGATCAAGTTGATCCACCAGCAAAGCGGCTGAAGAAGATTGTTGCCGAGAAGGTAGCTAAAGCAACAGAGTTCCAAAGAGGGCAGCACAGTCCCAGCAGAGGCCACGCAGAGGCTGACGCAGTCCCAACTGAGTGACACAGAGGCAGTGCAGAGCCTTCCAGAGTGACGCAGGAACAACCTGCGTTGCGCTGAGCTAACTGCTCACGCAGAGGCTAGCCAGAGGGATGTAGTCCAGTTTTGAGGTTGTTGTGCAGATTTGTCGTAGTCCGAAAGCAGAGCTTCAGATCTTCAGAGGTTGCTGGTGTGGCAGAGGTTTTGTTTGTAAATAATCATGCCTAACAAAGGTGACAAGAGCGACAGGAGAACAATTGCTCAGCAGATCTGCACCAAACAAATCTAAGATTCGATCAGGAGGGTGATCGTAGAGAACTGCATCAATTGTTTTTGGCTGAGGATTTCCGGGAGGGAAATCATTTGTCGAAGGGAGAAGCTACTATAGAGGGTTTCTAATCGCCAAGAAACCTAGATCCAAGTTTTATGTTGAGTGTTGCAGCAGAAAGAGGGAGAGGAGTATCTGTTCTGACAGATTTGAGCAGAGATGGTGTCTCATGGACTAAGAGATCAGGACAGGTTGGACGACATGTTCGACTTCGTTATCTGGAGGGCCAGGATCCTGGCAATCCTGGATGAGTACGACATCAAGGACCATGCTAAGAGAGTCCTAGTTGTGCCTACCAATGCAGTTCCTCTGAAGAAATTCAAGGAGAATCAAGCACGGGGAAAGCGCTTGATCATAGACGGAGTCAAAGATCACGTCGTGCCACATATTGCCGGAAAGAACGCGGCAAATGAAATGTGGACAACTTTGGACACGATGTATCAGGGAGGCTCTGTCCAAAGAAAGATGCTTCTGGAGAATCAGATGTGGTTGTTCCAGATGCAGAAGGGTGAGGAAATAGAACCCTTCCTCTTCAGATTTCAGACTATCCAGGATCAACTGATTGCCATGGGTACGACTTCGAATGAGGGGCTCTTGGTGAGGATTATCCTGAATGCAGTCACCGAGGAATGGGAAACGTTTGTCCAAAGCATCTTGGGGAGGGCAGCATTACCATCCTGGGCGGATATGTGGGCAATCCTCCGACAAGAGGAAATCAGGAGGTTTACCAAGAAGCAAAGCAACAGCAGCGGGACAGTCAAAGTAAAGAAAGAGGAGGAGGAGGATGCAGCCCTTGCATCAACGGGACAGAGGCAGCAAGGGAAGAAGAAGAGGGACCTATCCAAGGTCTGGTGCTTTAATTGTGGCGAACTTCGACACTTCGCCAACCATTGTCCTAAGAAGGACAAGGGATCTTTTGAATCCAAGGTGACAGCAGCAAAGGGGGACGATGGTAGTGACGATGACGTAGCCATGAGTGCTCATGAGCCACATAAGTGGGGCGATATTGATTTGTAGAGCAGCTACAAATGGAGGTGGCGAGATCCTTGAGGTGCCCAAACTCTTGGATCACATACGAGCTACGGGATCCTTAAGACGGTAGCGGGACAACTGGAGCAGTGGGTGCAGGAGATCACAGTGAATCGAAGGGCAAAGTTGGGACGCTGCAAATGCAAGCAGCACAGTGCAGAGGCAGCAGCAACATAGAAGTTGTAGTGCAGAGGCTGATGGGACTTCAACGGTGTAGAGGGGCAGTGCTTACGCAATGCAGAGCTGCAGCAACGCAACGATTCAGGAGGACAACGCAGCGCGGCAGCCAAGGGAGCTTTAGTGATGAGATGTAGCCCGACTTACTTGTTTTTCAGTGATTGGGCAGGGGTCCTTCAGTTTCTTACTTCTTAGCCGCTGAGTTGCAGTGCAGCAGTTTGCAACACGATGCGACAATTTGAGAGGGAGCTGCAGCACGGATGTAGCAGTGTCAGTGGTAGTGACATGGACAATAGCACATAAAGCAGCAACGCAGTGGATGGAGGGCAACAGGCCAAGCATCAGCAACGCAGAGACCGATGTCAAGATCTGGCAATACTTGGTGTGCATGTATTGCTAGAGCACACTCCTCACTAAGAGGGAATGTTGAGATTTTGAGGTAGCATCGAGTGTGCTCCAGCCCTAAAATTTTGTGGAAGGGCTAAGACACATGAGACCTCCAAAACCCAGAAAGTGTTTGGAGAAATTTCGTCTAGTGTATGAGATATTATAATAATTAATTTTTTTAATGAGGACCCTAAGTCTAATTTAGGAAATTAGAAAAGTTAAAGTGAATTAATTAAACACGTGATGAAATGTTCTAAATGACGTGGATCAAGCAGTCTTTTAATCTAAGCCGTCGATTAGAGATTAGATCACGACCATTGGTTTTCCAACGAGAAAAGTATAAGAGAAAGGATCGGGGTCAATTGGAGACACACACACATTGGCGGAGCACTGGAGCTAAGTCGAATTTCTGGGGCGGGGTTTTGCTGATAAATTTGAAACGAGTTGCAATGCAGTGAGGGGCAGAGATTGGCGAGGGATGATCTGATCCAAGGCCGAGAATACAGCAAGGCAAAGGGGAAGTGAGTACCAGTCAGTGCAGAGCCAGCCAGGAGGATGCAATTCAGCGAACACCATGCAGAGACAGCGTAAGCCTAGCCAGGGAGACGTAGACCCAGCCAGCGCAGTGCAGCACCATCTAGGGTGACGTAATCCCAGTCGAGGCAGCGCAGAGGCAACGCAACACCAGTCAGGGTGACGCAGTGGAGACGCTGGCCAGTTAAGGGCTGACGCAGAGACTGCAGAGGCTGCACTGAGGGTTCTAGTGGGCCAGAAGGAGCTCATGATCTGTAAATCCCGTTTGAGGGTGTGATACAGCCATATCTTTTGTCTCCAAGTGAAAGGTAATTATTTCCGTGTAGTTTCTCTGTAGGGCCAACCATGTCTTGTGCCCAGAATGTTGTATTTAGATCCTGCACAATAATATAAACCCTCTAGAGCTACTGCATCGGTTTTCCCGCATTGGGTTTTTGAGGGGACATTTGTCCGAAAAATGGTGTGTAATCTTGTCACATGTGTGCATTGTTCAGTAAATTATATGTAGATGTGTAGGCTGCAGTTAGTGTCTACTTTAGTGTTTTTATGAATATTTCAATTAAATAACTTGTTAATGTTAATAAAACAAGTAGGTGTAGTAGATCTAGATACTGCAGTAGGGTTTCTGTTATGAAACTTTCACATGGTATCAGAGCATTGCAGATCAAGTTGATCCACCAGCACAGCGGCTGAAGAAGATAGTTGCAGAGAAGGCAGCTGAAGCAGCAAAGTTCCAAAGAGGGCAGTGCAGCACCAGGAGGACGCAGTCCCAACAGAGGCCACGCAGAGGCTGACGCAATCCCATAAGAGTGACGTAGAGGCAACGCTGAGCCTTCCAGATTGACGCATGAACAACCTACGCTGCACAGAGGTTGCGCTGAGCCAGCCTGCTCACGCAGAGGCCAGCCGGAGGGATGTAGTCCAGTTTTGAGGTTGTGCAAATTTTCCGTAGTCCAGAAGCAGAGCTTCGGATCTTCAGAGGTTGCTAGTGTGGCAGAGGTTTTGACGGTGTAGAATCGTGCCTAACAAAGGTGACAAGAGCGGGAGGAGAACAGTTGCTCAGCAAATCTACACCAAACAGATCTGAGATTCGATCAGGAGGGTCATCGTAGAGAACTGCTTCAGTTGTTTTTGGCTGAGGATTTCCGGGAGGGAAATCAGTTGTCGGAGGGAGCAGCTTCTATAGAGGGTTTCTAATCACCAAGAAACCCAGATCCAAGTTTTATGTTGAGTGTTGCAGAAAAAAGAGGGAGAGGAGTATGTATACTGACAGATTTCAGCAGAGATGGTGTCTCATACACTGAGAGATCAGGACAGGTTGGACGACATGTCCAACTTCGTTATCTGGAGGGCCAGGATCCTGACAGTCCTGGATGAGTACGGCATCAAGGACCATGCTAAGAGAGTCCTAGTTGTGCCTACCGATGCAAATCCTCTAAATAAATTCAAGGAGAATCAAGCGTAGGAAAAGTGCTTGATCATGGACGGAGTCAAAGATCACATCGTGCCACATATTGCCGGAAAGAACACGAAAAATTAAATGTGGACAGCTTTGGACATGATGTATCAGGGAGGCTTTGTCCAAAGAAAGATGCTTCTGGAGAATCAGACGCGGTTGTTCCAGATGCAGAAGGGTGAGGAAATAGATCCCTTCCTCTTCAGACTTCAAACTATTTGAGATCAACTGATTGCCATGGGTACGACTCCGGATGAGGGGCTCTTGGTGAGGACTGACCTGAATGCAGTCACCAAGGAATGGGAAACGTTTGTCCAAAGCATCTTGGGCAGGGCAGCATTCCCATCCTGGGCGGATATGTCGGCAATCCTCCAACTGGAGGAAATCAGGAGGTTTACCAAGAGGCAGAGCAGCAGTAGCAGGACAGTCAAAGTAAAGAAAGAGGAGGAGGATGTAGCCCTTGCATCAAAGGGATAGAGGCAACAAGGGAAGAAGAAGAAGGACCTATCCAAGGTCCAGTGCTTTAATGTGGCGAACTTGGACACTTCGCCAACAATTGTCCTAAGAAGAAGGACGAGGGATCTTCTGAATCCGAGGCAGCAGCAGCAAAGGGGGACGATGGTAGTGACGATGACGTAGCCATGAGTGCTCATGAGCCACATAAGTGGGGTGATATTGATATGTAGAGCAGCTACAGATGGAGGTGGTGGGATCCTTGAGGTGCCCAAACTCTTGGATAACATATGAGCTACGGGAGCCTTAAGACGATAGCGGGACAAGTGGAGCAATGGGTGCAAGAGATTATAGTGAAGCGGAGGGCAGAGCTGGGACATTGTAGATGGGAGCAGCGCAGTGCAGAGGCAGCAACAACGTAGAAGCTGCAGCACAGAGGGGTAGTGCTTACGCAGCGCAGTGGCTTCAGGAGGACAGCATAGCGCAGTAGCCAAGGGAGCTTCAGTGATGAGATGGAACCCGAAAGACTTGTCTGTCATTGATTGGGCAGAGGTCTTTCAGTTGCTTACTTCTCAACAGCTGAGTTGCAGTGCAGCATTTGGCAGCACGCTGCAACAATATGAGAGGGAGTTACAGTACGGATGTAGCAGTGTCAGTGGTAGTGACATGGGCAATAGTACAGAAAGCAGCAGTGCAATGGATGGAGGGCAGCAAGCCAAACATCAGCAGTGCAAAGACCGATGCTGAGATCTGGCAATACTTGGTGTGGATGTATTGCTAGAGCACACTCCTCGCTAAGAGGCAGTGTTGATATTTTGAGGTAGCATCAGGTGTGCTCTAGCCTTGAAATTTTGTGGAAGGGCTAAGACACACAAGACCTCCAAAACCCAGAAAGCATTTGGAGAAATTTCATCTGGTGTGTGTAATATTCAAATAATTAATTTTTTTAATGAGGACTCTAAGTCTAACTTAGGAAATTAGAAAAATTAAAGTGAATTAATTAAACACATGTGATGAAATGTTCTAAGTGACGTGGATCAAGCTGTCTTTTAATCTGGTCCGTCGATTAGAGATTAGATCACGGTTGTTCGTTTTCCAACGAGTAAAGTATAAGAGAAAGGCTTGGGATCATTTGGAGACACGCACACATTCGCAGAGCACTGAAGCTAAGTCAAATTTCTGGGGCAGGGTATTGCTGAGAAATTTGAAACGAGTTGCAGTGCAGTGAGGGGCAGAGATCGGTGAGGGATGATCTGATCCAAGGCCGCGAATACAACAAGGCAGAGGGGCAGTGAGTACCAATCAGCGCAAAGCCAGCCAGGAGGACACAGTTCAGCCAACACCACGCAAAGACTGCGCAGAGGCTGCATAAGCCCAACCAGTGTGACACAGACCCAGCCAGCGCAGCACCGCACCATCCAAGGTGACGCAGTCCCAATTGGGGCAATGCAGAGGTAGCGCAGCACCAGTCAAGGTGACGCAGTGGAGACGCTGGCCAGTTAAGGGCTGACGCAGAGGCTGTAGAGGCAACAATGAGGGTTCTAGTGGGCAAGAAGGGGCTCGTGATTTGTAAATCCCGTTTGAGGGTGTGATATAGCCATATCTTCTGTCTCCAAGTGAAAGGTACTTATTGTCGTGTAATTTCTCTGTAGGGCCAACCATGTCTGGTGCCCGGAATGTTGTATTCAGATTCTGCATAATAATATAAACCCTCTGGAGCTGCTGCACCGATTTTCCCGCATTGGGTTTTTCCGGGGACATTTGTCTGAAAAATCGTGTGTAGTCTTGTCACATGTGTACATTGTTCAGTAAATGATTTGTAGATGTGTAGGCTGTTGTTAGTGTCTACTTTAGTGTTTTTTTTAATATTTCAGTTAAATAACTTGTTAATGTTAATAAAACAAGTAGGTGAAGTAGATCTAGATACTGCAGTAGGATTTCTGTTATGAAACTTTCACACCTCTTACTAGGAAAACCCTCTTTTCACAAGCCTTGCTTTGTTCTTCCTGATGCTACCATCTACTACCAGAATCATTGCCTTAGTAACCTTCACGATGTACTTGCAAGTCTCAATCAGGAGGCCAAGCAAGAAACAATTATAACCAAGCAAAAAAAATACAAAGACAAGAGGCTCACCCAAGGAAAAATAACAATAATCAAGGGAGAAAGATATGAAGTACGTATCTCTTTATTATGGAAGAAATTGTTGAGTGTTATAGGGAATTGTGAACTCCCTCTTGATCATGTTTTCCTTAATGAAATCTATATGCAATCTTATCAAGCTTAGATTCCTTTGTTTCTTCATCTTGCGGATTAGGCTTAGCAAGCTAGTATCAACACCAAGTGCTTATACAATTCCTTTAGGGCAAGTTATCCCTTGGTGGACGAATCAAAGAGGTGTACAAATCTATTGAAAATGTTCAATGATGACTCATTGATGACATCATATATCAGAAAAATTCCAATTGCACCTGGATAATATGTAGTGTGGAAGCACTCTTGACCAACAGTGTCCCAAATCTATAATTTGATTTGCTTTCCATCTAATTCTATGGTCCTAATTTTGAAGTCAATCCCTATGATAGTTATGAAACTTGTGGTAAAGGAATCATCAACAAAACGCAATAGGAAGCAACCTTTGACAACACCACTGTCACTAATCATTAGCAGCTTTATGGGGTGATCATTGTTGACTCGAGCCCTCGTAGACATCCTAATACAACCTTCTTTCTAAATTTTCACCCAAGTGATCTTGCAATGGGTAAAACAACTGAATTCGCACCAATCAGGCTTCAAAGATGTAAGGATCGAGCGACAGAATTAACCAATCCAAAAACAGACTAGAGAAGCTCAATACAGACTGCCTAAGCAATGTGCACGTCAGACTCGACAGAGGAAAGAGGGCATGTGATGTTCAAATGCCCTGCAAATTGGTTAAAATTCTATTGCTTTAGATTAAGACTATTTTGCTTCAAATCGAGTGACTCATTTCAGTTTTAGAATTCAATGCCTAGAGCACCCAGTTGCACTAAAACTGACAGCACAATGTCGTGTCGTGCACTAGCCAAAATGCAAGCACACACTAAGCATTATCGCTATAAATATATTCAACTCATGCTGATCAGAAGTTCAAGGTTTGTTTTGCAGTTAAATCAAGAAAAGAAGAAAGAGGAAGAATAAGCTACATATAGGGAGTATTGAAAACAATTGTGCATTGCACATAGTGATTGTGCCATTTCCTTCCTGTGCAAAGTCATGTTAACGCTCTCATAAATTAGAAGCAATTGCTCATTCTACGTGGATTTTTTATCACTTTCGTCCATACTGAGTGGGTCCTTAAACGTATGGTCGAAGCTCCTACGTGAAACACCAATTCTCTTATTCCAAGTGTTTTCGGTGAGTTGGAGCAACGAAGGTCCATAATTCGTAAACTATGTATTCTCGATGGCTTATCGCCTAAACATCGCTGCCCCTCCAAGAATGACCTATGTTCTAGCTTTAGTTGCCCTAGCTTAGGCCTACAGTTGATTCCTCTTCTTTTACGGCCTAGACAGAATATAGTCCAACCCTGTTCTAGGGCTTGGACCTCTCCTAACCCAATAGATGCCTTGAACCAACCCTTGCTTTATTACAGAAATTTCGACGTCTTCTAGAACAGATACACAACCTTCTCCAACAAACAGAACAGATCTCCAAGTTCGTCCACCTTTACGCTTGTTCTCTTACACAAGTGAAGTCGCATTTCATTGTAAACTTTGATGACTTCTCTTTTAACAAGGCTTTGATTCCATGTTGAATTTTCTACAAGATGAACAACAGAAACCGATTTTTTGAACTACTAGATGACCTTTAACAATTTATCTTTATGCTTATTTGTTATGAATAAAATAATATATAAATAATATAACTATAAATAATGACGATAATTGTAATGATGATTAGTTAATTAGTAATTAGTAATGAAGAGGCATGTCTGAATGGGACATGAACTTTCATGAAGAGGCACCTGCCTAGGTATATAACCAAGCCTCATTTGTAACATTCACGTCAATCAATCATTCATAATACCTTTATATAATAATATTTGTATCCTCAATGGATATCTTTCTATTCCGAGTCTTCTGGAGTATTTAACTTGAGGTACGAACTTTGTTCGTTCCATTTGGTATCAGAGCAGTTCAAGCCTTCGGCCGCTTAACCGCTGCACAGAGCCACGCTCTCTGATCCAGGTCTTTGACCATTAAATACGTCAACCTTGTTGTCATCATAGTTGAAGCGTTTCGCTACACATTGGGAGATTCTCCATTATCGCCAATTTGCGGTCCTTGGCCAAATAAATAAATAAAATTAAAAATTGAGATTATAAAAGAAAAAAACTATATATAAAAAATATAAACAAAAACAAAACAAAAAATCATATTATTAAAAAAAAATTGAATCTGCCACTAACGCTGCCACTGTTTGATCGAACACACCGCTCGTGGCAACCACCACCGCCAACCATCGAATAACCTCGTCGTCGAAGTATCTGCAACCATTGGCAACAAGTAGCCATTGCCAACGGCATTGTGCCCTCGTCGTAAACCAAACCAAGTTGTAGAGAGCATCTGTTTCCCAGCGTTTGTTCCCCACTGTTAACTCTCACACCGCCAACGTCGTCGACCTTCTACCACCTGCCACTTGATCCCTCGCTGCAAACAAAACCCCCACTCCAATCTATCTCAAGACATGCTAAAATTCACAACTCTAATTGATTCGACGCCTTTGAAGAATTACGACCACATTCCATGCATCATGCCCTTCTACTAGTTGAATTAACTATTGTTATGTTGGGATTAGTCACCATTATATGAAATTGCATTTGAAAAAAAATAAAACGTGGTAAAGAAAATAGGGTATCATATCATCACAAAATTAGAAATTCATTAATGCATCACGTGTTGAAATCATAACCAAATGATAGTAACATTCCGCTTATGATTGATTATCAATTCAAGTTTTAATTGACAAATTTGAGGATTTTATATATTAAGGGTATAAGATTATTTAAAAAGGTAGATAAAATATACTTTATTATTTTAAAATCAAAGTCAATTAGAGGAAAAAAATAAAAATAAAAAGTGATCAATTGAAAGAAAAAATTATAATATTGACAAAAGACATATATTGAATCAACCATTGAAGAAAAAAAATGTCATCTAAATCGGAATCAAAGGAATTCAAGGAAGGGACATTTTTAGAAACCTTACCCATCGACGCTAAAGTGTTATTTAAAATTGAAGGAACTCTCACGGGAAAAGATGTCACTATTGCTATATCACCTGCAGAAGATAAAAATTATATAAACCCTAAAATTACAAACCAATTGGTGATTCCCGAGTTAAATATAATCGAAAAAATAGACTTTTTTAACAAAAAACAATACAACATAATAAGTCTACAAGTAAATACTGGAGATTATACATTTATCTCTCAATTTACCATGAAAGCCTTACCTTTTGACGATAGTGACATTGTGTTGGGCTCACCCTGGATGGGTCCTTTATCCTAAATAGGAAAAAAAAAATTGACATTTTCCCACAAAGAAAAAAATAACGCTACAGGGCGTTTACCTTGAAGCCAAATTCAGTGATGCCTGAAGACATACAAGAAATCTCAAAATTAATTATTCAAGAAAGTAAAAAGGCGATCCAAAATATGCAAAGAAAAGTTGACAAGATCACCCTTGACAAAAATGAAGAAGTTTCTCGACTTAAAGACCACAATGAAAAACTACTGACGCAAATCAAGAAGCTTAAGAAGGACAGAAATTCATTAAAAGACAAGTTAGAACAACTTGCTCAAGAAGTATCGAGGTCTCCAGTCGTAACAGTCCAGGTTGAAGATAAGGCAACAGATACTAATCTAGTGAATATCACGACTCAAGAAGAAGACAAGCAAATTGCAGAAAATACAAACTTAGATGTTGTTTTTTAGACGATGAACATTCCAAGTGAAGGTTTTGTAACAAACTCAATAACATCCTCGCCAGAAGAAAATCAAAAATTTACCACACCTAATAAGGGAAAGTCAAACCAAAAAAGTTCCCTATCGACATCTGAATCACGAGTAGGCAACTCGATCAAGCTATGTATTCAGAACAGAAACAACAAACTGATGTTCCGAAAAATACTAATGCTAGTGCAATCCACTCATGTGATAACAATTCATCACAAGTTGCCAGTCACTGCAAGATTCCACAGAAGATTGATCTAGGATGGTCTGATCCCTTCTCAGTGCGAAAATTTTGTTTGTCACTTAGAGGACCATATCAACTTGTATCGACAAGGATGACTACCCAAGACAAGAAGACATTCGTAGCAAAAAAAGAGATCAATATTTTTCATCAACACGCTTTGAGGACAAAGCTTTTTGAGGAGGAAGGCAATGTTATGAATAAAATAATATATAAATAATATAAATATAAATAATGACGATAATTGTAATGATGATTAGTTAATTAGTAATTAATAATGAAGAGGCATGTCTCAATGGGACATGACCTTTCGTGAAGAGGCACCTGCCTAGGTATATAAGCAGGCCTCATTTGTAACAATCACGTCAATCAATCATTCATCATACCTTTTATATAATAATATGTGTATTCTCAATGGATATCTTTGTATTCCAAGTCTTCTGGAGTATTTAACTTGAAGTACGAACTTTGTTCATTCCACTCTTATATCATTGAGCAATTATACACATAAAATCTCAATAGTAATGAGATGAAAACAATAAGACTATAAAAAGATAGCCATGCAAAATAGAGACAACAAAATTTTCCCTAGGAAACCCAACCTTTGGAGAAAACCCAGCAACTCCTCTGCTAGGAGAAACTTTCTTCAACAAGGTTTACAAATCCATATTGTAAAGAAATTTGAGCCAAAAATCCAAGTCCAAACATTTGTCAAATTCATCCTCTATTTGCTCCCATGTATGGCTAATATAAAAGAGAGATGATGATGAGTGAGTGATCAAATGAAGTGTCACAACAACTATATATATATATACAAGTCGAATGGGTGCATTTACCCCAAGGGACACACACTTTCATGGTGGGGTCGACTTGTCCCTTTTGAGCCTACATGAAACCCAAAAATAAAAATTATTTTATTTTAATTTCCATAATTTTTCTAGGCCAACTTAGCAGCCTTCTTGGTGTGCGAGAATACCTCTTGATGCCACACAAAAATCAACAGAAATAAGGTTGAATGTGCAACATTATAATAGATTTTGCTTTTAGATAATTATTTAATACAATTTCTATTTAACGAGAAAATTATTTTTTTAGAAATATTTCATAGAAACCCTAACCCTAAATATCTAGAATTTAAGAGGAGGATTTATTAAAGAGTAGGGTTTGATCAACACCACCTAGATCACTGCCTTGTTCAAAATGGGTAAATGAAGTCTTCTACAGAAAATGCAACGAGAATGGCTTTGTTGAATAGGACAAGATGACTAAGGCATCCATTTATAAACCCTAGCAACTTCCTTGTGAGGGGAAAATTTAAATTTAAGAGATGCACACTCAAAGTTTTCTTCAAGGATTCAAGGAAAACAATATTACATATCACAAAGGAGCAATATTTCTAGATAAGTTTAACAATTTCAATCATGGCATATGTAGAAACTCTACTTCACAAATATAGCAAATATGCAATAAACTTACAAAATTCTCACAAGAATCACTTCAATCAATCCCAAGAAACCATCTCCAAGAGAAATTTGCACCACAAAGATCAAATTTTGGCCATGTAGAAGAGACCACAACTAATGTGCACCCCCAAAGAGAGGAGAGTGTGATGACCGTATGATGATGATAGAATGAAATAACATCTCTATTTATATCAAGTCTAGCATGCCTTATTTCCAAAATTTTACAAGCATAGCCCTAAAACAAGTTGCTTAAGCATGGTTGTTGTTTCAAGTTGCTTAAGCATAGCCCATCATCATCTTTCAAAAGTTTTGTTTCAAATTATTCTATATGTAGAGAGCCATCCTCCAAATTATCTTCCTCTGTGTTGTTGTCCCAAGTTGTATATGGTGTATCGTCACGACCCCGCTCACAATAATGAATCAACAACCTCAAGTAGCAGTGAACATAAGCCAAGCTTTATGCTCGGTCTTCCTTGAGTCTGTTTCTTCTCACATTATGGATGAAGCTATAGGTGATCCAACACCTCTTTGCATTAGAAGTATTTACTGTTGAGAAATCTAGGGGCATCTAGATAAGGCGATTTCTCTTACTTAAATAACTTCTTGTGATGTTCTTTTACTTAATGTACTTGTTATTAGCTTCTTTCACTTAATTATTATTGTGTTATTTATCATCAAACAACTACCAAACAATAAATATCAATGAGACAAGAGGAAACAATATGTAGGTTGCTAGCCGGGGCCAAAACCTCTCCTCTTGAGAGGAAAACCCACAAGAATTATTCCCTTCTTATAGAGTGTTCAGATGATGAATTCCAACACCTATGACCCTTGACATAGACCCCTCCAAGGCCAAGGCAACCTTCTTTCTTGATGAGCTTTCCTTACACAGCTTACAGCAACAAGCTTCGACCTTCCAGCAACTTCTCTAGCAACTTCAACTCCAGCGACTTCGATCCCAGAAACTTCGACCACATCAACTTCTCCAGCAACTTTGATCCCAGAGACTTCTCCAACAACTTCGACCACAGCAACTTCGATAGCAACTTTGATCCCAGCTACTCCTCCATCAACTTTGACCCTGACAATTTTAGAATTTCATTGCAAATGAGAGAGAGAGGGAAACCCAAAAATTTTGATTCTAGCTCTCTTCTTGAACTTTGCTTGCCTTTGGACTTCTTCTTTTTAGGATTGAACTTCTATTCTTGCTTCTTCGTATGTCTTAGATGTGTTATCCAAATGAGGTTGAATGTCTCTTATATATAGGCTTCCCAGGGGTACGAATAGCCCTTCATGAGGCCGACTTGTTCTTTCATGTAGGGCGACTTGATGTAGCAAGGTTGACTTGTCTTGGAGAGTCCTTTATGACTCAAATAAATTTCTCTTACATAATACAAGATGCCCAATAGGGTCTTACATATATAACAATGACTCAATGACAAAACCTAGAAGCACTCAATGGGTGCTTGAACTACAAACAAAATAACCTTGAGCATGAAACCATGCTACAAAAATAATAATGATAAAATTTCTTTTCCTCTTTACAGCAAACACATAAAATCATGATTACATTAGACATTATGAACACCGAACCTAGCTACACTTTTCAACATTTACAACCTGTGAAAGCACTTTTTTTGCCAATTTTGCCAAAAGTCCCTGGCCGCCATATGTGTCCCACCGTGTGATAGCATCAAATTTGTCCCTATCTTCCATTGCATGCAAAGAACCAAACACTCTAGTGTTACTGAAGTATTTGCCTAATTCAAGATGCAATCTAGCACACTCCTTGTCAAGGACTAGCTTGGCTAATGTTGTCATATACCTACTTTGTACCTTTAGATTTGTATGGGGCTTGGCCCTAACCCCACCTCCAGGTGCAGGTTTTCCCAACCAAGATGGAGAGCAGTATTTTAGCGTAAGGATATATGCCAAGGCATGTAGCGGAACATTAGGTTTATCCCACTGTGCACACACAAAATTTTGAATAATATCATACAAGCTGGGATCTTTTTGCTGAACAATATATTTTATTTGCCCCAACATGTTATCCATCTGCTCATACACCTCCCTAATCACTGGTGCATTTGTATGTGCAAAACGAATCATGTTATAAATGGGCTTGGTGTATTGCAAAACTTCTCTCACACGTGCCCAAAACAGACCATCAAGAGCGGTCTCCTCCACCTCTTCAAAACCTTTCCTGTCAACTGTGGTTGGAGCCCTATCCTTTAATAACTGCCATTGTTGACTTGATACCATGCTAGCCAATGACTCTCTTACCTTCAAAAGGCACCTGAAGGTGAGGTAATAGCTAGCAAATCTAGTCTTTGCAATCTTCAACGGCTCCAAACTTGAGTGACTGCGGAAAAGCCCATGGGTATTGCTATGATTGGTAATAAATTTTATCATTCTCTTGCCTTTCTTGTACAAATCACCAATGCATCTATATTGAGGGTTTTTGTTCTTAATCATATCATCCATCAAAAGGTTCATTGTGTGAACCAAACACCAGACCAAAATATGTTGGGCTATCTATCCTCAATAATTGCTCCCACTACCTTACAATTATAAGCATTATCAGTAATGACTTGGATGACATCGTATGGCCCAATTCTTTCAATTGTTTGAAGTAATGATTCTGCAATGATGATGGTGGTCTTGAACTTTTCTAAGTAATCATATGCTGAAAGGAAGACTACACCACAAGTAGACACAGCAAGAACACTTATCAATGACTTGCCTTTTACATTTGTCCAGCCATCAGATACAATGGATACCCCATGGCCATTCCAAGAATTTGTCATTTTACCCAAAGCATGTGCTATTTTAGCTTTTTCATGATCAAGTCCCACGGTTCTAGCCTTGCCATACCCAGCGCTCTTGTATCCTTTGGGCGCATCATTAATGGCGGAAACCATTTCACACCGATAAGGTGAGCAAAGAACATTGAATGGTATCCCACACACATGGAGAAACTGGTAAATTATTGCATCCACATCATTCCTACACCCTTCGTCAAGGAAATCTGATATGGTTCTACGCCTTAAAGGGATGTTTGTTCCTGTGTCTCCATATCCACTCCCATGGGAGGATGTTGTTGGAGTTCTTAGTCTATGTAATTGTGGGCTAGTGGTGTCATGTTCAAAGTCACCCTTTAATCTTTTAGATTTGTATTGGGATTCCTCCTCTTCCCTTATGTATTTGGCTCTTTGATGTTGTGACACACTTCCACAAGTTTTGATTCCTATTTGTTTATTGCCATCCCATGGCATTTTCCCACAAAGATGCTTTCTGGCACGGGTGTATGAACCTGTGTAGTGTTTTTGCAATGGAGGCATGTAAATTTAGTGGTCCCACCCCCTTTCACTCCTGCAGGCCTAGAGACATATTTCTACAATGGGGTTTACTCTGGTTTGGTTTTTGTGCCCTCATCATCTCCACTCTCTTTATCCTCCTCCTCCTCACCAAGGTACTCCTCCTCTCTAAGGTTTTCAAATCCACCACTACCCACTTCTTCATCATCTTCATCACTACTTTTGCCCCCCAATACCATCATAACAAAAAAAGGAACCAACATCAAGAGAATGCTAAGCCATATAGCCATGATGTTTGAAGTTTTGAACTTTGGTGGAGTTATTTTTTCTTGCCTGCAATAAAATGGAGGAATGGGAATGGAAAAGAGAGAAGAGAACATTTTCATTTAACAATCAACACAAAAAACATAAATGCTAGATTAGATTCTAGATCATATCTCTTTGGCCTTCAACCCCAAGCTCCAATCTCCCTTGCAAGCTCCTCAAGCTCCCAAGCAACCCTCTCAATCTTCCTCCTCAACTCAAGCTCCAATTCCAAAAGCCCTCTCTTGGTTTCATAATATGCAAATGATGAATTATGGGAGGGGAGGAGGGCCATTTATTTATTTTGGCCCCTCCCCTCCTCTCCCCTCCCTCCAAAAACCCATCGTGCAGCCACACCTTTTTCGCCCACGCGGAGCGAATTTTTTTAGGCAGGAGTGGTCGAGAGCGATCGCTCCCCGACTGCTCCCGTCTAAAAAAAGTCACTCTGGGAGCGAATGGGAGAGGTCGGGGAGTGACCGCTCCCTCATTCACTCCTGAAAAACTAGGGAGTGAAATTGTTTTAAGGGAGTGTGACCCTAATGTCACTCTTGATCCACTCCCGAGCAGAGCGCGCTTCGGGGCGGGGCATTGTGAAAATTCCATGATGGGAATCCCTACTGCAGCAATTTCATATCATTTCTTCTACTTGTTAATTCTTAACCAAGTTGTTTATGGTGTTACACATAAAAAATACTGCGGAAATAGAATATTGAGCAGGAAAGAAATAACACACACATATACACCGTTGTTTTTGGACAATGTCCTGGGAAAAAGAAAATGCGGGAAAACCAGTGCAGCAGCTGAGGGTTTTAATTATTATGTAGTAATTTTTGGATACAACTCTTTGGATGCCCAAACTGGAAATCCGATACAGAGAATAAACTCACAAAAAGATAGTGAGAAATTATCTCACACTGTCACTAGCGATCCGGCACTAATCCAGCCTCTGAATGGTTATCCCCACGCTGCCTCTGCACAGGCTCTGCGTCACAACTCCTAGGGACTGTGTCACCCCTCTAGCTAATCAGCCTGTCAACTGGATGCTTAGATTTTTGGCCCTCCGATTTCACACCCTGGCTCCTGGAACTAGATCTAGATTGCTCCTTAGCAAAATTATGGATCTCTTCATAGGCTTTACACTGCCTCAACATAGCTCTGCGCTGCCCAGTGTGGCACTGCGTAGCCTCTCTGGACCTCTCTCTGCCTCCTCTGCCTTGCACTCTCCGGATCTGGAAAATCTTCCACCTGCAAACTATCCCTGCCCCTCACTACAAGAAATGAACTCGATCTCTCTTCGGCAATTGTTGCGCTGCTCTCTTGAGAATTTGATCTTTAGATCTCTCTCTCAATGTGTTTTCCAAATGCCCATCAAGCTCCTTATAATCTCTCGTTTACATATCAACAACCAAGATTAAAACACAATCAAAGGCTAATAAGATTAACTAGGAGTTTATCAGTGTCTTTATCTAGAAAATTCACAGCCGATATAATTAATACACTATAATTAATCACATTTCCTAAGTTTAGACTTAGGAATACATTAAAAATGATTAATTATTTTAATTAAATCTTTTCTAAGTGGAATTTTCAAAAACACGTTCTAGGTATTGTGGAATGCATGTGTCTTAGCCTCTTTTCAAAATCTCAAGGCCAGAGCACATCCGATGCTACAAAAATCAACACTCCCTCTTAGCGAGGAATGTGCTCAAGTGTTGCAACCTCCTTAACCACCACTCTGATTTCTACACCATCACAGTTGCGTTGTTGATGTTTGGTTGTTGTTGCCCACCAACTACTACGTAGCTCTCTCTGCGTTGCATCTATGCCGCTGCTGACTCTGCATGTTGTTGTCAACTACTGCATCTGCACTGCAACTCTGTTGCTACTACCATGCAACATCTGTAACTCCCTCTCATATGTTGTTGCTGCAACTGAGAGATGTCCATCAACTGAACCAACTGTGTTCAAATTGATGCATATGTCCACCGAGTTGTGATTGTTGCTAGCCTCTGCGCTGTTGCTAACTCTGCATTGTGCCAACTGCACTGCTTCCAACTCTGCTCTGCGCTACTCAATTCCTAACGCTACTAACCACTATATCTGTCACTTTGGCACCTAACTGCACCATCTATCACTCGTCCATCCCATTGTTGCTGTTATGGGCTCCCGTAGCAAGGAATTGATCCAAGAGGTGGACTCCTCAAGGATCTTGCCCATCCTATAGCTCTATGAGGCTACAAAACCATATCACCCCACCTCTCCCCTAGAGGTATATGGGCAATCATGGCAAACTCCTCTTCTAGTCTGGAGGACAGTCTATCGATCTCTGCGGTAGCAGTTTGCTAATCCTTCTCCTTCTCCTTGTCCATCTTCCGAAGAGGACACTGACAACTGAAGTGGCCCATCTCACCACATTGGAAACACTTAATCTCCGAAATATCCTTCTTCTACCTACATTGCTCCTGCTACCCCTTCGATGCAAGGGTTGCATTTTCCTCTTCCTTCACATCTGCCTTCTGCTTGTTGTTGTTGTTGCCTTCCAAGTTGCTCTTCACTAAGTCACGCCTCATCTCTTCTTGTTGGAGATCATCCCACATCCTCTCCCAATCTAGCAAATTTTCTCTGCCCAGAATGCTCTGGACGAAAACTTGTCATTCTTCTGAGACGTTGTTCAGGGCTAATCTCACAAAATCCGTAGCCTGAGGCACTAACCCTACAACTACCAGTTGATCCTGGACATCCTTAAGGCTCGTAAGGAAGGGGTCCATGCACTCTTTTGCATCCTCGTGGATCTCATCTTCTCTTCCAAGTATTGTAGTACATCTTCTGTTGCTCGAAAGATCCCAGATACAACATGGCCAATGCATCCCACATTTCTTTGGCTGTCTTTGCCTGCTATGTGAGATACAATGTGACCTCTCACTCCGTCGAGGATCAACCTCTTGGCCTTCGCCAAGACCTTCTTGTAAGCTCTCAATGGATCCGGATCTACGGGGACAGCTACCACATTATCGATGAAGGTTTTAAGATCATGCTCATCTAGAAGGAAGGAGATCATTGTCTTCAAGATCACATAGTTGGAGGCACCCTCGAACCGATCCTGATCTCTCAATCCAGTTGTTGCCATCTCGCCAAACAAATATCAAACTGCCTCCTCTCTCCTCTGCGCAGCTGCTAACTGGATCTACGCACTCCCTATTGGAGTAAGTAGATCTTCTCTCGGCTACTGCTGCTCTGCAGTGAGAAATCGAATTCCTTGGCTAGGAATTCTCTGAGGAATAAACTCCCTCAATGTGTGCTCTTCTTTCCTCTTCTAACGCTTTTCTATCCCAGCAACTGTGGCAGAAAACTGCGTCCCAGCTAAAGATCTACTCTACGCTGAAGTTGATGCGCTGCTCCCTCTACCTCTGACAAGATCTCGATCCGGAAAATTTTCTCTGTCAACTCACTCAAAGAAGTAATCTTCCACGAAAATCAGCCTTCCCAGCCAATGGACTGCGCAGCCCCTCTGGGGTTTGATCTGCTGCTTACGCAGTCTCTTCAAAGTCCCTCTTCTGCTCAGCGCTGGGCTCTTCCTTCTTCACCTGCACTCTGATACCATGTGAAAATTCTACGGCGGGAATCCCTACTGCAACAATCTGAAATTATTTCTTCTACTTGATAATTCTAAACAAATTATTTACAACGTTACACAGTAAACATCGAAATAAATACTATTGTAGACTTCACAACATAAAAAATACTGCGAAAATAGAATATTGATCAGGAAAGAAATAACACACACATATACATCGTTGTTTTTGGACAATGTCCCCAGAAAAACCCAACGTGGGAAAATCGGTGCAGTAGCTGAAGGTTTTAATGGCTAGCCCCGCGCCGCCTCTACGCAATCACTGCGATGGCTCTGCGTCACAACTCCTAGGGACTGTGTCACCTCTCTAGTTGATCAATCTGCTCCCTGGATGCTCAAATCTTTGGCCCTCCGGTCTCACACACCAACTCCCGGCATTCGATCTAGACTGCTATCAGCAAGACTGCAGATCTCCTGAGAGGCTCTGCACTACCCAGTGTGGCACTGCGCAACATCTTTGGACCTCTCTCTGCCTCCTCAGCCTTGCACTCTGTGGATCTGGAAAATCTTCCACCAACAAACTTTCCCTACTTCTCACTGCAAGAAATCAACTCAATCTCTCTGTGGAAAATGCTGCGCTGCTCTCTTGAGAATTCGATCTCTAGATCTCTCTCTCGATGTGTTTTCCAAATGCCCATCAAGCTCCTTCTTATAATCTCTCGTTGACATATCAACGGCCAAGATTAAAACACAATCAAAGGCTAAGATTAACTAGGAATCGATTTGTGTCTTTATCTAGAAGATTCACACCCGATCTAATTAATACACTTTAATTAATCACATTTCCTAAGCTTAGACTTAGGAATACATTAAAAATGATTAATTATTTTAATTAAATCCTTTCCGGGTGGAATTTTCAAAAAACACTTTCTGGGTATTGTGGAATGCATGTGTCTTAGCCTAAATGCAAAATCTCGAGGCCAGAGCACATCCGATGCTACAAAAATCAGCAGGCGCTCCCCCACAACCCTGGGAAAACCAGTTCTCAAAGAGGAATTAATTGCTTCTTATCAAATAAATACACAGCAAAGATAAATTCAAACTTATCTCCCTTTTAGCTTGATGATGTCACTACCAGGTTACATAGAAATTCGAGCCCCCACAGTGATAAGCTCAGACTAATATATGCCTCAAATTTTGTGCATAAAATCCCTCTGTCACTGCCTTTACTTTTATGCTATACAGAGCAAAGATCTTCCTTAATTTTCATGCTAAAGTCTACAACAATTTCCCTCCTTGAATTCATGCTCCAAACCACAAAAATTACTCGCCTAAAATCTCGGCTATGTTTACTATATTGTGGCAGCAATACAATGGTTTGAACAGCTCCCTTTCAAACCAAGAAATGTGTTGAGTCTCACACTCAACTACCCAACTAAAACCAATGTTGAAATCCCTGTTATTTCTGCTAGCCAACACAGGAATCTCGGCATGCAAAACCTGGCCCAAAAATCTCGGGATTCATGCGAGTCAACTGTTGGAAACTCGGGTTCTTCTTTGGTGTTCGTTTTCCTCTTCCTTGGACTTGCAAACTCATCCTTCTCCTTGTTCCTTTCTCTCCTCTCCTCAAATCTCATGAGAATGAATGGAAACTTCAGCCTTTCCTACAAGCCTTCAACTCGAGTCAACTCTCCTTGGTTGTATGCAGTCCCTTCTCTGTAATCTCAATCTCCTTTTTCTTCCTCTGCACTCTTATAAAATCCTCATGAGAAGAATGAGAGTGCATTTTCCTTTTCCTTTTTGTCTTCTCAATAGAGAGGGAAAACCTAAGCCTAGTGATCAAGCGTTGAGATTAAATCTCATCCCATGAGATCAATGGACGAGATCAAGTCCCGCACTTAACCCCCTCTTTCATGTGGCCCCCATCACTTAAATAACTTCTAGTCACTTTAATATGTTTTGTACCATGTGCACTTTCTCTCATAAAGTCACTTTTAAAACATAAAAGTCACTTTGTACTTTTCCTCCCTAAAATCACATTTAAAACATAAAGTGATTTTATTAAAAGTACCTAGCACATGTACCACCTCATAAAGTGACTTTACTCCATGAAATTAGTATAACTCAAAATGTCTCATGACAAAAAGGTCATTAAAATGTTTTCCTAGGCAAAAAGGCCAATGCACTAGGAAACACTTCCTTGGTACCATTTTTCTCAACACATATATACACCCATAACAATTCTCCTCCTTTGAATAATCTCAAGAAAATAGAGGGTTCAACCCACAGAGAAAATACATAGAAAAATGCAATGACTAGAACCTATAACTTGGCCCCACTAGGAATAATTCGCCCCAAGGAATTTCAGCACTCTAGAAATAAGCCCCTAAAGAAATTGAACTTGGAGATATCAGCCCACTTCTTACCAATAGTTCAGCCCTCGATAAATCAGCCTCTCCAATTTGCAGCCTGCTTTACACTTCATCAAGTCGGCCTCCCTAGATCTCCAAATCTCAACGTCATGGAAACACTTCCAAATCACACTGCACTCTTCCTCATTCTCCTCGGTTTAGATGAGCCTCCTGCTCTGGAGAAAATCACTCTCTCCTTCTTTCAAAAAATCGCTTTCTCAAAATGCAGTAGTTGCCTCTTGTCTTGTATCTTCACCTCTCCCTTAGGCTTTTTTTTATAATCTTCATTAAGCTAAATCCCTTACCCTAATCTCCTAAGTCATTGACGGTTGAGATTAGATCTCATCCTTTCTCTGTACTTGTATGCCTAGATGTAACATTGTTGAATTGCATCCTTAAACTCTAAGCTTCAAGTGTTATTTCCTAGGCTTCTTCATAGGTACAATGTTCCTTTATACAAAGAATTATGTTTGGTTCCAAGTGAGAAGTACCTTGATCATGTTGAGAAATCTAGGGCATAGCAATTAGGTGTTTTTTCTTCTTATGATAATTGCTTGTGAATGCTTTTTACTTTCTTAGATTATGATCTTCTCTTTCTTAGATTATTAGTGTTCTTATTCTTCAAACAGCTACCAATGCATAAACCATAAAGAGACAAGAGACAAAATATAAGCTATCGGTCAGGGCCAAAACCTCTCCCACTTGAGAGAAAACCCAAACAAATTCTTCTTCATATAGAGACCTCAATAGACAAATACCAAGACCAAGACACAAAGCTTCCTTCTTGAAGATTGTCAACCCCCTGCTTCTTCGTCCTTCTCGGCTACCCTTCAACATTGACCTACTTCTGCTTCAGACTTGTACCTTATTTCAGCCCTAATTGCAGCATGTGAGACATATGATAATCAACTTCTACACCTTGTCACCTCTTCGCTTGGAAGGGAGACTCTCTCACATACTTCAGCTTCTTCAAGTGACTTTACCAACCTTAGATCCTTCAGCAAAACTCTCGGTTACTTTTGCAATAGATGGTGCCTCCTTACTTCGCACGTGTGATAATATAGAGCCCAAAACAGATCTAAAATAGTTCGAACTTCTTCTCCTTTCACTTGCTAGTTATAGGTTGCCTTCCTTGACCCTTTTTGCACTTCTTCCAATCGCAGTTCATCACTGAATTACTTGCTCTGAAATGAGGCTGAGTGGCCTATTTATAGTTGTTTCCCATGATAATAAGCCGACTTGACAGCTAGGTGGGCCGACATGTCATTTGGAGAGGTATTAATATTCTTCTTGAAGCCGACTTGAAGGGAGATGCTTGTGCTTGTCATGGAGGGCTATTTGACACTTTCATTGACTCATATACAAATGTAACATGACCAATAAGGGTCCCTCATACATGACATTGACTCAAATTTACTTTTATAACTAGATGACAAATCCTAAAAGGCTCACAATGGGAGCCATTGCTAAAAATAAAATTCCTTGCTCATGAAACCCATGAGACAAGCATTACAATAATAATTTTATTTTTTTCTTTTCATCAATTACATAAAATCACAATTACACATGTCATTATGAAGACCTTACCTAGTTACACTTTTCAATACTCCCTCTTATCTAGGGAGGTATTCATAATAGTACTTGGCCATTCTCAATCTAAAGAATACTCATAAGAAGTTTCGGATTGGTAACCCATTTGCTTAGCATCATAACAACCAGCATTGTCACATAACAAGGACTTGACTCACAGCTCTATCTCTCCATAATATCAGAGCACAATGTTGGCGAGACCAATGATGTATAGACACCTTCATCATTGTCTCTCTCGGAACATACCCCACCCGGGTTCTCGGAGTGTGTTCCACCAAGACTATTCTTATCTTGGATTCCCAGTCCTCAAAGAATATCGGTCCTCTACGACTACTCGTCTTCGATGCCCTAACACATCCTCAAATAGCATCGGATGCCAGATGCTTACCCAATCCTCCATTCTTTCTTCTCAAGTGAAGACAAGAATGATGTGTCTATCTCTCCCTCTTAATTAGGGAGGACATATCTATTCCAATAAAGAAATATACTCATTCCTATGGAAGGATTGTACCTAAGCTCCCTCATGGCTTAGGAATTTTTCTTCCAAGTTTATACCAAGTAAGAAACATGTTTCCAGACTCCCTCTTAATTAGGGACCTATAGCAACTCCTCAGGTGGAGATAATGGGACAACTAGCTGCTTGAAGAACTCCTCCTCACGATGTCATGAACTTCTTTGCATTATTCAGGGGTATTCATGTTTGGGACTTCTTCTTAGGGCATAGACCATCCATCACTTTCATCCTTAAGCCATGCCATCATTCTTACCATCGGAAAGTGATCATCAATCCATATTTGGCCTTCCTTCAAGCCATGTTGCCTTCTTCATGACATGTTCTTAAGGATCTTTCATCCTACTACATGGTCATCAACGGTGGAAGACTTCCATAGTTCTTTCCTCGGCAACCCTACATAATCCCATCCAAATATTTGTTCAAAAGTAAAGGAATGAACATTAAATAAAAAATTACCTTTGTGATGGTCTTTCATCATGACATCTTTCAGTTTGCATCAACATCCTGCATACATATTGACACATCTCTAAAAGATATTCATTGTCAAGGGTCTCCATCTTTTTCTGACTTCCATCAAAGTCTTCATATATTTCCGGAAGATATCATAGTCAAATCTTTCAATTCTCGGATGTTGATTGCCTTCATAGTTGCGCATTCCACGATCTCTTCCTTTCTTTCTTCACACATTTTCTTCCAAGAACTCTTGCTCATAGTTCCTCCAATTTTTTCAACCACCTCGTATTTCAGATGAGGACATATTATGTTGATTTTTATCTAGACAAAGTATGACTCATGCCTTCTTACATCCTTCCAGAGGAGGAGATCCCTTTTCCTTTGATCATGCTCTCAAGATAGAGCATTGATCCATATTACCTGCAACCATATGACATGACTCCAACTTTTATTAAATGAAAGCATGCATACCCCATTCTCCTTTGGGTCATCCAAACTTCCTGTAGCAGCTTCCTTGATTGAAAGAGCTTCAATCCCTTGATCTACTTTACCTTATATGTCATCATACCATCATCCCATGAATTCCACAAGTTGGAATTCCTGATGAAATACTTGCTTTCTCTCTTGATCGATGAACCTCCCGATGAAGATTCCATCAGAGAATCTTGAGGATCTTGAGTATCCCCATCCAGCAAATGTTTCCTTTTGACTGATGTATGATGAGCCTTGTACCAGATGACTTTATCTTTTTCCAGAAGCACTACTTATGCTCCTAATGAGGTCACCAAGAGCTATATCCTTTCATCGACCCAATTCAGCTATCATTCATGCTTCCCTATGATCATGAGCTCTTGCTTCTAATGCTTCTATGATGCCATGATGTATCCTATCATGCTTCTACTTTACAACAGGAAAACTTGAAACAAAAACTAGAAAACAACTAAGTGAAGAAGACTATCTCAATCATAGTAGAAATCTTTTACTTCCTCTTTCTTGGACTTATTCTTTTCAGCTTCCTCCACATCCTCGATGATATGGGCTTCTTCCCTTCCTCTTTTGTTATTGTCCTTTTTGAGCTTAGGACAATTTCTTCTATAGTGCCCATATTCCTAAAAACCATAACATTGAATCTTAGCCATTTTCTTCTTCTTCTTCTGAGGACCAAATTTTCCCTTTCTTTTTGTCATTGCAGCATATGGCTGATTTTGCTCACCTGATCCCACATCAGATTTTTCCTTTAGCCTTGATTATTCAATCTTGCATAGTGACCATAGTTCATGGAATGGAGTAGCTTCTTTCTTCCCATAAATACTTGAAGTAAAGTTACCCCACTCCTTAGGTAGTGCATTTAGTACCACTGTAGCCATTTCTCTATCAAACATGACTTCTCCCAGTTCTTGAAGTTGATCCCTGCTTTCAGATATCCTCATAAAGTATGAGGTTATTCCATCTTCCCTTGACATCTTTAGCTTGTAAAGTTCTTGCCTTAGAGAGATAACTTCCCCTTCAGTGCTTACGGAATACAACTCTACTAGTTTGTCATAGATTTCTTTTGAGGTTTCGAGTTTAGATACATATGGGATGACTGGATCCTTGATGGATTCTATGAGAATCCTTTGAGCCCTAACTTCCCCTTTCATATACTTCGCAAGAGCTTGAGCATCTTCCTTTCCTAGTTTAATGATTGATCCTTTGACATGTTCCATAACCTCATTTTCAATTAGATTCAGATATGTCCTTTTCTTCCATGCAAGATAGTTTGAAGCCCCAACCAATTTGTTGCGTTCCTTGCAAAAAGACATTTTGACAGATTCAGATGTGGACATAAATATGCTTACTTGGTAGGATGCACCTTCCTCTTGTTGCTTCCTTGAATTTGATGAAGATATAGATGATAGAAATATTCTCCTTGATGAAGATAGATTTCTTCTTCAAGAATGATCCTTGAACCCTCAAAGAGAAAGATCACTTAGTTGATGATGACTTCTTGATGGTGTCCTTCAGTGGAAGGTACCTTGCTTCAATGAGAGGGAAATTGCTTATAACCCTTTTTGCTGTAATAGCTTTTAGGTTTTCTTTGGATAACTAGCTTTCAAGATGCTTCTACTCCTTTGGAGGTTATTGAGTGTAGATCCCAAAAATGGTTCTAGGTTTTTTAATTTCTCCAAGATTGTTGAGCCTCTTATATGCCCATTTTTCCATCGCATAGTACCATTATTCATAACCTAAATTTTGACACCCTTACACTCATTTCACGTCATAATTCCATCATTTATCGCTAAATCGCATCCTATGCCTCGTGGTTGATTATCATTAGTTTTATTAGCTTTTTTATGATTAAAGATGATTTAGTCGTGATATACTAATGATGGTTTCACTAAGTTCATTTGCCGAAGCGTTCTATTGTCAGAAATCTCCACAAGTCAACTTTAACTAGTTACTGCAAAGTTGAGTACAGAATTGTTGTAGGTGAAAATCTAGAATTTGTGATCAAATATGGAAGAATTGTGAAATTCCAACACGCGGGTTTTGTTCAAAGTACCCTTATTCATGTAACCCAGAAACCGTTTGGCAAAATTCGTTTTCGTGAAGGAGTTACGGTCGAGGGAATTTTCCAATGCAGTTTTATGTACAGATTTGGGTCAAAATTCAGATTTGACTATTTTGGCCACATCCACGATTTTGATAAACCTCTAATGCTCAACAAAAGGAAACGGTTCCTCCATCCATGCTATGATCAGGATGAACCCAACCATCACCCATTCGAAAGCTCTCCAGAAGAATTAAGAATAGCATTTGTTAGATTGTTGTTTGGCAAATAGTTATGCTTGGCTTTATCAAACAGCTCTATATAAAAGCTAGAGCTCTCATGGAGTAGAACACAAGGAAGGATTGTTGTAATATGTTTTGGCTTTGCCTCAAAAGGACCAGCATGGGTGTATTCATATGAATTTCTATTTTGAACTCTAATACAATTTCAAATCGGCAATAATTTTCCAGTAAGTGCCATGGTTTTGCTTAATTTTTAGGTAATTGATTTAACTTAAACTTGCTCCAGGAGTGGCAAGGGCCCACCACCACCTAGAAGCAAGTTATGTAGTTAGTTTTGGTCATAGGAATTATAATTGTAGAGTGAATTTTTTTTAACGTTACTCAGGACTTTGAATGCTTTCAATTTCGAGTTTAATGTTGTCGATTTTATTCTTAAGTTGTTAAATGATCAGCAAGGACTGCACTGGGCAACGATCTGTGATACATGAATGATTCTTTTGGTGTAATCTCATAGCATGGAACCATGGAAAAAGCAGTATTAATCACCGTGTCACAAGTGCAAACACAAATTGGTTATACTCTGTTTATTTTCTATGCGCTACCAAGTTTTGCAGCGTTATGTCTATGTGAGAAATATTCAGGGACAACAAAATGGAATTGGCTTCATGATTTTATTTTTCTTATTTAAAATTGAATTATGCAGCATTACGTTCATGAGAAGAATGCTTAGGAATAGTGAAACTGGTTGCAATTAAGTTTGATTGAGAATCAGGGTGAATTGAATCAGAGTTTAAAGGAATTGGTTTTCAAATTAAATATATTAATGTTGTGATTGTGGAAAATCGAATGAAGTATGGTGGTGCGTAGTTATTTTTGGGATGCTTGTAGAACGGAGTGTTCGTGACCCGAGGTTTAGCTTAGGAAGTTAATTCCTTCTTGATTGAAGCTTTCCTGATTTCCATAGCCTAAGAGACATTAGCTGAACATTGCTTTTTAGAATAAACTTATGCGTGAATTTGATCGGTTTCAAATTTCTGAAGTAGTGAATTGCAGCAAGTTTCCTTTATTTTTTATCATACAAGGTTTTCTTGAGTTTGTTGTAATAGCAAACAGAGGATTGTGTGTTTCGTTTACAAAATGGAGAATAGTGATTCCCTGTGTCCCGGGATTTATGCCTAGTGTCTAGACTTTAATTAGATAGAGTTTCTTTGTTTTCTTAGCATTAACACATGTTAGTTGAGCATTGCTTCTATTTAAATTAAATCTGGTATGGTTTTGATTTTGTAATAAATTCATAAGTGCAGTATGAGTTTGGTTTGTGTGTGCGATTTCATTATTTCGAAAAGGTTAAAGTTTTGAAGATTGATTTGCTTTGTTTAGATTTGAAGCTTTTGAGTTATGAATTAAAGACAACATGTAGTAAGTGTTTCATAGTTAATGATTAGAATTTCCTTGCTCAAATGACAATTTCTTATATATTTAAATACTATGATCAGTAAGAAATGAGATTTGAGCTTAAGCTTTATAGTGAATGAATTGTTTAAATTAGTAGACAGTGTTATTTTTTTTTGCAAATAGGAATTCTGCTACTTAAAGAATTAGGATGGTTTGCACAATGATATTTATTGTTTCTGAGTGGGATGAGTGCTAATTTACTTAATTGATAGAAGAGTGTTTTTTATCATTTTGCACTTAACGATAATTATTAAGGAAACTTATATACTCTAACCATTAAGCTGAATCAAAAACGCAGTACAACTCGTGTTTACGACTCCCGGATTGACAATTAAATATTAAGAGGTTTAATTCGTTAATTAAAACTCTCAACAAAAATGATATTCTTTGTCCTTTAGGTGCTTCTCTTGGATGTATAGACTTCAAGCTCCCTTGATTTGTAGATCTCTTCAACTTGATGAGGGTTTTTGTGGTCTTTTTGATGATGACTAGAAGATCCCAAGACTTTTGTTGGTGTAGACTTCTTCTTCGATATAGGGTTTTATAATTCATTGTAGATCTCGACTTCACTTTGATATCCTTCAATTTTCTTTGGTGTCTTTCTCGTAATTTGATGTTTGAGTGTCCCTTGATAAGATGTTCTTCCTTGACTTTGTCACCTTAGCTCTGATACCATGTTGAGAAATCTAGGGCATAGCAATTAGGTGATTTCCCCCTAATGATAACTACTTGTGAATGGTTTTATTTTCTTAGATTATGATCTTCTCTTTCTTAGATTATTAATGTTCTTATTCATCAAACAGCTACCAATGCATAAACCATAGAGAGACAAGAGACAGAATATAGACTATCAGCCAGGGCCAAAACCTCTCCCACTTGAGAGAAAACCCAAACAAATTTTTCTTCTTATAGAGACCTCAATTGACGAATACCAAGACCAAGACCCTTAACCTATTTGCCACTCCAAGACCAAGACACAAAGCTTCCTTCTTGAAGATTGTCAACCTCTTGCTTCTTCTTCCAGTAGGGGAATTTTGAGGTCTAAAATGGACCTCCTAAGGAAATTATAAAATAATAGTAAAAATAATAAATAAGATTAGATTACATCATCAAATTTTAGAGGGAAAAAAGAAAAAAACTATTTTTTCAACTCGTATTTTCAACTTATCTCCCTATGGGTTAACTCAAATTTCGAGCGAGAACGCTCGTTGGATGCAAAATTTGATTCCTTATCCAAAGAGTAGTGTCATGTTGCATACTTTCGATGGACCTTGCTACATGAAAAAATGAGAAATACATGAAAAATGTGATTGCATTCACGGTTTTCCATGTATTTCTCATTTTTCGTGTAGTAGGGTCCATCGAAAGTATGCAACATGGGTACTCCCTAGATGAGGAATTAAATTTTGCATCCAACGAATACTCCCACTCGAAATTTGAGTAAAACCTTAGGGATATAGTTGAAAATACAAGTTGAAAAAATAGTTTTATTATTTTATTATTTTATTATTTTTTAATATTTTTACTTTTTTACCCCAAAAATGGTGAATCATCCCCCATGGTTGACATCATCATCTCGAATCTTATTGGTTCTTATAAAGTTTATTTTGGTTGTACATTTTTCTTAGGAGGTCCATTTTAGACCTCAAAAGTTCTCTAATGCTTCTCGACTACCCTTCAACATTGACCTACTTCTGCTTCAGACCTGTACCTTATTTTGGCCCTAATTGCAGCATGTGAGAAGTATGATAATCATCTTCTACACCTTGTCACCTCTTCGCTTGGAGGGGAGACTCCCCCACATACTTCAGCTTCTTCAAGTGACTTTACCAACCTTGGATCCTCTAGCAAAACTCTCGGTTACTTCTGCAATAGATGTTGCCTCCTAACTTTGCACGTGTGACAAGATAGAGCCCAAAATAGATCTGAAATAGTTCGATCTTCTTCTCCTTTCACTCGCTGGTTATAGGTTGCCTTCCTTGTCCCTTTTCGCACTTCTTCCAATCGCAGTTCACCACCAAATTACTTGCTCTGAAATGACGCCGAGTGGCCTATTTATAGTTGTTTCCCATGATAATAAGCCGACTTGACAACAAGTTGGGCCGACATGTCATTTGGAGAGGTATTATTATTCTTCTTGAGGCCAACTTGAAGGGAGATGCTTGTGCTTGTCTTGGAGGGCTATTTGACACTTTCATTGACTCATATACAAATGTAACATGCCCAAAAAGGGTCCTTCATATATGACATTGACTCAAATTGACTTTTATGACTAGATGACAAATCCTAAAAGGCTCGCAATGGGAGCCATCACTAAAAATAAAATTCCTTTCTCATGAAACCCATGAGAAAAGCATTAAAATAATAATTTTATTTTCTTCTTTTCATCAATTACATAAAATCACAATTAAACATGTCATTATGAAGACCGAACCTAGTTACACTTTTCAACAGATGAAACCTCTAAAACATCACCTTGATCCTATTGAATTAGAATACCCTTAGGTAATATATACTGGGAAGCCTCCCATGTGGTGAAATTCCACTAAAGAGCAGGATGTGGAGTGCTAAGGTGACAGTGGAAGCCACCTCATTGTTACAACAGGGTCTAGTTCTTGTCTAGTGCAATGTTATTGGAACCGGACCAGAACCGGTGGAAATTTCACTCTGACTAGTTTGGGGGTCAAATCAATCTGGTTGGTGGGTTGGAATCGAAAATGGTCGGTTTGGTTCATGGGTTGGAACCGGAAATTGTCGGTTTGGTACCGAACCAACCATTTTTCATTAAATCGGTCGGTTTTGTACTAAATTGGCTAGTTCCAAACAATATGACCAAAGACATTCTAAATGCAATTTATTTATTTTTTGAGAAAGCAAGAATTTTTTGGTGGGGCAGACTAATAGTCAAGCCTATGGTCCTACTATTGGTATGCAATTCATGGCAATGATAAATTCTTAAAGTAAAAGTGGCATTACTCAAGATGTTTGATAGTGGTTCCAACCTCGTTGGATTTCATATGGAGAAAGTATAATTCTAGATCTCACTCAAAATCCAACAGACTTCACAGTGTTTCAGGATTTCAAGATTAGCGGGATTACAACGTTTCGATTGGATTTTGTCATGTATGAGGGTATGGAACTAGTATTGAACCAAGAGCACCAAGCCCTCTATGTAACTTGATGTTAGTGGCATTGGTTGTCGAACTCCTCTATCATGACCCGACTAAAACTGTACCCATCATTCAAACAGAATTTTGACTTGACATGCTATGTTTTTTCTATCTTATTTTAATGCTTAGAGGGTGATATTGATGACAAAGATCCAAATATAGGCAATGATTAGATGATATGTAGGTATTTGTTGTAGCAGGATTTTTTTTGGATGCTAGAGGCCATCTAGAGCCTATTTGTTGATGTATTTTCAACTCAAAGATGGATTTCACTCAGTGCTATTTTGGTTATTTGCACCTTTACATGCTATATAAATGAAAACTTTTGCTTATTTATGTATAAATGGTTTGGATGCACAAGAATATATATGTTTTTCTTTAAAATTTGAATATTTTATGTGTTTTTGGTCAACCAATTTGTTGGTCTGATTTTTTTACTAGTTTTAGTCTAGTTCTGACCAGTTCCCGATTCAGAGGGTTTTCTGGTTTGATCACCAGTTCGATTTTGACTGGTTCCCAGTTCAAAGTGTTTTCCGATTCGGTTTCGATAACATTGGTCTAATGAGGCCTCTCACAAGGCCTACCAGATTTTGAAGCAACAAGGACATTAGTATTGCATGGCATCCAGTCCCTTGATTCCCATATTGTTGATTTATGCAACCATGTAGTATATTCAGGCTTCCCCCTATCTTGGGCCAAACACATTACTCATCAGATTCACAAATCGCGGAGCAATTTTGATCCAAACAATTATTGTATGATCATGGTAAGTCATATATTCTACGAGATTTACACCACAGTCTTGCACCAGTGACTTTCTAAGGAGTTGGAGAGTTGTCATCTCAAGTCTAGAGGATAAGCAGGTTTCTGCCCCAACTTCCAAACAACCAATCACATATTCACACTCTGAACCATTATTGAGGAGGCTTATCATCGGTCTTCGAAGTTTTACAATTGTTTTGTAGACTTCTGAAAAGCATTTGACACAGTCCCAAGGAAGCATTATTCCAAATACTTTGTGACATTAACATATCTAAGACCCTATTATCAACCATGATGAGACTATACAAGTTAATTGTGGGATTCCTCATGATGGCAGGCACCGTTTTAGACTTCATCCAGAGCACCATCGGGGTAAAACAAGGGTGTCTCCTCTCACTGACCCTCTTTGGGATCTATATTGATGAGATAGAGTCCTTCCTTCACAAGCATATCCAAGAGGGTGACAGTTGTCTTCTAAATCAAGTGTTGATATCCCTAATCCTATTTGTTGATGACGTGATCTTGTTGACCTCTACTCCTGAGGAATTACATAGACAGATCGATGCACGGGCTAATTTTTGTGACCTCCGACAACTGATGGTCAACCTCAGTAAAACCAAGGTTTTGATCTTCAATACATCAAAGCATTCTCTTATAGATTTACATTTCTACTACCAAGGGACAGAGATTGAGATCACCACAACTTTCACTTAACTAAGAGTATAATTCACGCGGTCTCATTTAGTTTGCAACAGGCCCTCCAACCTTGGCTTAGTAAAGGGTATGGTTCTGGGGCCCTCATCGAGAGATAATGCTTCCAAGGGTAGTTTCAGGACATCTCGAACAAAGCAATTATTAAACACACATTTATCTGTGGCTCCAAATTTCGGGAACCAAGCTTGTTGCAAATAGACTGGACTAGACTGGAGAGAGTACAGACCTTGCTTCTCAAGCACATAATCCAATGTAAGCAGACAGTTCCACAATCCATCATATAGGAAGAGTTTAGTGTCCACCATTTATGCCTTGAGGTAATTTTGCACTTGGTTTTTTTCCTTCATAAAGTCTAATATCTCTAAGACTCTACCACTACATGAGACAGGTATCCCTACCTTGCACTTCGCTCCTCTAAGGCTTTCCCCTCTGATCCTTCCCCAACTTAAGCGCAAGGTTGGTTCTCAAAGGCATCTTGGGTTCTTCAAATGATTATTACCTCCCCAAAGTGTCTTCCCTGTTTGGATTCTCCCTTGATCCACCACACCATCTCTTGCTAACTAGAGAGGTACTAAATTGAGCTATTAGAGATCTATAGATTGTACATTCAAGTTACTTGGATCTCACCCCCGACAAGCCTAGGCTCAAAGATGTCTTTATATCTAGAGCACTTTTTGGAGTTGTGTGATGGCACAATCATCCATCCCCCTTATACACACAAACAATGGATGCACTCGCTCAGGATCCCTTTGGGATAGCTCTAGGTCGGCGCCCATCAACTCCATATAGAGATAGATCACCATATACCATGATTTGATAAGATCTACCAAGTGTGCCCCAAGCACTTTTTGGAGCTGTGTGATGGCACAATCATCCATGCCCCTTATACACACAAACAATGGATGCACTTGCTCAGGATCCCTTTGGGATAGCTCTAGGTCGGCTCCCATCAACTCCATATAGAGACAGATCACCATATACCATGATTTGATAGGATCTACCAAGTGTGCCCCCTCCAAGAGTCGGAGATAGAGATGCACCTCAATTTTCAATGTTCCCTATACTATGAGATCAAAGAGCACTATCACTACCTCTATAGGGGCTCGGGAGGCTCCCTTTCAAATATCTTCAAGTACTAGAATCAGAAATGCTTGGCCCTTTTCGTCGGGGATAGTTTGTTGAAAAGTGTAGCGAAGAAGGTCCTTCTTGACTTGTGCCTTAGTCAAGAAAGACCACAAACAATCTTCCTTTAGCATGCACGAGTTCCTAAGAAATAAGATGGGTCATGGAGCAGTTAACTCATGCGCAGGAGTTGTAGGCTCAGTTTTGTTTGTCTCCAAGTGCAATTTTATTTTTTAAAGTGGACGAGTTAGTGAGCCTCAGTTTATAATTGAGGCAGGACAAGTTAGAAGAGTCAGATTGACTCAGTTAACAAATCAATCACAAGTCCGAGTTCTAAAAATACACTTGCCAAATTTAGCATGATCGAATTGCATAAAAGGAAGACTAAGGCACAAAATTCAATCAATTTTTTTGTTTGCACAAGGCTGTGAGACAACACAATAGTTAACGAGTTTGTGAGAGATAGCACTAGGTTGAGAGTGTGAGAGCTTGTTGTGGGAAGAGTGTATCTAGGAGCAGCCTATACGCAGTCTTGAGACAGAGAATTTCCTTATGGAAGTGCACTAGGAATTAGGAGAAATTTTTAAGAAATAGGGGTTTAGATCTGCACTAGGAAATAGGGATTTCCAATGCTAGGAAATAGGAGCCAAGCAGTGCTAGGAAATCAAGGAGTTGGGTTGAGTTCTTGCAAGCAGAGTTTAAGCTAAGTATTAGCAAAGAAAACAACCTTGTTTTCTGTTGAAACGATTGCTTTGCAACGAGATCAATTGCTCTATTTTCTGTCAATAAAATTGTACAGCATAGCAGAGGGTTTTCCCAATTGGGTTCCCTAGAAAATTGTTGTGTCTCGTGTAATTGTGTCTTTATCTATGTGTTTAATTCCACTACTTCTATTGTTAAGGAACTTTGTATCTTGGTGATAAGTTAACTAGTTCAGTTTTCAGAAGTCATCTAAGTATTTTCCAAATTCCAAGGAAATTCAACATATTTTCAACCAGAGATCTCAGCTCCTGCACACCATGCCCTGCCCTAGGATGACCAAACTAATTACCTGTATTTCCTTGTTGATTCATTAGATTGGAGCGATAAATGACAAGAAGAGTTTTAGAGCGTGCCAAACAACAAGATAGTGAGATCCCATGTTTCTCCTCAACCTCCCCCTCTAAGAGACCACTTGAATTTATTGAGATCGGTTTAAAGGTGTCAGTATGTGACTCTGTACATCATGCCACACATCCTTCGAGCATTAGAGAGATCACCTCTAGAAGGATTGAAGGTAGAGCACACCCCACCCATCACAATAACTCCTAGATCTAGAGGAGCAACCAGAGATCCATTCGGAGTTTCCTTCTTTCCAACTTGGATGTTAGAAGTATGCCTCACTCGTACATCCCACTCAAATCATGTAGCTAGCCTCCTCAATGGTTCTAGAAGACTCCAACAGTGAGTTAATACCTATGTAATGAACAAAGTTTGTTTACACTCTGATACCAATGTAACGAACAAAGTTTGTTTACACTCTTATACCAATGTAAGGAACAAAGTTCGTATACACAACAGAATAATCAAAAGATCTGGTATATGTAAATATCCATCATGGGATAAGTAATATATATTATATAAGAATTGTTGAATGTACAGAGATATGAGATTGTTACAAATGAGGCCCACTTATATATCTAGGCAAGTGCCTCTTCATGGATGGTCATGTCCCATTAGACATGCCTCTTCAATACTAATTATTAATTAGTGATCACTAATTAATCATTACTATATTTACAGTATTTTTTATACAAATTATATTCATAACATTTCCTTCCTCTTCAAAAAGCTTTGTCCTCAAAGCTTATTGAGGACAAGGCGTGTCATCTATTTCTTTGTCTTGCATCTTTTGAAATTCTTCGAGTTGTCATCTTCATTGATACAAGATGATAAGATCCTTGGAGTGATAAATAAAGTTGTCGAACTGAGAAAGGATCTGACCATCCTAATCTTCTGTGGAACCTTGTGGTTACTAGAAACTTGTGACAAATTGTTATCATAGGACCAGATTGCATAAACTTCAATATTCCTTCGAACATAAGTTTGTTGTTTATGTTCTGAGTGATAAAGATATGCCGACTGGTTGAGATGTTTGTTCTTGTGATTCGGATGTCGATAAAGAGTTCTTCTAGTTTGACTTTCCCTTATCATGAGTGTGGCAGTTTCCTGATTTTCTTCAGGTACTGATGTTCTTGAGTTGGCTATTGGATCATTACTTGGAATTTCCATCGTTTGAACTACAACCTCTAAGTACATCCTCACTTCAGTTGGATTTGGATTTGTCTGAACTATGAGATTAATGGGATCTGTGTTTGTTCCCTTTTCTTCAACTTGGACGTCCGACGTCCTCACTTCAGTTGGATTTGGATTTGTCTAAACTGTGAGATTAATGGGATCTGTGTTTGTTCCCTTTTCTTTGCCTTGGACCATTACATCTAAAGACTTCGATACTTCTTTCGTGAGTAGTTCTTCTAACTTGTTTTTTAATGATTTCTTATCGTCCCTAAGTTTCTTAATTTGAGTGAATAGACTTTGATTATGGTTTCTAATACATAAGAGGTCTTTGGTTTCTGATTCATCAACCTTATTTTCAATGTTTTGACTTTTAAGCTTCTCATCATTTAGATTTGTGATTTGTTCTAATAATCTTTGATTAAGGGTTTTTGAATGTAAATATTCTTCTTCCTTTTCTGATAGATTCTTGTTAAATTCCTTCTTGAGACTTTCCTTTTCTTGTTCTAAGTTGTGTTTTTTAGCTCTACACTTCTTGACGTGTGCAAGTAGTTTTTGGGTATGATCTTTTAAACAAGAATTTTCTTTGATTTTATTGGATATGACCTCCTCAAACTCTTTTTTCTTCTCTGATATTGTGTTTTGATTATTCTGAGGCATCAATTTCGTAACATCTTTAAAGTTTTCTGACGAGGGCATTATCGATTTTGACTTCACTGTCATGTCTCGAAATGTGATCATCTTTTCCTTATAAGAAAACATCAAAAAAAATCTTTATGTTTAACATGAACGTACCCAAGAATTATGTCAACCTCTCTGTCAAACATAGTTACAACACAAAATTGAGATATGTACTCATAATGATCTACTGTCACTTGTAAATAATTAATTTCATATTTTTCACCAAAAATATCTCTTTTTTTGCCTACACTGGCATCTGAAATTAATAGGTGATTCACCGAATTAATATTTATGTAATTTTCCTCGTTGCTTGTACTAATAACAATATTAACCTTTTTCCCTTGGATATTCCCTTTTAATGTAAATAATTCATGATGAGTAATTAAAATACCCTTATAGGAAAATCGTTCGTCCTTCATTTTTTAATTAGATTCCATTTGTTTCATCAATAATTTTGTCAACGATGCTTTGACACAATTTTTTATAACCTTATAAGAGACCCACTTCTTCAATATATTTTTAATATATAATTTGTAATAAATAATACCTTAATTTCAAAAGTTCTCCAATAATTATTTTCTTTTTTTATTAAAAAACTTGAATGCCCTTTATAATGATATATTTTCTTTTTTCTTTTTTTTTCTTTTTTTTCCTTTTTTTTCTTTTTTTCTTTCATGCTTATTGCTTGTTTATATAATCATTATGGCTACAATATATAATAAATATGGTTTCTTAATTTTTTTTAATGTAATAATTTTTTTCTTCTCCTTAGTTAATTTCCAAAACATCAGTGCTCCCTTGAAAACCACCATTTGACTTGGTCCCTAAGCATATGAATGACAACGAATTGACCATGCGGTTTTTTACTTCTACTTGGCAACGACAGAGATAAAAAAAACTATGGTGGTATGAAATTGGTGCGGTGGTGTATGGCAGCATGCAAATTCGGCTGAAAAGTGGGGGCACAGAAGTTTGTACCAATCACTCGAGTGATCAACAGACGTCTAATGGACCCCGAGAATGGAAGTTGCAGAGGAGAAATGGCAAGGCCCAAGTGAGGATGCAACGTAAAAGTTGAAGGTTGTTGCTAGGAAGTTGCAGAGACCAGCATCGTAACTACAAAGAAGGCAAATGGGGTAGACGAGTTGGCCTATGGCACCTATGCGGCTCGGCGGCAATTATGGCTCCAAGCACTTGTTCGGGTGGCAACACTACGTCATGGTCAGTGGCTCGACGGCGAAGGTTTTTGGCTACAAATTTTGGTGGTTATCGGCATCACGGAGCTGTGGCAGCTTAGGGGGATGCACGCAACCCTTTTTCTCTATTTTTTAACTTTTTTTTTAATTTTGACTTTTTTTTGTTTTATTTTTATTTATTTTTTATATATATACACTCTTTTTTATGTATATATTGATTTTTTTATTTTTTTAAATGGCCAAAGCCTTGAATGAAGAAGTTGGCGAAATGGAGAAATTCCCAACTCTTACAGCAAAACGCTTCAATAGAAACAAGGTTGACGAATTTTGACAGCCACAACCCTGGATCAGAGAACGCGTTGTTAATAACAATGTTACGAACAAAGTTCGTTTACACTCTGATACCAATGTAACAAACAAAGTTCACATACACAACAGAATACTCAAAAGATCTGGTATATGTAAATATCCATTATAGGATAAGTAATATATACTATATAAGAATAGTTGAGTGTACAAAGATATGAGATTGTTACAAATGAGGCTCACCTATATATCTAGGCAAGTGCCTCTTCATGGATGGTCATGTCCCATTAGACATGCCTCTTCAGTACTAATTACTAACTAATGATCATTAATTAATCATTACTATAGTTACATTATTTTTTATATAAATTATATTCATAACAGCCTAGTATACCCCCCTCACCCTCAACCATCAGATTCATGAGATCTTGATATCATTGGCCCCATCATTCAATCTCCCTGTCTCTCTCGATCCAAACAAGTTCTTGAGTTGGGCTTTCCACCTTGTTTTGGACAAAACACACTTGTGTTTTGTATCACCATACTTTTATCATGGTTATATATATATTGATGCTATACTTATGTAGGTTTCCTTCTTTATATTATTTACAGCATATCCTAAGAATTGTGCTAACACTCCTATATTGTATTCATATTGGTTGTACTCTTCAATCCCATTAACCTACTTTTGTGCTCATTTGTCGAACAGTAACATATAACTTAAAGAAAGTAACTACTACGGTTGTCCAAGAATTGTTCAAATTAGTGCTAGACCATGATTTGTGAATTAAGTGAACAATATGTTGGAGCCATGTCTATGGAAACCCCAAGAAAACAATATGGTTAAATAAAGAAATTATGTAATGAAGAAGAGAATGTTTATTATGTTTAAAGAACTTGGCTTGGAATCCCTCCTCATATATCACTTTGTTGGTATGCATCCCCAAAATTGGTAGTTGAATATCACCGTAATAGAAAAGGTGGCATGGTGGTGGAGGGAGCTGACTATAACCAGTGTTCCATAGGGATGCGTCCCCCAAGGTGGGGTCCACAAGTTATTTTTTAAGGATTTACTATTTTTCCTATATATAGTATTGTAGGCGACTATTCTAGTTTGAAATTCATCCGTATAGAATGTAGAATATTCAATAAAAAATGTTTACAATTAAAATCGGTAAACTTTTGGCGAATATCATCCATTTAATCATATATATGTAAAAAAAGGCGATTATTTAATGAAATTGGTGAATATTGTTTTTAGAAATGTCCAAAAATAGCCCATTTGCAAAATTTTGCCCCTAAAATTTTCCTTAGGTGGGGAGTGCGCCCCCTCGCTCCCCCATTGCTCTGGGGACGGGGAAACTCCTGGAGGGAAACACTGGGGGAAACATTTCCCTATTGAGGAAACGTGTTTCCCTTGTAGGGTGGTGGAGGGGATGCAAGGAGCCGTCAGTTTTGTACATTGTTGCCAAGGACCGTTTGAACGCAATTGTTTTCAAAAAGGCAATGATTTATGACAGGGGAATACTAATATTTGTCTATACGGCCCTACTAATGTTATGCAATTCATGTTAATGTTAAATTCTTAAAGTAAAAGTGACATTCTCCTTTATCTTTCATTTTAATCCTTTTACTTAAATTTTTAACATTACCATGAAATTACTCAGGATATTTGAGAGTGGTTCTAACCTCATTAGATTTCATATGGAGAAAGTAGAATTATAGATCTAACTCAAAATCTAGCAAACTTAACAATTTTCCAGGATTTCAAGATTGGGATAATTGCAACACTCCATTGGATTTTTTCATGTACGAGGGTATGGAACTAGTATTTAATCAAGAGCACCAAGTCCTCTATGTACTTTGATGTTAGCTGCATTGGTTGTCGATCTCCTCTATCATGAGAGAACTAAAAAAGTACCCATCACTCAAACAAAATCTTGATTTGACATGCCATGCTTTTCCTATCTTATTTTAATGCTTAGAGGGGGATATTTATGACGAAGATCCCAATATAGACAATGATTTTGACAATATGTAGGTATTTTTTGTAGCATGATTTTTTTTGGATGCTAGAATCCATGTGGAGCTTGTTTGTTGATGTATTTTTGGTTTAGAGATGGATTGCACTGAATGCTATTTTGGTTATGTGCACCCTTACATGCCATATAAATGAGAACTTTTACTTATTTGCGTACAAAAGGTTTGTATTCATATGGATGCAAATGAATATATATGTTTTTCTTTAAAATTTGACTATTTTATGTGTTTTTGGTTGACCAGTTTTTTGGTCCGATTTTTTTATCGATTCCAGTCTGATTTTGACCATTTCCCGGTCTGGGTGGTATACCGACTCAATGAGCCAGTCCGGTTTTGATAACAGTGTTTTAGTATTTGTTAATTTTAGATAACAATGGTATGTTCTATACTTGCAACAATTACTTCAATGTCCTTTTATTAGCCCAATGATGATTTCAACTTATTTTCCAATAGCAATCACATAAACCATAGAACATAAACAATAAAATGCTAAAGACAAACCAAGAAAAGAGAACACAAGAATTTGGCTCAAGCTAGGGAAAAACCCCAAGATGGGGAAAATCCTTTATCAATTCTTCTTATTATAAATATCAAATGTTCAGCAAAGAGAGAGTGTACAATAATACAAAGTCAAAGTCAAAAATGACTTGCCAAATCACTGTCCAAAACAACCCTGTCAAATCTACAATTTTCTGCTTCTAGTCAACGGTGCAGCAGCAAACAGTCCACTAAGGAGGTTGTTCAACCTTGGTCAAATGCGGCCTAATCAGTTGGTCAAGATGCCTTGAAAATAGTCCCAAAATTCCTCCCTAAACTAGGTCAAATTCAAAGTCAAATCTCCTGCAATCCTTAGTTGTAGTTCTGAAGTCAACACAGTCAAAGTCAACAGAATGCCTTAGTTTGTGTGCCCAGAAACTCGGCTTGCCCAAACAGAAATTCTCCCATAAAATCGAAGTCAAAGGTTTCCCAGAAATTCAAAGTCAACATTGGTTAATGCTTGGTCAAACTGCAGAAAATTTCCTGATTTCGGCCTCTTGAAATTCGACCTCCTTTCAGCCACACGTGAGAAAAGAACAACTGCCCAATAAGGTGTGTGAACCAATCAGAGAAGGAGAGAGAAGAATGTGTTGAGTTGATGAGGTGTCAAATGAGGTTGGAGGTCACTCTTATTTATATGAGTCAATGTAGGCAAAAAGATATGTCCCTTAGGCTTCATGAGCCTACATGATGGGGAGGTCGACCTTGACAATTTGCACATGTGGGATTCACTTCAAAAACACATTTTTACTTGTCCAATTTCAATGAACCTTAGGTCAATTTTGGTCCTCTAAAAAAGAGGAATTCAATACAATAATTATCTCCATCAAATGAGTTGTCCAAAGTGGAATTTTGCCCTAGTTGCCAACTTTAACACCCCTTCTCAACTAGGGAGAATTCCACCTGCCAATCCATCCAGCATCATGCCATCCTTTCATCATGTACAATCTTTGAATCTCGTCTCATCTTTGTTGAAGATTGATATAGATAATAAGAAGAATCAATCGAGAGTGAGTCACAAGACCTTGCCACTCTCCACTGACAAAAGTCAATCCACATAACCAGAGGTAGAACCCCAATCTGACTTAATCTTAAGCGATCAAGTTGTTGAACATCATGCATCCTAGACATAGGGAGTACGGCAGTACACGATGCGTCCATTTATAGTGATATGGTCCCTATCCTCTTTTCCTAACTCAATGGCCAGAAGAGAGGTACTTCCCAAGAGTCTCGGACTACTCATCCTGTTCATATGCCATAGGAGAAAGTGAACCACTCATCCTATGCATATATCATCAGCCATAGGGGAAGGTGAACCACTCACCCTATGCTCTCATATATCATCATGGGGTTTCACAAGGAAGGTGAACCACTCACCCTATACATAGCATACCTATAGGGGAAGGTGAACCACACACCCTATGGTCGCACATAGCTCCAAGAAGTACCCCAGGCCCCTAAAAGCTCTGAGAGCTCAATGTCCAACTCAAGCGAGACCCTCATGGGAAGGTCTTTCCACAACTCCTAACCTCTCTCTGAAGGCAATGAACTTGACCTTACCAAGAGGCTTCGTGAGGATGTCAACAGCTTGTGCATCTATCATGATGTGTTGGAGCCTTATTTCTCCCCATTGTACCATATCCCAGATAAAGTGGTACCTGATATCAATATGCTTGGAGCGGTCATGGAACACGGGATTCTCGAAAAGGCAAATCCCACTCTAATTGTCACAATAGATAACGGTTGTATCCAGCACATGGTCAAATAGCTCACTGAAGAGCTTCCTCAACCATATAGCTTCACAACAGGCCATACTAGATGCAATATATTCGGCCTCGGTGGTGCTTAGAGCAACCGATTACTGCTTCCTACTCATCAAAGAAATTGAAGAAATTCCCAAAGAGAAGCAACATCTTGACGTGCTCTTTCTATCCACCACACTGACAGCCCAGTCAGCATCAGAATATTCATGTATCCTCAAATTATCGACAGTGTATCTCAGTCCATAGTTGGTAGTGCCATGAAGATATATTAAGAGATTCTTTGCAGCAACCCAATGTATGTGATGTGGCTCAACCATATATTGACTCAGAGTATTTACAGCGAAGCATATGTCCAGTCCGGAGTTTGCCAAGAACATCAGGGCCCCCACAAGTTATCTATATTCAGAAGGGTTTGCTAAATCGGGCCCAACAGCACTTCCACATAGCTTCCTGAAGTTTAGTTCCATCGAAGTAGTCATAGACTTGCATTCCACCATCCCACATCTTTCTAACAGCTTCACAATGTATTTTCCTTCAGAAAGGAAAATCTCGCCTGGCTTTTGCCAGACCTCCAAGCCTAGGAAGTAATGCATCAGTCATAGGTCCTTCATCTCGAATTCGGAAGTCAACTCCCTCTTACATTGATAAATGAGAGGACCTACACCAGTTAGAAAGAGATCATCAACATAAAGGACCAAAATAAGTGGCATGTCCTTTTCAACCTTAAAGTATCGGTTTGGATCAACATAGCTTCTAGTAAATCCCAGCTTCACGCAATAACTGTCAATCCTTTCGTACCAGGCCCTAGGGGCTTACTTCAACCCATAGAGAGCTTTCTTTAGTCGGTAGACATGTTTCCTTCTATCTTGTACTTCAAACCCTTGAGGTTGTTCCAAGTAGACCTCCTCCTTAAGTGAGCCATGACGAAAGCAATATTGACATCCATTTGATGTAGTCTCCATCCTTGATTGGCAGTGAGAGAAATAATAGATCAGATAGTGGTATATCGAGCAAACGGTGCAAATATTTCATCATAGTCCACTCCTTCCATTTGAGAGAAGCCACGAGCTATGAACCTGGCCTTATATTTTTCAACACTTCCATCAACTCCATGTTTAATTTTGTAAAGTCGTTTTGAGGTGACCATGGACTTGTCCTTAAGTCTAGGCACCATGTCCCAGACATCATTCTTCATGATCGATTCATATTCCTCATTCATCACATCTTTCCATACTTGGTGCTTTACAGCTTCTTTGAACGTGCAAGGTTTAGCTTGAATAATGGTACTCATGGCAGCCAAGTACCCTTGATACCTGTTAGGCTTCTTAGTTTCACGAAATGTGCCTCTTGGAGCAGCGTGTTTTTCAGCATCTTCGAGAGTATCTTTGAGCCATAGTGGTCTTTTCCTTGGGGTAGAGGGATCACCAGGAGGTGGATCAACAAGATCCATCAGGTCATCAACATCTAGCATAGGCTCATCCATCGGAGGTTCTTCTTGTGATTTAGCAGCATCATCATTGTCCTTCCTTGAGATGGGTAGATCTATGGCTTTGCTGAGGGCAGTGTCTTCATCAAAGGTAACAGCTCGGCTTACTTCCACATCTCTTTGACTAGGTACATAGATTCTATATGCCTTTGAATTTTCACTATAGCTGACAAATATAACTTTCTTCCCAGAAGCTTCCAACTTATTCCCTTTCTCTTTAGGCACATGAAAGTATATCGAAAAACCAAAGATTCTAAAATGAGAAACATTAGGTTTCTTACCAGTGAAGACTTCCTCGGGTGTCTTGAAATCCAAATCTTGATGCTCCTATTTTGAACACATACGGTTGTGTTGGCAGCTTCTCCCCATAAGAATTTTGGTATACTTTAATCATAGATCATTGCATGGGTGGCTTCCATGATTGTTCGATTCTTCCTTTCAGCAACACCATTTTGCACAAGAGTGTATCGAACAGTTGTCTCCCTCTTAATGCCAGCCTCTCTGCAAAAGTCATTGAATTCATTTGATTCATATTCGTTGCCATTGTCGATCCTCAACGTCTTTATATTCTTCCCTGTTTGATTCTCCACCAATGCTTTGAAAGAACAGAACCATTTGAACACTTCATCCTTCCTCTTCAAGAAATAGATCCATGTTTTGTGTGAGAAGTCGACCACAAATATTGCATAATATGTGTATCCTCCCAATCAAGTTATGGGCAAGGCACCAGACAGGTTAGAATGGACGAACTGTAGAATATCAGTGGTTATGCTTTCACTAGAAGGGAATGGTCCCTTTGTATGTTTCCCAACTGCACATCCCTCACAGACTCCATGGTTCATATTGAATTCGGGCATCCCTGTAACCATATTCCTTACCTCAAGTAAGGCTTTGGCTTTGTAATGTAAGTGGGCAAATCTCGGGTGCCATAGCTCAAATTGAAGAGACGTATCGCTTGTCATAGCTCCCAAAAGACTTCCACCAACTTGATATAGACCGTCAACACTAAATCCAAGAGTAAATGCATCTTTAGAGTTTCTATGCCAAATACATACCTTTCCATCAATGAATGCTACCTTGAAGCCTTTGTCTTCCATCGCAGAAATAGACACCAGGTTCTTCAAATCGAGCACACACAATACTTCTTGTAGATGTATGGTTTGACCATAATTCAAGTGAAGAGTGACAGTGCCTATCCCTTTCACGAGGTAGGTGGCATTATCTCCAAATATAATCTTTAGATTAGTTTTATTCTCAATCAAATTTGAGAGGGCCTCCTTGTATCCATTGAAGTGCCTTGAGGCTCCACTATCAATTAACCAATGATCCAAAGTATCCAGAGGAGAGGCAGTAGATAGAGCAGAAATAAGATAAAACTCATCTTGTTTTTCTACAACATTACTTTCATCATACCTGGCATTTCTTGTCCTTTTGGGAGGTCGACTGTTTTCATCTCAAGCAGCTAGAGCATTCCTCTTTCGTCTGTTGTTGAACCTATTGTTCCTTTGATTGTCATTGCCTTTGTAATTGTTGTTGTTGTTATTATCATCCCTTCAAGGATTCTTCTTATGAGGACACTCTCTAGCATAGTGGTTGAACATGTTGCAATTGTAGCATCTTCCTTTGCCTCTTCCTTTGAATTTCTTCATAAATCCTTGACCATGTCTCCTTGGTGCAGCATCATTCTTCTTCTTGGTCAAGATGTCGGTCAAGCTTGGTCAAATGCGGCTTGATCAACTGGTCAAAATGCCTTAAAAACAATCCCAAAATTTTTCCTTAAACTCGGTCATATTCAAAGTCAAATCTGTTGCAAAACCCTAGTTACAAGTCTGAATTCAACGTAGTCAAATTCAACACAATTCCTAGATTTGTGTGCCCAAAAACTCAGCCTACCCAAACATAAATTCTCCCAGAAAATCGAAGTCAAATTGTAAGTCTTGCTTCATGGGTTTCATGAGCAAGTGATTTTATAGTTGGCTCTCATTTAAGAGCATTACGATTTGTCATTTAGAGTCAAAGAATTAATGTCATGTATGAAGAGCTCTTCTTGAGCATATGAGTCAATGTAAATGTCTAATTAGCCCTCCAAAGGCAAGCACAGTCCCCCTCTTGGAAGTCGGCCTCCTATCTATATGAAAGAATTTCATGTCCGCTCACATTATTGGGACACGCCTATTTGATGATCATGTCGGCCCATTTATAGAGCACCAACCACTATATATATGCGGCTAAGGTCACCACAGAAAGGCAAAAAATTGGACATCCTCCTCTGATATTTTCGGTGACTTATCTCTGAGATTTTCAGTGATAAGACATAAGTACAGTTCGGATTCTCTAAGATTTTCAGTGATAAGACAGAAGTACAGTTTGGATTCTCTGAGATTTTCGGGTGCCAATCACAGTTTTGGTACTACAGGAGTATAAGGCTCGGACTTGATTGCAGGCTCGATGAAATTGCAGTAACACAGTAGCTCGGTGATATGATGGTATGTTGTCTCGTTTTAGTGCTATCTCAATATGCTACAAGAACTCGATGTTGTCTAAGTGCTACTACAGCTAAGGCATTATCTTTGTGGTGAAGATCTCGGTGTCAAATCAATAATAAAGATCTCAGTGTTAAGGTAGATCTCGGAATCCATAGAATGATGAAAATCTCGTTGGAAGAGGACTCAAGGAAAGAACATTGTCAAAGAGAACATGTGTCTTGGTCTTGGAGTGGCTACTAGGTCAAGGGTCTTGGTCTTGGTATTCGTCAATTGGAATCTCTATAAGAAGAATTTGTGCAGTTTTCCTCTCAAAGAGTGAGAGGTTTTGTCCCTGACTCATAGCCTACATGTTGTGTCTCTTGTCTATCTTATGTTCATGTATTGGTTACTGTTTGAAGAAGAAGAACACTAATAATCTAACAAGAAGAAGATCCTAATCTAAAGAAGTTAAAAGGCATTCACAAACAGTCACTAATAAAGAGAAATCTCCTAATGCAAAAGCCCTAGATTTCTCAACATGGGCTTCACTTCAAAAACAAAATTCTTCTTGTCTGATTTCAGTGAACCTTAGGTCAATTTTGGTCCTCTCAAAAAGAGGAATTCAATGCAATAATTATCTCCATCAAATGAGTTGTCCAAGGTGGAATTTGGCCCTAGTTGCCAACTTTAACAGACTTCAACATAATGCCATTGTCATATGATGAATTTACTTTTAGATTGCGTTGCATAATTTCAATTGTCAAATGATAAATTTTATTTAGATGTACCTTGCATAAAGCCAAAAGATGAATTTAGATGGAACATTGCATAACGTCAAATGATGGATTCAATTTACTTTTAGATGTACATTGATAAAATGATAAGTCATAATAATGTAATACGAAATGATGAATTTCAACTTAGATGTACATTTCATAATTATTAAGATTTGGGATTTTATATATTAAATCTGTTATAATTTTATAGTTTCTATGACTCTGGCAATCCCCCGTTTTTCTTATATACATCCTCCTCATGCGTATCCCAACTCCTGCGCAAGGAGGTGACAAAAGGGTTTCCAAAAATATGGGTAGGAGTTGGGATCATGGAAGGTGTAATGAAGTCATTTGTCATGGGAAACTACTTTGCAATCCTTTTCATACTACCAATTCATAGGACCATATCCAATCTTAGAAGAACCATAGGCTGAACTATTCATGTGGGGATGTGAACTAAGGGTTGCTTCACAACTCATTGAAGAGAAAAGAGCATATTTGGAGGACACTAACTCAAGAGAGAATAAACGAGGGGTAGAAGCCAACATAGATAAGAAGAGTAGGCATGGGTGTTGGAAAGTGTCACTAGGTTCGGTCTTCACAATGACTTGTAATTATGAATTTATATAATGAAGAAGACAAAGATAATAAAATGTATTTTGTAATACTTGCATCATGGGTTTCATGAGCAAGGAAGTTTTATTAAAGGTCAAAGACTTCTTGATGTTTTTAGGTATTTGTTATCTTGTCAAGATTATTAGAGTCATGTAAATGAAGTGATGTTACACTTAGAAAATATCTAGAAAGTCCTCCAAGACAAGCACAATTCTCCTCCTTGATGCCGGCCTCAAGATACACGATATGTTCATGTGGGCTCACAGAAATTAGACATATCGGTTCACTAGCAAAGGTTGGCTTAATAGCTGGGTGGAACCACTATAAATAGGTGCCTAGGTACCTCGCATTACAACAAGTAAGTCTCACATATCTCTGAGATTTTCGGACCAAAATCACAGAGATGACAGCGTTAGTCTTCGGTGCTAGGTCTGTCACACTGTTATGATATGCTACAATCTGAGCACAATGTTACACTCTTGGTAACAAGGATGACAGCGACAGTGATGATAGCAATGAAGATATCCATCATGCTTTCCCATGTAAAAGAAGAAGATAGAAGGAGAAGAAGACAGTCAAGGAAGTCAATAGCTTGGTCTTGGAGGGACTAGATAGGTCAAGGATCATGGTCTTGGTATTCGTCAATTGAAGATCTATAAGAAGAATTACTTTTGGGTTTTCCTATCCAAGAGGGAGAGGTTTTGGCCCTGGCTTGAAGAGCCTAAACTTTGTGTCTCTTGTGTTTTGATAATTGACTTGATGAAAGACATAATAAGCTAACGAAGATAAGATCTAAGTAATAGAAGCATAACAAGTTCACAAGTAATTATCAAGAAGAGAAATTTAAATTAAATGCCCTAATTTCTCAACATGGTATCAGAGCTAAGGTGACAATTAAGGAAGGGCATCTAAGGGACACGCAAGGATCAAATTTCAAAGCATCTAAGCTAGTCAAAGATCATCGCAGAAGGGATAAGTTTATAGATCTATTTCTCTAAGATTTTGGGAGGCAATCACAGTCTACAATTCGGATCATCCTCAGAAAATCTTGGGCTAATTTCAGAAGTGTTTTTCGGTAACTTCAGATCAGTGGAATCACTAGAATGCTCTTGGCATACCTAGTGCAGATCATAGTGAAAATACTAAACAGAATTTTGATGATATGTTACAGTCTGGTTCTGTGCTACTTTAGGTCCAATATAATCAACAATAAAAGAATAATAATACTACCTCAGTAACATTCCATCTCAATCACACATTTTATATGTTGGCGTTGCCACAATATTCACCGGTGCTATTCAATGATGGAAATCTCAGAACTACTACCTTGGTGATCACAGTGAAGTTGGTACAAGCAAGGAAAGATCTTGGAGCTAGAAAGAAGTCTTATGAGACATGACAGCAAAAGTTTTGGATCCTCTAAGCTATCATCAAAAGGAGCTAGATCAAAAGGTGTTGTTATCATAAAAGGAACAAATATCCTTTACTGAAGAAAGGTGTTTTCATTTGGAAGAAGACTGTCCAAAAGGAGAGCTCTAATACATCTTCTTCTACTTCCATCAAAGTGATCAAACTGAAGATTTCATCTTCACCTATCAAGTAACTATCTTTTATTCTATAATCATATTTGATAAAATGACTTCGTGTTTGCAAGGAGACCTATAAATTGGTTGGGTTATCATAATTCCTTGCATGAAAAAGGAGGATAGACATAGTCCTCGAAAATAGTGAAGTCATTGATCATATCTATGGAAGAGTCTTCAAAGGTCAAGTATTGTCTGAATAAATGGAAAGAGATCAAAGGACTCAAAGGATTTTTATGAAATCAGTCAAATGTCCTCTCATCTCTATATACCAAGATTGGAGATATCGAAGAGATATGTGATAAGTTGGAAGAACTATTCCTTGAAGATACAGTAAAGAAGGTCATACTACTTAGATCTGATCTACATAAAATTGAAAGGATATCTTCATAAAATCTCAATTATGAGATCTGGGAGATATGATAAAAGTACAATCATCAAGGTAACAAATGTTCATGAGACAAGAAAGTTACCTCATTCAACAACTTGTGGTTTCTATGCAAGACGGAAAAGGACAAGTCGTAGGCAAAAGTGTTGAAGGTTAAAGAACTCAAACATTTGCAGGAAGGAAAGATTGGTCCTCGGATAAGACATAACAGCATAGCTAAGATTCAATGTTATGGAAAAGTTATGGACATTACAAAAAGAAAGTTCATATCAGTGGAAGGATGGAGGAAGTTGAAGAAGACCAAGGAAAGAGGGAGTAAGAGATCTCTACTATGATTAAGATAGTCTCCCTCACAAAAGGTCTTGTCATAACTCCTAAGTCTTTTGTTATAGGATATGGCTATGATAACTAACAGGATGCACTATGGCATCATGGAAGCATTGAAAAACAAGAGCTCGTAACATCGCCATGGGAAATTATAAAAGACAGAAGGGACAAAATTCATGGCAGTGAAATATGAAGGATATATCTCTTAGGAACTTCATTGGATATTGAAGGAAAGGAAGTCATCCAAGACGAGGCTCAACACACATCAAAAGGAAACATCTGCCAGATAAGGATATGCAAGATCCTCAAGATTCTTTGATGTAATTCTCATCAAAGAGTTCACCGATCTAGAGATGACGCAAGTGTTTCATCCGGAATTCCAACTTGTGGAGTTCATGGAATGATGGTATGATGACATAAGAGATGGAGCAGATCAAGGGGTTGAAGACACTTCAATCAAGGAAGTTGCTGAAAGAATACTAGATCACCTGAAGATAAATGAGGTATGTATACTTGTATTTAATATTATAATGCCTTGTCATATGGTTGCAGGTACCATTGATCACTAGTTCTATCTTGAGAAGCATGATCAAAGGAAAAAAGAATCTCCTCCTATAAAATGTTGCCGAAAGGCATGTTTCACACTAGATGAAATCAACATAATACGTCCTCATATAAAATATGAGGTGGTTACTACAATCAAGGAACTCTGATTTGAAGCTCCTAGGAATGAAATGTGTGAAGAAAGGAAGGAAGAGATCATGAGACATACAACCATGGTAAAGGCAATCAACATCCACGAAGACCAAGAAGACTTGACTAGGAAGTCTCCCGGAAAGATATGAAAACTATGATGGAAGTCTAGAAAAGATGGAAACCCTTGACAATACATATATTTAGGAGATGTGTCAATCTATAAATGAAGGATGTCGATGCCTACAAGAAGATGTCAGGGTGAAATATCATCACTAAGGTAACTTTTGATTTAAAAGTTCATATTTATAAGTAAACAATATCTGATGAGCTTATGCAGGGCTGCCTAAGGGAAGCATATGTCTTCCACAAGTTGATAACCATATGGCAGGATGAAAGATCCTTGGAAGAGGTATGGTTAGAAGAAAAGCAGCATTGCATGAAGCTAGACCAGATGAGAAGATTCACTTTCTGATATAAGACATGACTCTTAGATGAAAGTGATGGATGTTTTGTGCCCTATGAAGAGATCCCAAAGATGAAAACTCCTCAACAACGAAGAAATTCATGACATCAAAGAAAGGAGTTCTTCATGAGCAGCTGGGTGTTTTCATCATTGTTGCTGCAGGTCCTTGATTAAGAGGGAGACTAGTAATAAGTTTCTTACTTGGAAAAAATTTGGTAATTCCTAAGCCGAGAGGGGGCTTAGGTACATTCCTTTGTATAGGAATGAGTACATTCCATTTGTGGAATATGTCCTCCCTAGTTGAGAGGAAGAGATAGACATGTCATTATGTTCTTCACCTAGGAAGACAGAATGGAGGATTGGGTAATCATCTAGCATCCGATACTCTTTAGGGGATGTACTAGGGCATCCAAGATAAGAGTAGTCATGAAAGGATGGATATTCTTTGAGGACTGGGAATCCAACAGTAAGAATAGTCCTAATGGACATTTCCTATATGAACCCGGGTAGGATATGATCCAAGAGAGACAATGATTAGGGTGTCTACTCATCATTGGTCTTTCCAGCATTATAGCTCATGCTCTCGTGGAGAGATGGAGTTGTTATTCAAGGCCTTGCACTGTGACAATTTTGGTTGACATGATGTTATACAGATGGGAATACCAATCATATTCTTCTTATGAAATTCTTCAGATCGAAAGTGACCATGTACCATTATGAATACCTCCCTAGTTAAGAGGGAGTGTTGGACAGTGTAACTAGGTTCAGTCTTCATAATGACTTGTAATTATGAATTTATGTAATGAAGAAGACAAAGATAATAAAATGTATTTTGTAATACTTGCATCATGGGTTTCATGAGCAAGGAAGTTTTATTATAGGTCAAAGACTTCTTCTTGATGTCTTTAGGTATTTGTCATCTTGTCAAGATAATTAGAGTCATGTAAATGAAGTGATGTTACACTTAGAAAATATCTAGAAAGACCTCCAAGACAAGCACAGTTCTCCTCCTTAATGTCAGCCTCAAGATACACTATATGTTCATGTCGGCTCACAGAAATTAGACATATCGGTTCACTAGCAAAGGTTGGCTTGATAGCTGGGTCGAACCGCTATAAATAGGTGCCTAGGCACCTCACATTACAACAAGTCTCACATATCTTTGAGATTTTCACACCAAATCACAAAGATGACTTAAGTCTTGGGCACAGTTTCGGTCTAAATTGCAAAAGTCAGTTTCAGATGGATACAAGGCTCGGATGGGTACAGCAATGCTCGGATAGCAAGCTCGGATGAGTACAGGAAGAGGCTCGGATGAATAAAAGGCTTGGATAGTGTTGTGACTCGGTGATGTTGTACAGTGATGTGATTCGGTGATGCTATGTTGTGGATCAGTAATATAGCTATGGGGCACGGTGATACAATGATGTAGCTCAATGTGCTACAAACACTGCAGTCAATAGTGTTAATCGTAGGTGTTAGGTCTATCATACTATTATGATAGTGCTACAATCTGAGCAAAATGTTACACTCTTGGTAACAAGGATGACAGCGACAGTGATGATAGCAATGTTACATCATGCTTTCCCGTGTAAAAGAAGAAGATAGAAGGAGAATAAGATAGTCAAGGAAATCAGTGTCTTGGTCTTGGAGGGGCTAGATAGGTCAAGGGTCATGGTCTTGGTATTTGTCAATTGAAGATCTATAAGAAGAAGTACTTTCGAGTTTTCCTCTCCAAGAGGGAGAGGTTTTGGCACTGGCTTGAAAAGCCTAAACTTTGTGTCTCTTGTGTTTTCATAATTGACTTGATGAAAGATATAATAAGCTAACGAAGATAAGATCAAAGTAATTGAAGCATAACAAGTTCACAAGTAATTATCAAGAAGAGAAATTTTAATTAAACGTCCTAATTTCTCAACAATAGGGATCCCCATCATCAAATAATAATTGGTGGTGTGGGGAGGGAGGGGGGATTAGATAGGAAGGTGGGAGAACCAACTCATAGGGAGGAGAGGAGGGAATGGTCAGCTCAGAGAATTGGGATAATTAAAAATTGGTGGATATAAGGGAGCATCACCTAGTTGGCATGGACATAGTCAACCACACTATGCCCCCCGTTGTAATGGAAACATATGACCCTATTGGAATCTAAGGGAAGAAAGCCATTTACGAGAAATAACCCACAAGAATTGCCAAGGTGCCTATCATAGTTTGTAAGAGGTTTGAAAGCTTCATTCAAAACCCTATCAAGATACATTGACACAGGCGTGTCTCATGGAGACAAAGAGCATCCTCAAACGTGTTGTGAAGTGGAATCTATCTAGCTTTGGTATGGGCATTGAAATCCCTAGAAGGATGACATCCCCAAAGCCAAGTGGTGAATAATATTGGCATACAAGTCCTACTATGAGTCTATGTCTAAATCCCTAAAGAAGTAGGGGGAACGTATCAAACTGCAATGAAAATGTCTCAAGGGAGGGGGCCATGCCACTAATCCAAACCAATGTGAACTGAGCAAAATCATCAAAACCAGTGTGGAAAAAGTCGCGATAAAATTGGCGAAGTCTGATTTTTTGGGCTAGCCGATTTTATCGGCCAATTTTTTGGCGATTTTTTCGAAAACAAAAAAATCGTGATTTTATGGAACGAGTCATGATTTTATCGAAAACATCGCGAAGCCCACCCAAGCCGCAGATAAGTGAGGGAAAAGGCTGAAAAATCACTCATCATTCACTCTTCTTTCTGCCATTCGTCCCTGTGGAGAGAGGAGGTGTTTGCCATTGCCCAAGAGGAGGAGATTTACTAGTTTTATGGTGTGGATTTGGAGATTTGTCCACTGCTCAACGTGAGAGACTCAAGGTGTCAATTTGTTGCTGCCAGGTATGTATTTTAATTTCTCTCTCAATCTTTGTTACACAAATGGCTTATTAAATATTTCTATTAGTTTGTTTTTAGCTTATTTTTGCTTAGAAATTTGGATCAAAACATTGTTCAGAATCTAGATTGAATAAAAATTTCAAAATGTTTAGATTGTTTACATGTTTCAACTTTCAAGAATCAAAAATTCAAACCCTTGTTTAGTGAATCTAAGTGTGTTCAAGTGAGTGAGAAGAGGCATTTAAAATTTAAAATCAACAATCATATTTGTGTTTTCTTCTTATGTGATGGGCAATTTTTTATTTTTTTCAATTTTTTTTGTGCCCTAGGTTCAAATTCAAGTTCACAGTTTCAAACAAAATGCCGATAAATTTAGACCCTATTTGAGAATATGGTGAACCTGATCATATACCTGAATCTGGGGGGGGGGTCAATAGAATGTATTTGATTTGCAAGTTGTGTGGCAAGTATATGTCAGGGGGTGTCAACAGATTAAAATTCCATCTGGGGCAAATTTGAGGGCAAAATATAGAACTTTTCCCAAATCCAACTCCAGAAATCATCTCGCAAGCCATTAAATCATTGTTGGATAAAGAGGAGGGCAAAGACATCAGGGCAACGGTAAAAATCCAACTTGTAAGGGCCTCAGGAGTGGGGGGAAGTGAGAGTGGTTCTTTAGCATCATATTCCACACCCACATGTCCTAACCCCTCAGTTTTCTCATCTTTTTTTTGTTCCTTGAACCACACTTGGTGCACAACCTGGCATCAAATCAGCACTTAAAAAAAAAGGAAGAGGCAAAAGCTGACAAGTTGGTCAGTAAGTGTCTTCTATGGAGTGATGTTCGTTTCAACATTGTCAAAACCAACCCATTCTACCAACCTATGTTTGATGTTGCTGCCTCGGGGTACAAAGCCGCTACCTTTGCAGAGTTGAGAGGGCCTCTTCTTCAAAATGAAAAGGTTGATTGCACTGCTAGATTGGAGGAGTTTAGGGCATCATGGGAACACACTGGATGCACGGTCATGTCAAATGGTTGGACTAACCAAAAGGGTAAGACCCTTTTTAACTTCTTGGTTAGTTGTCCCAAGGGGACAATGTTAATGAAATATTTTGATGCATCTGCACACATTAAAGATGCACGTTTATTATGTGAGTTGTTGGGCATCTTCATTCATGGAGTAGGTCTGCAAAATGTTGTTCAAATTGTAATGTACAACGCTGCAAATTATGTTGTTGCTGGCAAGTTTCTTATGGAGAGATATCCTAACTTGTTTTAGACACCTTGTGTTGCTCATTGTATTGACTTGATGTTGGAGGATATAGGTAAGATTCCTCTTGTGAGGGATATTGTTGAATCATCCAGGAGCATAACAAAATTTATATATAATCATGCATTTGTGCTTAGCTTGATGAGAATATTCACCAGCAACAAAGAGTTGGTGTGTCCTGCTATTACATGATTTGCCGCTACTTTCATATCTCTTTAGTGTCCGTTGAATTCTATGTGGGATGTGAAAAGCATGTTTCATTCACAAGATTGGCGTGCTTTATCTATTAGCCGCAAACCAGAGGGAAAGGGCACATGCATTCTAGTTTCATATGATCAGAGCTTTTGGGCAGGAATAGAGGAGGTGTGTGCCATTTCAGAACCTTTGATAAGGGTTCTTTGGTTGGTTGATGGAGACAAGCCCGTAATGGGCTACTTGTATGAGGCCATGGATAGGGCTAAAGAAGCCTATTATGAAGATAAGGGAAACGAGGGGTTAGAGAAACAACAGTTGGTATGGGGAGTGATTGATTAGCAATGGAACAATACCCTCCATCGCCCCATTCTTGCTATAGTATCTACCTCAACCCCACATATTCTTACTCCTGCGGCTTCAGATTTGATAACGAGGTGATGGGTGGATTCCTCACTTGTGTTGAGAGGATGGTGGCATCTGAGCAAGAACGTGAAGAAATTTCTAACAAAATGGAGATATATTAGATGGCAGGTGGTACATTTGGTTTTACCATGCCTATTAAGAATAGGACAACCAAAATGCCAGGTAAGCTTCAGTTTGATTCAACTTTGAAATTTCATATTTCATTGTCTCTTCATAATTTGCTTCAAGTTTAGAATTTCAATGTTTTAACTTCTTTTTTATTTTTCTAATTTTTATTTTTAATTGTAGATGCTTGGTGGACAAGCTATGGTGGCAGAGTACCCCATCTCCAAATGCTTGCCATTAGAGTGCTCAGCCAAACATGCAATTCCTCTGGGTGTGAGTGCAATTGGAGTGTATTTGACAAAATACACAGCAAAAAGCGCAATAGGTAAAAAAAAATCGAATTAAATTTTTTTATTTTTAATATTTAAATTTTCTAAGTACTAATTTAAAATCTTTGACCCTAATACAGATCAGAGTCCCAACGCCTCAATGACATGATCTACGTCTACTACAATCTCTGATTGTGGTTGAGACAACTTCAGAAAACTCCTGATGTGGAAGCCATCTCATTGGTCAAAATTGATACCGTTGTTGCATGGAGGGTTGAAACTGAGGCCTGCCATGGACTCGATCCCTGATTGGTTAGATGTGGATCCAGAGGCACTAGAGGCAAAGGAGGTAGCAATTGCAGGGGAGGGAGAACCAAAGGTAGAGGAGGAAGAGGAGCAGGGTCGGGAGGCAAAGCACAAGGAGGAGGAAGTGGCGGTGACACCATCTAGGATGGGCAGCACCAAAGGACAGAGGCCACCTCTTTTTTTTTCGTCTAGAGGACGACAGATTCCATTTGTAGCCCCAAGGCTAGGGCCTTCTTCCTCTAGAGGAAAAGGCAAAGCCATTCCCTAGTAAAAGGGGCAAAGGATCTCAGTGACTGATTACTTTATGACATGTAAATGACTCATGATATACATTTATTATATTTTTTGTTGCTATTTTGACTCTTGAGAGTTGAGATTGAGTCTGGACTCAAGATTCAGGACTTGATTCACTATTTTGATATGTGATGTAGCACTAAACTTCATATACATATTATATATTAGGTTTCTTTTCATGTTTACATGGAAATGAATTTATTTGATGTTGTGGATACTTAAGATGCTAAAAAAATTTAAAAAATTGAATATTTTTGTATTTTTTTAATTTTGCTGACTTTTTGTCAATTTTTTCAAAAACCTCCCGACTTTAACGACTTTTTCAATGTTTGGACCCTTGTTGATTTAATCCTGAGGTTGAATTTTTCCACATCGATCAAAACTAGTCATTGTAACTCTGCCCTAGAGAGAGTGAGGAATCCTAAATAAAACAAGCAACACCACGTGAACCTTGAACATTATCAAAGCTCCAAGTCTCCTGTCTATAAACTAATAAGCAACGATTAGTCTTATAGTCCTAATGGCACTCACATTAGTCTCAATCAAGAAGAGGATATCAGATGGTATGAGTGAATCATAAATCAAACCTGAAGAGTAGAAAGCTCCATTACAATTCCAACACCCAACTGAAATCCTTGAGACCACTCCCTATGGGACCATCATTTAGGAATCCCATGACAAGTCCACACCAAGAGGAATCTCAAATAACCATTCTAAGGTCCATAATGATAGCACACTTGTCACCCTGTCACACTACTGTATAGTGTAGCCTATATCCTAGAGTATTTGAGCTCTATGACCTAGAATCTTGTGAGATCCTCATCCAAGTAAATACTATGGGGAAGTGAGAAGAGGCTATGTTTAGCCAAAGGGATCATATTTGATCTCCCAAAGCCCTGAAGTGGAGGAATATAACGAAAGCCTAATCCGAACCAGGCACTCTCTAGGAGAATATCTAGAAGGTCCAAGGTGTCCCAACAAAAAGAAGCTCCTACTTGCATGGGATCTGTGAGGAAGAGTCATGGATGATGGGAGTCCCTCACCTTTATATTTAGCTCACGATGACCCCTATATGCTCGTCTATGAGCTTGGCCTACATTACAGCCTCTACTGCAGCACGGGGGGGATTCCCTCGTCATTACCATGGAAAAATGGTAACTTCCTATAGTATAATTACTACTCAACAAGCCTCATGGGAAAGGAATCAATACTAATCCATAACCCTCATAGGAAAGGTAAACTTAGCAACATATGAGGGTGTCCTGCAATAAACGTATGTAGACTGACCTTATACATGTTGGCCCACTTAAGGATAGTTCTACCCTCATAATTGCATATAGGCCCCTTTTTAATAGCTCAAGGGATTAGTTCAACCAGTTCTTGCCAATGTTGTTAGACATTTGGCTGATTCAGTGCCAGGTAACACTAATCTACAGTAACAGGTATATTAGGGATACCATCCAAAAATGTGGAGAAACATCCCTTTGGTTCCACCAAAGGCCTCCCCTGGAAAAGGAAAAATACATACCACTTTAAGAATATAGAAATTTCTCATTTTCTTATAGATGCAATTACTCTTTTTTAAGCCAATACTATGTCGTTAGGCTAATTGTTTCATTGTTTATGTTAGTCATTTTGTATCGGGGTCCAGCATTTATTCCAAATTAAGAAACTCTGATAACCTTGTTGTACATAAACTCTTTAATAATGTATTTCTAGAATTGATTTCAAGTTAATGAAAAACAGTTTACCTATAGTTTAATGAATGCAATAACATCCTATAACACGAGTTTGTTAAGTGCAAACAATGTTACTTCATATGAATGGTTCTAATTGGCATGATATCATATTGCTGACATATCTGAAAGGCTCCATTTGTTTCATATCAATTTTTATGGGTCGTTGTGAACAATATCATGCAATGGGTTTGCACTATGTAGTCGTATACATATCAAAAGGATGGCCTTGACGAAAAAGACATAAGAAAAGACTGCAATATGTTTTGTAATATTGAGCAAATGTGTGCAGCTGAGCATTAACGTTTGATTAAAGCTGTCTTGAGATTGCTGCCATAAAACGCATAATCTGACAAACCCCTGAACAGATTTACATGTAAGTTTAGTGGAACTTACTGGACAGACAGGACCTTGCGAGGACAAAACTGACTGCATCTCAGAAGGATCTGATACATAGGAAAGTCGTAAGTAGGGAAGCATATCTAAGATAGCTTCCTTTTCTCTTCCAATACATATCTGTAAAACAATAAATTCAATGTGCAAAGTTAACACTATAATAATTCATACAACAAATAGTGAAAGAACTCTATATTTACATGCCAATTTGCAGTTTCCCTTACATTAAATGTCTGCACAGACAATTTGCCATTTCTCTGTGCAATAATTCTTTTGTCCTGGTACAGAGGGTCCTTTGTATCCAGTGATACCTTTCAAAACAAAATAAGCATTACCTGAAACATGTCCCAGTGCCATAATATTGCAGTCTTTATGAAATAGAAAACAACAGGGAAACTAATACAACTAATCACTTGATGCTGCATGCAGTATCAGATACCTCAACTATAAGACGGTCATGAGGGTTGTCTTCATCCACAAAACCATAATTCAACAACAATCTTGCATTTGGCTGAGGGCCACACCTGCAAAAAAGCAATTAAACTCTAATATTGTTCACAGTTCATCCAAAGTTCCAAACAGAAACATTCAAGTGACATGACAGCAGTAAACCAGATCCTAGGGCTTCTGGGAAGAGACCTACCTTCATAAGTTGGTAAATAGTCTTATTTCCTTGCTAACTTACCAGACAACAATTGGCTCTCCTGCTTTGTATTCACGGTCTACTTCCAGTTGGACAAAATCACCTACAGCTTTCAACATTGCTTTACAGTTGCTCTTGTAGGATAGAAGAGGTGGCCCTAGTGGAACCAAAGCAAACCTTCGTGCTAAACTGACATTCTGATAGGTCACAACATTGACAGCAATCAAAGCTGAACCTTTAGCATCAACAATAAGTGTAATGCAGTTTCTTTTTGACAATACATTGTATAAAAGAAAGATGAGCAAACATGTTACATAGCTTTTGTTAATATATTTTATTTTCATCGTCTATGCAGGGCATTTAAATAAGTGTTATTAACAAGCCAATTGAAATCTTGTCTTTTTGACAATCTAGTGTATAGAAGAAAGATAAGTACGCATGTTACACAGTTTTTGTCAAAATATTTTATTTTCATTGTCTGTGGAACATTTAAATAAAGTGTTATTAACAAGCCAATTGAGATCTTCAAAATCTCATCTTTTCAGGTAATAGGAGAAAGAGAGTAGATATTTACGTTGACTGCAGAATATATAGGAATCAGGAATCAGGATCAACAAATTTGTAGACCAGAGAATGCTCAGGGGATCCTATGGTCTTCAAAAGAATACAAGTACTGGTCACTAAGCAAAAAAATTTCCAGTTGTCCCCAACCATTCTCTCAGATTATTTCACAATCTATTAGCAATAATCATTTCTTATTGATAATGTTTTAAAGTTAGAAACCATATTTTTGCTCCAAAAACATAAAAAATAAGAAACAAGAGAGATATTGTGGGTAGCATGAAATATCTGCCTACTCAAACATAAGACTAGCATTGTATCTGTAATAGACAGTCCCCGTGCTTAAACCTCCCGTAACTTGTAAGTACTCTCCTCCAAAGGCTAGTCCCATGTGATCATTACTATCACATTTTGGAAGATAGCTCATCCACTTAAAAGTCATGCTTCATCCAGTTAGAGACCACCTTGTTTATTGGTACATCATCAACATCAGTCAATGGAGGCCGACAATGCCATTAACATCTGGTCAGTATACTTGACTTGAAGACTTGATCAAAGTTGATTACTGACCCAGGATTCTAATATTGTGATGACTATGTACACGAGCATAGCAGAGATCAGATCTCGAATTTCACAAGCTACTACCCACAGTAACTCATGTAAATAATTAACGTGGTGTAATGGTTTACCATCTCAAGTATAAAACTGTATTTTGTATTTGTACCAAATGATAATACGGATTGATGCCTTGTAACATTGTTTGAGCATATTTGCTCTCATTAGAATATAGAGAATAATATTTTGTCTTGTCTACCTCTGTGCCTTGTGGATGCTACCAATGTTGCAGATATTGCATTGGGGATTATATCACTGAGGGTCCATAAAAATAAAATATAAAAAACTCATTGGAAATATCAGAAAAAATATCGGCAAAATAAACTTGGACCCAAGTAACTCAGAAAAGATCAGACAAATTGGCAACCTTAAAAACTCTATAAAAAATTGGAAATATCCAGAGAAATTGAGATATTTGCAACACTAGATGTTATGCTTTCTGTCTGTTTAAAGTTGGTTACTATGGTTACTGCACCAAATATGTTCTGTTACTTAAATTTGTATGTTGGCTTGCTGACACTAACTGACTTATTTTAGAATTATCGATTAATCTCTCTAACTGATATCGATTCTTAATTATTGGTATCAGCTATGTCACATGTTTTGGATTCAAGTTCACGTTCAGCAACGATTAGGTTACATTCAAATTTGAATTTTCCCATAAGGTTTGGATGAGGTTCGCCATTAAAGTTCTTCTCTGTGTGTGTGTGTGTGGGTGTGTGTAGCATTGGTAGGTCTTCTACAATTGCTTGGTGTCTTAGCATGTGGAAGAAATTATTTGCCTCTTCTAGTGATTTATGTCTTCTTGCCTAATTTTAACTTAGGAAAAGTACAATAACTAAAGTCAATTAATTATTGTGGATGATTGAGTTATTTTCTAAGGATAAATAATTTAATTATTTAAGTGATTTAGAAATAATTCAACCATTGATCTTCAATATGTTTCTAGAAGGAAGATTCAATATGTTTCTAGAGGGAAAATGGGGTTAGAGATTTGAACTCAATGAAGATTATAAATGGAGGCTAATAATGGAGATGAAGACACAACGAAGAGAACAAGTGTGCGAGTCATCACGAGAGAGGGCGATTTTCTTTGCAGTGCAAGTGGCTCAGTGACCAGTGTGTTGAGGAGGAGAAGTGAATCAAGGAGTGCCAAGTTGGAGGAGATTGTGGAGCCGAGTTGCTGGAAGGAGATCGAGTATGCTGGAGGAGGCCGAGTTGCTGGAGTGTTGTGGTTTTTACAGTGCGCATTAGTGGCAGGGCGCAGATCGAGTTGCTGGATGGTGCAAATCTAATTGTCGGAGCTCGATTTCTTCAGAGCGATTTCATCTAGAGGCAAATTTCCTTGAAGCCGATTTACCTGGGCCGAATTCATTTTGAGGAAACTGAGTTTCAAGTTCCAGATTGTATTTTCCTTGTATCTCTATGGGTCAAAAAACCCAGAATTTCCAGATAATGAAATGACGGAGAATTGATTGTGGGTTAATTAATTTTTGCGATGTGTGATTGATCTCTCTAGTTTATTTCCGCTGCATATTTTTAATTCTAGAAGTTAAAGATACCTATGATTTTATTTTTCAGTGATTTAGTTATTATTTGGGTAAATAGATAATAAACTGGGAATAAATTAAATTGTCATGAGAAAATAAATCTCGCTAGTATTAGAAATTTAACATGGTATCAGAGTTGTCCACGAGTCTTGGATAAACGGTGATCGGGTGCTATGTTAAGGCACTCCTCGATGTGAAGTCAACGTTTCAATTCCATATCCCGATCGGGGCGATATATTGGCCATGTTGAAGTTGTAGTCTTGCCAAGCTTACCAAAAAAAAACATGGCATCAGAGCTATCTAGAAGACTCTAAAAGAAAGATCTGAGATCACGAGGATTTGCAACAGCAAAGTTTTCCTTTTCACAGCAGCGAAATTATTTCTAAAAAATTTTGCAGCAGGGTTTTGTGGATGTGGTTAATCTGCGAAGATGGCATCATTAAAAAGTTTGAGATATGATGACAGGTTGGATGGGGTATCAAATTTCAACCCGTAGAAGGAGCAAATTACCTGAATTCTGAAGATGAATGATCTTTGGGATTTAGTAAGCAGACATGTGTAGGTTCCTTCAGATCTGGTACAAGCAACAAAACATAGAACCAAGGATATGAAAGAGAGCTACATAATTCTGGATGGTGTGAGGGATCATATAATTTCTCACATATTAGGGAAAGACACCAGTAGACAGACATGGATAGCTCTAACTGGTCTTTATTAGAGAACAAACGAGAACCGAAAAATGATGTTGCAGGGAAAGTTAAACAGCATTAACATGGCAAATATGAGACCATGAGCTCCTATCTCACAAGTGTCTAGCAGGCTCGCGATGAGCTTGCAGCTGTGGGGGAAATTGTGCAAGATTCAGAGCTCGTCAAAGTTGCTCTGAATGGGTGCATGAAGCAGTGGTCCACTTTTGTGGATAAGATTCTTGCTCATTAACAGCTTCATGATTGGAGCCAGCTCTGGGACAATTTCACCCAGAAGGAAAGAGACCGGTGACATGTATATATTTTTGGAGATGTGTCAATATGTATGCAGGATGTTGATGCAAACAGGGGGATGTCATGATGAAAGACCATCACAAAGGTAATTTTGACTTGATGATCATTTTCTATTTTTCAACAATATCTGGATGGGCTAATGCAGGGCTACCAAGGGAAAGAGTTGTAGATATCATCTACAACTGATACTCGTGTGGTAGGATGAAAGATCCTGAAGGAAACATGAAGTGAAAAAGGTAGCAAGGTATGAAGGAAGGCCAAATATGGACTAATGGATCACTTTCATATGAAAGGAAGGATGAGAAGACTGACATGATTCATAAATGAAAGTGGTGGATGGTTTGTGCCCTACAAGAAGTCCCAAAAGAATGCAAGCTCCATATCAAATAAGAAACTCATAATATCGAAGGAAGGAGACCTACAAGCAGTTGTTTGTCCCATGATCTCCACCTAAAGAGTTGCTGGAAGCAAGTCCCTGGTCAAGAGGGAGCTTGGTCAAGTCTCTGATTAAGAGGGAGCTTGAGTACATTCCTTTATAGGAATTGGTACATTCCTTTAAATGGAATAGGTATGTCCTCCCTAGTTGAGAGGGAGAGATAGACACGTCATTCTTGTCTTCACTTGGGAAGATAGAATGGAGGATTGGGTAGGCATCTTGCATCTGACATTCTTTGAGGATGTGATAGGGCATCCAAGATAAGAGTAGTCGTAGAGGACCAATATTCTTTGAGAACTTAGAAACCAAGATAAGAATAGTCCTGGTCAAACATACTCTAAGAGAACCAGGGTAGGGTATGTTACGAGAGAGAGACAATGATGAGGGTGTTTATAAATCAAAGGTCTCACCAGCATTGTGCTTTGATCTTGTGGAGAGATAGAGCGGTTAGTCAAGGCCTTTCTATGTGACAATGTTGGATGTTATGATTCTAAAACTAGGTGAGCTTGGAAATCTGCTGAACCAACAATGGCGAGATGGTTCGGTGATGGTGGTCAGCACCTTCCGCTCCTCTAGCTAGACTGACTCGGGCTGCGGGTTTTCTGCTGAGACACGCAGCCTCGGGTTCTGCTTTTTTATTCTATCTCTGTTATGTTGTGGGCATTTTTTATTTCGCACCCCGTATTGTGGTTACCTTGTCTGCCTAGTTTTGTTTTACATCCGCTCCACAAATCCCGCCTACCTTCGCTATGGGTTTCGCGTGAGTGAAGGTTTCTCCCGACTGGAAAACGGGGTCTTTAGAATTTCCTGGTTGTTGCTCTCCTCCCTGCCCCGACAACAGCGGCCTCGTTATTTCTCTTTACATCTGCCTGACCCTAGCTGTCCGTTCCCATCCGGCGATTTGCATTACAGACCTCGGAATAGGGCGCTTTTGGCGCGAAGTGGTTTTACTTACTAGAATGGGGGTTTTACTATGTGACCAAGAATCAGCCGGTTTATGAAGGAACTGGCTAGTTTTCCCATAAACCAGTCGATTCCTTTATAAACCAGTTGGTTTATTGCCAGGCCAGCTATGGACCCCACAGAATGCAATTTTGTGAATTTTGATGTCATTTGGGGGAAAATTTGGGGTTGTTTCCCTCCAAAAACAACCCCTCTAAGAAAATTATGCCTCCCCTCTCATTTGCCTCACACATATCAACCCTAGCAACACTAGCAATCAATGGTAATGTAAAATTCTTAAAGTAAAAGTGACATTTCCTTCAATTTTCATTTTCAACCTTCTACTTAAATTTTTAACATTACCATGAAATGACTCAAGATTTTTGAGAGTGGGTTCGACCTCATTGGATTTCATATGGAGAAACTAGAATTTTAGAGTTCACTCAAAATTCAGCAGACTTAATGGTTTTCAGGATTTCATGGTTTGGGGGTTTGCAATGTTTCCATTTGATTCTATCATGCATGAGGGTATGAGATTGGCGTTTGATCAAGAGCATGAAGCCCTTTGAGAACCTTGATGTTGGTGGGATTGATTTTTGAACTTTGTTGATGTTGGTGATATTGACTATTGAACTCCTCTACCATGGTCTTAAGAAGAATGTACCCTTCACTCAAAAGAAAATAATTGGTTATGCATGCTAAGCTTTTTCTACCACATTATAAGGTTGAGGAGATGAACCCGTCACTCAAACCAAAATCACTGGTTAGGCATGTTAAACTTTTTCAATTTCTATTATATTATAAGGTTGAGCAATCCAAGTCTGAAGACTTTGAGTGAGATGATCTTTATGTATCTCTTGTTGATGATCCCATTTTTAGTGGTGTTGAATCCATGATGAGTTTCATGAGTGATCATGTTGATTCGTGATTTGTAGTTTTGATGTCTATTTCTGCTGCTTCTACTACCACTACTGCTAAGGTTGCGGAGGAGTTGTAGGAGTCCTCAAACACAGCCAGATTATTTATGTAGCTCATGTTGATGATCCCTTGTCTAGTAGAGGTGATGAGTTTGATCATGATGAGGAGTGATCATGCCAATCACTGATATGTAGACTTGTAGTAGGTCAGTGACCCCATAGCTTATAACATTGTTTTTGGACTCTAAAGGCCATTTAGAACCTCATTGATTATGTATTTTGTTGCTGATATGTATTGCACTCAGTGCCAATTTGATATACTAACCTTTACCTGGCATATAGATGAGAAAACTTTGCATATTTTATCTCTATTGGTTTAGAATCATGGTTTTAAATCTTAAAAATAGTGACAATTAGCAATCAACCTAAAAATGAGGAAAACAAGGAACCAATACTATTTACATTAACAATCAACCTAAAGATGGGATGTGGATAAATGGGGAAGATGGAAGGTGTCAAGTAAGGATTACCATGAACATGACATATCAATTAGAACCTCCTATTTGTGCCCCCTCCTAAACTGTGAAAGAAAGGCCTCAAGGAAGGTCACACTGGACTAGGAGCAACTAATAATCACCAAGGTGAAGCAAGGGAACAAGTGTACAGTCAAAAACAGTCGATCATCCAATTCAACCTGTGATCCATACTAGCATGCCTTTAAAGTTTAAACTTTAAACATTAAATGAAAGCACTGGAATATAAAAAAGGTTAATGTACCTCACATATTATGACCCAACTTCATCGTATGAGCAGGCTAGATAACGAAAGCACTGACCTGAGAGTGGATGAGGCATCTAAGGCTGGTTATCTGTGGATCATGATAGGGCTATTGGCTGGCAAGCTAAAACAACAGGAGAAAATTTCTCATTGGGGTCATCCACATCGATGGGTAAACAACCACCCATAACCAACTGCATTGACTTTGGCCAAGCAAATACATGTAATGAAAGTCAAACAAACAGCATGCACTAACTTTTAAGCAAGTGGAAGACAAATCATATTCTATTATATATGTGTTTGACACCCTCTGGTTTGAGCCACATCAACCATGTCCAATTCAAAAGATATTTCCTGTCAGAAAACCAACAAGGTCAAATGATGTTGCAGGCTTATCCCTGCAAATTAATTCAAGAAAAAATCAAGCACTAAAGGTTGAAAGATGTTGTAGGTAGAAATTGTGCAATTGCTGGTATGCAAATGTAGCCACTTGTGAATCAACAAATCCATTGATGCATGGCTATAGTGCAATTATCATATAGTGACAATTACATGGTCACAATAAGACCATGGCTATTATTCAGGATGTAGTGGTCCAATCATGTAGTCAGTTAGAATCATTCTCTTTTAATTTTTCCATGTTATGTTCCAATGCATCTTGTCCACGCATGCATCAAAGGGATATCCCTATATTGTCAAATGTTATGACTAGTGTTGCAAACATTGTGTTAGCAAAAATATCACCAAGGGTTCAAAAAAGAAATATTGGTGATAACAAGGAAAATATTGAAAAATATAGACAAAATTTTAAAAGATACAAAAATATACATTTTTTTCAATTTTCTAAATATATATATTATAAAGCAATAAGAACATCAAATAAATGCATTGTCACATAAATATGAAAAGAGAACGGATAGATAAGATGTATAAGACGTCTAGTTGTACATCACACATCAACACTAAATTATGTCCTGAGTCCCAACGCCAAAGCCTCAAAATATCATCAAAAAATATAATAATAATATTGTATCTTATCATCATGACTCATCTACAATGAAATCAGATAAATAAACTAGTGTTTCCCTCTAACCTTTTACAAACAAATGTAACAGCCCTAGAGGAAGAAGGTCCTAGGAATAGTGTTGGGCTTTGAAATCCTCTAGAAGAAGCAAGAGAAGCTAGACTCTAACATCCTCTACTAGTGCTACTGCAAAGTCCAATTCACTCTGTCAGAGTCCAATTCCCATGTATATACTATATAGTGAGGGTGTCTGTAACCAAAATAACACTGAACGAAATCCATCTCTAAACCAAAAATACATCAAGAAAGAGGCTCTAAGTGGCCTCTAAAGTCCAAAAATAATCATGCTGCAAAAAATAGTTACATATCATCAAAATCATTGACTAGATTGGGATCCTCATCATCAATATCACCCTTTAAGCATTAAAATAAGATAGAAAATGTTTAGCATGCTAAGTCAATGGTTTTACTTGAGTGAAGGGTACAATTTTACTAAGGTCATGACAAAGGAGTTCAACAATTAATGCCACCAACAGAAAGGTACGTGAGGGCTTGGTGCTCTTGATTAGATGCCAGTTCCATACACTTATACATGATAGGATTCAATGGAAACATTGCAATTCTACACGTCCTAAAATCCTGAAAACTGTTGAGTCTGCTGCATTTTGAAAGAGATCTAAAATTCTACTCTCCATAGGAAATCCAATAGCGTTGGAACTTGGAACCACTCTCAAACACCTTGAAACAATTATTGGTAATGTTAAAAATTTAAAATGATGAAATGACATTTTTTACTTTAACAACTTAACATTACTATTAATTATTAGGGTTTTGTCAGTTTTGGTCCAGTTCTGATAACACCACTCCAAACCCTTAGCTATGTTTGCAAAATGAGGAAGAAAAAACCAAAAAAATTGCTTTATTTCTGGTCTATCCACGAGTTCCATGATATTTTAGTTCGTGAGAAAATAATATCTTGAGAATTAAAATATTATCATGATAATTTCAGGTAAAATTATTTTTTTCTCAAAAATGTCACAAGATACAACACTTATAACATCTTCAGAAAATATCAACCTGCATGGGTCAGGGTTACCATTGTTGTAATTCTAATTAATCGTAGAAAGAGATGTAATGACCATTGTTATATATGGGCAAGCTTCACCTGTGTGATGGAATAGAGTGAAAGCCAAATAGAGTTGTATCCTGTTATTATGTAGTGACCGTTCTTATATTTGGTCTTAATAAAAAAGATCTTAATGGTGAACTAGGAATCTACAAATCACTTGTGTTGTGGTTGAAATGCATTATTTTGTTGAGATTTTTTTTTCTTTTACTGAGTTACATCATGCATACCTAGTAAGACATACTACATAGTACTAACACAGATACTCTCTATTTGTATAGCTTATCCACACAGCCTAGTTCCAGTTAGGAGAGTTATGTAAAAACAATTCCATATGCTATGTGATTGAAATGTAATAATTTAAACACCGGTTTGAATGTCCGTGGCTAAAATTAGAACGGGAAAGCATTCTCAGTAATGATTGACGAATACTAACACAATTCCTTCTAGCTGTATCAGTCATTATACCCTTGAGATATAAAGTGTAGGGCTCAGAAATAGTTAAGATAAACTACCTGCAAGTGCACAACACAAGACTGAACTGCAACAAATGCTTGCTTGAAAATTTCAAATGGAAAAGCCTCAGTAGGTATGTCATAAGGATATTGCTGCAAAACAAATCAATCAAATCCTGTTGATATGTAAATGAAAGAGCCAAAATCTACCTTAGCTTTAAACAAAGCATACTGCAATAGTTGTCCACAGAGTAACCAAGTAAAACAGTTTCATACCATTCTCACACATTAGCTGCCAAAAAAAAATCAATGAGCTGGAAAGAGGACCACCTTAAACAATGAACCAGCCATAAACCAGACGGTATCAAGCTCTTCATACTCCTTCTTAATGCCTGCACTCCTTTCCAACACAATTTCCTGCATCATATTCAAAAAAACCTACCAAGTGAATAACAATGCCTGTTTTATCCAGGTTCCAAGAATCTTTTGGGCTTGAATATGCAATAGAAAAGAAGCATCAAACAAATACAAATTCATTCTTTAAAAAGGTCCACTTGTGTCAATAGAAGTGCCTATTAAACACTGAAATACTCTAAGCTGCCTAAAAATACTACCTTCATTGGACTACCAGTAAAGTATTTTAACTCCTCTGATGACCATAAAAGTGGGGACTCAATAGCTAGCTGTCCTCTTCCTCGCTGCCGATCAAGCTCACGGATGAAAGGGCGCCAGAAAGACTGTTTGCCTTGCTTTTTCTCATACATCAAATATAATGCTAAGCAGGCCAACTCTGAAAGCTTGTTTGTAGTAAGCAACTCCGCTAGACAATTTACAAACCAAAATGCATATTATGAGCGACTTGGGATCTAAACAATCATATACTTTGCAAAAAAAGATGGACAAATAAACAATATAGACTTATCAAGTTATCAAAATTCAGAAACAACAAAGATCCCAGAGACGAGATAACAAGAATATGCTTCTAGATATGATACAGAATGAGTTGTCAATTGGGTTTATCTTGAGTGTCAATTGGGTTTATCTTGAGTGGCTGAGAGGACTTTGTTATCCTCCCCGCCCAGGTTCAATTCCCACAAGTGACATGATGAGCTACGCTGTAATGGATTTGAGCCTTTTGTTGTTGAGTCTGAGCAGTCCCTTGAGGACCAAAACATGTATATTCCCGTAATATGATATATAAAGATATTTCTCATGGAAAAAATAATACCGAATGAACCATTGCCTCATAAACTATTTATTGCAATGTCATACATAATTGCAACGACGAATATATAATAATAGCATTGTACTCAAAGGAACTTAAGCACGTTATAAAGGTTTGAAGTGTTGAGAGAAGGGATAAGGTGCATGAGGGTGGACGGAGTTGGAACGTTTGTCATGAACATGGTGAAAGAAATGTAGAAAGTGCCAAAAAGTTCGAATTATTTAGAAAACAAAGTCAAATATCTAGTGGCCCTCTTTCAAGATTGTAAACTAAAGAAAATCTTACACTGTGTAAGTACAAGGAACAAAGAATGCCTTGATTCCCAAGAAACAATGAAGCAAGTGTGATGCAAGGAGTCAGAAGTACATCGTCATGGGGTATTTAGATACCACCAAGGCATATCGTCTTTACGATGAGGTAAAAGAAGTTTATTCTTTCCAAAGATGTATTTTTTCTTAAATCATCCAAGATTGACAACATTGTTGAGCGGCAACTTGATTGTTTGGATAGATCCACTCGTGTAATGACATATCATGAATTTGATAATAAGATTCCACATCTTGAAGGGGGGGTGGTCCCTATCTTGGATCAATCTCTAGAATCTCCTTCTCAAGCACCATTTCACCCTCATGAAGTTCCACTCACTTCACTTTATCAGATAAGAAAGACCCTTTAAATAATGTGATTGAGAGGATTGGAAGGCTGAATCTTGATGCAACCACATCTCAATCAATGGAGCAACTTGGACCATCTCCGAAAAGTCCCCCAAAATGGCTCATCAAAACACTCGAAAAGTGTTCATCTTGATGAGGTCAGAATGACAAGAAACAAAGGTTTCACCAAACAAGATGGAGATGATGTAGATAATTCTGATTCAATTGATGTAGATGACATGGATGTTTCATATGATTCTGAATTGAATTTATCTACTAACTTTGAACCAAGTTGTTTTAAAGAAGTTGTTTCCCATGATTTGAGTGAAAAGAAGCAATGCAAAAGAAGTATGATGCTCTCATAAAGAATGGAACATGGAAGTTGGTGATCCCTCTATTTGGAACCAAACCAATTGGCTGTAAGTGGGTCAACAAGAACAAGTAGAAATCAAATGGCTCACTTGACAAGCACAAAGCAAGGCTCATGGGAAAAGGATTTGCCCCCACAACAAAATAGGCAACTATCCAACCTCCGTTTGCCTTGGCATCTCGGGATGGATGGAAAATTCATCAAATGGATGTGAAGACTGCTTTCTTGAATGGAGACATGATAAAGAATGTCTTCATATCTGAGCCAAAAGGTTTTGTTGAGAAGGAACAAGAACAAAAAGTATGTTAACTCATAAAATCTTTACATTGCCTAAAACAAGCACCGCGAGCTTGGTATAAAGAGTTAACTAAGCATCTTCTGAAATTGAATTTCAAACACTTTAATCTTGATGATGCAACTTTGTTTGTCGAGAAAGTTGGCAAATTTATTGTATATCTTGTATTCTATGTAAATCATTTGTTGATAATAGGAAACAATGAAAACTATATTGCGTCCATAAAGAAAGAGTTGAAGAAGGGCTTTGAGATGATAGATTTGGGACATTTTCATACTACTTGGGCATTGAAGTGACTCGACGTCCAAAGTATATATTCAGCTTTGGCTTTGAGATGATAGATTTGGGACATTTTCATACTACTTGGGCATTGAAGTGACTCAACATCCAAAGTATATATTCATCTCCCAAAAGAAGTACATTGGAGAATGGTTAAGCAAGTTTGGCATGGTTGAATGTGTTATCCATGATAACACTTAGAAATAGTTTTTGAGATTATTTTTCAGTTTAGCTAGGGTTTTAAATTTTCTCAAAATAAAAGTTCATGTACAAAGTGTCATTTGGCCATCTTGTCATTATGTAGGGTCAATTTGAGTTTAAATGGGGTCAATCATAAGGGTTAAAATCCAAACTTCCATATGTGTCGGCCTTATTTGGTCATGATTGGCATTTAGACAGTTTTGCAAAAATTCCTAGCAACTCTAGTTAGAAAAACAGAGTATTTGCTATGAAAGTTCCTGAAACTTCCATAGCAAATCTGTCACTTCTACCACATGTTCCGCTACCAAACTCTGCGGCTATTAGTAATAGTCCATTTTTTAAAAATTACGTATTAAAGTCTCGATGGATTATGAGTATATGTTAGAGTTTACCTTTATCCATTATCCCCAAACATTCGCATTTGCAAAGCTCACTTTTCATCGCTCTCCCTTTCATTTTGAGTTGATTTTGTTGTCATAGGGAGGTCTAGCTGTCATTAGGTTAATTTGCGGGTGGCAAGAAGGAGCTCATCACATGTTGCAGCCATGGCACAGAAGAAACAATATAAAGGAGGCTCTGTGGTACGCTATGAACCCACAGACATGAAGCCCTGTTTTCAGTGAGTCTTTTGCCAACGTTGGATGCCTACGTTTTTGCCAAGAGTTGCAGGGTTTTTTTTCATGGACAGATTGCCAAGGATTTTGCCATGAATTTCACAAGAACAGATGGTTACAAGCAGACAGGAGAAAGTTGCAGGGGTAAGTCAAAGCCTTAGAGACTCAAATTGAAATGATCAAAGCTGAGCTTTTGAAGAAGGGTCTCAAGATTATTGCTGAAATAGATGGCACTCCTTGAACATGGTAACATCATTAATTTTTTCCTATCCTATGTTTTACCAATATTTTTAGTAGTATACAGGCTTGTATTGGCTATTAGAAATGACATGGAGGTGGAATAAATCGTGAAAAGGCAAAATCTCATAAAATTGACAGTTTCGTAGCAACTCCCCATATTGAAGGTGAATATTTTCTACTGTATTGCTATAGCTTTTCATGGAGGAAAAGACAAGTTTAAAGCTCAGAAAGGGAAGTACTCAAAGCATGTGTTTAGCTTATAAACAACAGAGAAGACCCTGGAACAGTCAGAAGAATCAGATAACTTGCAGGAGAGTGTTTTTGGCATTTGCTACTAAAGTTTGCTACCAAACTGCCTATACTCAGTTTTTTCCAGCATAGTGAAGTTTTGATGAATTTTGGGGAATCAAACAGTAAAGCAATGGATAAACAACATGTCAAAAATGTTTACATCTGCAACCTATCAACTCCTATTTTTCAGGGGGGCAACTCAGCAGGTCAACCTCCACGTGGCAGCCAACTCATCATACCAACTCAAGGTTACTTGGGAGCAGAAGCGCCATTTTCAAAAGCTCCCGGTCCGAGATATATATATATTATATTTTTTTATATTTTGATGCATATATGTCAACAAAAGCATGTAGAATGATGAATTAGACATAAAAAACATAAAAACATAAATTGAACCATATAACATCAATCATCTAGAAGTTATAATCTTCATCAACCACGTCCATAAGTTAGAAACATACAACATATTGACTCTTGAGTCTCATGATTCATCAATCTTAAAGTTTCAAGCTTTCAAAATTCAATATATAACATTTATCATCATTGATTCATTGATCACCATAGTTGTACTTGTAAGCTAAGTGTAACCATTACAACAAAGAATATTTAACATGAAATGAAATGTTATAAATTGAAACGAAATGAAACAACATTCAACTTTCATGAAGCATCATATTCATAATTCATAATGACTTATAAACTTATAGCTACCAACTTCAAAGTTTCAAACTTCAAACTTAAATTGTCATATATTGTTTACAAAAAATATCTTCCATTAAATATGAAAGAGTCAAGTTTCAACAGTTATAAACAGTTAAAAACTACTAGAAAATAGAAAAGACTTGTAAACTGTAAATCTATTTTATCTATTGTTTGGCCTCTTGCCATGAGAAATGTCTAATTTATGAGTAGCTCGTGGTAATGGTGGTCTTCCAGCAGTCTCCTCGCAGGAAGTACCACGTCCATAACTAGAAGGCCCATGCCCTCCACGTGAGGATGTAGGTGGAGGCTACGTCAGCAAAGGAACAATAGTTGGAACTCGAACACTCGCACTGGCACTGGCACTACTACCGGATGGTGGGTGTGGCGATGGCATGCCTGCTGCTCCTTCATCCTCATATCTCAAAAGTTATGCTTCCAATTCTTCCAGATGTATAGTGTCGTCCTCCAAATTATCGTCCTTTGAGTTGTTGTCCTAAACTTTATATGAGAGATCCTCATAAGCCCGATCACAATAATGACTCAACAACCTCAAGTTGTAGTGCACATAAACCAAGCTTTATGCTCGGTTTTCATTGAGTTTGTTTCTTCTCACATTATGGATGAAGTTGTAGGTGCTCCAACACCTCTCTGCAGAAGAAGTATTTACAACCTGTGCGAGAACTTTTTTTGCCAATTTTGGCAAAAGTCCCATGCCGCCATATGCTTCCCACCATGTGAGAGCATCAAACCTGTCTCTATCTTCCATTGCATGCAAATAACCAAACAAACCAGTGCAACTGAAGTATCTACCTAATTCAAGGCGCAGATTAGCACACTCCTCCCTGTCAGGGACCAACTTGTCTAATGCTTTCATATATCCCTCTTGTACCTCTGGATCTGTATCAGGTTTGATCCTAACCCCACCCCCAGGTGCAGGTTGGCCCAACCAAGATGGAGAGTAGTATTTTGGCATAAGGATATACGCCAAAGCATGTAGTGGAACATTAAGTTTATTCCATCGTGCACACACACAATTGTGAATCATCGAATACAAGTTTGGATCTTTTTCCTTAACAACATCTTTTATTTGCCCCAACATGTTATCCATCTGCTCATACACCTCCCCAATCACTGGTTTATCTGTATCTACAAAGCGAATCATGTTATAAATGGGCTTGGTGAAATTCAAAATTTCCCTCACACGTGCCCAAAACAAAGGATCAAGAGCGGTCTCCTCCACATGTTCAAAACCTTGCCTGTCAACTGATGTTGTTGCCCTGTCCTTTAATACTTGTCAGTATGGACTTGATACCATGGCAGCCAATGACTCTCTTACCTTCAAAAGGCGCCTGAAGGTGAGGTAATAGCTAGCAAATCTAATCTTTGCTATCTTCAACAACTCCAATGTTGAGTGACTGCGGAAAATACCATGGGTATTGCTATGATTTGTAATAAATCTTATCATTTTTTTCCTCTCTTGTACAAATCACCAAGCCATCTATATGGAGGTTGTTTGTTTTTAATTATATCATGCATCAAAAGGTTCATTGTGTGAACCAAACACCCAAACCAAAATATGTTGGGGTATTTATCCTCAATAGTTGCTCCCGTTGCCTTACAATTAACAGCATTATCAATGATGACTTGGATGGGAGGGAGTCTCATGTATGTAGGGTGAAGACAACCTTGTATGGACTGAAGCAGGCACCAAGGTCATGGTACGAGAGGATAGATGCCTATTTGCAGCAGATGGGTTTCCAGAAGAGTGATGCAGATCTGAACCTATACTTTATCTTGATAGGTGACGATCCACTCATTCCGATATTGTATGTGGATGACTTATTTATTACAGGGGAGGACGGACTCATCCAACACTGCAAGAGATATCTTGCTTCAGAGTTTGATATGACTAATATGGGGTTGATGCATTACTTTCTGGGGTTGGAAGTTTGGCAGGAGAATGAGCACATCTTAGTGGGCCAGGGCGGGTATGCAAGAGATATCTTGAGGAAATTTCGTATGGATGGTTGCAGGCCTGTGGCTACTCCTATGATCACCAACTGGAAGAAGCTTCGTGATGTTGATTCTGAGTTGGTGGATCCCACTTTATATCATCAGCTGATTGGGCCATTCATGTATATGGTCAACACTAGACTAGATATTTGTTTTGCAGTCAACACAATGAGTCAGTTTATGATGGAGCCCAGGAGAGTACACTAGGGGGATGCAAAACATGTGTTAAGGTACTTACAGGGCACAGTGGATTATGGGTTGGACTTTGTCAAATGTGATGGAGTTAGATTGATTGGTTCCACGAACTCAGATTGGACTGGCGGTGTCAGTGACCAAAAGAGCACTTTCAGATATTGTTTCTCATTGGGCTCGGCAGTTGTGTCATGGTTCAGCAGGAAACAGAGATCAGTGGCATTGAGAAGCGCAAAGGCAGAGTACATGGCACCTAGTCAGGCAGGGTGTGAGGCATTATAGTTTCGCAAGATGCTTCATGGTCTATTTGGTCAAAATGTTGAGACGAACTATTATTTGTTGTGACAATCAAAATTGTATTAAACTCTCTGAGAATTTAGTATTCCACGATCGGTCAAAGCATATAGAGATCAGATACCACTTCATTAGAGACTGGGTTCAACGAGGGGCAGTGAAGCTCGAGTATATTGTGAAACTTTATGAATCTAAGTTACAAAAATTTGATGTACATTACCTACTTGTTTTCATTAATTTAACAAGTTATTTTCTGAATACATCAAGAAAATATTAATGTAAATACACTACAGCCTACACAACTATACAGATCAAGTACTGAAAAATAAATGAAGCACTCAGACAAAGGACACTTATTTTTGGACAATTGTCCCCGGAAAAACCCAATGCGGGAAAATCAGTGCAGCAGTTTTGAGGGTTTATATTATTATGCAGATTTCTGAATACAATCTATGGTGCCAAATCCGGCTCACCCAACAGAGAAAATCCTCGGCAGAAGTACCTCTATCCATAGACAGATATTTCAGTTGATCTAGCAGCAAAATAGAGAAACCCCAAGGTGATTGCATTGTCCCTAGTGCTGCGCAGCGATGGTTGCAGCAAGCTCTGCGTTGAGACTGCGTCACCTCCTTTAGTGGCTACGTCACCCTCCTCGTGAGCCTTCCCGAATCAGAAATCGATCTGTTGAATCGCTGCCCAATCTGTCTCCCAGAAACCCCAGCGTAGTTGCTCAAGTGACTATGTCACCCCCTTTGGCTCTGCGTCACCCTCTCAAGGGCTGCAATGTCTCTCCTGGTGCTAATCTACCTCTCTGCAATTGTATTCTCGCCCTTGGACTGAAGTCCCACTGCCGAACTGCCCCTCACAGTGCTGAATTACTCAGATTTGATCTTCGCCCAAGCACTGCTCCATCAGAAGAATTCGATCTCTAAATTCAGTCTCTGTGTGTGTTCTCCAACTGACCCTCAAGCCTTCATTTATACTTTTCTTGTTGATGAATCAATGGTCATAATCCAATCTCTAATCGATGGCTAAGATTAAATTAGACTTGATCCTCATCACTTAGAAGCTTCTCACACACATTTTAAATTAATTCACTTTAATTATTTAAATTCCCTAAGTTTTAACTTAGGCTCCATTTAAAATAATCAATTATTCGAATTACTTTCACTTCGGGTGGAATTTCTCCAAACGATTTATGGGTCTTGGAGATCTCATGTGTTCTAGCCCCTCCACAAAGTTTCGAAGCTAAAGCACATCCAATGCTACCCAAAAATCAATAATCCCTCTTCGCGAGGAATGTGCTCTAGTAATACTTCTCACTAGAAGCATCACCCTGATACACGACATCGATTCTCTGCGCTGCTGATGCTCGGTTGCTACCCCTCATCCACTGCATTGTTGCTATCTGTATTGTTTCCCATGTCCCTGCCACTGACACTGCTACATATGTACTGCAGCTCCCTCTCAAATGTTGCATCAGGTTGCCCATAGCACTGCCACTACCACTACTAACTGTTGCACTACAACTCAGTTGTTGAGAGTTAAGCAGCTGAAAGACATCCCAAAAACTGACATATTGGTTAGTCGGGATGCACCTCGATGTTGGAACTACCTATGTTGCTAATCTACGCTGACCCTCTGATGCCACTGCATTGTTGTTGCTCTACATTGCGTAAGCCCAGCTCTGCACTGCGCTACACCACTGTGCATTGGGATGTTGCTGCTACACTGTTGTTGCCTCTGCTCTGCGCTGCTTCAGACTTCGGCACTCTAGCTTTGCCATTGTTTCTCCATCATCCCTTGCATCAACTGACACCCGTCATTCTACTATTGTCATTAAGGGCTCTCGTAGCCGTATGTGATCCAAGGGTTTGGGCACTTCAAGGATCCTGCCCCTCCACTGAAGTTCAAAGAACTACGGATCAATGTCGCCCCACCTCTTCTCTCGAGGCACATAAGCACTCATGGCACAATCATCATCATCCCCATCATCATCCTTCGTTGTAGCAGCCTTCGAGTCAGATTCTTCTTTGCCCTTCTTCTTTTGAGGGCATTGTGTGGTGAAATATCCCAATTCTCCACACCTGAAGCATCTGACCTTTGAGAGGTCCTTCTTCTTCCTTCTCTGTTGCCCATGTTGTCCCTTAGATGCAAGAGCTGTGTCTTCTTCTTCCTCCTTCTTGATTTTGATCCTCATGCTGCTCTTTCGGCCTTGGTCAACCTTCTGATCTCTTCTTGTCAAAGAGCTGCCCACATCTATTCCTAATTTGGAAAAGTTGCCCTGCCCAAAATGCCTTGGACAAAGTTCTCCCAATCTTTAGAGACTGCATTCAGGGCATTCCAAAGCCCCAACGAAAGCTAGTTGATTTTGAATCGCTTACAATCTGATAAGGAAGGGGTCGATTTCTTCTCCCTTCTACATCTGAAACAGTCTCAGTTAGTTCTCAAGCAACATCTTCCGCTAGACGGAAGTTCCCTAGTACATAGTGATCAAGGAAGTCCACATTTCCCTTGTTGTGTTCTTCTCAGCAATATGTGGGATCATATGATCCTTGACTCTGTCCATGAACATGCCTTTTGCCTTCGCTTGAGCCTCTTCGTACTTCTTGAGAGGATCAACATCAACAAGAATAACAACTGCATGCAAGACATGATCCTTGATGCGATGTTCATCCAAAACTGACAAGATCCTAGCCTTCCAGATGACAAAGTTGGATGCACCATCCAACCTATCCTGATCCCTCAGTCCATGTGTGGCCATCTCTACTCAACAAGAAAATGTCGAACTAGTCCTTTTCTCCCTGTTTTGTTGTTGCCCCAACAAAACTCGGATCTAGGTTTCTTTGGCGCTAGAAAGCCTCTAAGGAACAAGCTCCCTTTGAAAATCAATTTCCTTTACGGATATCCTTCTGCCAACTGATGTTGAAACACTCCTCTCCAATCACTCTTTGTTGTTGATCAGCATTGGATCTAGACTTCTTGGAAAAAAGTCTTTGGAGGAACCGTTTCCCTCTACATTGCCATTACCCCACTAGACATTGTTTTGCACCAACAGCAACAATGCCCCATCAGCAACTCCAAAAGAAAATCAAACTGCACTTCCATCCATGGCAACAGAAAAATTTGAGGCTCAAAACCTCTACACTAGGCCAATAAACAATGCGTTGCCTCTGCTACAGCTATAGCATCACCCTAGTTGGCTGACGCAGGCTCTACGTGAGCCCCTCTAGTGATTGCGTCACCCCTTCCTATGCCTCTTTCTGGTTCAGCGTTGTCACTCGCGACAGCTGCCTTCCTGCAACAAATTTTCTTCGTCCTTTCACTGATGGCTTGAGCTCTACTTGATCTGCAATAGCTCTGATACCATGTGAAAATTTCTGAATCTAAGTTACAGAAATCTTACTGCAAAAATCCGATTTACATTACCTACTTTTTTTCACTAATTTAACAAGTTATTTTCTGAATACATCAAGAAAATATTAATGTAAATACACTGCAACCTAAACAACTATATAGATCAAGTACTGAAAAATAAATGAAGCATTCAGACAAAGGACACTTATTTTTGGACATTTGTCCCCGGAAAAACCCAATGTGGGAAAATCGGTGCAACAGTTCCGGGGGTTTATATTATTATGCAAATTTCTGAATACAATCTAGGATGCCAAATCTGGCTCACCCAACGGAGAAAATCCTCGGCAGAAGTACCTCTATCCGGAGACAGATATTTCGGCTCATCCAACAGCAGAATGAAGAAACCCCAAGGTGTTTGCATTGTCCCCAGTGCTGCACAACGATGGTTGCAACAAGATTTGCACTGAGACTGCATCACCTCCTCTAGTGGTTGTGTCTCGTGAGCCTTCCGGCTCAGAAATCGATCTGCTGAATGGCTGCCCGATATGCCTCACAGAAACCCCAGCACAACTACTCAAGTGACTGTGTCACCCCCTCTGGCTCTGCGTTACCCTTCTGGCTCTGTGTGAGCCCTGCTGGCTCTACGTCACCCTCTCAAGGGTTGCGTTGTCTCTCCTGGTGTAGATCTGCCTCTCTGCAATTGTATTCTCGGCCTTGGACTGAAGTCCCGCTGCCAAACTGCCCCTCATTGCGCTGAATTACTCAGATATGATCTTCGTTCGAAAACTGCTCCATCAAAAGAATCCGATCTCTAAATTCAGTCTCTATGTGTGTTCTCTAAATTTCATTGTCGTTTCATGCTTTGCTTAACCTTTCAAATTTCAATGTTTTCACTTTGGCTTCTCTTATTTGTTGTAGATGCGTGGTGGACAAGCTATGGTAGTAGGGTATCCAATCTCAAAAAGCTTGCCATTTGAGTGCTCAACCAAACATGTAGCTCCTCTGGATGCAAGTGCAACTGGGGTGTATTTGAGAAAATACACACCAAGAAACACATGTTAAAAAAATTCAAATGAAATTTTTTAATTCGTTATAAATTACAATTTATTATTTTTTATAATTATTAATTTATAATTTATGACCCTCATACAAGTTGGAGTCCCAATGCCTTAATGACATGGTCTACATCTACTACAATCATTGAATGTGGGTGAATCAAATTTAGAAAACACCTAACGTGGAGGCCAATTCATTGGATGAGATTAACACCACTACTGCATGGAGGGTTGAGGCGAGAGGCTTGTCATGGAATCAACCCCTGATTGGTTAGAAGAGGTAGCAGCAGTATGGAGGAGAGAGAGGAGGAGGTGGAGGTTAAGCATCAGCAGCAACAAAGGTGACACCACCTAGCATGGTCACCAGTAGAGAACGTCAAATTCTACCTCCTATTTCTTCTTCTAGGGGATGCGTTGCATCCCCGGATCAGGAAACCTCCAACCGGAAAACTATCCCTGTCCCTCACTGCAAGAAATCTCCTCGATGACTTCTCCAGCAACCGTTGCGCTGCTCTCTTCAGAAATCGATCTCTTGATCTCACTCGATATGTCTTCCAAATGCCCATCGATGTCCTTCTTATAATCTTCTCGTTGATCAATCAACGGCCCAGATTAGATTCTAATGTTTCCCATCCTCTTTTTTTTTTTTTTTTTTAATAAAGTCTTCCAATTGGTTTTTGGACTTAAGCATCCATTAAAAATATTTAATAAATTAAATTAAACCTCCTCCGCGTTGAATTTCCCAAAACGATTTATGGGTATTATGGAATACATGTGTCCTAGCCTCCCTACAAATTATGAGGCTTAGAGCACATATGACGCTACCATAAATCAACATGTAGAAATGTGCCCACGGAAATGCCCAAAACACGTTTTGGTGCAAAACCCCATACTTTTGGTTCCAAGCCCACAAGTGACTCTTGTGGTGCTTTGCCCTCCAAACCCCAAACCCTAGGGTTTGGAGTAACTCCCAAGCTACTCAAAAATTAACATTTCTCTCTCTCTCACGAAGGACAGATGGTAGTTTCTGATTGGGCCGAGCTGCAGGAAAATTGCAGGTATGTTGCAGGGCGTTGACCAAGGTGAAATAGACATCATTTGACTTCGATTTTGGGTGGAAAAATTCAATTTTTTCAGGATGCATTGAAAGACACCAAAATCGAGGAATTCTAAGCAGTTTGACTGCCATTGACTTTCTGGTTTAACCGCAGAAAATTGCAGGTTTGTTGCAGGGCATTGACCATCATTGACCAGGGTGAAATATACATCATTTGACTTCGGTTTTGGGTGGAAATTTTCAGTTTTTGCAGGCCACATTGAAAGACGCCAAAATCAAGGAATTCTGAGCTATTTGATTGTCGTTGACTTTCTGGTTTGACCGCAGAAAATTGCAGACTCTGACAGCAAACTTTCTCTCTCCATTGACCAAGGTTGACTGAAGTTTTGGGAGCTGTTTTGACTAATCCTTGACCAGCAAAAGAGGTCGCATTGACTGGGCATTGACCGAATTAAATTGCAGCAGATTTGACCTTGATTTGACTGCTAACTTGACTGGTTAGGGCAGTCAACTGCTATTGACATTTTGCAGATTTGACAGTTGACCAGATTTGACTCTTCCTCATCATCTTTGACATTGGTATATTGATTTGTTTGGATATTGGATATTGACTAGTCAAAGTTTGACTTTGACTCTTGGATGATGTACTCTCTCTGCTGAACATTTGAAGACAATCTAACAGAAGAAGATTTGCAAGGGTTTCCCCCCTAGTGGGGTTTTTCTGTAGTCATTGACCAAATATTGTGTCTCATCTTTTCGCTGTCTTTCATTGTGCATTTGTCTAAATTGTTCTATCTACCATTGCTCTAGTGTCATTGGATAATTGAAAAAGTAAATTGTTAAATCGAATGCTATTGGATATTGCTGAAGTAATAGTTGCAGCATAGAACAAATTGATGAAAAATTAACAGTTTCCACATATCAAAATGAGATTTACATGAAAAATAAACATTGCAAGTAGAGTTACTAATGCCTTACCAACTTGAGTGTCAATTAGATATAAATAATAATATCTATATTGAAACAAATCATAACAACCAAAATTAGCATACCTTATGGAGATTCTAGATAAGGAAATAGATTCCACATACCACAATGAGATGTGCATGAAAAGTGAATATTGCAGAGTGCTATTGATCCCTTACAATGCTTAGTGTTATTAATGCATGAAGAGTTACATGAAAAAGCAAATAAATATGTTAATGTGTTAATGTGTTAATAGTTTTATTAATGTGTTAACATGTGTGAATTTAAATGAGAATGGGATTATTAGGAGATTATGGAGTAGTGTTATTAATGCCTTACCATGCTCTACATCGAATTTCATCAAGTAAATAAAAATCCCTACCTGATATTAATATAAATGATATTATTGTTGGTATTATGGAAATTCCTCTATGTTATCAATATAGTTGATATTATGGAGTTTCTTCTTATGAAGATTATGGAATTTTAGTCCAATGCCATTATGAGTAATATAATTGAGATAAAATTTCTTATAATGATTAATAATACATGCATTTCATTATGCTAGTGATTTACATGAAAAGGTTTATATAATTCAACTGTTGAGAGTATGGAATTTCTTACAATGAATAATAGTACCTACTTTTTAGCAATGTAGTTGAGATTATAGAATTATTCCAGTGTTATTAATATAGCTGCCAATATGGAATTATGGAATTTCTTCATGTGTTTATAATATAGTCGAGAATATGGAATCTTAGTATGGATAGTATGTGTGTGATTAATGTTTAGATTTATATGAATGATATGAATATTATAATTGAGATTATACCAACATAGATCCATCTAAACCCTAGATTTATCAAGTATCGATAGGGATCCAATGCCTCAAGGTGGAAACCTTTCATCAAGTTTTCCACTCAGAAAAATGTTTGCACTTTAAAAAAATTGATCCCACTTAGTCTTTAATAGATCCAAGGTTTAGGTGCATCCATGCTAATACCTATATTTAGATAACACTCAATATTACTATTATTATTTCTTATAAAAAGAAAAAAAATTGAAGCCAACATATGATGACAATAGTGTTACCCACATGACAACATCTCTACCATACTACAGCATAGAAGCGCCTATCAGCATAATCAAGGAAGTTAGAAAAGGGTAAATGCAGAGTTGTTTGGGAACATAACACCAATCTGGTCATGATGGACTTGAAGAAGAGGACCATTTTCAATGGTCCACAAACAAATTTTGGGTCAACCTAAGGTATTAAGTGGATACATTTGTCATCCATTTTCTTGATTGCTCTTCCTCATGTCGAAACCAATGTCACAGGATTTGTCAAATTTGAACCTTGAGGCTTGAAGTTCAGCTCAGGTTCAGCTTGTTCAGTTCAAATTCACTCTATTTAGTTCAACCTACAAAATCTGCCCTCAAACCTTTAGACCTCCATTTAGCCATAAAATTTGCAGTCAAACTAAATTATTGTTGCAAACATCACGATAAAATCGGCAAATCGTGATTCTTTTCGTGATGCCAATTTTTTTACCATTGATATAATCACGAAAAAAAACACAATAAAAATGCTCCATGAACCAAAAAATCATCCATGCGCACCCAAGACTCGATTGAAGTCAATTTTTTGTTCTTTTCCTCGTTTTGCAAACAATGAGTCCAATTTGGAGAGCAACGGAGGAGGAGGAGGAGGAGAATAGGGTTTCTTGAGAGAAGGAGAAGGAGAACAAGGTTACTTGAGCGAAAGAAGAGGAGAACACCATTTCTCTTTTCCATCAAAGAGAATTTTTGCAATGGGGATCAATTTCCCTCAATAATGGGTGCTCTTGCAGGAATGGACATCAATTTCCACCCTGTTTTTTGTTTTTTTTAGATTTTTCTTGAGGTTTCAATCACCCATTTTTTTCATCGTTTTGCTAGGAGGAGAGAGTATTTTTTTGCTATTATCAATTTATTGAGTGGAGAGGGTTTCTCAACCAGTGGCCAACTTCCCACAACCGCTAATGTATTTGCCATTTCGCAATTTCTAGCCTATAAATATGTCCCTCTATTATTGTAATTTTTTTGTTATTCAATTTGTCTTTTCTTTATACAATTTTTTTTTTTTTTTTGAATCTTGATTGTAAAAATGTTGTTTTTTTCAAAAAAAATGTATGCCCTAGGTTCAATCATTACATTGAAGACTAAAATGCCAAAAATATTAGGACCTATGTGGAAAAATGGTGAACCCGAGAGGGGGGTCAATAGACAAAATTCGAATTGCAAGTTGCGTGGGAATCACATGAAAGGGGGAATCTCTCGGTTGAAATTCCACCTTACACAAATTCTAGGATGTTTTGTAGGAGTTTGCTTAAAAGCAAGTCTAGAAATCATTTGTATTGCCACCAAAGCACTACAAGATATGGATGCAACCAAAGATAACAAGGCAACTGTGAGAAGTAAAATCGAAAGTGGAGGAGTAGGGGGAAGTGAGAGTGGTTCTTCAACAGCATCACTTTCCACAATGACTAGCCCCACATTTACTTCATTATTTTTTGTTCCTAGAACCACACTTGGTGCACAATCTTCCATCAAGTCGACACTTAAAAGAAAGAAGAAGGAAGATGTTGATAAGTTGGTGGGTAGATGTTTTCTATGGAGACATTCCTTTCAACATTGCCAAGAACAATGCATTTTATCAACCTATGGTTGATGCTATTGCTATTGTTGACCCTGGGTACAAAGTCCCTTCCTATGATGAATGGAGAGGGTCTATTCTTCAAAATGAAAAGGTTGATTGAACTAGTAGATCAAAAGAGTTTAAGGCATCATGGGAACACACTGGATGCACTATGATGTCGGATGGTTGGAGTCTGCACTGATCAAAAGGGTTGAAGCCTTATTAACGTCCTGGTTAATTGTCCCAAGAGAACAATGTTTATGAAATTTGTTGAAACATCTACACATATTAAAGATGCTCAATCATTATGTGAGTTGTTTTATGTGTTATTCAAGAGGTTGGTCCACAAAATGTTGTCCAAGTTATAATGGACAACACTGCAAATTATGTTTGTAATGTCCCTTTCTTGGGATTGCCCAATCACCCAATAGAACAATTCCTAAATGTGCTAAATTAAACTTGTGCAATAATCAAAATACTCATTGAAGCCTTCCATCAGACACTTAACATACATCCAACCACTACATTCTCTAGTAACTCATTGGAACATTTTGTCAAACACTTTATGAACGGCCATTTTGACAAACAAAATATTCAAACAATTTTCCTGTAGATAAAAGGGCAACATTATTTTGACAAATATTTTGCATGCAAATTCAATTGAAACCCTCAACATCATCTGCACAGTAAAGAAAGTAATTGCAACTCGACACTTATTTTATTAAAATTGAAGGAAAGATTCTCATGTCAAATTTGGTTACAAAATATCATGGAAACCTGAGAATGTTTGCTTGTAGAAAATAGAGATTGTTGGGTTTGATTGTTGTCTCTGCACAAGAAGATTTGACCCTTAGAGTTGAGGTACTCTACATCCAATTCCTTGAATTTTCTTGTCCTGGCTATCGAACAAGGTGGTTGTAGTTTTAAGACAAAAAATGTTGTTATTTAGTAAGTTTGACCCTAAAGAGAAATATGTTATCCAAGAGTGATTCTCCTTCCATGACAGAAGTTATTGTTTTAATAAATCGATCTACAAGATAATCAACACTGCCTCCTTCAAAATATGGTACCGTAGCCTCTATCATATGACAAATTTAATGCCCATAAATTAATAGGCTTGGTCTTCCTTGCACTAATGATGTTGTACTCACAATTAATAAATCTCTCATTATTATAATTGACTCTAAGATAAATCGTTTGCTCTGATGAACTCAGTGCCTGGATCAATGAAAACCATGGCCCTCACTATAATGTTCGTTATTTCAAATCAACTCGGCCCTGCATACAAAATGGAGATCTCCTCACAAATAAAATATGCCCTGCAAAACAAATGAAATCTCCTGACAAAATTAAAACCCCAAAATTCTAGTAAACCTATCTTGCCAATCAATATGCTCCAATGAGAAATCCACAGTAATTCCTCCTTAGATTGGCTAAGGTGTATAGCTTCAATACCGAAACCAATTTCCCTTAGGGATACGGTCTTACCCCTCCTTTAAGCCACAAGGGCTCAAAATAAAATAACGGAAATCATCCATCCACCCCTAAAGAATGATCTTGGACTCCCTTTTATAATATTTGGCCATCTCAATACCATGGGTAAGTATTCCATGGGTGCCAATGCCATGGGTACTAATACCATGGGCAAGTATTCCATGGGCACCAATATCATGGGCAAGTAAATACATAATAATGTGATTTTATGAAGTTCACCTTGTTCTCATAGCCACATTTTAATCTAGTTAAATCAATCGCTTCCCCTGTAGTGATCATTTAGAAAGGGACATGACAATGTTGTTGCTAGCAAGTTGCTTATGGAGAGGTATCCTAGCTTGTTTTGGAAACCTTATGTTGCAGACTATATTGATTTGATGTTAGAAGATATAGTGAAAATCCCTTATGTTAGGGATATTGTATAATCATCTAAGAGCATACCAAAATTTATATAGAATCATGCATTTGTGCTTAGCTTGATGAGAAGATTCGCCAATAAAAAGGAGTCAATGTATTCTACCATTACACAGTTTGCCACTAGCTTCATATCTCTTCAATCACTCTTGACTTTTATGTGGGATGTGAAGAGAATGTTTCTTTCAAAGGAGTGGTGTGTTTTATCTTTTAGTTGCAAACCAAAGGGAGAGGCAATCCGCAGGCTAGTTTCATATCACAAGAGCTTTTGGGCAGAAGTGGAGGAGGCGCGTGCAATTACTGAACCTTTAATAAAACTCTTCAGTTGGTTGATGGAGAGAAGTCCACATTGGGCTACTTTTATGAGGCCATGGACAGTGCCAAAGAGGCCATCTGTACCCATTATGAAGATAAGGAGGATGAGGGGTTTGAATTTGAAAAACAACAATTGATATGGAGAGTAATAGATGAGCAATGGAACAATACACTCCATCATCCCATTCATACTAAAGGGATCTACCTTGACCCCAGATTTTCACTCCTTTCATTTCAAATTTGATGTTGAGGTGATGGATGGATTTTTCACTTATGTTCAGAAGATGGTGCCATCACCGCAAGAACATGCAGATATTTCTAAAGAAATGGACATATATAGGATGGAAAGAGGCACAGTTAGCTTTGACATGTCTATCCAAGATAGGAGGACCAAAATGCCTAGTAAGCTTTAGTTTGTTTCAAATTTCATTGTCGTTTCATGCTTTGCTTAACCTCTCAAATTTCAATGTTTTTACTTTGGCTTCTCTTATTTGTTGTAGATGCGTGGTGGACAAGCTATGGTAGTAGAGTATCCAATCACAAAAAGCTTGCCATTTGAGTGCTCAACCAAACATGTAGCTCCTCTGGATGCAAGTGCAACTGGGGTGTATTTGAGAAAATACACACCAAGAAACACATGTTAAAAAAATTCAAATGAAATTTTTTATTTCCTTATAAATTACAATTTATTATTTTTTATAATTATTAATTTATAATTTATGACCCTCATACAAGTTGGAGTCCCAATGCCTTAATGACATGGTCTACATCTACTAAAATCATTGATTGTGGGTGAATCAAATTTAGAAACACCTAATGTGGAGGCCACCACATTGGATGAGATTAACACCACTACTGCATGGAGGGTTGAGGCGAGAGGCTTGTCATGGAATCAACCCCTGATTGGTTAGAAGAGGTAGCAGCAGTAAGGGGGGGAGAGAGGAGGAGGTGGAGGATAAGCATCAGTAACAACAAAGGTGACACCACCTAGCATGGTCACCAGTAGAGAACGTCAAATTCTACCTCCTATTTCTTCTTCTAGGGGACGTCAAATTCCAATGCCAAACTCAAGGCCTTCTTCCTGTAGAGGAAAAGCCATTAACTTTCTAGTAAAAGGGGCAAAGGAAATCACTAGTTAATAGTTTATGTATCTAATTGCATTGTAGATGAGTCATGATATTATATACATTTATTATATTTTTTTTTGACATTTTGAGGCTAAGTTAAGACTCGGGATTCAAGACATGATTCATTGTTGATATGTGATGTAGCACTAGTCATCTTATAAATCAGTTTTCTTTTCATATTTATGTGACAATGCATTTATTTATTATTGTGGATGCTTTAGATGCTTAAAAAATGAGTATTTATGTATTTTTTTAATTTTTCTTATGTTTGCCAACTTTACTGATTTTTACGATTTTTTGTTTTCCAAACCCTTGTCGTTTTTATCCAGATGCTGATTTCAGCAATATTGAACAAAATGCTATGGAATGTGCTCTCAAACCTCAATACAACTATCAAATGTGTCATTTGTGGCTCATCTAGTGAATTAGTTAGATTTAATGCTAGAGTTTTGAATTTAGGCCCAAACTTTATACCAACTTGCATGAGATTGAAAATCCAAAGGGTGTCAAACCTGCACAACATATTAGCATTGACAAGAACCAATAAATCACACCTATAGGGGTATGGGTTACTCTCGTGTCATGCGAATTACATGGAGAAGAGTGTTGGGTTACGAGTTACTTATAAACTTATATTAGCCATAAACTTATAAATTTCATTACTTCCATGTATAATATATATTTTAAATTAATAAAAGTTATATTTATAATATAAAAAAAAATTAAAAAAAATAAAAGTATATATATAGAGAGAGAGATGTCAATTGGATATAGCTCAAGTGGTCAGGAAAAATGTTGCTATCCTCCCCAACCAAGTTCAATTCCTGCATTTAACTTGTTGAACTCATAATGAGTATATCCTTGTAACAACTTACTTGTTATCTAAGAGTCCCAACATGTATATTCCTTTTATGGAATATAAAGATTTCACCTCGGAGTGAGTTTATCTCGAGTGGTTGAGAGGAACGTTGTCCTTCTCACCCAAGTTCAATTCCCATAATTGATATGTTGAGCTCATGACTTTGAGCCTTGTTATTGTACGGCCCTGAGGCCTATATATAGCTTAACTTAATGGTGAGTCTCATTTGAACCTTATCAAAAAGATCAAATTAGAATCAAACCTAATCATTGCCAAACCTGAACTATGCAACATAGGTGGAAACGCAGCCATTATAAGTTGACAATGTAGTGGATAACAAGCACACAGGAGTGACTGATTTCACTGATTTAGGTAGTAGATAACTTGGAAGAAGCTGTTCATGGCCATGCAGAGGTGGTTATTGGGCCTTGGCTCAGGTCACTGGACTAAGGACCATTTCATACCGCTGGAAAAATTAATGTAAGATAAAATCATTTCAATTTGGCTTTTGCATGGTAATCTAATAGTGATTTCTGTTACGCAGCAAGATAAAGTCAATTAAGTTTTTACAAAAAAAAATCAATCAACATGACAGCATCCTAAAGTATGTCATGATCTACTTTGATGTAATTTGTCTTGAGTTAATGGAACCTAGCACAAAGTTAATTAAATTTCATGTCTCACCTAACACCGAACAGCTAGTGTGAAATGGCCCTTTTACATATATTTAGGCTCTGGAAATTTAGGATATTTAGATGAACTGATAATGGATCAATTCCACCTTTGTGACTAGATCTTCTCTGTACGTCTCTATTCCATTGCCTGTTCCTTTCTGTTACAGCCTGTGCACTTGGCCAAGGCCATTCTCTGGAAGACATCAATGGGCTCGGCATCTGTGCTTTTGCAGTAAATTAGAGGGGCTGCAGACTAATCCTTTGCTTCTAATGCAGAAGGATCGAATTCTTATCTTGGCCTCTGTTTGTGATCCAACCAACCTTCTGTGCTACAGAAGTGTCTGTTCTTCCTCCCCTCATCAACAATATCAGTCTCTACTTCATTGTCTAGAAGTTTCCCTATTTTGGGTTTTGCAACTTTGTTTGCAATCATATTATTTGAGCCTAGATTCTTGTTTGTCTTTCCTTTTCAAGGGAGGCCTTATGCACTCCCTGACTGTCATTGTCATTGGTGCCTGTTGATTGTTTGAGTCGTATTTGACTATTTTGTTCATTTCTGGACATTAATTTAATTTCTTTCTTTTTTGCATTGCCTTTTGTACGTAACACACTATTTTAGGTGAATTATTAACCCACTTCAAAGCCAATTTTCCTGCTAACACCAAGGCATCGATTAACTCGCAATCTCTGCCAATGACAGTTCTCTTACAAAGTACATTACCCTCCGAATTCAAAGAAATGTCTGATTCTTCAATTGAGATGCAAAACCGTACATGTAACCAGACCAATAGGTCTGAAGTCTGAAGCTGCTTTGCAAGAGGCATATAATTATTCCAACAATGCTTTTACAATCAGATGCCACTAAACTGACCTCCCCTCTTCATTGTGGCCTAGCTTGCTCTCTCTATTTTCTGTTGTGGGGGTGCTCTTGCGTGTGAGGGTTCACCCTCACTTTTAAAACGATTTTCGCTTTTTTTTTTTGTTCTTTTTCATAAAAATAGAGATGTTATAAACCCTTCTCGTTGCTGTGCACTGAGATCATCGACCTACTAGTGGACATTAATATAATTTATTTCTTTTTTTACTTCATACGATTTCAAATTTCAGAACTCTTTTAAATTCTCTGTCCCCGTGAATCTTGAATTTCCTTTCATTGTGAACACTGTCCGCTATACTACTCTTGAGAATCTGATAACTGGTTGACAAAAAACTTAAAAACCCAAAACAGTGAAAAGATAAAACCCTGAGTAGGTCTTAAATAACTAAGCTAAATTAATAATCCAGTTTAAAGGAGAAATTTAAAACAAGCGTACCGATAGTTTCGTTTCCCAGCACTCTTTCCAGCGTGACGACAAGCGAGTTTGGAACAGAAAATGCCACGTCCCCCGGCTGCATAAAATACATAAAAACGCCAGATTACGTTGAAAATTTTTGAACCAGTAACCGGCCAGATTATGTTACAATCTGTCATCTACCTGGAGATCTTCGCTGGCAGCGACGAACTTAATGGGTTTCTGCTTCCCGTCCGGCGACGGCCTTTCCTTCAGCATAACCCTGCAAGGCGGAAGTCCATGCCGGTGCATCCACGATTTTAAATCCACTTCCTCATCATTACCACGGCCCGCGTGCTTCCTGTCCTCCCCGTGCTGCGAACTCGCCGTGAGCGTGTCTGCGGAATAGACAACCATGGGACGCCCTACGCACCTCCCGGGGAGTCGAACTCGCGACCGGCTGGGATGCCCCGCATTGAAGAAAATGCTTGTGCTGGGCCTGCCGATGTATGTTGTAGTGGGGCTACAGAATCCCGTGGCCATGGCCCTGGCTGAACTCTAGAAATATCAATATTCTGTTTGTTATTCACAGTTCTTCCTCCTGCTTCTGCTCTCTGTAATGTGGTTATCTACTTTCTCAGGATTGGTTCTCCACCATCCATAAACTCGGACATGTACATATCAGCGTCCTAAGTGGACACCACGCTGCTGGGGTGTCTTAAGAGTGTGGCGTTAATATCCAACACGTGGAGTTTAGGTGAGGGGCGTGGCCCTAAAAATCTGGTCAAATTTTTGGCTGCACCTTTGTTTGGTTTTAATTTCAGTGATTGTTTCTGCTAAGTAATTGTTATGGTGTTATTTATAAGATATTTAAAAAAATTGATTAAATAGAAGAAGAAAGAGGAAGATGTCCTAAGTAATTGTTATGGTTTTATAACATTGTTATGGTTTTATAAGAAGGAAGATGCTCTAAGATTGTTTTTAATGATATATTGTACAAAAGAAAAAAAATTTGGATATGGCAAAATATCAAATGGTTTAGTAAATGGGGCATTTGGTTGAACATGTGTCCCATATTGAAGAGATAAAAGTTTTTGTTATGGATAAGTTCCTTAAGGTTACTTACTATAATGACCTAGGGAGAAAGAATAACTACTATATTGAAGAGTTTAATTCCACTCATAACATCAACAAAAAAACGTATATAGAGGCCAATGTTTATTGTGGAGCCAAAATTCTTATTGCTTAGTTAAGGACTAATTCGCATCAACTCCGTTGTGAAACAAGTTGCTAAAAAAGGCCAAAAAAAATGTGGAAAAGTGGAAACATAAAAGCATTTCATTTTAGAATGCAAGGTCTTCAAAGACAGAAGCAAAAGTTATACATATATCCTGGCAGCTAGTTCTTGGGATAAGCTATTCAAAGAGGGATTTGTCTAGAGAAAAAGATTTGTCGAGAAATTAAAAATATTTATTGTGAAACTTCACAAAAAAAAAAAAAAAATACAAAAATTATATAAAAAAATATTTTTTCCCATAAACTATCTTTAACCTCATAAACATTAAAATAATTTCTTTATTTTATTTTATTTTATTCACTTTTATTTCATGATGACCTGTCATTTTCGTGGTGTGCTGTAATGTAAATATCCACGTCATTCCAGCTTTTATTGAGAAGACACTAAATTTTGTATTTTACGCTAACGCAACCACAATGTTATCTTTATTTGTATGAAGGCTTTTGCAAATAGACCTCGGAACATTGTGGTAGCTACCAAAAAATGCGTTTATCCATCTTAGAGGAGACAAAAGCATACAATATTCCACGGCTCTCATTGTTGTAAAAAAATGAATATATGGAAATATCTCTTTCTTAATGGATAAGGAAGTTTGAAAATTTTGAACATATGGAAATGATCATTTCTTAACCAGTGATGAAGTTTTAAAATTGTGAAAATATAGAAATATCGCCTTATTAATGGGGAAAGAAGTTTTTGGATGTGATTGAAATTTTTTAAAATATTTAATGATATTTTTTTAATGTAGAAATAATAATTTTTTAATGAGTAAAATATGATAATTATTATATTGAAGGTGTTTATTTTTGAATCATTTCATTCTCACTATAGTCAACTTTTTTATTTTTTGTCGTTGATTCAAGTAACCACTGTCACATTGTTCATCGTTGGATCTGTGTAAAGTTAGAAATGGAAACTAATTGCAAGCTAGCTTGAAACTAATTGGAAAGCGTTAGAAATGGAAACTAATTGCAAGTTGAAACTAATTGGAAACTAGTACGTGAAATGGAAATTAATTTTGAGTATAAAAATTTTTAATTTGATTGTTAATAGAAATGGAAATTAATTTTGAGTATATAAATTTTTTAATTTGATTGTTAATAGAAATGGAAATTAATTTTGAGTATATAAATTTTTTAATTTGATTGTTAATAGAAACAGAAACTAATTGCAAGCCAGCTTAAAACTAATTGGAAACCAATTCCTTGCAGAGGCTTCCTTCAAGCTTGCTTGCGGTCGTAAACCAACCGACTTGGCCTTGTTAAGTTTCTCTGATGTAATATCCCTGTTTAGGGCAGCCTCCCTGTTGAGGATCAGGTGGGCCTTGACACGCTGCCGGGGTCTGCGTAATTGGGGGACTGCGCGAGGGTCCCCGTCCCGAGATGCTCCGGTGGGCCTTAAGACCCCACCCTTAACACCCTGGGACGCCGCCCTCACTAACAGTTCGAGCTTTTGGTGTAGTGGTTGGGCCTTCGTGGTATCAGAGCCGAGGTCTCGAGGTCGAGACCCACGGAGCGTGGTGGGCTGTAATATCCCTGTTTAGGGCAACCTCCCTGTTGAGGATCAGGTGGGCCTTGACACGCTGCCGGGGTCTGCGTAATTGGGGGACTGCGCGAGGGTCCCCGTCCCGAGATGCTCCGGTGGGCCTTAAGACCCCACCCTTAACACCCTGGGACGCCGCCCTCACTAACAGTTCGAGCTTTTGGTGTAGTGGTTGGGCCTTTGTCTGTAATATTCCTAATTAGCATTGCTAATTGGAATATTTCATTTTTGTTTAATTTTGCCGCTTTAGCTAAAAATAATAAATAAAGTGAGAAATAAGAGGGGTCATCTCACTTTATAAAATAAAGTGCTTTCCTAGTTGATTGACGTTGTAACTTAAAGGGGTGGCCTTGGGGGTCCACACGTGTATGAGGGGAGGCCTCACGCTGACCCAAGGGTAACTGCGCAAGCCAAGGAGGGTGAAGGACGCAGTTAAGGTTTTGGAGGGAGTTTAGCACTATAAAAGGAGGGGTTTCCACTTCATTTGGCATGGTTGATTTGATATTGATATTGAGAGCTAGACTTCTGTCTACTTCAGCACGCCGGTTGTTTAGTCGGTCTGCAGCACTGTTTAGTGCAAACTGAGTGTCTCCGGTCGGAGATCTCACCCTTAGCCTCGGGGGACTTCGAGTGCCTGCCCTGGTAAGGTTATTTTCTGAGCATCATCCTTCAGTTTTAGTGGTAATTTGCAGTAGTTTCTGGTGGAGATTTGGCAGAGGAGATACCCCCTTCTTGAGAGGACGCAGATCTGGAGAGATAGGACGCAGATCTGGGCAGAGAGGACGCAGATCCAGCAGATCCAGGTAGGAGAGCCTCAGATCTGGACAGGGAGGACGCAGATACAGCAGATCTAGCCCTGGAGGACGCAGATCTGGAGAGATAGGACGCAGATCTGGATAGTGAGGACTCAGATCCAGCAGATCCAGGCAGAGAGGACGCAGATCTGGGCAGAGAGGATGCAGATCCGAGAGCGGATCTGGCTGCGGAGGACGCGGTCCCCAGAGAGAGAGGACGCAGATCTGGGCAGAGAGGATGCAGATCTAGTCAGGGAGGACGCAGATCTGATGAGCAGGGTCTTTGTGTGGGGTTTTGGCAGCGTTTTTCAGTGTTTCCAGCCCTGAGGAGTTGGTCATCTCATCTGGAGGACTTGTGGTTGGATTCACCCCTTCTTGCCAGCGTTTCATCTGTCTTCTGCGCTGTCACTAGCAGAGACAACGTTTTCACTGGTGAGGGCTTGATTGGTGGTGGAGCATCAGTTTCACATTTTCTGGGGTTTGTCTGGAGGATTGAGATCAGCAATCTTTCTAGTTTCCAGCTCATAGTTCCAGTGCATTGCAGCAGCAGTTCTTCATAGCAGATTCTTCAGCCAGCTAGGACGCTGTCCCTATTTGCAGCCATTATTTGTTCTGAGAGGGTCTCCACTTGCCTAGGGCAAGGATAGGTGCACTCATTCTGATTATCTTGTACTCCTATATATGTATTCTCAGATTAATAAAATGGCTTAGTGTTCTGGCATTCTATGTGTACTTGCTCCATGATCTGGTTCCAGCATTTTGTTTTATATATCTGTCTGGCATATTTCTGTGTATTACTGGTTATTTCCCTTTGGGGATATTACATCTGAACACTGCTTTATGTGAACCCGACTGTGAACCTAGACGAACCTACTGAACCTTCACGCAACTTGCGGCCTTTCACACGGCTTTCTCGCCTTCACACGGCCTTGGCGTCCCTCAGTTTTTTCGCGAACTTACGGCGAACTTTCAAGCAATGCAAGTATCTTAACAGCAATATAAATGCATACAGAGTGACAGTACTTAAATGCGGAATCACAAATGAAATATCTCTCTTTATTTATATCAGAATGCTTCACAATCAGATTACAGACTTATGGATTCAAGTCTCTGTATCAGAGATGGACTGTAACGGCTTTTACCGGACTTATGATACTCACGAATGAGTGATCGATACTGGAGGCTTCCTGGCCGATCTACAGACTCTGTCTCAAAGTTTATAACATCCAAACATAAATTTTCAGACTCACACTAATGAACTGGCCACTTTAGGTTATGATGTATGCCGAGCACATACACCCGCAGGCTTCTCAGTTCACCTAAGGACTGTGAGTTGAAACTCCGTGATGCGAGCAGATCGCAGAGCAGGGAGCAGAACTCGGACTCTAATACACACAAGACTCCAGACTCCAAATGCCGATCCCTACAAATGAGCCTTACCTCTCCTTAAATAGATTTGAAAGGGGGACAAACATTTTTGTGCACCGTCGGATTATTGACACCTGGCAGCCAGATCATCGCTTTCGGGTAACACATAATGTGACATCCGCACGGAGATCCGTCATACCGACAAACTTTAGTGATAGTGGGTGAATATACACTGTGGATACCTTACAAAGGCCCACGAGGAAACAAACTTTATTGATTTACACAATGGATACTTTTCGGACGAAGGAAAAGTCCATGAGAAAGGCTTCGTCACATTAGACCCGTGACTGGGTAACAGATTTACACAGGGAAAACCTTTTATGAGTGGGGCTCCCGAGGACCACTTGTACTGGTACTAGCTGATGTTGCAGGGTCATCTAAGATTTTTATGCCCGGATATCTGAGATGATAGAACTCGTCATCCCAAGCCTTTGTGTATATCCGTCGGACGATCATAGGCTTATTGAGCACTATTTGGTGTTTTATCTTTGTCATGACCAGCCACTGATAATGCATCTTCATGTATGACTTCAGTATACGATTTGTTAACTTGTGTTCTAATCCTGTGATTTCACCTACTGTTCTGCAAGGGTAGTGAAAGCATTCACCGATCTGAATTTGGCAGTCATCACAGAATCTTCTGCAATACGTCTCATAAAAATTTGGGTCCATACTGAAGGGGCTGACTCCATAATGGTGCCACCAATTAGATAGCCAAGGGATTTCTGATTCTCTTTCATTTATCCATGTGGGGGCAAATTTTAGTTTAGTATAGTGGGTCTCTTCTGGTCCATCTTTATTCAATAGATCCCACCATAATCTCTGGTAACCTGCAAAATTGTAAACAGTGTCAGGAAATAATAAATTAGGATCATCATGTGGCCATGACGTGAATTTTCCATGGATATATGGGCCAATCTTTCTGACTCTGTTTATTACAAAAGATTTGTAATATATTCTTGATCTGTCACCGCCTCTAGTACATATGACTGACAGATCCCAAAAATCTTGGGAAAGTGACCTTTCTGCTTCTTCCGAAGCTGCCATGCTGTGTGAATACATCATTTCATATATCCACCTATTTCCTTTTGGGTACACCTTCCTTCCTGGTACCAAGTGCTGTAAATCCGTGTGGCTTTGAAGATTTCCATCTAGCACTTGAGTATTTCGGAGGATCCAGGTTGGCCTCCACTTTTCTGCATACACAGGCCAAGACTCATCATCTGCAATATATCTGAGTTCTTCTCTTTGATAGGCCTGATTCCATTCTGTGAGAATGACCATACAATGCAGCTGTTCTTTCTCAGGGTCATCCTTTTGTTCTTGATGCTGGAGATATTCTCTGCTTAAGAAATCTGGAATACAATTATCAGAACCTCTAATATGCTCAACTTTTAAATTAAAGTATGCAAAAAGAGCTTGCCATCTTGCAAACTTTGCATCTTCCGGGTTCTTAATTTCCTTTGTCAGGACTTTTTCCAGTGCCTTTGCATCTGTTCTTAGCAGAAAATATCTATTAGCCAAATGAATTGAAAACTTACTCATACAATTCCAGGCTGCCTTCACTTCTTTTTCAATAGGAGCATAATTCAATTCAGCTTTGCTCCAAACACCTGAAACAAATTGGACAACCTGTTCTTGTTCCTTTGGATTATCTTCCTTTGGCTTTTGTTTTAGAACACCTCCCCAACCAATGTTACTGGCATCTGATTCAACAATCTTAAAAGCATTATCATCAGCAACATGTAATACAGGGAGATTTCTTACCTTGGACTTGATTTCTCGGACTGCCTGAGTGTGCTTGTCTGTCCAAGGCTTTGGATTTTTCCTTAGTCTCTGATTGAGTAGAGACCTGTCAATGGCACATGCAGGATAGAAATTGCTCACATAGTTTAGGCAACCTAAAAACCTCTGCAACTGGGTTTTGTCCATTATGACATCAGGGAATTTATCTGCAAATTCCAGTGCATGATGCTGTAGAGCAATTTGGCCATTTTCAATCTCATGTCCTAAAAATTTGATCTTAGTCTTACACAGTTCCATTTTTTTCTTGCTTAAGACTAAGCCATTTCTTTTGACCAGCTTCATAAAGATCTTCAGATGTCTGAAGTGGTCTTGAAGATTCTTGGAAAATATTAGCAGATCATCAATGTATGCAAGAAGCCATTCATCATAAGGTTTAAAGATAGAGTCCATTACCTTTTGGAATTTTGATGGTGCATGCTTTAAACCAAAAGGCATAACATTCCATTCATAGTGTCCATGGGGAACACTGAATGCAGTCTTCCATCTGTCACCTTCTGCAACTGCAACTTGCCAGAAGCCTGACTTCAAATCAAACTTAGAAAACACTTTTGCTCCTGATATCCTTCTGATTAAGTCTCCTTTATGAGGAATAGGATATGTATCATCTGCTAATACATTATTCAGAGGCTTATAATTTATTACTAGTCTTGGGACTCCTCTGACTTGTTCACTTCTTTTATTTACATAGAACCCATAGCAGTTCCAAGGGCTGCTAGATTCTCTGATGAGCTTCTTCTGTAGAAGTTGTTCAATCTCCTTCTGGCAGTGTTGTCTGTGCTCAACAGACATAGGAATAGCTCTTGACTTACAAGGTCTGCAAGTGTAACCTTCCTTGTAAGGTAACTCAATGTTGTACTGCTTTCTATGCCAAAAGGCATTTGGCTCTTCTGAGCAGCACGTCTCTTCAAACTCTTTCTGGATCTCTGCAATTTTTCTCTGAATGTCTGGAGAACTCAGTTGTTCTTCAACTTTGATTGTTTCTTTGTGATCTTTGAGTTCAACCAGACTTTTCTCAGCTGTCTGAAGTTTTCTCTCTTTTTCTTTCATTATCTGGACCATGGGTGAAATTCTGGTTCTAGATATATATGGCAGTTCAATTCTATAACCAGAAATTGTAATAAAATATCCTGCAGAACCATCAGGAAATCTATATGACCCATGGGGCTCTACTGCTGCTAAAAACACATTTCCTAAGATACAGTCAACTGGAATTTCTGAGACTGCAAAGGAAAGCTTTACACACTTTGAATCAAAGCAAACAGTAGCTTTAGCAACTTCAAACTTTAACTGTTTGGTTCCTAATCCCATGACTTCTTTTTCGGCTGTAGTCCAGTATTTGGATGGGATTACATGTTTGGAAACCAAGTTTATGTCATATCCAGAATCTATTAGGGCAATGACATTGTAAACATGACCAGCTACACAGAGATTTACTTGGACATGGTGCTGCTGGTATTGGACTGCGAGGACTTGCATATCCCCGATCTCACTGAAACCCATTGAGGGATCGAATTTGCCTGTGGCAAATTGGACTTCAGTTTTTGGGCTAGAATGCAGCGTATAGTTTGTCTGTTTTCCTGAAACAGGCACTGATGAGGAAGCAGACTGGTGTGCTTGTGCTTTCAGGGCAGAAATTTCATTTTTCATGCTGCGAATTTCGGATTTGAGGTCATGTATCTCCTTACTCACTTAGAAAGCCGTGTGAAAGGCCGCAAGTTGCGTGAAGGTTCAGTAGGTTCGTCTGGGTTCACAGTCGGGTTCACATAAAGCAGTGTTCAGAGAAACTTAACAACGCCAAGTCGGTTGGTTTACGACCGCAAGCAAGCTTGAAGGAAGCCTCTGCAAGGAATTGGTATCGGAGCCAAGTTGTTCAGGAAAAAGGTCAGTACTTAAAATCCATCTCTCTTTAAAATGGATTCATCTATGTCTAAATCAGTCTCATTCAGAGAACTCGAAGAGAAAGATCGAGCAGAACCAAACCCTCTCAGAGACATGTTTGCGTCAAGTAGTAGTCGTGTGATTAATGAGTCTGATCATTTGTACGAAGAGGTCGAACCTCAAGCCCGTTGGGTTCTCCCCAACATTAAAGCCTCTGAAGTATATAATGATCTAGGAATCTGGCATTTGAAAGCTGCCACTAGAATAACTATAAAGGAATCTGTCAGTAGTATAGAAGAGAATAGTGATCGTGTACAGTTAATCCCTATTCTAAATCCCAAAGAACTTCAAGCCGAAGCCAAGAAATTGGGAACACAGTTTTTAGATTTGGGTTGTCTGCGTGTTGGCATTCATGCTTTGGTGCATCCGGGTGTTGATGCATATGTGTTAGCGACGGTGAGAGATCTAACACATAATAAATATACAGATTCATTGATTGGAGGAATTGTGGCTCCATTGTCTAATGGACCAGTTTGGTTTGACTGCTATCCAAACTTCTGAGTAGCAGTCAATGATGAAACATTGGCTGATTTTCCTGCAACTTCAAATCCAAACAATGGGATTTGATATGAGAAAGAAGAGGCAGAATATAGCAATTCAATTTCGCGGATGTTTCCGCCATACTTCTACAATGTTTCCTGCTGTCCTCCATGCACCCAGTAGAGAGTCTAAAACCAGTGTGGTTGTTCTAACAGACCCGAAAAATCAAAAGATAGAACACCAAGCCATTAAGTGGGAAGATCTACAATTCCCTCAACACTGGACGGTTCCAAATCCCAGACCTCTCTCTGTCCAAAAAATAACCTCAGCCAACATCACTGAGAACCAATCCTGTGCTACTCTGTCCTTTCCCAGAAGATCAACCATAGACAGAAGAAGGATTGAAGCCGAATGTAAAAAGTCCTCTCATTATGTTCCTCCCGATTGTACAGATACGGGATGTATTTCTATTGTTTCAAACTATAGTCATGTAGGATTATTTGAGTTTGCACAAATTGTAAATATCCAGTCTGTTAAAGTTGAGTGTCCCCAGTGTAGACAAAGTGTCAACTTGCAAAATTTGGCCTATGCTGTACTCCATAAGAACCATAATCCCAGGACTGGTGAAGCACCCCCTTCTACTTCTCTTAACCCATGTCCTAATCCAAAATGCTCTGAAATTCCATTTCCGCATGAAGATGAGCATGTTCTTATGACGCATTTGGTTCCACACTTGGAAGAAGAGGATCCAAGGCTCACAGAGATATTAGTGAACCAAAGGCCTCCAAACGGCCCAAGGTATGGTTTAGGTTATATTGAACAAGTTGATAAGTTAATACCAGAATGCAGATTCAGAGATCTGCCTCCAGAATGCAAAAGACCATCTGTTCCAGAAATACAAAAGTTTTATACCTTAATGGATGGTTGCCCTAAATCACAGATCCCTGCTCAATGGATGAAGCAGATGATAAATTGGGATTTGTTCACACATCTAGAAGCTGATGGTTTTGCTGCTGCCTTCCCAAAGGAAGAAAAGACGCAAATGGCAGCAGAATGGAAAGAATATATGGAAGAAAATGGTATGTGGATTTCTTTCTATTCCTGGAAGAAACAAATGGAAAATGATGTGGTCCTGATGGCAGATGCAACCACATCTTCTTCACATTCATGGACTGCACCTGATGGCAGTAAAATAGAGACCAGTACTACCTATCCTCCATTTAGAAGCATTGTTTTAGGAGAAGGGTCTAACACAGCCCATGCTAGCCCTCTGGTTCAAAGAGACAATTCTTTAATGGGAACAGAAGGTAGAATACAAAAGGTGAGTGAGCAAGTTAACTGGACTAATACTGCACTCACTGGTCTAGAAAAGAATGTTGCAAAAACTGCCCTAGTCAAAGACCAAATTGATTCAGTCCAAGTTTCTGTTAATGATGTACATAGAGTCCTCAATTCTGTACAGTGTGATTTACAGGTAGTTAGACATTTTTCTGAAAATTCTTTTGATAGATTTAATGATGTGGAAAGTTGTACAGTTGAACAAGCCATTTCCACAAGAGAAGTAGTTTATGACCTGTCAAATAAAGTTGACAGATTAAATCTGAAGAAAGCCAGCAAGCCTATCCCGCTTTCTTTCATTACCAAAGGAAAGAGTATTCTTCCACATGAAATAGAAAAGCCTAAGCCAATTGAAAATCCTATTTCAAAGTTTCCCCATCTCTTTCCCAGAGAAGTGCCTCAGCTATCCCTGACATCCGAATCAAAGCCTAAGATAGAAGAAAAGTCTGAGAAGCTAACCATCGCTGTCGTCTTAGAAGCCTCAGACACTGAGAAACATTCTTTCCCTATCTATGAGCCTTTAGAGCCACAATTTACCAGGCATGCGGCTCCTGATCTATATGGTGCAGGAAAGGTTCCACCCAGAGAAACATTCCATGAAGGGAGTCATAAGGAGTGGAATATTGATAACATGTCTGCTCATCAAATCAGACAAATTCTTGATCAGATGATTATTGAGTACAAACTAATGTGTGTTGAAGGGAAGAGTGAAATCGAAGCCTGTAAAACAATTATTCAATGTTTTACTGGCACTCTGGCTAGATGGTGGGAATTAGAATCCTCTCCTGCGTTGATTGAAAAAATGGAGAAAGAGATTCTAAAAGATGAGCAGGGTGATATCATGTTCAACCCTGATGGCACTGCACAAACAAACATGATTGGTGCCCTCACTGCACTAATCCAAGAACATTTCTGTGGTGCAGAATATGCTATCACAGATAAGAATGAGTTGTTACTGATGAATTTGAAGTGTAACAACATAAATCAGTATGAAGATTTTCACAGGGATTGGATACAAAGAATATTCTTGGTGAAGGATCCCAAGAATCTCCTGTGGAAACAAGTGTATCTTGCAGCTCTTCCATCCAAGTTGGTAGATATTCTAAAAATGGAAGAAGCTTTCCCATTGCCTATGGAAGTCTATGTGTGGGGAGACTTCTATGCAATTATTACTAAAGTTTTGATTTCTTTATGTACCAGATCTAAAATGCAAAAGTCTATTGACAAGTTGAACAGACTTCCTGGTACAAAGTCTTTTTGCAGCAGATATGGCATAACAGTGGATGATCCGTTAGTTCATCGCAGAAAGCACAAGAGGCAAGCCAAGAAGGCTTACAAAAGAAGTAAGTCTACTTACAGGATAAGCTCTAGCAAGAGAAGAGAGCTTCGCAGACCAAAAGAAAATAAAAGACCTAAGGCTAGAAAAGGGTATTATCGCTGGAAGCCTAATACTCACTATTACCAGCCCCATGATATTCGGCCCCGAGATGCCAAGCTTCATAAGTTGAGGGAAATTGAGTGTTGGTTGTGTGGTGAAAAGGGACATACTTCTAATCTGTGTCCTACTGCCTTAGAGTCAAAAAGAGGTCTAGGGAAAAAGTCTGCCAAATATGCTAAAAATAAACAAGCCTCTACCTCCCAGCCGCAGACCTCTGTTAAAAGAGATCCCGATGCCTGTGCATATTGCCACTCCACTTCTCATCGTATTTCTGAATGCCCATCCTATGCCCAGCGTCATCTGTCTATCCAACAACATGCCATACATTCTGGTAGTTCATCTTCCTCATCCGATGACTATTCTTCCTCCTCTTCCGAAGAACAAGTCAATATGTATTGTCACTGTTCAGACCCAAACGCCTGTCGTTGTTCTGACTCTGAGTCTGATTCCTCTTCCTATTCTTCTGCTGTAGAGGACCCGCCTCATGTTTTCATGGCCCAACTTGATGATGATCTTAAGATCTTTGCTCAGATCCGTGCCATGGATGAAGGAGACCTCAAAAATGCTCTCCTTGGTGCTTATATGAAAAATCTTCCTGGGACGTCTAGCTCTTCCAGTTCTTCTAAGAAGCCTAATTTTGTTGAAGCTTCTTATGAAAGAAATACTAAAACGTATCTCCAACATAATAGCAAAGCTCGTACACTCACTTTGGGGGAGGTGAGTAAGGAGATACATGACCTCAAATCTGAAATTCGCAGCATGAAAAATGAAATTTCTGCCCTGAAAGCACAAGCACACCAGTCTGCTTCCTCATCAGTGCCTGTTTCAGGAAAACAGACAAACTATACGCTGCATTCTAGCCCAAAAACTGAAGTCCAATTTGCCACAGGCAAATTCGATCCCTCAATGGGTTTCAGTGAGATCGGGGATATGCAAGTCCTCGCAGTCCAATACCAGTAGCACCATGTCCAAGTAAATCTCTGTGTAGCTGGTCATGTTTACAATGTCATTGCCCTAATAGATTCCGGATCTGACATAAACTTGGTTTCCAAACATGTAATCCCATCCAAATACTGGACTACAGCCGAAAAAGAAGTCATGGGATTAGGAACCAAACAGTTAAAGTTTGAAGTTGCTAAAGCTACTGTTTGCTTTGATTCAAAGTGTGTAAAGCTTTCCTTTGCAGTCTCAGAAATTCCAGTTGACTGTATCTTAGGAAATGTGTTTTTAGCAGCAGTAGAGCCCCATGGGTCATATAGATTTCCTGATGGTTCTGCAGGATATTTTATTACAATTTCTGGTTATAGAATTGAACTGCCATATATATCTAGAACCAGAATTTCACCCATGGTCCAGATAATGAAAGAAAAAGAGAGAAAACTTCAGACAGCTGAGAAAAGTCTGGTTGAACTCAAAGATCACAAAGAAACAATCAAAGTTGAAGAACAACTGAGTTCTCCAGACATTCAGAGAAAAATTGCAGAGATCCAGAAAGAGTTTGAAGAGACGTGCTGCTCAGAAGAGCCAAATGCCTTTTGGCATAGAAAGCAGTACATCATTGAGTTACCTTACAAGGAAGGTTACACTTGCAGACCTTGTAAGTCAAGAGCTATTCCTATGTCTGTTGAGCACAGACAACACTGCCAGAAGGAGATTGAACACCTTCTGCAGAAGAAGCTCATCAGAGAATCTAGCAGCCCTTGGAACTGCTATGGGTTCTATGTAAATAAAAGAAGTGAACAAGTCAGAGGAGTCCCAAGAATGGAAATTGCAGCATACAAAATGGAAATTAATTTTGAGTATAGAAATTTTTTAATTTGTTTGTTTTCTTTAATAATTTAAATAACTAAAAAGCTTAGAGAATCTAGGTTAAATAACTAAAGTTAATTATTTTAAGATTTGGAATTTCTTAAGAATTTGATTAGAAATTTTTTAAAAATTGGAAACTAAAAAGAAATTAAAATTTTGATTAGAAATTTTTTAAGGATTAGAAACTAGTACGTGAAATGGAAATTGCAGCACACACAAAATGGAAATTAATTTTGAGTATAGAAAATTTTTAATTTGATTTTTTCTTTAATAATTTTAAAAGCTAAAAAGCTTAGAGAATCATGAAAGAAAATCTTGAATTTGAAATTTTGAAGTTGTTTTTTATGTAGATTGTTTAGAAATTTTTTAATTTAATTGTTTTCTTTAATAATTTAAAAAGCTAAAGAGCTTAGAGAATCTGGGTTAAGCTCTTATGGTCGGAATTGTGTGGAAGCCCTTTTCAAATGAGTAACAGGAAGCCTCCACTTCCAACTCTGGAAGCGAAGGATTACAGTGACAAAGTGGATGTGTGGAGTGAAGGGGTGATCAGGTATATAATGGGGAGTGGTATTTTTTTCTTTTGCTTCATATTTTTCTTACTATTATATTTTTTCTTTTGCTTCATATTTTACAGCTGTAGATAAATTGGTTGAAACATAAATGCAGGTACAAATGGCAAAGGATAGAGTTGGGCATGTCTGGTACGAGAATATAGAATCCTCAAACATAATTCCTTCACTAGTTTCTCCAAGCAACACAAATCTCAATCTGATTTTATTTATAATTAGTTGAACTATTGAAGGCAATAGTGGGTCATATTCAAATAACTAGACACCGACAAAGTGGACAAACAAATTGCAACAACTGAAATTAAAGTTACTGGATCACATGGTTGTGTTTATCTTCTTCAACTATTTATGAATGTAGGCTACATTAAGGGTACTGAGTATAGAGTGCAAAATGATATCGCGAATAATTAATAGTCTTCAGTGTTATATTACCTTTATCAGTAATGTTGTCCCTCACATTCCATAGTAAATTTGAAAACAAAACCTACAATTTTAAAATGTGTTTACATTGTCATAGTATTCGTTGTCAAAGCTATAAAATTAGTTCAATTATATAAATTAAAATAAGTATTTACATATATCATATAAATTAAAGTTAATTATTTTAAGATTTGGAATTTTTTAAGAATTTGATTAGATTTATTTTTTTTAAATATGTTAATATACCTATATTATTTTTAAATACATAAATAAATTTATTTACGATTAAAAAATATTTAAACATGTAAAATTCATAAATTTATATGTAATTTCAACAAAAAAATTCAAATTTAACAACCTCCCAAACATAAATAAATTAACTACAGCATAACAAGCACCCATTGATTCAAGTATAATTTGCGTTCCATGTAAATTTATGGTGTTGGACAGGTCAAGTAGCGTTTGATTCATTTATAATTTGTCTCTAGTATTCGGATTTGGATTCAATTCATCGAAGAAGGAAAAAAAAAAAAAAATCAATATCTGAAAATTTTAGAAATTAGTAAATTCAAATGTCAATTCCACTGTAAATTCAAATGTTATGTGAAAATTTTAGAAATTAGTAAATTCAAATGTCAATTCCACTCAATATCTGAAAATTTTAGAAATTAGTAAATTCAAATGTCAATTTTGGGACGCGCCCAATTAATATATTTTGGTGATAATTCATTCGGGATGCATAACCACAAGACAAAATTGCTACTTCAAGCACAACAATGAAAGACAAATCTTCCCAAACCTTGACGAGATGAACTACCTTCTTCATCTTTGCACCTTTAGGAGCAACTGCTAGTTATAAAAGAAAAACATTCATAGGATTTCATACGTAAAATTATTTTTGTAAGAAAAGATTTTTCTTTTAATAAGTTAGATAATTTGTATTTTTTGGATTGTGTTTCAAGTTATATATAGTGTAACAATGTTTTTAGAAATTTAAATTTTAATTAAATTTTGATAGAAATTTTAGAAAATTAAAGTTGAATCATGATCCATGTTATGTGTATGGTGAAATGATGCTTAGGGTTTTGTCCAAATTTGAATCAAATGAGAGTCTTAAAAAAATGGATTAGAGTTATGGATTAATAAAAACTTTGACTTTCTATTTGATTGGATTACAACCACGATAAGGAAGTTTGCTACGAAATAAGTTAGTTCCCTTATTGCTTGGCATTTCTTTAATATTAAGTTGGTTAGGTATTCTCTCTGATATTAATCATATGAAATTCATTAACTTTAGTCCAAAATCTTGAGGTTTATTAGACCCAATAAATCTAGTCTTTCAAGAGATAAGTATGTTATATTAGATTGTCTTGATGATAGTGCTAACTTAATGTTGGAAAAGGCACTACCATGGTCTTACTTGGAACAATAAACTAACGCTAAATGATGGATATCCTTTCTGATAACACTTTGAACCATAAACCCATTAATTTGATCCCTAAAATGATAATTATTGTTATAAATACCTCTTCCCTAAATCCAAATACCAAAAACTTGATTACTTTCTTGAAACCCCATAACATATGATTAATGCAAAATCCGTAAAAGGGAAATCTTCTTTCAACCAATGATTAATTCAATATATTCACCTACCTATTATTTTACTAATGATTCAGCCAAAACACTTCAACTTTTAGTTTAACATACTTCCTCTTCCATAAAAGATTCCTTAAATTTTGTCATTAAAATTCAAGGTATCCATATTGATGTCTATGACCACCAAGTCAATTTCAATTGTTCTTATCTATTCATCAAAAACTCAGTTGAAGAGACAATTAACATCACATGTCCAATTTCATGGACCCCAATACCACAAGCCTCGTCAAATTTTCCTTCTAATAAAATAGGTAAATGCTACAATGAAACAAAAGACATCATTATGGGTTGCCCATTATCCTCATTATATGGATCTCTTTGACCAACAAGTCAATTTTGATATTATTTATGTATTCGACAAATTCATGGCTAAATAGATGATTAACATCATATCCAATCTCATGGAACTTGGTATTAGAAGCTTGGTACATATGTAAGTCTACAATGAAACAAAAAGCATTGTTATGGGCTCCCAATTATACCTTGTTATATCTAATTTATGTATGGAACATTTTGAAAATGGGGCCCTGCACAACTACCCCTTAAACTAAAATATTGATATAATTTGTTAATGATATCTATGTAATTTGGTTTCACAATGAGAGCAATATTAACCAAATTTTCAGTCATCTTAATAATGTATTCTTGATCATTTTATACAATAGAAAACCAAAATGTCAAGCACTTTTATTTCCTTAATGTCCCCATTACCAAAGAAATAGATAGTGCCTTCCCACAGAGTCTATGGGAAGAAAACACATGTAGTGATCCTAATTACACCACCACCCTACCTAAAATGTAATGATCCTTAACATCTTAGTCACTAGGACTCTCCATATATTAGTTAAAAACCACGTAGAACTCAAAGAAATTCATTTCTGAATAGACCTCGATAGGAATGACTACTTCAACACTTAGGTTAACAATGGTTTTTACAAATTAAGCCAATTGAGTGCTCATCAATCTTTGAGTCCTAAACCACTAGAATGTCCCATAAGTATCACTCTTTAAGAATCTTATATACTACATCATTGCATACAAAGTTTGGGGGTGGGGGACCTTTGCGGGGATGATATTTATTTATTTTTCAATATTAATTTTGGTATAATGGTAACTAATGTGCTTATAGGACTTTAGAGTTATAAAAGAGAGAATTTGGTTTTTATTATTAATTCAAATTCCAGCATGAGGAGTTAGCTCAATTGATTGTTGTTAATGTTGTTGGGCATTCGACTAATTTTGTGCCAACATGTGCTTAATTTGAATCCCCCTAAGTGAGGTTCACTAGTCTATGATGACAAGTTTTCTAGAGATGTCATCTAGGAATGTGGAGAGGAATTCCTCGAATTTTCACACTTCTATACATCAAACTTTTTTAAAACAATGATTTAGTAATGAAAGTTAATAAACCTTGAGTTTCAAGGTACTTACTTGTATTGTTTAACAAATAATAGAAGATTAGGAAAAGAGATGGATTTACTCTATAATGAAAACATTGAATCCACTAAACTATGTAGTTCACTCCATTGAAATCAATCATACATTGTTATTACAACGCTTACCAAATAATAGCACCTATGAAGGCAAACATTGCATATCTAGTTGTTTAAGTAAAATTGAATTCAAATTTTGTTGATGATGAGTTTTTTTGGCCAAAATATTGAGTAAGATTCGAGGTAGTAGGATTTTGTTCACGTTGAACAAGACTATTTCACTACTTGAATTGTGAAACATTAATTGCAGAGGGATGTCATTCAATGGTTATTAGACAAGAATTTTACTTTGAGCAAACCTGAAACTTAAATTTTAATTATGTGGAAATTTCAAATCGTTGAGCAAAATATTAGTTTGTGAGAGAAAGAAAAAACTTTAAGATAAAGGAAAAGATAAAAAACTTATGGAAAGTTTGGGGATGACCTTAATACTCTTTATTAATTGCAGGAAAAAATTTAGTTTTCATGAATGAACTTTATGTAGCATCCCCCTATCCACCCATGCTTATTGTAATGTGATTGTAATGCCAACGTGGAAGGAGATTACTGGCTGGACCTCTGATTAAACATATAATAATAATTATTAATTAATTAACAAGAGTGAAGGTTGGAAAACTTGCTTACTCACCTAATTTACCTAAAGTCAATTTAATGCCTGAAGCCTACTTGTCCACTTCTCTTGCTTGAAAATCCACAACCCATACCAACGAAATAAATGGCAAGATTGCTTGTACGTACACTTGGTAGGCTAGTTTTATGACAGGTGTTATGCGATGTAATTAGACCTGAACTGAAGAAGGAAGAGTTCATTGACGAGCATTATGAGTAAAGAAGTGGAATAGTGACCTCACTCAAAGAGGGAGGAGGTGGCATAACTAATTGAACTCCCTCCTAACAAATGAAGGGACATGATTGGACTAGGCAGTACAAAGGTGCAAGCAATGCCATTTCTTGGGGATCTTGCTCGGATATGGAGAGGAGAGGACGAACTAAAGATCCAAAGTTGGGCTCAGGTAGCTGAGAAGTTGCAAGAAAGAGAGCATATGGGTGTGCTAGATGCTCTACGATTGAGAGTGCTCACACTTGGTTGGGTCGTATTTCCCTTTTTTATGCTTACTAGTGAACTAATAGCCTATTCTTCCTCGCCTGGTTAATCATCCATGTGTGATCTAGGTGGATATATATGGCCACCCACCTATTCCACTTGGATCACAACATAGTTTCCTAGTTTGCAACATACTTTCCTATTATGCAGTTTTCTATATTTGGCAGTTTTCAGATCCTAAACTTCTAGAGTCGTTTTGAGGCCCTAAACAACATTTTTTGGGGTAATAGACCGCCACCAATCATAGACTGCATCAACAATTAAATTTTTTTCTCATTGGATAAACCTTTCCAACGGAATATTGTGTGCGCCAAATGGAGATCACATGCCAAAGTTACGACCCCAGGAAGTTGACGTTCTAACTTACCCCAATGGGGCCCATAAGTCTTTGGTGTTTCATCTACTAGGGTTATGGTTTTGGATGTTTAGGGTTTATCATTGTCTCTTCATGATAATAAAGCCTATGATCCACATTGTAACATAGTTTAGGAAGGTGAGTAATTGTCACATCTCTTCTTAGAGATAAGCGACCATCGTTTGAGCTAGTTTTCTTTCATTACACTTTTATACAATTTTCAACATTTTTCATTATTTAATTGAAGTAAAGTTTCATTGTATCTCTGTGTTTTTGGTTAGTAATATGTATTTCATTACATTCCATTTATAAACTCGGATCAGTGGTATCAGAGCATTATGCTCTTTCTCTGTTTTTTGTGCATGTCCCCCAACAAGGTCGAGGTATAAGGAGTTGGGACCCTAACTATTTAAGCCTTTGCAAGACCGTCCTCGCCAACCTCGACGGCCTCCCATGGCAGAAGAAAATAAAGATGAGGGAGTAGGATATCATATCAAATTGTTGCTCGAAGCAGTTCTTGAGCGACAAAGGAACGAGATGATGGATAATTTGTCCCAGATCCATAGGTGATGCATCTTCATCAAGTGGCCACTTTGGAGGCACCTCCCCCTTTAAGGTACAAATTAATGTTGATATTCCTGTATTTGAATGCAAGATAGATGCAAATGCTCTAAACAAGTGGTTAAATCTGCGAGGAGGGTACTTCTCAATCCACAAATTTCTAACAAGGAAAAGATTACCTTCTCACTCCTTAAGGTTGCTCCCCATGTCAAGGATTGGTGGCAAACTTACTATGGTTAAGGAGGAATCCCTACTATTTGTAGTCATATCCTCTTGGGACTCTTTTAGAGATGTTGTTAAGGAATAATATTACCTTAATAGAAGTTATGAAGACTAGTACATGAGATGGACCACACTATGACAAGAAAGGGACCGAGTAGTGCCATATTTCACAAATATCTTTCATACCTTGTGCACCAAGTTGGGCATCAAAGACTCTCAACGACAGTTGGTGCTCAAGTACCATGGTTGTTTGAACAGGTACATCCAGACAAAAATGGAGTTCCTAGGCATCTCGTTGCTCGGTGCATCATACAAATATGTTGTCAAAATTGAGCAAAAATTTGAACAAAAGAAGCGAGACTTTGGATTTTCAAACCCTTCACAGCAGGAGTAGGGAAAGGGCTACTGAAAACTATAAAACAAAGGACAAACCCATGGTGGACCAACCAAGTACAACTCGTTGAAGCTTCAAACAAAGAATCGAACTAGGAAGACAAAGAAAGACACAAGAAAGTGGTGTGAGTTCCAAAAGAGCCTATTCATAACACCAATGAATGTCGCTCAAAGCACTCGTTGGTAGCATTCAGAGACCCTTGCTTGAACATCAATTTTTTTTGGCCTCTTTTCAAATGCATGCTTAGTTTCTCTATAATATTTATTTTGTCTCTCATTTGTGTAGTTGTTGGGATAAAAGAACTTGAACATGACACTTGTTTTTTCATTAGGAAATCTCATGTCAAAGTTCATTAATTTGTTTATTTTTTCTACCAAACTCCACTTGTGCAATCTTGAATAAGCTTGAAATATTACAGATCAAGATATCATTATCTTCTTGTAAAGAGTTGTTATGCTTTTGCAATGTCATAATTTCATCTGCATCTCCACTCCCTATAATATTTTGTGGATAGTCTGAGAGGGAATATGGAAAAATGTTGACCTTTTAGTTCTTTTCTACTGCTGGTAAGCCTTCCATTGCCACGTCGCGGCCTTGACTTTGATGTACTGAAGATCCATGCACACCTACGGTTATTTATGCCATTTAAAATCCTCAAGAGTTCATATAAAAAGAGCCTATTAATTCGATGGCTAGATTAACTCTAAATTTCTAGGTTAGGAATGTTTGATAACTTCTCATAATGTGAATTTCATTCAAACAATTTTTATTTTTATTTTTGTGGAAGTCCTACTCTTGATCTGTAAGAATCACTTCATGAATTTTATGCATAAATCTTGAATTTCTCTATGATTGTCCTTTGATTGATACTTACACCTAAGTTGACTATCTCCATTGTAATGGAAAATGGATTCTATGGTAACTTAAAGAAGAGTCAAATGCACTTACAAGTCTTCAAAAGGTTGAGGGAGGAGTATATCCTAGAAACACTAGTATGGTTCGTATAGGTGGTGTTGTTGTTGAATATTTTAACTCTAGACAGGTCTTGTAATAAGATAAAATCGCGGTCTCCCCTTTCATCAATTACAGTTGTAAGACTCTACATATAATTTTTGTTCCTTAAATCTTCACAAAAAAAATTCAATTCAAAGAGCCATTCAAGTATTGGCTCATTATTTCACTTGTGCGAACCCTCTAAGAGATTGTAATGCCGCAAATGAAATGTGTTCAACTAATCTCTTTGAATCTTTGTTATCTCTAAATATTTGTTTGCCTTGATTTTTTCTCGTTGAAGATTGATAAATGAATATTTGTGTCTTTTTCTTCTTCAATACTAACTTTCTTGTTGAATATATTGTGCAGATAGTGCTTGTTGTTCTTTGATTATAGCTTTCTTTAAACAATTTTTTTAAGACATTTTAGGAACTACTCCCCCCTGATATGTTGCTTCTTTAACATTGTTATAAAAAATATTCTTCATTTATTTCATGAGAAACTCCCCCTACAATTAGGCTGGCTTCACTTTATCATTGAAGTCACAAGCTGCTCTTTTTTCTTCCTCTTCCATACTTGAGTAGTTAGTTTTATTTTGTTTGCATTTCTCTTTGAGTGATTGTTTGATTTGTTTGGAGTGACCTCCATCTCCTGTCTAGAGCTCTTTAGGGTATATAACAACTTGCAATATTTGCTCGTATGGCCAAGATTGCTACACAAATAGCATTTTATATTACCCGCAAATGGAACAAATGGTGTGTGCTTCCTTGATTCACTTATATTTTTCTTTACATACATTTTGAATTCAATAAATTTATGTCCAAATTCAATGCACATATAACAGTAACCATAAAAATATTGTGTGTACCTAGTTGCTAATAGTCTTCTTTGTTTGCTTGTTTGATGGAAATTCATTGTCTTCTGCACCTTTTGTTGACTATTCTTGATTTTATTTCTCTTATACTTTGCTGCTACATGTCCAGGTTCATGGAAATGGCACCATGATACATATTTCCTCCTTTTAAATCTTACATGCTTTCTAACCTCATGTTTATGAGCAAGATGCATCCTTGCAAGATAGACATTCTTTTGTGTTTGGTTTTTCTGCCTATTTTTATTTGTTTCCTTACTAATCATGTTGCTAATACCTTCTTCTACAAGTCTTTTCAGGGCTGCTTTATTTTCTTTCGTGGTTTCATTTGAGTTTCTACTATTTTCTTATGAGTTCTTCATGGATACAATCTTCCTCTTCTGGCCTTATATACAATGTTTTCCTTTCATTTAGCTCACTTCTAGTGGAGACAATCTCATCCTCTAATCTTTCACATTGTACATTTTTCTCCTTCAACTTTAACTATTCATCATATTTTCTATTCTCTTTGCCTCTTCAAGTTGTGTCTTCATATTAACAATTTCTTCCTTATACTCATGCTCTCTCTCATTGCATATTTGTACATGTTTTTTTAGTTATTTTATCTCTTATTCCAATCTGTATATTTCAACCAATGTCGAGTCAAGATTAGCTTGTTCTTCAGCTAACTTTTCTTCATGGAAATCGGGTTCATTCACACTAGCACTTTCCTTTTGACATGCCTTTTTCTTCTTCCTCTTTCTTAATTTTTCTGCATTGCTGCAACTAGTCTCCCCTTCATGAATGAGTTGGAATCTATCCGAGATTTCTTTTGTAGAATTTAAATCTATTACTATATCAAAATCCTTACTATGAATATCTTTATACATTGCACATTTTTCCTTAGAATTTGTTGGCTTTAGGGGTCATAACCCAGGTTCATATTTTATCCTGCAACCAACAAACCCTCCAACTACTGGCCCTTTCAGCAATGACTTGCTTGCACATATCAAAGTCTCACCCGAAGCAGTATGGGGGGGTGTTGGAACCAGGTTTTTGCATCCTGAGGAAGAAAGTAATGTGGTGGCCCTAAGCAGGCTGATTACAAAACTTATATAGATCGGAAACAAGTGCGCGCAAATATAGAAATATACTTATCATATCGACCAATTGCAGACACAGGTAATGCATAAACAGATAGATCATAGATCGGCTTCGTCGCAGATATATAAGAATAGAACCAAATCTATGTAATGCACGATAACTTAAGAAAATTTATCCATGTATTCAACCATCAATGTATATTCATGCATCAATAACATATCCACTCACACATATACAAATAAGCATAACAGAAGTGAAGCGATCTCAATGCAATAACAAAATATACTCAGATAACACAATGTGTCGCCAAAACCAGTCTCTATATTAGATTCCGACAGTTTAGTACAATAGACTTTTCCCTTACAATTACCCTTCCACGCACACAGCCAGCGGAGTCCGCACACAGCCAGGACTAGGTCTCTATGCACACAGCCAGCATGAGCCTTTCTACCCAAACCCAGACTTACAAAATTGTATCGCAGACGCATAAACGTACTTAGATCAAAAAATGAATGACCACTTCCTTAGAGTTAGTCTATCTATTTATATCCATCTTAGTGTGCAAATACTATGGTCTCAAACCATGGTTTGTAGTGTGCAAATACTATGGTCTCAAACCATGGTTCGAGGCCCATAGTTTACCCTTATAACCCAATTACCTAAAATAGGGATGTCGACTCGCCCCAAAGCCCCTTGACCTTTTCACGTAGCATGCATATGCAAAAACATATATAAAAATATATCCAAAAATGTACCCCAGGGGATCTCGCTCCAACAGGCCCCCAATACAAACCTGTGACTCGTCCCAAGTCACTGTGGGGTTTGCTCCTTCATCTTGGCTTGGAGCGCAATGACATAAGATTTGAGTGGCAACACCATGTCCATAATCTGCACAACATCACCCTGCGCTTCAATTACCAACTTCTTTGTAGTGGGCCCTTCAGTGGCCAATTCAATGCTTCTCTGTGTTTGTTGAATGGCCTTCAATGTGATATCCAATGTCTGTGACAACTGTAGAGCCTCCTCGGCCTAGGATTGCATTCTTTCCTCAAGCAAATGTTCTTTCCGGTGCAGGTCCTCGATTTCTTTTTTAATTACTCGTCCCTCCTGTAGGTGGACAGGGCGCTGTGTAAGAAAGAGAGTAGGCTCTGCCATCCTAATATCAGTGAATTGTTTCTCCTTGACGCGCAACTCATTGTGCAACTGTTGTACCACAGGGTCATTCTGAATTGAAGTCCATACACCCATGACCTCATCCAAAATCTAATCAACTATGTGACTGCGACAACGATACTATCAGTGGTCTACTTTACTTCGGCAGCCCTCTTTACTCAGACTTCTGGCGGGGTTTCTGGCTGTAATTTCATCTGTAAGTCAGCAATCTGTTTCTCAAATTCAGCTCGAACCTTTTGGAATTCTGCGCGCGAGGCCTTCAATGCAATAGTTAGTCCTTCTAACTTCTCTTCTGGGGCATCTGTGGTAATGACTGTTGGTACTTCGTTGCAGACTTCGTTGATTTTCTCTTCGAGCGTAGCGTGCTGAGCCTCGGCTGTGCGGCATGCTTCCTCTGCAGTCTGTTGTTTCTGATATGCTTCGGTAGCCTACTGCTGCAATTCAACTTTAGTGGTGTGGGCATGGGATTCGCAGAATTGGATCTCATCCATAATCATACTCTGTAGCAAATGCAATTTTCCTGCAGGAAAAACAGATAAGTTAATATTAATATCTCTGCGACCTCTTAGCTGCGCACGCCGACCGACTGATTCAACATGAATGGTCGGCTCATGAATTTGAATCAGATGACTATCTCCAGTCGCAGGTAGAACTATATTAAGCGGTTGCATGCTAGTTTCAGGCACGCTCACTTGTGCAATGCTCACCTGAATCATGCTCGCTTGAATTTTCAATTCCTAGATGCCAACCTGAACCCCTTCGAGAGCAGCCATGTACTAAGTTTCCATGTTTGTCCATTTTTCCTTTGTGACTGTCGTGACCGTGTTTTCTATTTCCTTGAAGTCATCTTCGGTCAAGGTTAGCTCTTCTTTTCCGGTGGCCTTAGAGCCCTTTTGTTTCTTCCTTGATCCTCTTGTGGCCTAAGAACCGCGCTTCATGCCTTTGGAAGTCTGCGCTTCCACCTACTCCTCTATTTCTTTGGGCGTGACACCATTCTTCTCAGGTGCAGTGCCATTTTCCAAATCAAATATCTTGTCGGTGGTAGTTAGCGTGGCCTCTTTATCTATGGTCTTCTCGGTTGTCTAGGTACTAGTGCTGGGCTTGGTATGTGTCTTAGGAATAGATGTCTATGCACCTGGATCCAACCACGCTAGCGTCCACTCTGCAGTGATGCGCAACAAATCGTCCACAGTGACGAGATAGGGCAACTCATACCACACTCCTTCAATTGCGCCCTTCGCGCGAATGTGCATGTTGTGGAAGGTCACCTTAAAATATGTTATCATTTTGTACTGCTCATACAAAGTCAGAGACAATCTCAGTTTTGATTGTAAATCTTGGAAGAGCAAGGCATCAAAAAACACCCAAAATATCTTATTCTCCATGATGCACGCGGGGATGGAAGAATTCCACAGTGTAGCATACAACGCGGCTTTGTACATGTGCGACTCAATCTCAGGAAACTTCATTTCCTTTGGTGTCTTCCAACCAATAAGGGCGATCAACAACAAGAGCCAAGCGTAATAGAAATTCTTGCCATCCTCTTGTGCTTCGCACACATTCTCCAAAAACTCTTTGCATAGATATTGATACCAGTTGTAAATTACTCCCTTTTAGCACTATCCCGCAAGAGCAATTACTTGCGCAGGAACATCCTTACACTAAATGAAAAGACCCTCTAGCAAAGGTTATAAAGGAGGTTTTTAGTGTTATAAAATTGGCCAAAATTATCAAAAACACATTTGCTATAACATCCGTTTACGGTTACAGAGGTTTTGGTGGAGCTTTTAACGGAATTTCAACACAACTAAAAAAACTGGGCGGCCGGAGGTTATTACGGATGTTTTTTCATCAATGCGCTACTAAGGTGTCAACGCACCGGTGCATGTCATCTACAAGGTGGCCTGGGGCGGTCGAAGGTGCATGCATCGGGCCGTCAAGGTATAAAACCGCACCGGAGCGCAATGTTGGTGATACAATGCACGGGGCCGTTCTAATTGGTCTTGGGATTTGTGCGGTGCCCATAGGTCGCCTCAACGCATCGGTACGTCGAGTTATAGAAACGCACCGGTGTGCAGTATCAGACATATGCACCGTTTTTTCTAATTCGTATTGGTATTTGTGCAGTTCCCATAGGTCGTACAAATACCCCAGTGCGTAGACACACATAAACGCACTGGTGCACAGTATCGCACAAATGCGCCGAGATTTATAATTGGTATTGTTATTTGTGTAGTGCCTATATGTCGTATAAATGCACCAATGCACTGTATCATACAAACACAATGGTGTACAGTAACTGACACGCACCAGTGTTCATTTTGTATTTTTTAGAAACATCGACTTGTGACAGTGCAATTATTGTGATTTTTAAAAATTCATTATTCATCAAAAGTCGACACATCTTATAACAATATTCATATTAATTAAATTTTTATTAATGCGTTTGAATGTGATGTTTGGATTAATTTGTTATATCATATCATAATTATTATGATTTTTTAAAATTCATTATTCATTAAAAGACGACACATATCTTATAACAGTATTCATATGAATTAATTTTTTATTAGTGCATTTGAATGTGATGTTTGGATTAATTTGTTATATCATATCATCAAATTTCACATGTGATCCAGGTGGATATTGGTGGCCACCCGCCTATTCCACTTGGGCCCCCACCATTGTCTCTTTCAGTTTTTCAGTTTCGGCATAACTTACTATTTTTAGCAGATTTTCGGGTCCTGAACTTCCGGAGCCGTTTTGAGGCCCTAAACGACGTTTTTTGGGCATCGCGCCTCCAGCGAATATCATTCCATTTTGGAATGATATTCATGGCGAAAGTTGTAGTCCTCGGATAGAGCTTTCTAATGATGTATCATGAGCGTCAAACGGAGACAGTATGCCAAAGTTACGTCCCTGGGAAGTTGAAACACCAATTTACCCAAACGGGGCCCATAGTTTTGGCGCTTCATCTCCTAGGGTTAGGTTTTGGATGTTTAGGGTTCTCCATTGTTTCTCAATAATAAATAGGCCCTCAAGCCTCATTGTAACTTAGTTCAGAGGCCTGTAGCCGCCACATCTCTCCTCAGAGATAGCTACCAGCGCCCTAGCTAGTTTTATTTCCATTCTGTCTGTAAGCAAATTTCAGTTATTTGATATTAATGAAATGAAGTGTTATTTCCGCTGCATATTTGTATTTATGGTTATATGTTTATTCTGTTGTGTTCCTGCATAAGTCCGGATCAACATGTCTTCATTATAATATTTAATCATCCATAAATTTAATCAGTGGTGTTCCATTTCACAGCGACAATGGAGAATGCAATAGAATAAATTAAAACATATTATATATATGATAGTCTTTGTCATACAAAATGGGACAGTGATTGGTATCCCTTTGTGTTTCAATTGGGACACTATGTCCATTACATTAAACAAAATGTCTGATTTCACAGACAAATATTTCAAAAAATACAACGCCTTATTTTGATATCCAAACATAGTGATCATCATTCTTCGCTTGAACTGTTGTCACTGCTAGAGCTACTTCCATGACTTGGGTTATTTTTAGGAATGTTTTGTTCACGGTGTTTATTATTTTCTTCTTCTTCACCTTCCATCTACAAACACAAAAATAAATTGTAATGAGTGTATATACATTGGTGAGAATAATGAAAATTGCAATGTTAAATAATATACATCAATGTAAATTGAAAAGAAATGATGTACCATAGCAACAATTGACTCATGAACTATACACATTCTTTCAAAACCATGTAGTATGCCATCTTTCGAGATTTCATCTGTTGGCATAATTCCATACTTTGTTTCCTGCAAGTTTTATACCCCATAACAAATCATATATTTAATATAAAAGATTTTTTTGTTCTATTAATTATAGACGGAGCTAAGTAAAACAAGATCGATAGATGCTTACAAATTCCACAATTAATTTCTGATATTCCAACATATACTCACAACCGATATTTAACCCAATGTCAATCAGTTCGTCTGATGGTTCTTCTTTGTATTTTAGCACCTGTTCGAAGACATTCAATGATGATTTTTGTAAAACAACTTAAAAAATACAAGAATGAAATCTAGTTAAGTTGTTATAATGAAGTAACAATTACTCACAAACTTACCTATCAACCATTTTCTTCCTTGTCGTCCTATTTTATGTGCTAAATGGGTTCCATTTTCTTCCCACAATTTTTTTTTTTTTTTTTTTTTTTTTTTTTTTTCTGCAAGAAAATACTTGAAAATTAATATTTAATGCTAAATTGTTTATTTATTGTACCTAATGATCAAAAAATTCAATGATTACATATTACATTTGAAGCACATTGTTGTTGAGATGGCTCCTCTTACGATGCAATTTTGTCCATTTCTTTAACCATCTTCTTGTACACCTTTTTGGACATTCCTACTGGCATATTTATGATATTAGTTCGTTCATCTTTTGAGATTTTTATAATCTTCCTGAAAATGCAACATGACAATAAACTAATTAATTTGTATATTGATATATGAAAAATAAATATAACAAAAGTGATATTTATAAATAGTTCTAGACAAACATTTAAAGAAATATTACTTTTTCATTCATTCTTTTTTGTTGTTGTACGTTTTTGCTATTAAAAGTCTGACATGTCTCATTGACCAATTCCGTGGAAACTCTTCCTGTAGTTTAGATAAAATTTGGTTCTTGGAATCATTGGAATGATTTTTGTATTGTAAGTGGAAACAACGTCTATACATTCGTTCCACTAGATCCCTCAAACTTTTGTAAAAGTTTTTCCCCTTTCGTTAACCTCCAGCACTACTCCAGATGAGCTAAGGAGCAATTCATTTTCATTTGCATGTTCTATTTTTTTCTTTTCTTAGAACAACATTCCTTTTCTGAGTTGTTGGTCCCTGTAGAACATCAAACATATGTGAATTAATATATTGTTTGACACATGTTATCTAATAATTTTAAGTATATTATTAATGAAAATTAAAAAAAGAAACTCATATTGGATTGATAGTATTTTTTCATTCACCTGATTCATCCATTTGCAATTTTTCCATCAAGCTTTTATGCTCTTCTGGTCCTAGATCACAAATAATCTTATTGAGCTTCGTCATTTTGTGGCTCTGCATGATACATAGTAAACAATACATATTAGTTAAACTTACGTATAGTTAAAAAAATATATATTTTTTGTAAATAATTTACAAAGAACTTGCATTTTTTTTCTTCTTAATGTGTTATTAGTATTTTTGTTACTTGACTCTTGTTAATAATTTCTTTATCAATATGAAACCTGTACCATATCATTCATTAATATATTTTATAAATAAATTGTCAACTTTTCAGGCAAAAAAAATCTCAAGAAACAGGTGCGCCATTCATTGTGTACACACTGACATCGATGCGTAGTGGTCTTATAAACGCACCGCCAAAACAGTATAACATATCGTATGGTGCTTTGTGTCAACAAGGAGCACCAGTGCGTTACATGTTAACCACCGCACGGATTTATACAGACAAAATAATAAAAATCGTCCAGTGTTAATTTTTGTGGCATAAACGCCCTGCGCAAACAAGGGACCACCATACGGTGCTCTCTGTCAACCACGAGACCCGGTGCAGTGTGTTATATGTTACATGGTGCACCGATTAACACAATAAATAAAAAAAATTGCGAAACAACACGAGCGCGGTGTGCCATAATGAAATAGCGCACTGGTGCCCTATTTTACAGATGGTGCATTGATTAAAAAAAATTGTTTTTAATTTTTTTTATCACACAGTACTTCCGCGGTGCGCTGGGATAATCCAACGCATTGATGCGCTGAGATAATCCAGCGCACCAGTGTGCTAGGTTACGACGGGCGCACCGATAAAAAAAATTCTGATCTGGACCCCAACTCTCTCTTGTTGAATATTTTTATTTATTTATTTACTTTTCTCCCATTTTCCTCTTCTATTCTAGTCATTTTTATTCCCCTTGATATTTTCTTATATTTATTTATTTGTTTTATCGTTATTTTTATATTTATTTTATTATTTTTTATCCCTATGTTTCTTATTTAAATATCTAAATCTCTATCATAACCATTTTATATTATAGATTACATAAAACTTTTTATATATTATATTTTATTATAATATCTATTAATTAATCAATTTAAAATTTTTAATTAAAATTATTGAATTAACTAATTAACTAATCCATTAACGGCTAGTTTTTAAACGACTATATTTTTTTCAGCTAATAATGGGCAATGATGCATCCTCAATATTTATTCATTAAGATTGAATGGCTTCTTCACCTTGTTCTGAGAATGAACCACATTAGTTGGTTCGAAACGTCGACCAAATCCTAATAATGTGATTAATCGAAAAAGACATTTATCTATTCTTTGGATCACAAAAATCTCAGTTCTAACAAAAAAAATTATGTTTTTTTTTAAAGTCATGCAAGGGCTGACATGGATTGGGATCTAAATATGCAAGTCGTCATGTGGGTTGGATGTCTTAGGCCTATATATAGCAATACAAACCCTATAAATCTAAAATGAAAAGCCCTAATTCTGAAATGACAGAAACAGGGAGAAGAAATGACATAAACAAAAAGAATGTAGGGTTTAGGGTAAAAATGGATTTTTATTATTTTATTATTTTATTTTATTCTGAAAATGAAAAAGAAATTGATTTTTTTCTTACTGTGTAAAAAAAACTGCGGAAAAAGTTAAAAAAAAAACAATAAACTTTAATCATGAGATTGTTTGAAATTCTATGGTACAAGGTTTGAATCACTAGAGGTTTGGAATTCTGATTGTCTAAATACTTCTGTTTGAACGTATTTTGCTGCTCCACAGTGCTCTCGTGCTCTATTTCTCTAGGTATGTCTCCTGTAAATCTCTGGTTGAAAGTTTTTGTAAAAATAGTCAAATAATGAAAAGTGTTTAGTATTTAAAGAATTGTCTTATGAAATTAGATTTTCAAAAATATTTTGCCACCCATTTTTCAATTTACCGTTAAATAGAGTTGCGCTTTTTTTATTTGTGGTTATTCGTCACCGGTGCGTCACTTAATAGCACCGCACCAGTGCATCCGTTTATAACACGACATCGGTGCTCAATAACAAAAACACACGGGTGCGGTGATCTATACATTAGCACCGATAATAAGAAGTCCATTTTTAAGGCATCGAAATTACTTTTTAGGTGTGTGCACCAAAATTTATTGTTGATTTTGTTCAAATGCAGGGAGAAAATATTATAATTATATCAAATGGACAATTATTCAAAATCCAGCTCATTCCATAATATTTCTCAAAGTCCATCATGGAGTTCTCCCTATCCATCTCGAGACGTAATATTTACTTCAGATTTTATTTATATTTTCATTATCTAATTGAATTTATGTTTTTTATCCATGTCAATCATGCACAACTTAATTAAATTTATAATGTATAGAAATTTGTAGGTTCATGCAGATTAAGAATCGAGTTCAGATGCACAAAATATTCAAACATCACCAAAACGTTGGAAGCTCTTATCAGGAGCAACATACCGCAAGGCGCATTTGGTAGATGAAAATGGAAAACTGCTTCACCCTGCCAATTGTAACAATATTGCATCTTCTAGCCACAATCCTGGGACAATGATGGTAATAATTATAATTGTTTGGTATATTGATTAATGCAATTATTTCAACGTCAAACCAATTAATCATGTAATATTGTCAACGTGGTTACTAATTGATATCATATATTTTGTACTAATCATGTTCGAATATATATTTTTAAATTATTAGGATTCTAGTGATTATGAGCGACCTACCTACCATCTTCCATTGCACCCCACGACAATGTAAAATCGAGAGAAGACTGAATTAAGAGAAAAAATCAGAGAGGAACGATACCAAGAATGGTTGAATCAACCACCGATTCAATTCCCGCTACGTCCAGATTCACCAATTAGGAATGACTACAACAATAGTAGTTATTCACAAGCTGGCAATGGAGGCAATCAAATAGAGGTTGGTATGGATGATTACTTAAGGGATACGACTTCCATGGAGACAATGTTGTTAGATGCATTCCAAAACGATGATCAGCTAGGGGATGATGCTCATATCGCTGACACCTTTTTTGAAAGCCTTAAATTTGCTTCCACCACCCCTCTCTTTGGACCTAACGGTCAGTAAAAGTCTACCCATTTGGGACAATGATGTTACTGTACAACTTGAAATCAAATTTTGGCTTGTTGAATGCATGTTTCTCGGAAATTTTGAGGTAAGTTACCATAAAGTCCTCCCTTATATAAACTTGAGAAATATAATTAGTACACAATGAACATTAGAAATGGTAAATTTTATGAACGTTAATAATTACATCGATATTAATGTACATTTATTAATATATTTTTCCATGATCACCAACTATAGGTTATTCAAAGATAAGGTTCTTCCAAGTGATAATGTCTTGCCCGGTAGCTATGAAGAGGCAAAGAAATTGTTGAAAATGTTGGGTGTTGAGTACATATCATATCATGCATGTCAAAGTGATTGTATTCTATATAGAGGAGAATATGCAGACAAAGAGATATGTCCGAAATGTGGGCATGATAGGTATGATAAATAAAAAAAGAAGGCTAAATCACGTATTGGTCCTCCTTTTAAGATATTGAGGCACATGTCTATAATCCCAAGGATTCAAAGGGTATTTCGTTGCAAAGAATTAGCTATGTTACAGGGATGGCATGCCTCACACAGAAGTGATTTGGGAGTTATGTGAATCCCAACGGATTCAATAACCATGAAGCATATAGAGGATACATGGCCCGAAAAATTCAAGGATGAAGTACGAAGTCTACGACTCAGCATAGCCATGGATGGCATCAACCCATATTCCATTTAGAACACCAACTATTCTGTTTGGCCTATAGTAGTGATCAATAACAATATCCCCCCATGGTTGTCTGTGAAGAATGAACATCTTATGTTGGCTCTCATAGTCCCTGGTAGAAGACAAGTGAAGAATATGGATGTCTACTTACAACCACTGGTAGATGAATTGAAGGAATTATGGGATGGGATAAATGTATACAATGTATTAAGACCCATCACATTAGAGAAGAGTTTTACGTTGTATGGCATATGTGCTTACAGGACACATGATTATCCAGGCTTAGGAGTTTGCTCTAGTAAATTACATGTTTAATTTATTGCTTTGTTTATATACGTAACAATATTCTTTCACATATTAGTTATTTAATTCATTGTAATTTTTCTGATCTCCATGATATTCTTTAATGTGCCATGCGAATTAATTGTATACAATAATCTCACAGGTCTTGTAACAAAAGGGTAATTTGGATGTAAATGTTGTGGACCTTCTCTGAAAGCTAGATGGTCCAAGAATCTACGAAAGTCAGTGTATGATTGCTCCAGGGTATTCCTCCTAGAAGAACACCCTTACAGAAGAGCAACATTCGCTTTCAATGGTAAAGGAGAGAGAACCCAAAGACCTCCAATATTGACACCAACTGAATGGCTTAGAGCATATGAGAGAGAGAAGGATAATGAGTTCATAGAAATGTTCGATTCAAATGGGGAGCCGATGTTTGATGATCTAGAATTTTTCGACACCTATGTTGAGAAATTGCCAATTGGGATGAAAAGGAAATCTATCTTTTATAACCTTCCATATTGGGAGCATCTTAAGATTACCCACTTATTAGATCCCATGCATATATTCAAAAATGTTTCATCTTCTTTATGGAGGAACATATCATCGAAAAAAAGTGACACATTGGTTGTTAGGAAAGATCTTATTACTTTAAAAACTAAAAAGAAACATTGGCCAAGACGATTAGAAAGTACAGGAACAGAGGCAGGCGATGGTCCCTCTAATTCACGGTATTTCAAAGAAGGTGATGTCCCATGAATTTTTAAAAAATATGATCTTTCTTTGCAAAGGAAGTTATAATGGGCATGAGGGTGCCATCTTCATACGGGTCTTCACTACGGGGCTGCTTCACCGTGGATGACCATTTGTCGGGGTTGAAATCGCATGGCCATTTGTATCTTCTAAGAGTACGTATAATGTCAAAAGCATGATTTTATTATTTGTTATATTAATAAAATTTATCCCATACAAGGATCATAAAACATAACTAATTTTGTATATTATTACACATGTTTATAACTTTGCAATGTCATTATCCTTTGTTCATGCGTGGGTGTGTGAAACATGAATTCCCTCAAGACCTAGGACGTGCCATATCTAAATTATATGCATTTGTACGTTGGATCACGTCAAAGGAGATTCATGTGGCTAGCATTCCACGGTGGCATCAAGAGATAGTTGAGATTGTTTGTATGTTTGAGAAGGAACTATCGACGAGTTTCATGGACTTGCACATTCATCTTCTAATCCACCTAGTAGATGAGGTTGAATTAGTTGGGGTGGTTTCTTGTCATTGGATGTTCTTCTTAGAGATGTACATGAAGAAATTGAAAGGTTTTTTTTGACAAAGAGAAAAACCCGAGGGGTCTATGGCAGAGGGATACATATCGTGTGATTCTTTCTATTATTCCAGTGAGTACATCAAGCAGATCAAAAATAGACCAGGTGTGGTGATTTGGGACGATGAAAGGGATGAAGACAAAAAAGGAGGGGAGTTGCTCCAAACAAGTGGAAAAAAGCGCTTGATAAAGAGTAAGCGACTTATAATTTTTCAAACTTACACAAAGTAAATATTCATGTTGAACTTCGATATAATGTATATTTTGATCTCTATGTACTATATAATTTCAGTTTGATTTCATCAGCGAATGCGGAAATTGAAGCTATCAATAAATTCGTTCTTTACAATTCTGAAGCAACACAACCGTGGGTCGCATTGTACGAACAAAAGAGGATGAAATGGGATAGCGACAAGAAAGAATTCAGACGGTTGAATGGTATAAGTGTGCCTTATCCCGATTATTTAAAAGAAAATATGCCAAAATTATGCCTCAAAATTTGGGTTGCTGACCAAGTCAGAGAGAAATACGATGCAACCAGTTGTTACACGCGTGCTGAAGAGGATGCACTAAACGTAGGGATTGGGTGCAACAACTCGATAATAATCTATTGAATTTATATGTACGTTTGAAACTTATAATGCATCTATATTTCATATTTTAACTATTGGGTTATTATAAGACACATGACACTGTGATTTTTTTTAAACTTTTTTTTTATAATAGGTGCATTTTTTCCCATCTATGTGGGCACATGGACACCATTTTCGCACAGAAAATGCCGATGCTGGAAACATCACACAAGACTGTGGAGTGGAAGTCAAGTTCGATCAATCTAGTCGATCTAGCTACCGTGATCAAAACCTCGTACGAGGGACGTTAGGTTACATCAGAAAGATACAAGAGATCATTGAAGTGGATTTATCTTCTTTCCAATGTGTTATTTTTAGGTGCAAGTGGTGGGACACCTTTGATCAGAATAATGTAAAGGAAGATCGCGATAGTAGGCTGATATGTATCAACTCTAGAAAGATGTGGGATGAAGCTAAGGAGCCCTATGTTTTCCCCAAACACTGCAACTAGGTGTTTTTTTACCTAGATGTGTTGGATAGGGATTGGTGGTTCGTATTGAGACATGACCCTAGATCAAAACATATTTTTGAGAACAATAGTGTTATCATGCCATGCGAGCTGGAAGATAATGAGGGTGATCATGAGAACCGAGAGTGATATGGTACATGTGTTATTTCATCAATATTTATACTTTTTTAAGATGGGTTTTTCGAAACATTATAATATGTATTTTGAATTAATTGGTAATTTGCATTGTGTTAATGTTAAAATCAATATTTCACTTGATAATTTGCAATTATGTTGATCTCAAAAACAATGACGTACTATATAAAGTTCTTTTTTTTGTATGTAAGATCATAATAAAATAATGATAATTCTAAAGCACATGAATTTATTTGCATTATTTTCTAAACTTTATTATGTTACAATAATTCATATTATTCTAGATTTATTATTTTACAATTATTTAAAATTTTACAAATTTACAAATTTAAAAATTTTAATAAAATATTTTCTCATTAATACAATTAAAATTTTCACATTAATACAATTAAAATTTTACAAATATTTTACATATAATTACAATTACAATTAAAATTTTACAATTTCACATACAACTACAATCATTTCGAGGTAATACAATTAAAGTTTTACAAATATTTTACATAGAATTACATATATACAATTACAATTTTACAAATTTAAAATTTAAAATTACAATTACATCAATTTTGCAATTTTACATATATAAAATTACAATTAGAATCATTTCACAATAAATTAAATATTATAATTACAATTAAAATTTTACAAATATTTTACATATAACAATTACAATTAATACAAATACAATTACAATTTTAGAATTTTACATACAATTACACTTACAAATATTACAATTTTACAATATCACGATCATTTAATATTAAATTAATTAATAAATATCACGATCATGATAACCATCGTAAAAACATCATATTTCACTAAAAAGCACATTCAAATTCGCTAAGATCATCGTGATCATGATCATCTAGCAAAACACAATTAGCATTATATAACATCATCACAACACAAACATCAAATATACATCTCATGTCAAATAACTGTTATCACATACACATCTATCTACAAGTTGCACATTAAATGGACATTTCTAACATGACCTAACAATATACACATCATGATGATCACCGACATGTAAATTAAGTACAACTGCAAGATGAGCATAAAATACATGGACTATATATATATATATATATATATATATATATATATATATATATATATATATATATATATAATGTCAAAAATATACAACTGTAATATAAATGTCATATATCAACTAGTGGTACATCATCAATAGCAGTACTAGTCGAGGCCTGCTCAGTCAATGGTGCAACCTCGACAAGCTCAGTCGATACATGTTGATTATCACGTCCCTGGCGATCTGGTACTGGTGCCTCATGCTGATCAGGATCAACTTTCGGTTTCTCATCATGATGACTGGACATGGTCGATGGTCCAGCCTGCTCATGATCATCGTGATGACTGGACATGGTCGATGGTCTAGCTTACTCTCCATGATGACTGTTGCTCGATGCTAGTGGAGGCTTCTCATCTGGCACGACTGCGAGGTGAACGATCATCAGATGATGCGTCGCTGCTCACGAACTGTCGATCATGTGCTGCATCTCGACCATGCCTATAACGTGCAACAATCCTCCTCAACAACGTAACTAAGGTCGTAGCTCCTACGACATGCCGCATCAGGCTGTACATGTCACGCAACATGCCTCTCCACATATGTAACATCCTACCATCGGCCTGTATATATCTCATAGTAGCGGGCCTGAATCCCGCCTCAACAATTAATGCACAGAGTTGGTCGCCCAACTCCAGCCTGAATCTTCTATCAAGCCTACCGCACCTAGCAAAAGGCGGTACTAGCGCACCAGCAGGAGCAGGTCTCTCTGCACTGGCCTCATGATCATCGACATCTGGCGTATCCTGATCGTCATCAGGATCCACAACTGGATCATTTGGTGGCGTTGGCATGTCCTCGCCATCAAAATACCCAATGTCTACAAAATATATATAAGTACACAACAATAATTATACAATTTCATTACACAATTTAATAAAAACAAGTTAAAGAACATGTTAGAATAAATTTAAATAAAACAGTAATATTACCTCTATAATCCGGCGGCTCATCATCTGTGAAGAGGATGTTGGCACACCCTCGCCAATCCAAACCAGCATAAGGACAGGGATGATCATCAACATTGGCTAGCAACCCCATTGCATCATGCGATAGCCTCACAGGAAACTTAGTCTCACCCCTCTTGGGCATCATCAGTCCCCAAATGTGCATCCATGCATGCAACATCAGCCTACGAGGCTGTCGAACAAAAGTAGGCCTTGTCTCTGGAAACCTCTCAAAAAATAAACAAAATAGATCTGAAGCAAAAGGGAAGTTGACCCTCCCTAGTGCCTGAGCACGACATCTATCTAAGGCTATACAAAACTGTTGTAAAAAAATGGCAGATCACCTGACAAGTCGTGGCTCTTGTACTAAAGAATCAACATAATATAGAAGCGGGCAACTAATGTGTTGCCCATCGCTAGTGTTGTGTGAAATGGTCAAAATCATAAGTGAGAGGCACCTCACCGCCTCACTACCAAATGCAACGATACGTAACTACCCTCTGGAGAGCTGAAAATCTGAAGGAGACAATATATCTGTGCTAATGTATCTCTAGGAGTACGCCAACTAACTCGCTGCTGCATAGCCAACTGGAACATCTAGGAATGAGGGAAAATCGACCCCTCTCCTCGATAGCCCAGTAATGAAATAGATGTCCTCCCCAGTGGGCGTTTACCACTGGTTAGGACCAACCCAGAAAGCTTGTAGGTGAGCATTCCACCTGCGGATAAGATGTCGCAAAAACACACCATAGCCCTTTAGGGAAGTAGCCTCCTCATAGAACTTGAGGAGGCCTACCTGCCTTAGGAGCCCCTGGGTAGTTGTTGTAATAGGGCGAGGGAACACATCTCTCTCCCTCTGTCGTGCCCCCCACTCGCGAACCATGTTATACTGGTTCATCTATTGTTCTTGTAGTTCCCTTTGTTCTCTCCTTTCACGTCTCTGAATGATTGACATATTAAATACAATTATTTTATTAAGTGAGACATGTATTTAGGAATATACATATATGCATTTTTTTGAAAGAAAAAAAAAACAGTTGGTGCGCCAAAAAAAGGGCATGCACCGGTCACGGTGCGTTTTTTTTATTGCACACTAGAGGCAGTGCACCAACAAATTTCCAGCTCACCGGAGGCGGTGCACATGAAAATTTTCAGCGCACCTCCCTCCTGGCATTGTTCATAATTCAATGGTGGGGTGGTATAACAAACCACATCGTTGACTATGGACTGGTGTCGGAGGGCGGTGCGTTGACCAAACTATACACCCCGGAGCATATGGTTCGGTCAACGCACTGCCCTCCTGACATCATTACTTAGTCAACGGTGTAATCTTTTACTAGGCCGCACCGTTGACTGTGTCGAAATGCCAGAATGCGGTGCGCTGACAAGAATACCCGCCCTTGGGCGGATATTCAAGTCAACGCACTGCATTGCCATTATTCCATAAGGTCAACGATGCGGCTAGGTAACCGACCGCACCACACCCTTTTTAAATTTTAAAATATCATAGTGCACCTTTCGGAACCACCCCGGTGCAGATACCATAAGCACCGGTTTCGGCATGGCCTGTAAATTTACAAGCAGCACCACCATATATATATATATATATATATATATATATATATATATATATATATATATATATATATATATATATATATATATATATATATATATATTTTAAACCTGTTCCCGTTAGGCGCACCGGTGTCGTTTCTGAAGACCGCACCGGGCGATTTCAATTTTGGCGCGAGATTTTAGGACGCACCGATGCAGAATATTTGTAAAGCACCGGTGCGCTACAGTAATAAGACGCACCGAGGCGGGTTTGTACAGAGTGCACGGTGTCCGGTGTGTCAATGTTTTTTGCACACCAGTGCTTTTTTTGGTTAAACGCATCGGTGCAGGTTAGGATGAAGGTTAGGATGATAAGCGCATCGGATGAAAAGCATCTACAAAAACCTCCACCTGCCAACTTCCTCTAGTAACCTTCGCTACAAATGGATGTTTGGGGTATTTTTATAAGGGGTTCCTCAAAAACATCCGCTAGAAAGTATTTTCCTTGTAGTGTTAGGTCTACATTTGTGCATCATCTTGCAAGCCAAGATGAGCGTCCCAAACTGAACAGCTGGGTCATTAATCTCGCTTACTACAAAGGCTCTACTATGGCACGAGACTTGCTAATTCTTCTTAATATTGTCAGCCACATGCTTTTCTTGTGCCTTTCCTCCAAAATCCGACATCAGATTTGCGCCTTGATCAGGCAGGCTTGTGATATGATGGATCAATGTGACATCTATAGGGATGCGCTCTCCCAGCTAAAGTGCTTCATCATGCACAAGCGCAAGAAATTGGTGCACACATGTGTGGGACTTGTAACAAATTCATAATCCTTGCCTTGTGCAGGCCCAACACCCATCGTTGCGGCTCAAGGCGCACAAGGCCCCCCTCATATGGCACGTGATCTAAATATCACTCTGGCGCAATATCTAGAAACTTCCCCACATTTGTGATGTCCCAATCTTCCATTTTTAGTTGTGGCACTTTGGCGAACATATCCCCTTCAACCGGGACATTTTCGGGAATCAAGGGCATATTGATGCTCGACCGTACTTTGTCCAAATCCTTTGGAACCTTGACAGGCACCTTGCGCGGTGCAACATAAATCGGCAGCCGCGAGAATGGGGCTACTTCGACCACATCCTCTTCCTCCTCCATAATTGTTTCAGGGAGCTTTGCCATGGGTCTCTTCTAGCGCTCAACTGCAGTGAAGCGTGACTTTGGAGTCTTTTCCTTGGGGGATTTACGAGACCTCGACATCTGACCCTTCTTAGACTTTGTGGGCACAGGTGTTTCAGTAACTGGCGCAACATGATTCATCGGTGCAGCAGGATCCTCTCCAAGGTGCGTAGCTGTCATGTTGGGTGGAATTACTTAACTTAAACCCCTACGGTGCAACTCCTCCTCAAGCCTCAGATCCAAACTAGATATAGACAATGAATATTTTTCATAAATCAAAGAGCTTAGGGCAAACAATTCACACATAAATCAAAGGGAACTATTGCGACCCCATAGGTTATATTTAGAGTTTTGGCGCATCCTCAATGGTCCCTTATGCATTAATGTGTCTCCATAAATGAAAAAACAGTCCCAAATCTGGAAAAATCCCCTTATTAAATGCAACATAGATGCTCCCATAAACGGTAATAAAGCTATATTTTCAAAATTTAGTATTCCAATGGCTAGATTTTTGCACCTTTGTGACCCAGTCAACCTCCTCGCGCAACTACCGCATGCGCGTCGCACCTTCCTACGCATACTCCATCCCGGCTGCACAAATCCGATACTCCGGCCATATAGTCATTTGGTGCACACAGGGTCATCCCAGGATGGCTTTAATCGGCTTCCATTGACATACTCGAGAAGATATTTTCCGCTCAGTGTGGCCATTCACACTACTCCTCCGTTAGTGATCTCATTAACAATATATGGCCCTAGCCAATGCATCTTCAACTTCCCTAGGTGGCACGAAAACTTGTTGTCATACAACAAGACCAAATCATCTTCCTTAAACACCTTTTGCTTGATGTGCCTATCATGCCATGCCTTTTCATGCGGCTTCTGAATTTGCTGGTGATAATGAGCAATAAAGTGATCTTCTTCAAGTGCGACCAACTGCGACAACTGTTTCTCCATAGCATCTGCTTCTGCTATATTGGTGAATGTTGCAATGCGTAGAATGGGAACAATGTATTCCATCAAAAACACAACTTCTTACCCATATACCATCCTAAACAGTGTTTTACCAGTCAACTTATTATAGGTGGTTCGATATGCCCAGAGAATTGTGGGTACGTGCTCATCCCAATCATTCCGGTTAGCATTGCACACCTTAGTAAGCGCAGTCTCCAATATCTTGTTGAAAGATTCCACCGCACCATTCGCCTGTGGGTGATAGGGAGTGCTCTTCTGATGATGCATCCAGAATTCATTTGTCAAAGCTTCAATGGTTTCATTTACAAAGTGCGTACCCTGATCACTTATCAGAATCTTAGGACATCCAAAGCGAGTCAAAATATTCTCAAAGATGAACTACCCGGTTGTATCTGCAGTACAATCCTTCACAGGCTTAGCTTCAACCCATCTGGTTACATAGTCTGTCGCAGTGATTATGTAACGCACACCACTCTTCTTTCCTGGAGGGTTAATAGGTCCGAAAAATTTTATGGCCCATTTCTCAAATGCTTGCAGTGCCATCTGTGGATGTAGGGGAATCTCATCTTTGCGCGATGGCTTTTCAGTCCTCTGACATACATTGCATGTGCGACAATGTGCATAGGCATCATTGTGCAATGTGGGCCACCATCACCCAGGTCACAAAATATTTTGCGCATTTTCCTTACCTACATAATGACCACTGGAAACCCCTCCATGAGCTTCATATAGGACTCCATGCCTTTCGTATTCCAAAAAATATCTTCGTAGAACTTCATCTGCACCCATCTTGTATAACTTGCCATCAATAATAGTTAAGTCTACTCTGCGCGCCATGAGATCTTTCTTTTGTTGTACAATATATTCTTCAGGCGCGCATCCAGTAGTCAGGAACTGAATAATATCAGGTAAATGATCATCAACTACCTTGATCACAAACAACTGCACATATGGTAATCCATCCTCCAAGTTCATAGGTTCTTCACCAGTCTCAATGTGCGACAGATGGTCTGGCCCAACATTTAGTCTTCCTGTCTTCACAATGATCTCAAATTCATACTCCTGGAATAACAACAACCACCTGCAAATATCCCCTCCCAACACAGGCTTATTGACCAGGTACTTCAAAGCAGAATGATCAGTAAACATCTTGAAATGGCCTCCTAGTAGGTAGTGGCAGAATATCTACAGCGCAGACATCATCGCTAATCCTTCTCTTTCTGTGGTTGAATAATTTCATTCTACGATTGAGAGTTTTCGACTGACATAGGCAATAGGGTGATAAATCTCTTCGACTCCTGGCTATTATAAAATATCTTTGAGCGCAATACAAGAGGCATCAACATTTACATGGAACACCTTTGACCAATTTGGAAAGACTAGTATGGGCGCAGTGCCCATCTTTTCCTTCAATAATTCAAAATTATTCTGACATTCCTCATCCCAACAAAATGTTGCATCCTTATTGAGAAGATTCTCCATGGGCGCAGTTATCAGCGCATAACCCTGAATGAACTTTCGATAATAGCTAGTGTTCCCCAATATTGAGCACAATTTTTTGACATTCTCAGGTATCTCTAGGTTAAAAATTAATGCTATCTTCGCAAGATCTACCAAAAATCCTTGCTGGAAGACAATGTGTCCCAACAGTATCCCGAATGGCACATAGAATATAAATTTCTTCAAGTTCAATGAAATCTGGTACTTTCTACAGGTATCTAGCATTAAGAGCAGATTTGAGACATGCTTTTTCAAAAGCCCAAACAAAGTCCAATAATTAAAGTATACCTCCAGGAACTTATGGATAAACTCTTTGAAAGCAGCTACTACTATGTGCAAGAAGATGGCAGGTGAATTCTTCAAGCCAAAGGGCATGACTGTATATTGGAAATATCCCTATTCAGTTGCAAAGGTAGTCTTATTGCGATATTCTGGCGCAATCCGGATCGGATGATACCCTGAAAACCCATCTGTGAATGAATAAGCTTCTTGTCCTCCAACATTATCCAGGATCTCATCAGAGAATGGAGTTGGGAATGGATCATGCACACAAGCATCATTCAACTTGCGCAGGTCTACACAGATCTTGATTTCTCCTTTTGTCTTCTTGTCTTGTACAACCATGGGACTCACCCAATTAGATTCTTCTATTGGCTCTATGATGCCTGCAACAACCATGTTATCCAACTCTTATTTTACCTTCTGCTTATATTTTGGATTCAACCTGTATGGGTGTTGCTTCACTAGGTGTGCATCGGGTTTCAAAGTGATCTTCATAACTCCAAGTTATTCAATCGTTCATTTCAAATCTGATAACTTTGTAAGGAATAAGTCCTGATACTATGTCAGCAACTCAATAACCTTTCCTACTGTGTCATCATCCCAATAGTATCCAATATTTTCCAACATTGGTTGCTCTTCACACCCATTATTCACCTGCCGAATCTTTAGATATTTGGTCACATCGAGTTAAGTGATCGAGGGCCCAACAACTGCGCATTGTCCCTCAGATTTTGGAAGAATGATATTCCTTGGATATTCTTCATTTTCTTCAACCGTCATATTTCTACAATTCACAATATCCTTCATCTGCTCATCCCATGATGGTGGAGCACACTCGATTGTTGCCTTTGTTGTATCAGAGAAAAATTCTTGAATGTTATGCAAAGCTTTACCAATATTATCAAATGCACTCTCAAAGTTGAATGTATGAATGAAACTCTCCGTTAGCACATACCATTCACTAGTACCTTGACACAACTCTGTCTCCAAACACCAATCAGTAGGTATCTTCCTTAATGTGTGAATAAACATGTGGACCCATTTTTGCCTTGGTTCTACACCCCATAACTGATACCATTTAGCTAAATTTTTGCGCGGATCATCCTTTCAAGAGTAGACTTCTTCCATTTTTATAGTTGGACGTTCAAAGCATAACCTCATCATGCATGCACATTCATCCCAATTTCCCATTTTTTCTTTATGAGTCTCCCACCATCGTGCGAGAGTAGTGTGCAATATGAGATCTAAGGCATGGAATCTCTGTCACTCTGGGAAAATTCTTTCCAGCTCTCCTAAAAACCTGTTCACATCAGTTAAACCATCATAATGCGGTAATTTACGTACCTTAGATGTTATGCATCGAAGAGATCTAGTCACTTATTTTAGCGTAGCGCAAATACTTCGTGCAACCGGTTACGCGAGTTTTCCAATTCTTCATCAAAATCTGAGAAACAAGAGTTGTCCTTTTCCCAATTAATATTTCCATTAGTCGTTGGGTTGATCCAATCTTCCTCATGCAAATTTATCTTATAGATCTGATCAATATCATCATCAGCACGCACAGGTTCTCTGAATATTTGTCCTTTTGCAGGGTCTAGGGTAATGATGACTCTTGTTCCATTGCTTTCAAACTCCATTCTTCTTTTCTTCAGGTTTGTGACACCATCCATATTAATAGCCCAGTCTAATCCCAACAATGTTAGATAAGGATCTGTATCATCCACAATTTGGATAACTTCGAAGTATGCAAGTACCTTAACACCTTCAATAATGACTACAACCTGCGACAACTTTCCTAATGGAATGGTTTTCTGTTGATTTTCCAAGCGCGATTGAACGGTAGACCATTCCATCTTGGGTTCTCCCATATGCTACCAGGTTTGCTTAGGTAGGACATTTACATCAAACCCCAGATCTAAAATAACCTAATCCATCTCATAAGCACCGATCTGCGCAGTCAAACACATCTCTCAACCCGTTCTCTTCTTATTCTTATAGATTTTGTTGACAACTTTATGTTCTACAAGTGGTTTTTCCTTTTCTGCGCAGTTATCTATCAGATCCTAAAGGTTCTCTACCGCCTTTTTGTTGTGCAGTAACTTGATGCAAGCTTGTAAAAATGGCTTGATTTCTTCATCTACCCCCGTCTCCTTCATGGGTCTACCTGATGTTGACACACTTCCTTCTACAAACTCTTTTTGCGCTTCAAAAAAAGTCTCCTTGGCGTGTTGCAAATCAAATCCATATTTATTTTCAGGTGCCTTACGAATCTAAAGGTCAGTATATGATTTCTTTCCCTTATCTTCATTAGTTGCTGCACCGCTCCTAGTGACCACATTAACGCTAGGATCTTCCTCACGGGTTTCTAATCTAACCATATGAAGATTCCGCGTCAGAGTCTGTGTTGGGGCCCTTGTTTTGAACGTTTTGAATTGAAACAACGGCCAGATTTTGGGGTTGCGGAACGAGGGCACATGGCAGCCGCAACCAAGTCGCAACCACATCAAATGGCAGAGCTACCAAGGTTGCGAAGGAACAGGCACATAGCGGAGGAAACTAGATGCATAAGTACAGATAAAGAGAAGATACAGCAGAAGAACGCAAGCGGAACACACAGATGATCAGAGAAAAGCTAGAAGCAGCTGAAGAAGGACATAAGAATAACTAACAGTCGCGACAGCGGGTGAATAAATAGCTGTCACCTGGAAGAAAGCAGAGAAGAGAGCGACTGAAGGAGAAAAAACGCATGTTGCAGCAGGAACCCAGATTATGGATGAGGTCTCTGTAGTTCTTAGGGTTCTATTGATGTACATCTCTATTCCGCAAGGCATATGTATCAGATTTGTAAGCCCATTGCAAAGCCATGTAACTGGGGATTCGGCCAAGAGCTTAATATAATTGCAGGTTACTGTCTATTTTTGTGATTCACATGCATGTGTGGTGGTTGAGATGCTTTAAAATTTCATTTGTCTAATATCTGTATGCTCTCTGAATGCTGTTGCGTATGTGATTCTATTTATGCAATCTAATCACTGATAAGAATGAATTGCGGATCCGTTCCTTGCCATTGGTCTATTCCCCTCCTGCATGTGGTCGCGGCACGCCTCGGGTGAGACTCTCTACTCTCCAGAGTAGGGTGATAATGCCGCCGTGATCCTAGACTACAGCGGATTCCTGTGTTGGCCACAACTCCTGAACCTGGGTCTTGCCCGCGAGACCTGATCACTCGCCAAAAATGGTTCCGTTGTCGGGACGCGCATGATATGAGGGGATCTAGACCATGGTATCGCGGATCTTCGAAGGGGAGATACGGCAATGGTGGGATAATCATTTAGACCATTTCATTGCTCAGCAAGCGGAGTTGACTAAGAAAGGGGAGGCAGCGATCAAGGAACTCGTCCTTTTCTCAGATTTAGCCGGTGATATGTACGAAATTTTCTGGGGAAAGTTCCCTACCGACCTTTACAATTGGTTGCGGAGGTTACAGACGAAGGTGCCTCGAGATGGCTCGCGGAAGATAAACCGCAGGTGGGCGCACGGAGATCTGGTGGCTCTACATCGGTTGAACACCGAGTTGACCCGCGCGGTGGATTTTTGGGTAGAGACCACGTTGGAAGGATACATTGTGGAGTTTTCTGTTGAGTGCTATCAATCCTTCTCGAAGGCCGAGGCTATCTTCCGCTGCGGGCTCAGAGGGAAGCTGCTTAAGGAGATTCCGCTGTGGATTAAAGCTCTGATGGTGGATGAAGGGTTGATAGAATTCCACAAGACGAGTATGGAAGCGTAAACCATCGGTGCTGGGGGAAGGGTTGAAGGGATCGATGCCACGTAGAGTGTGACGCGGGGAGTGGGGAATGGATGCTGAGGCCGCAAGGACGTTGAGGGAGCGACGTGCACATCGGCGGGCACAAATTGCCGATAGGTGGCGAAGAAGGGTGATGCGAGATTTGAAAAGACGAGAGATCGAGAGGAAGAATCAGAAGGAGGCGCCTCAGAGGGTAGGAATTATGGACGCGGATACCCAGGGATGAGAAGGGACCACTGTGGGAGTGCGATGGGTGCATGGGAGCCCAGCCAAGCGAGCAAGGGAGACGGTGACTGACGAAGATGATGAAGGTATGCAGCCCGAGGAAAGTTACGATGGTGAGTGGTACGTTGTGATTCAACAGTTGTTTCAAGAGCGGACGACATTCAGTTCTCTAGGCTGCCATACCCCCCCCCAATCTGCATGGCCAGGATCCCTACCTTCCCCTGGTACTTTATCAACCTTTGAGTAATATTTTCGTTAAGCTCCAAGCATTGAGTCAATTGCACAATAGTTCAGTGTCGACGGCGACACCCATTAGTAGTAGCATCACTAGTAGTATTGCATTCCCGAGTGGAACAGTCACGCAATCAGGATCCAGAGGATTAATCCTGGTCAACCCACCGCAAGTGAACATGGCTGGGTCTTTTACCCGGTATCCCGAGTTCTCGGGCCGGGGTAATGATGATGTAGAGCAACACTGGTATCTGTGCGAAGCCATTTGGAGGGCTCGGCAGACGCCGGACACAGGGAAACTAATAAAGTTCCAAACCACGCTTAGAGAAAGGGCTCTGCGATGGTTCATCAAGTGGTCCGAGGCCCACCCGAATCCTGTTATTGCGGACGTGAAGTGGGATTTTGTCTGGGAATTTAAGCTTCCCCAGACGGAACAACAGGGTCTGTTCGAGCTCTGGGAAATTAAACAAAAGGAAGGAGAAACCACATGGGAGCTAATGCGGCAATTGAAGGACGCGATTGCGAAACTCAGTTACCCGATCGATCCGAACCATCAGAGGGATTGGTTCATCAAGGCTTTTCTTCCCTTGACGCGAACCCCCTCACCTAATAGAAGATTGACAATCTGCAGGACACTTTGGAGCAAGCCATGAAGATCGAGGCCATGGCGGGCTACCCTCAGGAATATCGGGGAGGGCCGGGGCCGCAGGATCCCTCCTTGGTGGGATTGCAGCATCAGATAGCTAGCATGACCGAAAAGCTCAAGGAGATACAGCCGGTCAGACCAGCCAGGCCGAACGTTTGGTGCACTCACTGCCTGGTCGAAGGCCATGTCGCAACTGAGTGTCCTTGGTTGCGCGGCGCGGGGGTGGGACCCTCGGTCGCGAAAATTCAAGGGGGGCCACCCACGGGGGTGGCGCGGCACTGAATCCACAGGGCGTATACTAGCCGCAACAGCCTTATGCGGAATTTCCCTCCCAACTCAACCCAGCCGCAACAACCTTATGCGGAATTCCCCTCCCAACTCAACCCAGCCGCCACGGAGTATTGTGAGATTTTCCGGACGGTGGGACATCCACCTCGGATGTGCCCGATCCTACAGAAGTATTCCAACGTGCCAAACAACGTATATTGTGAGTTTTGCGCTTCCACGACTCACAACACTGAGCAATTCTGGGCTCTCGACACACTCGCGGACCGGTTGGATCGACCCTCCTATCGGGTGAATGAGGCTCCTAGAGGAAGAGGGGGCGGGGCGCGCGGAGGCCGCGCTGGGGGGCACGGGCCGGTGAAATGCTATAACTGTGACCAGGAGGGCCATGTGGCTCGCGAATGTCCCCTCCCTCACCGTCCGTGGTGTTCCCAGTGCCGCGTAAACACCCATGCGACAGAAGACTGTCCCGAGCTCATCAAAAAGTGGGAAGAACGTGCACGACAGAGGGGCACGAATTTGGTAAATGTCGAGCCGCGGGCGGCCGCGACTCCGGCCATGCAGAACGTCGCTATTGTGACGAGGGGCGGTAAGAAAACGGGGGAGGATGCTCGCGGAAAGGAGCCGGCACCAGTTTTCAGGCCAGCATCCCCGCACCGGGTAATCAAACCCTAGGCACAGAAGAAGTATTTTCAGGAGGCGGTTGAGGCATTTGCTCAGCTGCGCGAACCGGGAGGCCTGGAGGCACCCCTGCCGACAGATCCTGGGCCACGGCACGACCCAGGAACCCTGATTGAAGAGTGGCTCCAGCTATTCCTCAAGATTGTTGACAGTGATGCTCTGCGACAGTACCTCAAGTGTACTTTGGAAGGGGCACTGCAGGGGAGGACATGATTGGGGGAACTGGTGGACACAGCCCCCCAATCGATGCAGCACATCAAGCGAAATAAGCGATGAACGGGTAAAGAGTTTCGGCTCAATACGCAGGTTGGGGGATTCCAAATCAGCGACACCATGCTTGATTTAGGGTCTGATGTCAACATCCTGCCGCGCAAGAAGTGGGAGGCTCTCGGAAAGCCACGACTGGCCTACTCGCCCATTCAACTCAGAATGGCGAACCAGTACTGCATTCTGCCGATTGGCCGACTCGAAGGTGTTGAGGTCGACATTGTGGGGGTAAAGAATTACACTGATTTTGAGGTTATTGATATTATGGGAGACAAGGATCCTTACCCCGCCCTGTTAGGCATTGATTGGGCTTTTGAGAATTATGCTATCATCGACCTTAAAAAGGAGTTGATGATCTTTGAAGATGGGGAGGTCCGGGTCACTCAGCCTCTCGACCCATATCAAGGCCCGAGGTATACCGAGACGGTGGATAACCGGGAGGATGCTCAGATGATGGACCACCTCTACCAGATGACTGCAGGGAAGCGGGAAGACTATATTAACCCGACCGCGACTGGCTCTGTCAGTTGGCGGAGTGTCCAGAGCTCGGAGCTAGGATCTGAACTCGCGTGGGAAGACTGGCAGTAGGGGGGGTACGAGACCAGCACGCGGAGATGTGCTCAGGTTGGCCACGTCAGTTGGATTGGTGCTGAGTTCAGAGAATACCCCACCCTGTCAAACATGCAAGCTGTCAATACCTTTATTACCAAGGTTGAGAACATCGTACCGGAAGGGAGCAGACTACCCCTTTTGGACGTCGCACTATAGTCTACAGCAGCCCGGTGGTGGAAAAATCACCGCCATACCTTGTCGCGGTGGAGTAGTGTGGTGGACGCGTTGCGGGCGCGGTTTAAAGAAGATGAAGGCCCTCAAAGTAGGCAACGGTACTCTGGGACTTCCAATCCGCAGGACCACTTGCGGACCTGTGAGGAGCAGTGGCGAAGTATAGGATACCCAGAAGATCTGTGGGTTCATCGGTTTGTCCACTCTTTAGACACCATTCGCCACGCATGGTACTTGGAGGAAGAACGGAAACGAGGGACTAGTTCTTGGACGGAAGTCGCGAGCAAATTTGCGTGGTGCTTCTCTTTCACGGGAGACACAGAGTTGGAATCTCAGGCATTGCACGCTATCAGGGCGGTACTATTTTTCCGCGATTTGCAGACCGACGGCTGCGCGCTGCCTGCCTGTCCTGAGGCCGTGCGAGAATTGGTTTGCCAAAGGATTAATGGCGATCCGGAGGACGATGGTCTGCAGGACCTGCGGCACCTGTATTTTGAAGAGAAGGAAGGCGAACAGAACGTTAACGAAGAGCCAACCACCGAAGGGGTCCATTTACGGCCGCTGAAGACAAAGAAGCTAAACATCGGTACGGAGGAGAAGCTTAAGTTGGCTACAGTGGGCGATTACTGGGACGAAGCGACGACCAAGGAGATTTTCAGCCTCCTCCAGGAATATGAGGACTTGTTCCCTTCGTCGGTAGCAGATCTGAAGGGCATCAAAGGCAACCTTGGCGAAATGCGCATCGTGCTGAAACCGGGTGCCAGGCCTGTGAAGCACCGACCCTACCGGTTGAACCCGCGGGTTAAAGAGAAGGTTAAGATGGAAATCGATAAGATGCTGGCCGCGGGTCTAATCTTTCCTGTGGAGGAAGCAGAGTGGGTGAGCCCTATCGTCATCCAGAATAAGAAGGACAAGGAGGAGATACGGGTTTGTGTCGATTATCGCAGTCTGAACAATGCCTGCATTCATGATCCGTTTCCCACCCCTTTCAGCGACGAAGTGTTGGACCATGTTGCGGGGAACGAAGCCTACTCTTTCACTGATGGATTTTTGGGCTACCATCAGGTGCGTATTGCAGAAGAAGATAAGTCAAAGACAACATTCACTACCGAATGGGGGTCGTTCGCCTACCACGTCATGCCGTTTGGCTTGAAGAACGCTCCGACCGTGTTTTCCCGGATTGTCATCGCCGCCTTCCGGGAGTACATTCATAAGTTCCTGGAAGTCTACATGGACGACTGGACTATCTACAGTTTATTAAAGAAACACGCTACCCTGTTGCGGGTCATGTTTGATCGGTGTCGCCAGCTGCAGATTTCCTTGAACTTAAAGAAATGTATTTTTGCCGTTCCGTTCGGCACGTTGTTGGGACATGTGGTATGCAAGCAAGGGGTCTGCGTCGACCCCGCCAAGGTTGCAGTGATCGTACACATGGAAGCCCCCGAGATGGTGAAACAGTTGCGGGCATTGCTCGGGCACACAGGATACTGCAGGAGGTTTATCCGCAACTATGCCAAGATCACTGCTCCGTTAGAACAAATTTTGCGGAAGTCCGCAGTCTTTCAGTGGATGGAGGAGTGTCGGGTAGCCCTGGACACCCTGAAGGAAAAGCTGGCATCAACGCCTATTCTAGTTCATCCAGACTGGGATAAGCAGTTCCATGTGCATATCGACGCTTCCAGTGTTGCACTTGGGGCTGTCTTGGCACAACCCGGTGATCCAATAGTTGACCACCCAGTCTACTTCGCCAGCTGCAAAATGTCCAATGCGGAGAAGAATTACACCACGACTGAGAGGGAGGCGCTGGCGATGGTGTACTCTCTTCAGAAGTTTCACCACTATCTTCTAGGGGGCAAGTTCAAGTTCTTCACGGACCACTCTGCCCTGAAGTACCTGGTCAATAAGCCTGTTCTGGAAGAACGGATTTGCCGTTGGCTTCTGCTATTTCAAGAATTCACGTTCGAAGTAATCTTCAAGCCCGAGAGGTTGAATGTCGGGCCCGATCACTTATCCAGGTTGGAGACGGGGGAGAATGACGGCTCCCTCGATGATCAGCTGCCAGACGCTGACCTCTTCCGAGTCGAAGCTGTACCAAATTACTTGGCCGACATTGCCGCCTATCTGACCACGGGGTAATGCCCTTAGGATTACACCCCGCTCCAAAAACGACATTTGGTCGTTCGTGCCGCCGACTACCAATTGATCGCGGGGCAGCTATACAAACTGGGCCTTGATGAGGTTTTGCGCAGATGCATCCTTGACCATGAACGGGAAGCGGTAATGTGGGAATGTCGCAGCGGTGTTGCGGGAGGGCATGTGGGTGCGAAATCCACCGCAAGAAAGGTGCTCCAAGCTGGCCTGTGGTGGCCGACAGTACATACCGATTGTAAGGCCTATGTGAAGCGATGCGACGTCTGCCAGTGGATGGGAAGGTCCTCTCACCGGGATGAGCTTCCGTTACACCCAGTGCATGTGTTGCGGCCGGTCAAGAAGTGGGCTGTCGATTTTGTGGGCCCCATAGCCCCGGTCACCAGACACTCCAAGGCCCGGTACATCATTACCGCCATGGATTACCTCACCAGGTGGGCTGAGGCAGCCGTGGTACGCGACTGCATAGCGGATACCGCCGCCCGGTTCATTTTTGAGAACATCATTTGCCGTTTTGGCTGCCCGCGAAGTTTAACCAGTGATCAGGGTATGCACTTCATTAATGACACGGTCAAGACACTGCTGGACACCTTCATGGTTCAACATCACAAGAGTAGCCCGTATCACCCGCAGGCTAATGGTACGGTGGAAGCCTCAATAAGATTGTTGAGAAAGGCTTGACTAAGATTTGCAATGCCCAGCGTGATGATTGGGACGAGCGCCTATCAGTGGCCTTATGGGCCTATCGGACTACGGTGAAGCGCTTGACCAATCAAATGCCATTCCAGCTCGTGTACGGCCGGGAGGCTGTGATCCTCGCCGAGTTTATTGTACCAAGCCTGTTGATCGCCACGTCTCTGAAGTTTTCGGAAGAGGCCTCCCTCCAGGAGCGCCTCCATGAATTACAGGAACTGGATGAGGCCCGCTTCCTGGCCAAATTCCACCAGAAGATTCATAAGGATCGGCAGAAAGCAGGGCACGACCGCCACATTAAGAACAAAATCTTTCAGGTTAGCGGCAAAGTTATTTTATACGACAGCAGGTTCCAGAAGTTCCCAGTAAAGCTCCAGATGCACTGGTTGGGACCCTACTTCGTTATCGAGATTCGCGATTCCAGAGCCGTTTAGTTGGCACAGCTGGACGGTACGGTTCTTCCTGGGTGGGTGAATGGCGCACACCTGAAACCTTACCAGGGGTAAGTACCTTTCATTTCTCATCAATAACTCTCGCACCCGAGAGCACCCGTAGCGTAGCATAGTTGAGTAACTCTCCCGCAACCAGGATGAGCGTAGGAGGTATTCTCTGTTCATAGGTAGTGTGTCAATAACCGCTCAGTTGTAGGGTTTGCACCGCAACCGACTGTGGTCGGGGCGGCGCCGGTCCAGCGTGTCATCCCTGTAGGATCCGTACCAGTCTCCACGTCAGTCCAGCTCAGTCCACCCACGTATTTGTGTCAGTCCGTAGGATCGCCTAGATCTGCATCATTAATTACCATAATTGGCAGTAACCGCGCCGTCATCATTTGGCCATCACCAGCAGTAACCTCAGCCGTCGCGTCCGCCCACTTCCCCATGCCACCGTCAGCAACTGTCATAACACTCATTGGCATGCGATTGATCGCACGATTATCGCAGAAAGAATGCCAACATGAATTAAATCGTTAGGGGGTCTCGTCAAATCCACTCATGCCAGGTGCTGAAATAACTTGCATGGACACCAAAAGCAAGAGAATGTCGGACCCGTTCGAATTAGAAATTGCAGCTGCACCAAAGCCGTTGAATTCTCAGAACACATTGCACCAGGAAAGGCAACCAAGGAAGATTCTACAGGTCTATCAGCGCCGGGCCAAAATGCCGAAGGCCGTCCGAGCCATCATTGAACCAGAGCTTGACACTCGGATTCACAAGACCGAGTCCCTTGTGGGAAAATATGATAATGCAGCCTTGATTGATGCCAACCTCTCAAATGCTGCCGAATTTCCGTCCCTCCAGCGGCAGGCATATATGGATCACTATTGCACTACAGCCGGCAACCCCGCCAGTCGCCTGTTACCAGAGTTCAGGGGCCTTCAGAACTCATCCCTGATGAACTTGAGAAATCTTCCGGTCTTTGGCACCACCGGACCAGTTCTGCAGTGTACACACTTCCTCCTCAGCCGAATTCAGAATGGGTCCTTGTGGATGACCCAGGAAATTCCCATTCACGCCGAAGATATTCATCGCCTCATAGGGCTTTCACAAATGGGCGCAGATGTCTCAACGGCCTGCTAGAACTCCTCCAAGCACGCACGAAAGTCAGGTGATGTGGACCTCTATGCGAAATATGGCACTCGCAGGGGGGGGAAAGGAGCCAAGATCGACCTCATTAACAAGCCCGAGATTCGATTTTCCTGTTACCTCATTGCCAGCAAGACAATGAGGCATTACACCAAGGGCGAATGCACTCTTGATACTATTTCTATTGCTGAACATTGTGTCCAAGGCACCAAACTAAATTGGTGTTCCTTCTTGTTAAAAGAGCTGTTCGATGCGTGCGAGGAGAATTACAAGCGCGCAACTACTTTTATTTATGGCTATTTGATTATTGCTTTTGCCATGTGGAAATGGCACACTCCACACATCCGGTTCCCAGCAGAGATCCCCGAGGGCCAGCCCCTCACGATGAAATTCACTCCATGGCAGGTCTCAAATGACCCCAGTACCAAACTGGTGAATGCAGATGCGTTTCGGTCGTGGTACCGGCTAATGACGGATGTGGTGGCATGCCAGCAACGGGTGCCCAGGAACCTGTTGGATGAATATAGCAAGCAAGTGTGGTTTGGGGTAAGTCACAAGCATACTTACCTCCAACCTGCTTGCGTTCCGACAGACACCTTCCGAATGACGCCGCTGAAATTTCAATTGGACGATGCTACCTTCCATCGTGAAGTCTGTTCATGGCCGGGGGTCACGAAGCACATGCGGGACGGGCTCCCCGGATACAATTTTGACAGGATGGCACCAGTGCAACAGCCTGCCGAGACGGAGGTGGCAGTGCCATCACAAGAGATCCCCGAACCGCTCATCCCTGTCGTCCGCCACTTCAACAACCAGGTACGAAATTTCAATGTGGCGGCTCAAGTTATTTCTAGCGGTGCTACCCCATTTCCTTTATTTTCTGAATTTCAGCTCACTCGCTCCACTTCGCACCCCCGTACCGCTCCGCTCACCTCCCCCATCCCCACTATCCTGTTTACCTCTGCTGATCCACTCACGACCCCAATGGGCGAGACGAGCGGGCCCAGGGATCGACCCGAGGCCCCTCAAGCTAAAAGGGCCCGCACCACCGAGGCAAATCTGGTGGTGGACCTCACTGCTGATGATCCACCACTGCCCCCAAGCACATGGGTACTGATTCAAGAGGAAACCCTCATCGACCCATCTGAATTCATCAACATTCGCTTGCCACATACCCCCACCACACTGTCCATCGCTCCATCCACCGTTCATCTCCATGCCACTTCATCCGCCCCGTCTAATTCCTCAGCTACGGTGTCCGACCCCATTATCCGGGAACTCATGGGTGGGGACCGCGGGGCTGAGGTTGACTCTGGTGCTGCCATAATCATACCATCGATCGACCCAGCGGTCGAACCCCACCCTCCTTTCACTGATATATTCACACAGCAGCTGCGCACCGGGTCTGATTCTGTCGAGGTTCCGCCTGAAGCCACAGTCCCTCCACAACTGGCCCACATTGATCAGCAAGAACCGCCGGATCTAAATATGGTTAACTATGCACATCCAGAGGCCACGCCCTTCTCACCTCCTGAGCATGTCACTCGAACAGTTTCCGGAGCGAATGCCGGCGCAGAGCGCTTCTGGGACCACCACCTTCCAGCCTGACAATCCAGCTCAGCTGTACCTACTGATTCAAAGGGCGGCCCAGTAGGCCGAAAGATTAAATTTGGGACTCCAGCAGTAGTATGCCGAGCAGCAACACCAAATTTCCGCGCTTACTGAACAACGCGACCAACTCCGAACAGCACGGGAGCAGATGGAAGCAATGATCACCAATGTCACCCGGATGTTCTCCGAGTTCTGGCCATCTGTAGAACCTCATTATCCCCTGCTTCCTCCTGAAATCACTGCGGCCAGCCTCTCCGAGCAAGCCATCCACCTCCGGGTTGTCATTCAGGACTTATACAGGGAGAATCACGAGCTTCGTGCGGCATTAGCGACCCGTCCCGTGCCGCCCGAGCCCGAGGTCGACTATTCAGCCCGGGTGGCCACCAAGCAGGGCCAGGCAGCTCAGATGCAGGAAGCACTTCATTCCATGGCACGAGAGGCTCTTGACCTCCTGAACGGCCTTCAGGAATGCTCCCTGGCCCTCACCGTCAAGACACAGCTGATTTCAGCCCAAATCCAGCAGGTTTCAAGGGAAATTCAAGAGGCTACGGACCCCGCAAGGCTGGATCAATTATACGCCCAGGCTGATGAACTTGAGGCACAGCTCCAACACACAGAGGCTTGCTCGACGGAGGCCAAACGCGTCATTCGTGAGCTCTAGCCACCCCTTCAATCTAGCGCCCGGACCATACAACAGCTCGCAGCGGCAGCCGAGACCCAGATCAGCACAATGTTCGGAGCTGTCCCAACGCCCATCGAGGAGGCTGCTGTCACCAAGCTCGCTGAGGAAATAGACTCGCTCATCCAGGGGTGGCAGCAAGCTGTGTCGGATTTTACTGAGCTTCGAGTTACAACGTTCCAAAGGGTCCCGGAGTTGGGGCCCTTGTTTGAACAGCCGCCTGAAGGCGCACAGCAGGAACGAGCACAAGATGAAGGCACACAGGGCGAACATGTGTTATGAACCTAATTCATAACTTAAGTAATAAATATAGTCATTAATAGAATAAATACAAATAAAGGTAATTACTAGCTAATCAATTAGGATTATGTTAAATAGTCATTAGGTTAATGAAAAGGCATGTCTAAAAGACATGCCCATTCGTGAAAAGGTACCTGCATGGGTATAAAAGCGAGACCTCATTGTAATCATTCAATCATGTCATATATCATATCAATAAAATATTTATTATTATAAATACCCCGTGTATTTTTATAATTAAAGCTGCTTTTTCTATTAAGTCTACAAATCTACAAATCTTGCTGCTACAGTAACCAAATTTTTGAGTTCCGTTGCTACAGTGGTATCGGAGCCATATTAAGGACAAGTTAAAGTGATGGCACACAACATCGTTCTACAAGCCTACGAACGTATTTTACAAGCCTATGGACATAAACTACCACACTATGTGTCATTACGTGAAGATCCCAAAATAATTGAGCAGATTAGGAAAGTTCAACAAAAGCTTCAGCAATTAGAGAATTCTTGGGCAAAAGTCACAAATGGTTGTAAAAAAATTTCTGCAGATCTTAAAAAAGTTTCTCGTAATAGAGAAGAAAATCATGAGAAACAAAAAGATGAAAAATGCTGTAAAAACGAGAAAGCAGTTAGTTATGTCAAAGAAAAATCAAGTAAAACATCCATGGTAAATTCAACTAAATATATCCCCCCACCAATGCGAAATGAAAGTAAAGAAGAAGGAAAATGTTGGAAGTGTGGAGATAAATATTTCACGGGACACAAATGTGCCTTTTATACAAGAAATATCATGCCAGCAATAGTAAAAAAACAGAAAAAGATGTTGAAAACAATCATGAATATGAAAAACATACCAATCAAGAACGTGAAGAAACAGACATAGCTGAAGCCACTGTTACAGAACCAGAAGCTGCTAAGACTTTTAATAATGAACAGAAAAGTATTTCATCTTCAATTTTGAAAGGAAATTACAAAGAACAGACACTAGCTGCTGTTTCTTTTGCTGAAGACCAAGAATATTTGTCGGAGAGAAAAATTGACAGTGTTCTTACAACTTTACCTAATATAGTTTCTTTGGAGGCTGTTGGTAATAGTAAGAAGATATTAAAATTACCTCAAGAACCTGATTTTGTTTTTGTTGTCTGTTTTTCAAGTCCTGTTGGCATTTCTTTATCTGCTGATAAAAGTCTCCAACCAGTGGAAAATACGAGACAAATTCAAAAAGCTGTCTATATCAGTTTTAATCAGAAAGTTGAAATTTTGGATATGAAATTCTTGTATGATTGTTCAATGCCTACAACTGCAGTTTTGTACCAATACCAAGATAATATTCATAATGGCCAACGACATCTGACTACATATGAGGTTGATCTAAACGGCAAGGGCTTTAACGAGGAACCCTACGATAGTGTCAAGACAGACATATGGTCATGCGGGGTGATTCTTTGCTATCTCAAATCTGGGGGCTATCTTCCGTTCGTGGAAGAAAATTTGGGGCCCTTGTACAGGCAAATGAGCAATAGAGAATTCACATTCCCGTTGGGATATTGCGGTCACGAAGTGGGTTCACTGTTGTTGCAAACGCTGGACCCTAACCCTAATACCCGTATTACCATTCCAGAAATCATGGAAATCCCATGGTTCAATAGTGATGACAATGACAGTTGCGCCGAACCCGAGATCCCATGCGGCGGCCTGAACCCTAACGACTCGCCTGTTTTCTCTTATTTTTCGAACGAATCAGATTTGAATCTTGGCTTGGCGGAACGAGAAGGTAAAATGGAGTTGCGATTCATGTCTGAGCAGCCTGTTTCGGTCATTGCATCGAAGTTGGAGGAGATTGGTAAGGATAAGGGATTTAATGTGAGAAAAACAGAAGGAAAATTGGTGGATAGACAAAATTTGATGGGCGCTAAAAACAAGTCTGCGGGAGGAATTGGCGAAGCCGTCAATCTAAGCCTAGAGGAATGTGAGGCAACGGAGCGCCTGACAGTAATGGGTTTTGAGCCTGCCCGTATTATACAAGTCTTTTTGGCGTGTGACAGGAATGAAGAATTGACAGCAAAATATCTACACAATCACGGAGCCGATGATAAACAGAGTGACATATTTCCTTATCAGAATGTTTGGGTCATTTTATCATCTCCCTTTGATATGTGTGAAATGCTGCACCGAATCTTTGCTAATGCGGGCTCTGCCAGGCGATTTAATTACTGCGGTGACTCGTGCTGGTGCGGGTTATATTTATTATTATAAATACCCCGTGTATTTTTATAATTAAAGCTGCTTTTGCTATTAAGTCTACAAATCTACAAATCTTGCTGCTACAGTAACCAAATTTTCGAGTTCCGCTGCTACAATGGTATCAGAGGAATGTGAGGCAACGGAGCGCCTCACAGTAATGGGTTTTGAGCCTGCCCGTATTATACAAGTCTTTTTGGCGTGTGACAGGAATGAAGAATTGACAACAAAATATCTACACAATCACGGAGCCGATGATAAACATAGTGACATATTTCCTTATCAGAATGTTTGGGTCGTTTTATCATCTCCCTTTGATATGCATGAAATGCTGCACCGAATCTTTGCTAATGCGGGCTCTGCCAGACGATTTAATTACTGTGGTGACTCGTGCTGGTGCGGGTCATCTAAAAACAAACAGCGGTCAAAAAAATTCGGTGAAGACTAATCAATTTCAATGAATTATTAGAACAGAGGGAACAGGGCAGTGGTTGAATCACAGTAAAAAAACATTGTAGCCGGCTCCATCATTTCGAACCAATAACGAAAATTGGCCAGAATAAAACGGTTTGGGATGTCAAATTCCCAGTGTGCAGTCTCGGCGTGTAAGGTTAATATTCCTTGGAGTCCATTCAGGATCGATTGTTCTGAGATTCAATATATTTACAAGGAAATCAAAAAGTATTTTCCATAGTACATTTATTAAGAAGTTCCTCCGTTTCTGTGGCATTTCTGTGATAGCGTGAAGCATCACAACACCAGATAATTATCATATTTACAAATAACAATAGCCATATAATTTTGAAGAATTGGGGTTAATGGAAACATTTTAGAGTAGTCACTGTTGCATATAGCTTTGCTCTGTTGGCCGTGCCATTATACTGCGCTGCAACTCAAAAGTTAAAACATACTGATGGCCAATCAGAATAAGAACGCAAAGAATAATGGATACCCATACGACTTTAAGGTCATAAGTCCTTGTCCATTATCAAAACTCGGTTGGGTAGAGGTTATCAGGTCTAGCAGCGTTTGGGATAGTCATGGTGACGTTTAACGTTGGAAGTTTTTTGGATATAGTTAATTATTAAAATAAAATAATAATAACAACAACAATAATAATAATAATTTAATTAATTAATTTACTATTAATTAATTAAATTTAAAAAAAAGAAAAGAAAAGAAAAAGAGAGATGGAGGAATTATGAGTACGAATTATATGTTCAAGATGACAACATGAAGAAACTTGGAAGGCGATTAAAGTGGAGAAATTTAGTATCTTTTTAAGCTTTGAGGACAAAGCTTTTCAAGAAGAAGGCAATGTTATGAACCTAATTCATAACTTAAGTAATAAATATAGTCATTAATAGAATAAATACAAATAAAGGTAATTACTAGCTAATCAATTAGGATTATGTTAAATAGTCATTAGGTTAATGAAAAGGCATGTCTAAAAGACATGCCCATTCGTGAAAAGGTACCTGCATGGGTATAAAAGCGGGACCTCATTGTAATCATTCAATCATGTCATATATCATATCAATAAAATATTTATTATTATAAATACCCCTTGTATTTTTATAATTAAAGCTGCTTTTGCTATTAAGCCTACAAATCTACAAATCTTGCTGCTACAGTAACCAAATTTTCGAGTTCCGCTGCTACAACAGGGCACGGGATCAAGTAGGGCAATGGAGGTAGAAACTGTAATTTGTGATTGACTCAGGGACGAGTCAAGGAACTATGGTCAGGGCCTGTTGGGGCCCTTGTTTTGAAAAACCTTGTTTTGAACGTTTTGAATTGAAAAAACGGCCAGATTTTGGGGTTGCAGAACGAGGGCACATGGCAGCCACAACCAAGTCGCAACCACATCAAACGGCGGAGCTACCAAGGTTGCGAAGGAACAGGCACATAGTGGAGGAAACTAGATGCATAAGTACAGATAAGGAGAAGATACAGCAGAAGAACGCAAGCGGAACACACAGATGATCAGAGAAAATCTAGAAGCAGCTGAAGAAGGACATAAGAAGAACTAACAGTCGCGACAGCGGGTGAATAAATAGCCATCACCCGGAAGAAAGCAGAGAAGAGAGCAACTGAAGGAGAAAAAACACATGCTGCAGCAGGAACCCAGATTATGGATGAGGTCTCTGTAGTTCCTAGCGCTCTATTGATGTACATCTCTGTTCCGCAAGGCATATGTATCAGATTTGTAAGCCCATTGCAAAGCTATGTAACTGGGGATTCGGCCAAGAGCTTAATATAATTGCAGGTTACTGTCTATTTGTGTGATTCACATGCATGTGTGGTGGTTGAGATGCTTTAAAATTTCATTTTTCTAATATCTGTATGCTCTCTGAATGCTGTTGCGTATGTGATTCTATTTATGCAATCTAATCACTGATAAGAATGAATTGTGGATCCGTTCCTTGCCATTGGTCTATTCCCCTCCTGCATGTGGTCGCAGCACGCCTCGTGTGAGACTCTCTACTCTCCAGAGTAGGGTGACAATGCCGGCCTGATGCTAGACTACATCGGATTCCTGTGTTGGCCACAACTCCTGAACCTGGGTCTTTCCCGCGAGACCTGATCACTCGCCAACAGTCTGCGTCTTTTCTCCTACATATTAGCAATCAAAACAGGGAAATCTTCTATTACATGGTCAAATTGTCTACAATACCTGCATGATTGTCGCACTGGATTTGGACAGTCGCATGCATAGTGACCAGCATCTCCGCAGTTGTAGCAAATAACCTGCCCCCTTCCTCGACCAGCCGATCCACCTCCTCGTCCTATTCCTCTACTTTGAAATCCACCGCGCCTAGAGGGGGATGCTGGTGAGGTAGGTTCGACCTACATTCTATATAATTCAACTTTGTCCAACATCATGTCATAAGTGCGACAGTGTTTTTCATCATGTCCAAGTGACGAATAGAACCTACAAAAAAACCGCTTCAGCTCATGTTGATGTTTTCCAACCCTTGGTCATAAATCTGTTTCATGCAATCCCGTAACTTGACAGATTGTGCACCATACTACGCTATTCAGCGGGCTAGGTCCTTCAACATTCAGATAATTATTGAAGACGGGACATTGATCCTTATGGTGCTTAGCAAATTTACATTTCATGCACCAGACCTCTGCGCATACCTCCTTGCCCTTATCTTTGCACAGATTCTGAATCTCCAAGTGCATTGCTTCCAACTGAATTCTGAATCTCCAAGTGCATTGCTTCCAACTGAATTCTAAATCTCCAAGTGCATTGCTTCCAACTGATTTTGAATTCGTTAAGTTCCAAGTGCAACAGGTGTTGGGGTGGCTTCTAACTTCATTTCAATCTCCACAACCTCAGCCTACGTGGCAATGTTATGTTGACCCAAGGGTTGGCGTAGATGTGGGAGAAACATAGAGATAAACCACTCCTTGTATTGGGTATCATCGATAGTAAATCTACCATATGTGATAGTGTGCTTTAGCCTTTGATCTTCCTCCCACACAGATTCATTTACCTCATGGTGAATCTCTTTCATTTCTGTAACCAACTATTCATATGACTTAGGCTTCTTGAATTTCTCTTTTAGGGCATCTTTCACTTCATCCAGAGTGGCATTAGGGTTTGATTAGACATATTTGATATACCAATATATTGCGTGATCTTAGAAATTAGTAGCTAATTGCGCTTTCTTAAGATCATCATTATTAACCTGCTAAGCTCTCCATACAACATTAGTCACAAACCAAAAGTTCTCAGTATCTTCATTCCCAATACCTCTGAAAGTAGGTAGCTTCATGGACGCGACCATATCTATGCCTGGGGGAGGTGGAGGTGGTGATGGATTGCACGGTGGAGTGGGCGCTTTGTGAGATGAGCTTGGAAGTGGAGTGGATGGGATCTGGAAGATGGTTACACTAGTAAATTTGGCCCAAATTCCGACAGCCAAAGTGTCGTAATTGCGACACCCAGTCGTCGCAAGAGCGACAGTTTGAGGCCGGACAAAGCGTGGTTAGCCTTAGAGTCGCAATTTTGACACCTCCATAAAGCGTCAGTATTGCGACGCTTGTTCCGATGTTTTCCACAAGTGTCAGTATTGCAACACATTGTAAGCGTCACAATTGCAAGGCTCGCAAAGCGTCGCAATTGCAACACTTACAAAGTGTCGCAATATCGACGCTCACAAATCGTCGCAATACCGACGCCTCCAAAGCGTTGCAACAATCTATGGCTAACCACGCTTTCAAAAGCGTCGCAAGACCGACGGAAATGGAAAAATTTCAAGGCATCGGAAGACCAACGCTTATAAGGCATTGGAAGACCGACACTTATAGGGCGTCAGAAGAGCGACATCGGGTTCAATTTAATATATATATCTATATATATATATATATATATATATATATATATATATATATATATAAAAATATTCTGAATGCCCGTTAGCAGATGTTGCTAGGAGGGCTTGTCTCACATCATCAATAATTTTATTCCGATGCAAATCTTGAATAGGGCTCAGATCTACATTCGCAAACTACATCGTTCGAGCGACGGTAGGTTAAATTTTTATAAAAAAAAATGAAATAGCCCATGGTCATTGCAATATGGGTTATTCGATAAACGACAACAGGAATTCGAAACTGTAATAAAAGACTCTAATGAATTGGAAACTGTAATGAAACTGTAATTGAAAGTTCCCTCGGATAATGAAAGAAACTGTAATGAAACGACAACAGGAATTGAAAACTGTAATGAAACTATAATGAAAGTTCCCTCGGATAATGAAAGACAAGGTTGTTAACAAGAACCAACACTAACTAAGCTCCATTCAACTGTCATGAATACTATATTCATTTAAAATAAATATGGGCGCTTTCCATTATTACTGGATAATTTGTTTTTTATGTTTCTACATATATGCTATAGTGAAAAGGTTCATCTACATGCAGAAGCCTCTACCACAAAGTTGTAATCGATAAAGCCTGATATGGATGTTGATGTGGTTCCCAGACTTCAAAATGTCTTATCAGCAATGGCAATGCAAATGCAGATGCAATACAAGACAAATTATAGAGCTTATTACTATCCTCCCAACATTTGTCTTGTAAATTCTCAAAAATGGTACTGAGAGGTATTTCACCATCATGGAACCTGTAGCAATACTCTTTCAAACCATCGACAATATTTCTAGATATTTTCATCTTCCTGGTAGCATCATTGTGAAACTCTTCAAATATATACTTGTGTAGGTAAAAGCAATATGCGATGACATTGCACTGATGAAACCTGTCCAATTAAATGACATCTCATCCAATAATGCCATTGACACACAAGGAACAATTGGGGCAAGAGAAAACCAACGAGAGAAAGGGATATGTTATCAAGGTGGAGCTATCAAGGTTACCAATATACAATTTGAGATTGAAGCTAGTAGAAAACTCACTGAAAGGTACTAGTGGCTACTTCTGTCAAGAATGTATATTCAGGAAAGAACATAGTGTGACAACACATAATGATCTTAAATTTATTAGGTATCAATACAGAAACCAACCTTGAAATAGTTTCCAACATGGGAAACATATATAATAAAAGTAACCTCTGGAGCTGGACCAAGTCCTAAAATGACTCCACTACCAAGAAGTAGTGGGCGTATATAAAGAGAGCCTTTGCCAAAGGGTGGTATCTGCAACCAAATAACATGCATAAATAATCCAAATCCACTCTGTTAGAAATGCAACATTTGGGGTATGGAAAAGCAAAAGCCTTTAAAGTCGTTCAAACAGAAGCACAATCTTACCCAGCGCTTGTTTGCCAACACTGTTTGTTTTACAGCCTCCACAAATTGTTCTACTGATGGAGCTGGCAAACACATGCACTCTGCACCCATTGTGAGTCGCAATGCATTCTGTTTTGGACAAAAGAGCACGATCCGTCCATCAGCTCTCCTATAGGATTTTAAGCCTTCAAATAAACCCTAAAAGACCAACAGAAATATACTGTTAAACAGCTTCAAAATACTGATAAACGTAAAAGATGTGTAGTTGTAAACTCCATGTAACATTTTCTCTAAAAGAACCTTCAGATTGCTAATTATTTTCCATTAAATGCAAAACATGATAGTAGCATGAGGCTTCAAACAACAGCATGACTATAGGAGAACACACAATCGATACGACTAATGTTGAATCCTTGTCCCATATCATAAACCATGGTGACATACCAAAACACAATGCAGTGGGGATCTAAAACATCATCAATACAGTTTGTCACAGGTAACTTACAAGTCAAGGGTTGTACAAAAGTTTAGATCAATACATGCAGAGAAATAAATTCCAATCCAAAGAACACATGCAAGGGCAGGTTTACAATTTGACAAGCAAAACATGCTTGGAGAGCCACAATAACCAATTAGTAAGTTCAAAAATTACACATATTTCAGATACTCTACACCTGTCCATGCTAGCATGTACATTGTCATACATTTTGTCAATATATTATATTCATAACATTATACGTGAGGAATCTTGGAGTTGTTCTCTGGCCCTTTTTCTTTAGCATATCTCCTCCCTTGAGCAACACAGTTAATGAAAATTTTCGGTTTTCCCTTAACATTTACGAGAGATATAAAATGAATTCGTTATATTGACTTATTTTGACTATATTTTCTATTTGGCATATATAGCCTGTAAATTTTAATATAAATTTCTTTTAACATCCATCTTTTTCCTCTATATCTCTAGCCCTGACAGAAATCTAGTGATAACAATGTAGTTTTTCCCACAGATCCAGTCTTAACAAAAGCGTTAACAGACCATCTCATTTTAGGGAATAATTTTGGAAGCAATTCCTTGTCATTTACCAATCAAATCTAGAAAAAATAAGGGTAGAGTGAAAGTGAAGAAAGAAGGCTTAAAGAGATACGGTAACACTAGGAATCCCAAAAGAACAAAATAGGTGAGGATCCAAAGGGCACTAGGGAAGAATCCCTAAATCAAAAATACTGCCAACCATCAACTATCCTAACACTCAAGCCCGAAATGAAGTTGGTGACAGGATTCCTACCATCCATTGGTTGGGTGATATAGATTCTGCACTGTCTGACTAACTTAGTATTGGAAATTTGTCTGGCCTGATGTGACTGTAGCCACATAGAAGCTACAAGTAAGAGGTTATTGAGCCAGGAATTAGCAGTTCAGGAAGATCCATTCTGATTTTTTCTATCCATATTGCCAAGTTCCCACCCTCCATCACATAGGAAAGGATGTGATTACGGTACCTTGCCAGCCTCAATCAACAATTAGCCCACGAAGAGCCTCAATCAACAATTAGCTTACAAAGAGTGGAAATGTCACATAGTGGGATTTGAACCTGGGTTTTGAATGATAACAACTTTCCTCTTGGCCCCTCAGACAAGACCCAATTGACAACTGAGAATACTCTGCTCGAAGTGAAGCACCTCACAATATTACCTCATACTGGATAGTAGAATATCAGAAAGAAAACATTTGTACTAGGAAATAGAATATTAATGATCTTGGCCTGCAAAGAATGCTAATATGGATACTGAATACACCTCAGTAGTTTCCAACATAGCTGCACGTTTTCCATCCACTAATAGGCATTCCCATATGATACAACCAGATAGGTTTTTCCCACTCACTAAAGGGTGGCACTTCAAAAAAATAAGCCACTTCATTTTAAATGGGTCAATGAATATACACCAAACAATAACCATATGCAATGTGTTGATGTGCTCGTTCAAGGGAAACCTTACAAACTGTATTGGTCAAATTTGAAAATAACCTTCTAAAGTTCCAGATACTTTTGAACAAAAATTACAGGCATGGATTGTTGGATTTGAAACAGGAAAAAGGACAATGTTAGGAAACAATTTTGATGCCCAAAATAAAATATGTTATGCAAAATAAATAAAACAGAGTTCCACAAACCTGTCCATAATTTAAGACACCAGCTGACGGGCTTAGTTCAATATTTCCAAAAGGGAAAATGTCTCCTCCAGAAAATACTCCATCTTGGAGCTACCAAAAGGTGGAGCTATCAAGGTTACCAATATACAATTTGAGATTGAAGCCAGTAGAAAACTCACTGAAAGGTACTAGTGGCTACTTCTTTCAAGAATGTATATTCAGGAAAGAACATAGTGTGACAACACATAATGATCTTAAATTTATTAGGTATCAATACAAAAACCAACCTTGGAATAGTATGATGAGAATTCAGAGTCTAGTTGTTTCCATGTCAAGAGACATAATAGTATGATGAGAATTCAGAGTCTAGTTGTTGCCATGTTTAAACTTTTTGCAGAGTTGTTAAACATTATATTTGCATGCTCTTTGGTTCTAAACAAGCAGCTCATGGGGTACTCCTAAATCAAAAGCAGATGAATGCAAAGGTCAAAACTTGTGTGCAATCCTGACAAGATGACTTTTTTCCTCACAGATTGATGCCCTCTATGGAGTGAATTTCCAAGGCTGCTCAAACACCGCTGGGCATTTACCATAGTTTTAAAAAACAGAATCGGTCAGCTACCAGGCCGAGGGTCGACTCCGAATCGGTAATGACTCGGTCGACTCGGTTTCAATGACTCGGTTTTTGTAAAAAATACATTAAATATTATTATTTTTGTACAAAAACATAAATTTAAAGATTTTTATTCATGTTTCCAAACCCAAAGCATTACAATATAAACAAAAGACAACATATGATCAAAGTAGGCTCATGAATATATCCATTATATCAAAATTGCACCCAGTGCACTGTCCAAGGACCAATACATGATGATGATATAGAGATCAAAACAAAAAACATATCTAAGGAGGCTGTAAATGGCCTGTACAACGAAACATGAATAGTCACTAGTAAGTTCATACAACAGTCATCAAAGGGAGGCTGCAAAGCTTGAAGACTAATATATTACTCCAGATCTGAAGCTTACTTTATTGCAGGCCTTGATCTCTGAAATAACACCTAACATAAGCCCCAACTATTCTAAATTAACACACAGTAATTTCAAAGTATCGTGGCTTTCATTTCTTGCTATTTGGGTGACTGGTCTTGGCCAATTGCATCTCTGATCTGATTCTTCATTGACTGATTTAATCTTACGGTAGCTACAGTGGTTCATTTTGTTGGCAGAGGTATACTAAGGGTCTGATGCATTCTTTCTTGTGGTATTTGCTTTAATACTGATATATATTTTTTCCTTCGAAAGCATTATACACGGTGACTGATCACATAAAGTATAGCATTGGATTTTGAAACGTTGTGATCACTTGTTTGAAGAGCTAACATCGAAATTTTGAAGCCTTATCCTTAGTCTCTCTGGTGATTGTCTCATATCAGATCTGGTGTGGACTTATTGTAGACTTTTATCACGAATTGATACCTCAAAATAAGCCTAAAACACTCCTGAATTATCTCATAACATTCACATAATAATTGCAAGTTGATTGGGGTGATCTTTTCATGCTATTAGAAGACTGATATCTTTGTTGCAGAGGTTTGATATCAAGCTACATTTGACTAATCTAGCACAACAGTGGTATCTTTTGAATGCTTGTTTTTGTTTCTTGCATCCTTTGGTGGTTAATGTTGTCAAATTTTTGACTGGGATTTAATTACAAAATTTGATCTCACTCGACAGTGCCATTTTCATATTATATTTTAGCACTAAAGCTTGAATCTCTACCATCAGTTTCTATTCTTTGCATTTGGTGGTCAAATTAGACTAATTTGGTGGACTGATATCATCACATTAAGGACTGATATACACTTGACAGTGGTTACAGTGGGCTTATCTTGTCTCTACAGTGGTATATTGAAAGTCTAACATATTGTTTCTAGCATCAAAATTGGTCCCTGTGCTGATCATTTTTTTGCAGTGATATTGTTACTGAAATTTGGTTAGTTAAATAGGATGGGGAGGGGTTAGAAAACCTAAAAAAAACCTAACAACAAAATTAATTTGAGTTTTAAGTCCATTTTTTTCAATTTTTTGGGCCCACCGGCCGGCTGGATTGACTAGGCCGAGTTAACTCGGACCAGACCTGGTCGGCCGCTTTGTTACCGAGCCGGTCGAGTCGGTCAAAAAACCGGCCGGCTCGGTAACAAACCGGCCGACTGGCCGTTTCATCCACCTGGTCGGACCGGTAGGCCTTTCGGCTTGGTCAACCAGGCCTGGTCTGATTCTAATCGGGCTGGTTTTAAAACTATGCTTCTAAGTGCTACAGTAAGAAAAACAAGATTCCTATTTGTGCAACCATTTGACATCTCATGTATCTTTAAAGGCTACAAAGAGAAAACCAGGCATTCAAATGCAATCTGCATACAAGGAAGATTTCTTCAACATGGAGGCTGCTCCTCAGAAAAGGAGAGAAATCCAGAAATCTAAGAACCATGAGGCAGTGGGAGGGTCATCACGTCCTCTGTTAGAAAAGGTAGATACCTTTCCTTTCCCTAGAAAACATGTGGGTGAGGAATGTGTATGCATGTCTTCATTTGAAGACAGATTAAATCGTTCAATTGAGGAAGCTGAGAGTTGTCATTGTTATGTTGCTAGTAGTAGTAGTAGCTATATGTCAAATGATATTTTATGTTCAAATCAAAAGCATTCATCACGACCTGTAGTCTATAGCTCTTTCGATGATGCTATGTCTTCATGTGAATTTCCAAATCAGAGGCAAGATAAATCTTTGACTGAAGATAAAGGAGCAGCAAAAGTACATAAATTAGAACTTCATGCATATCACTCTGCAATGAGAGCTTTGTATGCATCTGGACATATAACTTGGGAGCAAGAAACCTTGGCTGCTCCTACGATTGTGAATTTTGCTGAAAAATATTGTTGTGCTTGTGGGCCTTGACTACAGAGGGTGGGAGTTGAGTGTTTTTCACTGGTGTAGTTTTATGTGACCATTCATCTCCTCTTTGATGGTTCCTTTTTCTCTTTGTATATGTATATTTTTTTATAGCTTCCTTTTTCTGGTGGCAAGTAGTTTCTTTAGTGCGGACTTCATCTTTTTTCTTTAAGCTAGCAAAATTATACTTTTAATAGTATACAATATGAATTACAAGCAGTTCAAACCGTTATCTGCTTCCATGGGAAACATATCAGCAGTGAATTCAAAATATATCAGAGTTTTCTCAGGTATATCTTCACTCACATGGGCATTAAACACAACATTTACAAACCCAAAACATTTGACTTTTGACTGGGAAGATGTCATACATTTGATTTGCTTGTGTCAAATGTAGGTGTAAGGGTGATTTTAGGTGATACAACTGAAATCCTTCCACCCCTTGATTCTCTAGCAATTTTGACCAAAATCAAGTAAAGGTAACCCAGAAAGTATGGCATGAGTCAAGTAACAGTTCTGCTATGCTTGTTTGTGAGATAGTCAAGCCGATAACCACATCCCATGGGATTGCTTTTTCCTATAGTGCTTTTTTTTTCTAAATTTCAAGTGATGTAGTCTCAGGTGTTAGAGTTGCCAGTTTCAGGCATATTTTTTTACATTGGAATTTGGAGCTTCATGTTGGAAAGTTTCAAAATTAAAAATCGTTGTTCTTTTGGAAGTTGTCAAATGGGGAATTCAGTTTCTTTAGAATCTAGATAGAGCTTTCTCAGAAGGGCTTTCTCAGTCCTTGAGCAAGCATTTTATGAATTAGTGACCAGGACTGGTAGCAACAATTGGATCCCTTATCCTTATCCCTTATCTTTACTGACCTATTGAAGAAAAGGTATACAGATCTATCATTCTTCCAATAAACAAACTTGAGAAGTGTACAGATCTATCATTTGGAAAATAGTGAAGAAAAGGTATACAGATCCCTTATCCTTATCCCTTATCTAATGTGTTTGTATTTGCTAGACAACAACATATAGAGCACCTATTGGTAGGTTATAAGGGCGGACTTTGGGTTAGTTTCATACACCAAAAGGGTGCACTTCATGGGATAACCTTATCCTTTTTATAAGTGAAATGGATGAAGCAACAAATGAATATCAAATCAGAGGTGTTCGTAGTAAATAAAGCATGCATGACTGGTGAAGGAGATAAGACACATTTATCCATGTAGATTGTTTCATAAGTTGCCTTGTTATCCCTACCTGGACTCTGTTTTGTGGGAAAAAAATTCAACACTGGAAGATACCTGAAAGAACCCTAGATCTGTTGTAATATACTCTAGATCTAAAATTAATTGAAAATATTTGTAGATCTATGAAATATTTGTTGTAAATTCTACAGATGTTTGTAGATATTAAACAAAATGAATTTTCAATTTTGGATTTAAAAGGGCTCTTCAATGTAAAATTTCCCAGATAACCATATAAATTTGGAGTTTTCTTTGAGCCATACAAGTGCGCATATAGTTTCTTTCAACCATTATGGATCTAGTTTTGAATCTCTGTTCTTTTCTGGTAGTGATCGAGCCATCTAATCGACAAGTTGCTGATTCTATTTTAAAATTGCCCAAATCTTTGTAGATCTGGCAATTCTCGAGTTATAAAATTGCAATTTTTTTGGATCTGCATTTGTAGTACATTTCACAGTGTGAAACAGTTGATCTATCCCATCTTCAATTGGATGAAATGATATCAATCTGTTTCTTATTTTACTCAGTACCTCAGCTTCAAATTTCTTGATACTCCAAACTTTTGCACTTGCATGAGTTTGTCGAACTAAAATCCATAGCTTAAACTTCATGAAACTGGTGGAGTCAAATTCATGCAAGCGCAAACACATCTTACACATCCTCTTTGAAAATCATCCGAAAGAACACTGGAATAAATCTAGAGAGAACCCTATAGCCTAACACAATCCAATGGAATTGACCAAAAAAAACCGAAATAGGGTCAACCCTACTATAGGAGGAAGGGCCTGCAGTAAGAACTTACCATTTTGCAAGAGCTGAGGGCGAATGCTGTTATGCAAGAGCTGAGGGCGAATGCTGAGGGCGAATGCGCATGTAGTTTTTAATAAAATCATTTTTATGTCCTCACCCACTGCTTGGTGACAGTAGATGAATGGACAGTCCCTAGTAGTTGTAGAGTGAATATAACCCTACTTAAGATCTCCCTCATCATATCATGGGTACCACGAGCTCCATTGACGAATTTCTTTGCCCAATGTTTATAGGAAGAAGAAATTGAGGTTACAGTCAAGATGTGATCAGTTCTTTCGAGCTGTTTATAAGGCACACATCCATGATGCTACCAAGTTGTCCATTACATGGACTGTTTATTACACAAACCATACCCTTTTCTATGGTAACTCTATTTCCACCGAGCAGGGACAATCATCAGGTACGTTGCAAAACACAACCCATGTCATTGAAGATATCCTTCCGACTCCTCCAGTCCCGGACAATGAAGTGACCATGTGTTTGATTTCTACCTCAGACATGTGCTTATTTCATCCCTTAGCTTAGCGAGACCAGGACCTTAGCTTTCGATGCTGATTCCTTGACTTGTCTTCATAGCAAGCAGTTTCATTCCTCAGTTACATTTGATTTTTGCATTTCAAATGAGCACGCATTTGATTTTTACATTTGATTTTTTCATTCCAAATCATTTTTATTTGGAGGAAGCCGTCGCAATAGCGACGCTTTTGGGCATAGTGTCGCAATTGCGACGTTTGGAGGAAGTCGTCGCAATAGCGACGCTTTGGGGCATAGTGTTGGTATTGCGACGGATTCCTCCAAACGTCGCAATTATGACACCTTGTCTAAGTGTTGGTATTGAGACACTTGTATCTAAACGTCGGTATAGCGACGGCTTCAGGCAGGATTTGAAAAAGTTGAAAAAATTTGGGGAAATTTCCGACATTTGGTCAAAAGTGTCGGAACCAAGTGTCGGAATTTCCGCCAAATGTACTAGTGTTAAGGATATTTACTGATTTTATGAAACTTCTTCTTGGGATACTTCTTATTCTTTAGAGTGTGCAGATTCACTAGAGCTACTAGTTTCTGGTTCACCGTCACTATCAAATCTATGCTTGAGAGGGCTATAAATAAATCCTTTCTCTGGATCTTCGCGGCAAAGTCTTCCACTACGTGTAGTCAGGACTCTTTGGGAAATTCACGCAATATGTTGGAATAGATAACCCTGTTCACATAATAGCATCTTCAATAGTATCTTCAAAGAGTGCAGGAAATTACCTTTAGGACCCTTAAAAAATCTTCTTTCTACTTCAGAATATGAAACAAATTGATCAATAGAAAATTTAGTCACAAATCCTCCCAAGAGACGATTGATCCAATGATCTATAGCAAAGGTGATCTTTTTGTATAGCTTTTCTAATTACCAAATCAATTCATGAGTCCACTCAGTGATTGCGTCGTCCTTCGCGCAGGTATTGAATTCAGTCAATCGTGACAACCACCCCCGCAGCTCAGTTGCAAAGGAATAATATCTCACAAACTTCTGTATAGATATACTTCTGAACCCACTTTTCAGTTGATAGCTTAGAACTTCGATTCTCTTAGATCGCAAATTAAAGGATCTTTCTATCTATCCAATCTTGGAATTCATTCTGCGAAGGGTGCCACAACATCAAATCTCCCCCAAAATGATCCTGGTATCGAAAACGAAACCGTTTGTTGGCTTGAGGGGTCTTGACCCAGGTTCAAATTTTATCGTGTAACCAACAAACCCTCCAACTACTGGTCCTTTTGGCAATGAAATGCTTGTGTAGATCAAAGTCTCACCTGAAGCAGTATGGGAGAGTGTTGGAACCAGGTTTCTGCACCTCGAGGAATAAATTAATGTTGTGGCACTAATCAGGTTTATTGCAAAACTTATACAAATTAGAAACATGTGCGTGCAAGTATAGAACTATACTTATCAGATCAACCAATCACAAACACAGATAGATCGCAGATCGGATTCATTGTAGATATATAAGAACAGAACCAGATCTATGTAATGTGAAATAACTTAAGCAGATTTATCCATGTATTCAACCATCAATTTATATTCATGCACAAATAACATATCTACTCACAAAGATACAAATATGCATAGTAGAAGTAAAGCGATCTTAATGCAATAACATAATATACTTAGATAACTCAATGCATTGCCAAAACCAGTCTTTATATTCAATTCCAAAAATTCAGTACAACAAACTTTTCCCTTACAATTATCCTTCTGCGCACATAGCCAGTGGAGTCCGCACACAGCCAGGACTAGGTCTCCGTGCACACAACCAACATGAGCCTTTCTACCCAAACCCAGACTTACAAAAGTGTATCATAGACACATAAATGTACTTAGATCAAAACATGAATGACCACTTCCTTAGAATCAGTATATCTATTTATATCCATCTTAGCACACAGATACTATGGTCTCAAACCATGGTGTGAGGCCCACAATTTACCCTTACAACCCAATTACATAAAAGGTGCATAAAAGAGGGACTTTGACCCGCCCCAAATCCCTTGACCTTTCCGCGCAGCGCACATATGCAAAAATATCTACAAAAATGTACCCCAGGGGACCCCGCTCCAACAACATTCCACTATTTTTCTTGCACGGAGGGAGATTCTTTGCAATACCATTCACATAATCGCTTCCATACACTAGGTCCATAAGCTATCGGTTCATATTTTACGTTATCGCTCCATTCATTAAAGTTTGTTGCACTTAGCACACATGCACTTTGATAGTCCATGACTTAAACAAGTCTACCTTCAAACTATTAGGCTTACATAGAGGGAACCTGCTCTAATACCAATTGATGGAAACTTAACTAAACTGAGGGGGGGGGGTGAATCAGTTTAGTACATTCATAGACATAAATTGATTTCATTTTTAACTCATTAACTAAACTATTAAATGAGTATCTTAACACATAATGACCATCAATTTTTAATATGCAATCTGTAAGTAATAAGTAAACCAAAACATCACATTAGTGCATAATAACACATATGGACACCATATATAAGTGGAAACCCATGAAGGGATAAAACCAAAACTTTGTTATTTTTGTGATGCAAAGGAAAGCTTCTACTCCCTTATTACATTTGATTTTCTATAGGCTCCAACCTATAGAAGGATGCTACCTCAATTTTTCTGTAAGCTACAACATGTAATGAAGCTCCAACTCCCATAAGGTTTTTTCAAGCTACAACCCACAATAGGTTGCTACCTCAATAGGCTCCATCATATTATTCATCAATCTACAACTTGAAAGGAGACTACAATCCCATGATACATACAAGAAACAACATGCTATTTTACTTGGTCTATAACAATTCATACCTCCATCTCTGTCTCCGCTTCTTCTTCTCCTAAAATCTGCTTCACATATGCTCTATATGTGCCACGTAAAAAACGACTCAAATAAGCTCACATACTCTCCAACTCTCTAAGATTATAACCATTCATCTCTCCAACCTCAGGCAATTTTATAAATGAGCTTTGATGGTTGTTAGTATTCCAGAGACATGAATTTGAAATGTTGAAACTTGTCTCTTTGCATTCCAAGAGTGTCTCTTCAATTCCAAAACTATTTCCACTCTTGAATATTAAAGTACATAAAATTAATCTTTACATGTCCAAATAACATGCATTCATATTCTTCATGTCAAAATAAGTTTCAACATATTCAAATATCATACATTGATATATTCCACCTTTAAATATTACACGAGCCGAAGCCCTTATCAACTTTTAATGAACTTTATACATAAAACATATGCAAACCAACATCTCAACAACTTTGTTTTGCACACATCTACCTCTTCCATAGTCTTATAGGACTTTGCCTTTTCCTTACATCACAACAATCTTCTTGCATCACAACATCTCAATCATCATATGCATACATGCTTACCATTAGCCACTATTCCATATGCACATAATCTGCCTCACTAATCAACACCAATCAACATATGTAAGCACAAGAAACATTTCACCAACACCATTTCTATCATAACAAAAATATGAAAGCAAGCTTTAACAATATGTTCTCCAAGGCATAACAACATTAACTTTGCATATGCCATCACACTTTACTGCTCCTTTACCTTGCTCAGAGGCATACAAGTTATCAAGCATAAAAAGTATCAACACCATACATTAATCAAACTTAAATCATACATCAACCTCCAAATAAACCTACAAACATATCACCAATGCCATATGAAAAGACACATTAGCCTTCAAATCAACCTCATACATAGAACATATCCAAGCCTAAAACATTCACTCTCCAATTCCTTGCTATTCACAAGGGAGACCACATTTCTGTTAAGAACACATTACAACAAGCACCACAACATCAATTGTGCATACATCATTCTCATTGCTTTGTCGTGTACTTCCGCAATACTTATCTTTGCTACATAATGTATCTCACAAAACCACAAGCATCAAACACACCTTGTTTTTTCTCCTTTTCCATCAATGACAATAATGCCTACAACGTACTGACTTTGAATCAGACCTAGACAATGGAAAAAAAAAAGCATTGATGCATAACCAGGTGTCATTGTTTCCACTGATAGGGTCGAGTAAATTGAGCCTAAAGATCCAGAGGAAGGTGAACGCCTCTTCCAATCACAAATGTGGGTGAAGGGTGCTCTATTGTGTTTCATTGTTGATAAAGGGAGTTAAAATAATCTCATCTCAGCAAAGGTCATTAAGTAGTTGGGACACTCGACAACGCCTCACCCACAACCATACACCATTAGGTGGCTCCACCGAGGGAGAGATATATGCATTAAACAACAATGATGCTTTCCGCACAACATAAAACCTTTCGCGGATGAGGTATTGCGTGATGTTGCTCCCCTTTAAGTTTGTGATGTTCTCTTAGGCCAACCATATTTGTGGAAGTGGCATCCACTGTATGAGTCTAGAACTCATAGTATTTTTATTAATTTGGGTAGACAACTATATAGAGTACCAGAGGTAGCCCAAACTACTGCCATTTATTTGATATATGTTAAGCAATGTAGTAAGATCATCTCCCGAACTGGGAAATTTTTCTTTCGCTTGATTCGCTCTCAAAGCAATGGGAAGATTGTGGCTACATCTATGGCCTTCAAAAAGGGTTCCTCCAAGTAGTAGAAAAAAATGAATAAGATCATGGAGTAGTATGAGGACATCTTCTCCTCCCCCATGAGGTTAACTCTACACTGTTAGGTAAAGCATTCAATTGACCTGACCCCCAACACGCCCCTACCCAATGGGCCAATATATCATCACTCTCTTTTGGAGAATGAGGAAATCAAGTGATATATTCAATAGCTACTCCAAAATGGGAACATCTGACTAAGTTCCTCACCTTGCTGAAGTTCGATTATACTTGTGCAGGAGAAATATGGGACCTAGCGACTTTGCATGATTATCGGGTCCTGAATAAAATCAGTTAGGAATTGGTACTTGATTTCTCAGATTGATGACCTTCTTGACCAACTCAAGGGGGGAAAGTGTGGTAGTGTTTTTGTAACACTGGTGTACCAAATAACACCTCCTTAGCAGTTGGTTGTTCCCTACACAGGAACACATATAAAGTTGGTGTTGTTAGTGGACAAAATTAAATAAATAAAGCATTGAAAATGGTGAAAAAAATGCATCTACAAACATAAACTAAACAAAGATATTAATGCTTAATGAAGAAAATAAGTCAACAAAATAATGGAAAAATGCCCCCTATATTGACTGTTGGTGGTAGAAGATGAATACTAAACACACGAAGAGAATTCTTTGAGCTATGGAGCTAAAAAATTATCAGCAAGGAGTCTCTTTCCTCAATCTCTTTGCAAGCTTCTCCTCTGTCCAAAACAAGTGTGAAGACTCTCTCAATGGTGGACTCTTCTTCTCTCACTAGGATGATGGATTGCTTAGAATAAATATGGCCAACATGCTAATGCTCTCACTTCTTCAACTTCAATAATGAAATGCGGTGTTTCTTTGATAGCAATTTGGCCAACATAACAATGTCTCTTGTTTTGGTTCTCCCATGGCCTGTTTATGTAGATTTTTTTTGAATTTATCTTCCCTCTTTTGGTTCATGAATGACAGTGACTCAAGAGTAGGACAAGATGGTTCCATTGAGGTTTTCATATCTTCAAAAGTACTCGAATTCGGCTATCCTTGATTAGCACATGTCAGGGAACCATCCTGTAAGTGTGGGAAGTGGCCCTGAATTTGTTGAGTCATACTTTTCTTCGACTGCATGAATTTCGAAGAAAAAGTCATGCGATTGCGATTTTGGCCTTCATATATAGTGCACAATCCAAATTTTACACATGCAACCTTCGGATAAATCACAATTTTTTGAACTTCCATAATGTCTCCAACTGGAAAATATTTATCTGTACATTTTACTAGATGACCTTAGGTGTATTTTAGAGCATATAATTTTATGGTGTTAACAGTTTCCCCCTGATGTATGAGGTTAGGGGAAAATGTATAGATGAAATACATCATGTTTTTATGTTCTGACTGAGAGTCTGAGTAACTTCTTTGAGAGAGAAATTAACTTGTGACGTAAATGAGTAGAGGAACCCCCTGATTGAGGAAACAGGGTAACCATGCTATGAAGAAAACTTGAGTGAAAAATAAAAAGTGCTTATACAAGGCAGGCATGTCCCATGTTCGTTATGATGACTAGTGATCGATTATTACAATCATACAAAGAATGGTTATGTCCAATCAAAACTATAGTATTTGACATGTTGATGGTTGATGACAATAACTAATGACGCTATCAAGGGAGTTTCTTAACAAATAGACTGAATCTGGTACCCCCATGCATAAAGAAGGTGAAGAAATGTTTGAGTGAGGTGCTTATGTATGTAGGGGTCTTCGAATTTGGGTACCTCCCTTGCATCACACCGTAAGCACTGCGGAATGAGGTGCTTAGTGATACGTGAGTCTTCAAATAAATGAAAGAGTTGCAACGGTAATTAAGTACAGAACCACCCTAACATGAAAACTGGTGTTAGTGTCAAATGTCAGGGAGGCTGATGACATAAATGGGAAATAGTGATTCCCATTATGCCTCCCGAGGATGTTCCTTAAAGGGGGGACACATCCAAGGTACAACCTCAATCCTGGAATATGGGTGTTAAAGTTGACAGGAAAGAAGCATCAACTGCTCGAAAAGTGTTGATTTGAGGAATAAAGAAATAAGATGAAAGCAGACTATAACATGGTGGGTCAGCAAGGCATGATAATGAAATCTAGAGATATCAAAAATATGTAAAAATGGTCTGAGGTCGAAGTTGTAATGCAAGTGGCGACAGTAAAACAATTTTTCTGACAGGGATGACCTTAGAGTCAGTAGGACGTCCAAGGTAGGTGTAAGTATGTTATGACTAGCGTGAAGGGGGTAAGTGGATAATTTGCGAGCTCCAACCAAGGTGACTATAAGCTTTCGCTAGGTATAAGACATGAAAATATGGGTGGGAACCTTTTTCCTAAAAAATATGTGTACACTTGCCAAAGAATGTAAAGGTGGTTTGGAAGTACAAACACAGAGACGAGTTCGGATGAAGTGATAAATATGGGCTATGTGAATGGAAGGATGATAGGCCAAATGTGGAATATTGTAGTTTGTCCTTCTTTTATCCATCATAAAATACAAGGGGTGGCCCGAGAATAGATTTTGTAAGCAATGAGTGAAGAAGGATGAGGTTGATCTTCAAGGAATGCAAGTGAAGCAGTTCCCAGGCCTGATTGGATGGTCATGGATCCTAATAGTATGTGGGGGTCTATAATATGAGGTGATTCACGAGTGGGAAGGTTCTATCAACCGACATGGAATTTAACCACATGCAAGGCGAGGTGGTGGTAAACGTGATCAAGATGATGGACCCTATGGCATAATTTTTGGAGAAATGATGTTGAGATATACAAAGATTTTGTAAGAAAACTATCATGCTCAGTGGTGAATGATACTTGCTCTGGCCACTGGGGTGTTGATTGTGGTTGGTAGTTTGTGGTGTACCTACAATTTTAATGACCAATGCCCCAAGTGAAGACATCTTTTTTGAACATACGAATAATCTGAAATCAGCTGAACAATATGAATTGGAAAACAAGAGAAGGTGCACCTGAAGTGATATTCTGAGTGTGTGGCGGGCCCAAAAATGAGTTTGGGAAACAAATGGAATGGAGGGTACCATGATGAAGATGATGTGGTGTTGATCCTTGTGTCTCTCACGGTTTGGAAAACGAAGGTACTGAACTATTGTACTAGGCTTGAGAATATGTCGAAAGGGCGATATATAGGGCAAGGTGGGCCTTATGCAACCTCATTTGCTCTTATTATTTTGGGAGGCCAGAGCTGATCTCAGAGTTTTTTCTTGCCGTTGTGGTCCACTGTGTACTGGGGAAGCACGTAGGGAGAGACAAGTGAGAGCTTGAAACCTAAGCTTTGTGAATTTGGTAGTCTTAGGTTAGGTAGGTCGTATAGGGGTACCCTGTATGGCCATTTGTGGGTGAAAAAGCTTCGAAAGCGCATGTGATTTTGCTTCAGATGCGCGGTCACCGTGTGTATTCATTAGATACAAGCGACGAAGCCATGGGAATCAGGCTGAAAACCACATGGTTAGTGTGGCTGAAAGGCCGAAAGTCATGGCATTGCTGGAATGGCGACATTGCGGCTCGACCTCCCTATCGTGTGTTGTTCGCTCGCCTGTAACTAGAACAAGCGTGTGTATGCACGATCCCTGGATGGGCTCTGCCATAAATTTTCGCTTGGAAGATGTGCGCACCGCTTGTCTGTTTGAAAAAAAAATGTGTGATCCTTGGATGGGCTTCGCCACAAATTTTCGCTTGGTAGACGTGAACACTGTGTGTTTGTTCGAAAAACAGATGGACAACACATGCGTGTGTAGTGGGAAAAGTTGTGTGATGGATTGAAATTTGATTTTGCAGCCTAGGAGGGTGATTTTTTGCATTTCAGCATACTTAATGGTAGGATTAGGATGTTATGGCAAGAGCGATATTGTGGTCCCTTGCGTATAGCGATAGCGAGGGACCATGCAGCGAGCAGGACACTAGTTGGGTGGGGGTTATTAAATTTTATTCAAAACCCCATTTTGAGGTCACAGGATGTGTTCTTGCATTTTTTGATACATTGTTGGGACATATATCGTCAAATATTCATCATTTTGGGGACCGACCTACTGATCAGTGTTGCGGTAGATGTTTAATTTGTGACCGGGTTGGTACCTCGTGGAGAGGTTTTGTCACATTCCTTGTTGGCTAGGCAAGTAGATATTTGGAGATGGGCAGAGGCAGAGGGCCACTGTGAGCCTAACCCCATTGATGAGGGGTGTATTAGGGTGCCTTCTATCTTGGATCTCACCGAGCCAGTAGCAATGGCGATGATCATGCGTTTGGCAGGTTCGGCGTCCCCACACCGGGTATTGGGGCCCAAAATTGCAGTATTGCAGAGGTTGCAGGCAGGGAAATTTTTTGACTAGGTTAGGTTTGTGTATCAGGATGGTCTCCCAGTTGAAAGACGTTCGAAAGGGAGGGGTCGAAGCTTCTGCTATGACAGTATTCTATGTAACATCATGTACAAGAAATTTGTTATGCTATGACCTTTTCTAACAGTAGCCCCAGGTCTTGCTAGATACCCAAGGATGAGACGGTGGGCACCTGCGATGCCATGGGCTGGTGGTGGTGTAGCAGGGCGTTATTGGGATGCCGAGGTGGAGGGTTGGTTTAGGTACAAACCTTAGATGATTCTTGAGTACCCGTATCATGGTGTGAAATTTACGGGTGATCCAGATATGGGGTTCCCTCCTCGTGACACTTGGGGGCCAGCAGGTATGTGACTTGTGATTTCTATATTTATGATTTTTGACACATATATTTTATGATGTATAATTTGTATGATAATGATATCATGCATTTTTTCTAGCATATGTGAGGCCCCAGGGATGACCATTAGCCTACCTAGTACGTAGTGATCCATGATGCATGGGAGTGGTTGACGATCCTACTATATCACAACGACGACAAGACGCTCGAGAGGAGGAGGGAATTGAGTGGCCTACACATCGCTGACATATTGAGATTGGTGGTCCCTCTAGGGAGGGGTCCATCTCCTCAGCTGCCAGGGAGATGGCGAGACTGTGGGAGCGCGCTAAGGCAGCGAAGGCCCAGTTAATGGCTTTAGCGGTGCAACTCAGAGATTACGAGGATGCCTGGGATAGAGCAGACACCATGATGAGGGGGATTCTTGAGGATGGGTGGGCAAGACTAGGATAGGTGGTGGTGGATATTGTGATTGTGCATGATCAAGCATGACGACTGACTCTTCGGTGCATCACAATGGTAGTGTCCATGACACGTCCTATTTTGGAACCTAATGAGGGAGTCAGACCCCTCAGGGGGGTGGGGTTGGGCCCCAACCCTATATAGTATGTAATGTATGTACCAGGGAAAGCACCCATTATGAGGATTCTCCCCTATTTTGTGAGGACTTATTTTTCCTGGCCTTGAGCCAGTGCATGTATATATATATATTTTGTACTCATATATATTTTTTGACATGTATATACGAGATATTATTTTTTGGCGGCTCTCATGATGTGTTTTGTGTATATTCTTATACATGTGATGGATTTTATGCTTGTGGTTTATGTTTGATGGTATATATGTGATGCATTCCAGTCTAAGACTTGATTAGCTATGCGATCAACTATGCGATTTTGATCCCTTGGTATATGTGTAAATGTGATATGATCAAAAATTCGAGCTATTCTTTGTGCATGTAGATAGTTATGAAAAAGGTATGGATCATGAACTTGAAATGTTTTGTTCAAGTGCAATACAACGAGTTGGTAATCTAGGAATACATGCATATGTTGGAAACCTAGGAGGGAGGAATTGGCCAAGAGGCCTATGACGATGTTGTATTTGGCTTGATTATTGGTGGCTGACTCGATACATAGTCCATTGGTGAGACCGAGTGTCCGTTTAGGAGAGTATACATCCCATATTGCTGCTGCGAGGTTTTGCGACCATCGAGAGGTACCATCAACAAATCTGTAATGATATACTAGCGGATGATCCATCTGTGACACAAGATGTGAGAGAAAGTTTAAAATGGATCCATGATGAGGTGATAATCATAAAAATAAGTCATGGTGCATAGATGTACATTATAGGGCTACTTGAGCATCCTTATGGGTGAATTTTTTTGAGGTAGAGTTCATTGAAAATATTTTTTATCCAATTCCCATTGGGCTGTAATAATATGTATGCCCCATTGAGGAGGAAATTTTTGATAATGTATGGACCCTTCCATAAGGTATCAAACTTCCCAGGACCTAAAGCTTCTTGGGAAATTGTTACATTGTAGTGGAGAACTAACTCGCCTTCGGTGAATGTACCCAGGGTGATGTTGCGATCACATGAGGCTTTGACCCTCTTTTTGTGTGCTTCGTTATGTTGGAGAGATTATCATCTACTTTCATCAACAAGCTCCAACTGCACCAACCTTTTCTCCAAAGGTTTGGTGTCGATGAGAAGTTTGATGGAAGAGTGCAGGGCGGGGATCTCACGCTCAATGGAAAGCAAAAATTCAACCCCATAGACTAATTGAAAGGGTATGAACCCTGTTAATGCTTTGACCGCTATGTGGTATGCCCATAGGGATGAAAAAATGGTTTTGTTATTTTTCACCGTACATTGCAACATAATTTTTGAGAACTTTGTTGATGAATTCTACCTAGCTGTTGGATTGAGGGTAATATGGGGATGTGAAATCATGAGAGAAACCAAGGTGTTGGGATAACTCATGGAATATTTCATTCTCAAAATGGTTCCCATGATAATATACCAATTCTTTGGGAACATAAAACCGTGTTATGACATGGGTAAAGAAAAACCGTGTGACGGTTTCTGCGATGTTATTATACATGGGCATGGGTTTTTCCCATTTGATGAAGTAATCAACATCAACTATAATGTACTTATGGTTATAAGATGATGGGGGGTTGCAGGTCATGAATTCTATGCCCCATTTGCAGATGGGGCCCACAACGATGACTGGATGTAGGGGAGCCGAAGGGGCTCGATCCTTAGGAGCTTATCATTGGAATTGCTCACATATTTTGACTGCTTAGATACAGTCGTAAAAAAGGGTGCACTAGAAGTAACCGCCATGGAGTATTTTCTAAACAGTAGCTATCCCTAAGAGGTGACCGCCACAAGCTAAACTCTAACAATCATTTAATACTTGCTCGGCTTGGCCATGAGTGAGGCACTTACGAAGCATTATGTCGATGTCTCATCGATAAAGGAAACTCCTAGAAGGAGGTAACTAGGTTCTTGATGGCATATGCACCTCTGAAAGTCATGAGTAGGCTGAGGTTTGAAATTTTGACGTCGTAAAAAGAGAAGGATAGCACCTTACTAGTGGTTGTCCGACAATACTAAGAATAGATGTTCATCAGGGAGAGCATCATTAACGGGGGATACTTGGGTATTTTTTGGGAGATTAGTGATGAACTCGACGAGGATGAGCGCCTTTTTTCTTTTAGGGGAAGTAAATTGTGGATTGAACTCTTGCAGTATAAATATCCATCGAGTGTATTTGTGGTTCATCGTATGGAGAGTGAGAAAATATCGCATGGGGTTGATAACTGCTATTATGGTAGTGGTCTGAAGGATAATATAATGTTGAAGCGTGTGTACTTAAAGTATTTAGGCCAAGGGAATTTTTTCTTCTGGCTAATACTTAAATGTAGGTGCGGATACGTTCTTGCTAACATAAGAAATTACGTGCTCCTTGTCATCTGGTTCATCCTCGAATAAAACCCTAGTGATGGCTACATCTGATGCTTATAGGTATAGGGTATAATCCTTATTGTGTTTGGGTGGGATAATCAAAGGAGCTTGAGATAATGCATATTTTAAAGCTTCAAATTATTTTTGAGCCTATTCATCCCATTGGAAGGGAATATCCTGACAAAGGAGGCGCAAAAAGCCTTCCGTGTAAGTAGCGTAGTCGGGGAAAAAGCGTCGTAAGAAGTTGGCCTTAACTTGTAGGGTTTGTAACTGATTTAATGTTCTTGGAGGTGGAACTTCCTTAATGGCCTGGTCTTTGAGAGATTCAACTCTAATACCTTGTTGGGAAACTATAAATCCCAGTAGTCTATCGGAGTTGACACATAAAACATAATTGATAGGGTTCAAGAGTGGGTTATATTGTCGACATCTCTGAAAAACAGGTAGAGATCCTCCAAATTGTTAACACACTTCTTGGAACGTACTGTGATATCATCCAAATAGACAAGGATAAGATGAGACAAGTCGTGGAAGATTTAATTCACGGCCCTTTGGAAGGTGGCACCAACATTTTTAAGACCAAAAGGCTTAAATTGGTATGCGAATGTATCCCAAGGGGTTGTGAATGCGATTTTCTACTAATCCGTATGGAGAATCTAGATCTGGTTATACCTAGAGAACACGTCCATGAAGGATAGGGCCTCATGATCAGCACAAGTATCGATGACTTGGTCAATGAATGAAGTAGGGTAATTGTCTTTGGGACGTGCTTTGTTCAGATCTCAAAAATCAGTACAAACGCAAATGGTTCCTTGCTTTTTTATGACGGGTACATGGTTAGAAACCTAATATGTGTAAGCAATAAGATAGATAAATCTAGATTTTTGGAGTCCTGTTTGATTTCTTCTGCTTTAGAGGGATGTAATTGATGTTGTTCCTGTCATACGAGATGGGAATCAAGCCACGTGTTAATATGGTGTTCCACAATGATGGGACTGATACCTATCTTCTCAGATTACTCCCATGCAAAAACATCCATGTACTCTTGGAACAAGGTAGTGTATGAGGTTACCTCTTCTGGAGAGCATATTGTCCCCAGGGAGATATCTTTGAATTTGCCAGGATTGTTTGAAATATTTACCTTAATGGTAGGTGAAATATTTGACATGTTCCCTTCCTCAAATGTGTTAGGTGTTGGGATGGGATTTTTATACCAATATACTCTTCCTGATGGTAGGGCGTATTTAGATTCTATGGCAAAAATATCGTGGGTTGGTGTGTCAATAGGCACAAATTCCTTTTCAGGTAGAAAAAATGAGCAATGGTGCATGGCGTCCCATGGACATTCAGGTTCCATCATGGCTCTAGAATATCTTCATATGAGTGAAAAAGATTACCTAAAGTTGAACTGGGTTGTGCGAGGCCGTGAGGAGGGAGTTTGGGCCTAAAAATGCTAGTTGAGAAGCAAGAATATGACCCGGTAGTGGATGTCGTAGAACCATGTGAAGTTGAAAATGTGTAGATGGGATGGATTTGCACTATCGGTGGTATTACCACTAGTGTGGTAGGTTTAGCTGTCTTGACACTAAAAATTGATGAGAAAACAACACAGTTTATGGTTCCTACAGATGAGGAAATGAATTGTATGTGATGTTGCATGTCGTCACCATTAGGTGGTGGAAGAATTTATGTAATGGCAGGTTTATAGTGGGTGGGAGGAAGTTCTTGCGACCTTGTCGGTGTAGAAGGAGAAAATTTTTCTTCTGTAATAGGAGGTTGACACTGAATCCTAAGATGTCCAATTTTTTTTAACATACGACATGCTTCTATACAATGAGAATTACTGGTGCAAATTCTACACACAGGGTTGGTACTAAACGAATAGATAGTGTGTGAGTCGATACTGCTCATAGCATGAGATTATGATGCATGGTTAACGTCATGAGATGGGGCATCCTACGGTGCTTGCAACCTTCAGATCTTAGTATTAACGTGACATGAATTATTAGTGTGGGTTTATTTCAATAATGCTCTGGCTGCTCTAAAACATGGAAGGTATTGACAATTCCTCGTATGATGTGATTGAGAGAAGATGCGACAATAACAACATGTGAGTTTCTCTTTATTTGAGAGATTTATTTGAGGAATTTGGGCACTAAGTGAAAGACGTTGTTGAACTTACCCAATTCTTGACATTGATTTACCATGTGGTTGGGTCTATCACATAGGGTGCATGCAAGGGGTGAATTTTACTAGGCAGCTTGAGGTTGTTCGGTATTTTTTCCAAATCTAGATTGAAGATGGTGAGAGGAGACTGGAAAAAATACCGATAATCTTCTTTCCTCAAACACACATAAGATGGACCTAGATGCTTCATCCCCTTGTGGCATGGTGTTGTCTGATGATTCAGTTTCAGATTTGACTAAATCAGAATTTTCGGTGATAAATCGATGCATGAAATCTAACATAGAGCGGAATCAGGCAAGATGAGGGCAGTGTCACATGTGATGGTTTCCTACACAAATATGGAAAGTATGAAGTTTTTCTCCTGGATATGTTGCTTTTGGAAACTCGGTTAACTAGATACCATAGGTTGAATGCCAGTAATATGGGGCACTGGGTAATCGAATGGTTCAGTTCATCATATAAGGCACATAACTCGGTAGGTGGTGTGGACTTTGTTTTCATTACTGTATTTTGGGAGGTTGGGTGAGAGGGGTAAGAGCATGAAGCCGGTTCTTCTCATACATAAATGATTGTTTTGGATCCATCATTAACTGGTTGCATGGCCAGTATTAATGAATCCTTAGAAGTGGTTTGCACAAGTGCACATAATGCATCTCGCTATCGAGGGATTTCGGGGAAATTATGAGTGCAATGCTCGTATTCCGCGCAGATAGTGCATACATGGTTAGCGCACAATGCCTTATTATGTAATGTTGTGACCTTTTATCTAATTGGTGGAGTTGAGGTCATGATCATTTTTGGGGCATGTAGAAGAGATTTTAACTCGTCTAACTCGGGGAAGATGTTGGTAGGGTGGCCAACTACTTCGCACAAAGCACAAAGTGGAAGCACCCTCGAATGCTTTGGATTGTCTACCTTCTTCCCTTTTTTATTTTCTCTCTTGGTGGCACTGGCTAGTGTCGATACAGGTGCTTCTTGATTATGATGGCCTCATGAGAGGATAGAGGAATGACGCCTATCGAGGTGTTTCCTAAGTTTGTTGACATGGCTGGAGGGGCCAGATACCATGCTGATATCACAAGAGCCATATTTGACAACATAAGTGTTGCCACGACTTGGTGCGAGACAAAACTAGGTGGAGGGTATAAAAAGGGGGTTTGGGTGCTGGCATATGGGAGGAAAATTAAGTCAACAATGGTGACGCTCGGGGCGTCAGACACTGGTTCCTGACTCAGTTGGTTGTTTAATGAATTCATCATGCACACTAGATCTCTTGTGTTTTTTGGAATATATTCTAACAAGAAAGGGGGTTCTCCAGGGTACATACTGAGGAGGATGGATGGTTTAAATTTTCCGGAACCGAAATTAGTGTAAGTTGTGATCAGTTGCAAGGAAGATCCTACATACAGTAAGACGCCATCAGGGGCGATTAATGTTTTCTTCTCACAATACGTGAGTTGGTCAACTATAACGACTTTCCCTTCACGGGGGAAAATCATTACCCTGAATACAGAGGATGTGCATGCAATCATTGCATACATATAACTCAACCCAAGAAGGATATTGTAATCCAACTCTGCATCCAAGACTTCGATGTCAATGAGTATGATTTTTCTGACAAGATGTACCAATACGTCTTGGTAGAGGCCTATAGGGGCTGAAGGGTGCCAGTCATATGCTCTGAGCATGATGTCAGAAGGTTTGAGTTTTGGAGATCCAAATTTATGCCAAACTGTCTTTGACATAATGCATGTGGATTCCCCTTCATCAACAATGCAATGATGAATGGTGATGTTTTGGATTGAGACCGGGATTTGGAAGGAAACTAGCGATGGAAGACACAAACCAAATTTATCTAAATCGAAAACCATTAGGTGAGAATCAGAAGGGTACTTTGTGCCTAATGTGGAAAGTAAGGCTTTCTGTTGGGCTGGGCATGATTACAGGACTTCTAATGCTTATATAACTCAATGAGATTGAGCTAATTTGTCGACTATGTTGTAGCTATGAGCAACCTTCGAGTTATGTCTTGTTTTTCGCAAAGGCCCTTTGAACATTTTCAGCATGGAATGGTTAATGGTGCTACAAGTGCTGTCGTGGTCAAGGTGGATGGATTGGTTTATGGGGGAGCTTCATAATTCCTATTTCGCGTCTATAGGATAATGTATTCTCCTGTCATATAAATGTCGCGATTTGAATTATTATGGGGGTTACCTCTAGAGTGATGTGACTAGGATGGTTGTTTTTGTTGTGTATTAACCACTCCTTAATGGGGCAATGGATCCCACATTACTGTAGTTTGTTGGTTTTGCCCTCCCCATCCTCTGGTATCTTGAATCCTTTTCAATTCAGGGATTTGAGGACAATTATGGGTATAGTGATCATATTCCCTGCATATAGTGCAAGAATGATTTGTCCTTAGACTCGTGTTCTTGTTTTAACTTTGTGGGTTATTGTTGGTATGTTCCTAGTTTTGATTCCAGTTGGGGTTGCCCCCAGCTGGTATCCGTGAGGGGTGTTGTTGATTGTTGCCCCCTTGGCTAGGATATCCCTTTGATTTTCTCTTTGGTTTATTATTAGCCATATTAGGTGGATTTTTTGTGTTCACTTGGTCAACTGATGACTGTTGTTGAGCATGAGAGGTTTGTACTAGATTAACCCTGCGTTATTTTGTGTAGGTGGGTTATTCTTTTGTTGTGCGGGGAAAGGAGTATATTGAATTCCTTGCCTATGATTTGCATATGGATTCTAGGAAGAGGAAATTGCATTTGTATTCCAAGAGGAGTATTTGTCTCCCTGCAGGAGAGGATGTGGTCCTCTATGTGGGGGTTGATATTGGTTAACCCTACTAACCATATTATGCATCGGTATGGGTTGACCATAATAATATCCTGGTGGTGCAGTTTGCATAGCGTCAAATGTTGGGACACTGAACGAGTATCCAGGATACTGGTAGGTGTTGCTGGGTTGGTTTTGGGATATGGACCCAATCAATCCATCAACAACATTGGATGCACCTAGTGTCTCCCATTTAAAGGTTTGAAGGCAGGGGGTGTCTGGAAGGACGTGATAGAGGTATCCATACTGAGTGTAGATAAGCTCTAATTACAAATATTTAATGATGCCCTCTTCCTCGATTTGTGGGTTTGAAATAGCCACATCTTTAGAAATTTTTGAAGTAATAGATATGAGAAAAAGATCGAGGAGGATTTTTGCCTCTAGATTAGCTTTGCACAAGCTCTGACGTTTCCGCCATTCATGGATGTGGTTTGATATTGTATAGCAGATGTCTTTTTAAACTGAGTAATGAGTTTTAGGCCCAAGTATTGTCAGACTGGGAGGTGGAATAATGTGAGGAAGGTGGTGGCTATTGAACCAAAGTTCCCATACATCCTGGATGGTTGACCTATGTACCTCTTTGTTGCGGCCCCCGTAAGGGTGCATTGAAACAAACACAAATGAATAATGTCTTCTCTAATGCTATTAGAAGAACACATAGGTGAATGATCATGACGTGATTTCCAGGATCTTCTCCTTGCTTACCCTCGAATTTTGGAACTTCTGAGGGAAATTTGGTAGGCATGGGTGGCCAATTGGGGCTGTGCGTAATGGGGTAATTAGCTATCTGGATTAAATCAGGTAAATTTAAGGAAGCTAAAAATGGGACCTGGAATTTGTTCGCCTTCAAAAAACGATTATGAACAACTATATGTAAATGGGTCTTCTGTGGGGAAGTCAGAGGAGAACTACCCTGATGGGTGTCTTATGGATTGTCTGGAGGAGTGGTATGTGGGCTTCCCAAAGGGGTAACAGGTGGGGACCCTTGCAGGGTCGTCAAGGGTGTACTTTGATGGGTCAGAGTCCCGAGCAAAGTTGCACCAATAAAGGAAGATCCTATAATGGTGGCTGTCTGGAGCCCTCTACGCCTAAATGGCGAGAGACCAAGCAAACCTCCCGGTAATGGGGAGAGGTTTAAAAACGTCTAGATCGATGAGGAGCCATGAGGTCCCCTATGTTGTTGAGTAGTGTGTGTGTGTTATTTTGTGTGTTTTGAGGGAAGGGGATATATATCAATGCAATAAAATCACATCGATAAAAAAAAAGTGAAAATAAAATGATTATTTTCTTTTAAAATTAGACTATGTGATCAATAAAACAAAAAGTGTTTTTTTGTTTGTTGCTGCATATGATAAAAATATTATGCAGACCCAATCATCCTTGCCATGTTCAAAGTAACTGGGTCTTGAGAAGATGTCTTCTGATGGCTACTGGGGCAACGTCCCGAAAGAACTGGTGACACTTTCCAGTAGTTGAAGAATCAACTAAGGTAATGGATGAGGCTTTAGTGCTTCCCGCACCTACACCTATAGGGAAATGATGCCCTAGATTTTATCCACTAAAGTACCTTCATCCCATGTGAGCATTCAAGTATTTGTCTTCTTGGTAGTCAATTACCAGTGCCGAGCACTAGATGGGTCAAGTATCCCCAAATAGTACCACACTCACTCGACCTAAGCCAAACCCCCTCTAAATCAGGTCTCTAATATGCTTGGGTATTATTTTTCATGGGATGATTAAAGGATTTTAAGCCCCTAAAAGTAAAATTCTATGTTTCAGAGATGTAACATGACCATGGAAACTTATGGGATGCCTACCCCCAATGGTCCTAGCCTGAACTATAAATTCTTTTGTGGCGCCTGTGGGGAGATTTAGTGTTGGACATTGGGTTCAACGCTCCCCGTGTGTTTCGTGACATGGACTAACCGCCTCTCATGGATCCTAACTCTGGTGATTGCAGCGGAGAATAACGCTTGTGGGTTTTGGTCTAACAAAAATCGTGATTCAAACAAGTGGTATCAGAGCGACAGGTCTCGAGTTCGAAACTCACCCGACTCATGTTGTGGGGGAAATTGTTGGACATTGGGTTCAACGCTCCCCGTGTGTTTTGAGACATGGACTAACCGCCTCTCGTGGATCCTAACTCTGGCGATTGTAGCGGAGACTAACGTCTGCGGGTTTTGGTCTAACGGCAATCGTGATTCCAACATTTAGTTGGTTCAAGTTATGGTTGCTTTTAGGAGTCGTAATTTTCTTAACGTGTGAGATAGTAAGAAAAAGTAAGTGAAGTAAAAAGAGATCCATAAACTGGATGCCTTCTTATATGAGGCCTACAAATGCTTAGTGTGTGGTGAAATGAACATACAAAGTGTGAAAAAATGCGGATATACGATGATCCTTTACTATATCCTTCTAATTACACTAAGTTTTGATTGTTCCTTGCATGAAAAATCAATGATGTTTGGATAATGGGCCACTTACTCTTTTTTCCTATTATACTATGTGGGTCTAAAGGGAGACGGGAAACTCAAATGATTTAAGAAACCATTGATATGCATGCCCAGGTTCACCTAAAAGACACAAGGGAAGCATATATTAGTTACTTTCTGTAATGACACTTGGCCCTAGTCCCAAAAACTAATGAAATGGAAAAAATTCTTTGTTTATTAACAATATTTGTGGATGATGGGCCACTTATGCCTTTACTAATTAAGCTATATGGTTTGCAGAAAACTTAGCAAAATAGTTTGAAAACATATGTGGAATTTGGCCACTTAATTTTCTCCCTAATTAAGCTATGTGTATATTGCAAATAAAAATGAAAGATAATCTAATTGCTCCACTAATAGTGGTTAGTAAAGTAACCAAGAAATCTAAACAGTTTGTAAAACAAACGCATATGTGAAGAAAATTTACTAAAGGCTTCCAATCACCTGAGAAAAGAAAAATTACAAGGTGCTTTTTTATTTTTGGAAACTACACGGGTTTAGTTATGCATAAACGCGACCTGAGAAAAAGTCATGCGATAGAAAATAAATAGTGAATTAACAAGATTCTCGGCCAACAACAGGTCCAAAAGGCCCTAAAAAACTTCCAGAGAGATGTTGGCTGGTTTGTTAGGTGTTTATGTAGAGAGAAAGTCCTGCAAATAAAACCGTTAGAGTAAAGAAAAGAAACCAGTGGAGTCACCAATTCTGTGGTACTGTTTTTGTAGTACTGGTGTGCCAAATAACACCTCCTTAGTATTTGGTTGTTCCCTGTGAAGGAACACATATAGAGTTGGTGTTGTTAGTGGACAAACTTACATAAACAAAGCATTGAAAATGGTGAAAACAATGCATCTAGAAACATAAACTAAACAAAGATATAAATACACATATAATGCTTAATGAAGCAAACAAGTCAACACAATAATGGAAAAAGGCTCCATTTATTGATTGTTGGTGGTAGAAGATGAACACAATAGATGAATACTAAACATTTGAAGACAATTCTATGATCTATGGTGCTCAAAAATCCTCAGCAAGGAGACCCCTTTCCTCAATCTCTTTGCAAGCTTCTCCTCTTTCTCAAAACAAGTGTGAAGACTCTCTTAATGGTGGAATCTTATTCTCTCATTAAGATGATGGATTTATTAGAAGCAATATGGAAAACATGCTAATGCTCTTACTTCTTCTGCTTCAACAATGAAATGTGGTGTTTCTCTGAGAGAAATTTGGCCAACATAACATTGACACTTGTTTTGGTTCTCCCATGGCTTGTTTATATAGTAATTTTTTGAATCCTTCTTCCCTCTCTTGGTTCATGAATGATAGTGACTCAAGAGTAGGACAAGATTATTCCATTGAGGGCTCCATATTTTCAGATCGACTTGAATTCGGTTGTCCCTGAATCGCACATGTTAGGGAATCATCCTCCAAGTGTGGGAAGTGGTCCCAAATTTTCTAAGTCTCACTTTTCTTCGACCGCACGGATTTAGAAGAAAAATCTGTTCGGTCGTGATTTTGGCCTTCATATATGGTGTAAGATCCAAATTTTACACATGTAACCTTAGGAGAAATTAAATTTTTTTGAACTTCCATAGTGTCTTCAGCTGGAAAATATTTATCTGTACGTTCTGATGGATGACCTTAGGTGTCTTTTAGAGTGTACGATTTTCTGGTGTTAACACCAAGTATTCCACTAAGATTTCTTTGAAGTCGAACAACCACAAAGTCCCAATAGAACCAACTAATGTATGAAATATTGCTTTCAAGTACAAGGAGAGTCTTTTTGAATGGGTCATGCCTTTTGGGCTGACAAAGGCCCCAACAACATTCATGAGGATGATGGATGATATTTTGTAGCCTTTTAACAATTCGTTTGTGGTTGTATATCTCGATGATATCCTCATCTTCAACAATAGTTGGGAAGAACACTTGTAGCATATTCAACAAGTCCTCCACACTCTATGGTAGCACAAGACATGTACTAACTTGGGAAAATTCTCTTTAGGCATGGATGAGGTCCAATACTTGAGCTACATTATCGATGAGAAAGGAGTGCATGTGGATCTAGCGAAAATCCAAGTCATTTAAGATTTCTCCACCCCAACAACTCTAACATATCTTCAAAGCTTATTGGTCCTCGCTAACTTCTATTGAAGGCTTGTGCTAGGGTTCTCTTATATCACTTGGAACTTAAGTAAAGTAACCAAGGGCAGAGAAAAATCAAATTTATTTTGGTATGAATCACAATGGAAGGAATTTGATGAGTTGAGATCGAGAGAGATGAATTAGACTATGCTATTTATGCAATACTCATTCAACTAGGGCATATGATGGCCTATCATAGTGAAGCACTCTCTGATACTGTTTGGATATACCTTACCTATGACAAGGAGATGTATTCCATTATGCAAGCCTACTGAAAATGGAAACATTATACTATGGGGAAGGAGATGATCATCCACACCGATCACAAGCCTCTTCAATTTATGCAAACATAGGGGAAGTTACAAAATGACTAAATAATCCACACACCCATAACATTTTCATATGAACATCACATACACGAAAGGTAGCACTATTAATGTCACAAACGTCTTAATCAACCCTCAGTTATGGCACTAACCATAGTTATGAAATCTTGTGGACACAAGAACTATGGTTAGTTAAAATTATACAATAATGACTCATAATTTGCTATAACATACCAAATGTTGATGGTAGGAAAGCAAGTTCTAGACTTCCACCTCTAGGATGCATTGTTATGGTACCTGATCACCTTTGTGTTCCTTCAACCGAGCATGCCAAGCTGATCTAGGAGGCACATTACTATCTAGTAGCAGGGAACTTTGGTGTGGAGAAAATAATGGCAATACTGCACAATAATTTAATTAGAAAAAAATTCAACAAGAGATTGGAAAGTATACCAAGTCTTGCACCGCCTATACCATTGCCAAACCAACCATTAAGAAGCAAGGCTTATACAACCCTCTTCCCACTCCTAGTCGGGCTTGGGAATCCATCTCAATGGACTATATGTCTGACCTTCCTACTACCAAGCACGGTAACGATTGTGTGTTTGTGGTTGTTGAAATATTTTCCAAGATGGTCATTTTGATTGCATGTAAGAAGAGTATCACAACATAAGTTTCTGCCAATATTTTCTTCGAATGGGTATGAGTACATTTTGGGATCAACATCATATTAGATCAAGATAACATTTTCCTAAGTGCATTTTGGTTGAGCCTCTAGTCATTGTTGGACACTTCCAACCGTACACTGATAGCCAGACAAAGGTCGTTAACAGGATGACCGTGCACATTTTGTGCATGTACAACTCCAAGCATCCATGCACATGGGATGAGAGTTCAACATAGCTACAATATAGCTCTCCAGAGATCCCACAACCCATTTTAGATGGGCATGATATTCCAACCATTGGGTCCTATCAATGTCGCATCGTCCTTTGAAACTAGGAGTGGGAAGAGGGTTGTAAAGGCCTTGCTTCTTAATGGTTGGCTTGACAATGGTATAGGCGGTGCAAGACATGATATAATTTCCAACGTATTATTGAAATTTTTTCCAATTAAATTATTATGCAGTACTGCCATTATTTATAAGTGGGCTTAAAATCCTTTGCCATCCAATAGTTTAAATCTAAAGTGCGTCAAAAACCCGATTTAGAGGGGGTTAGGCTAGGTCATTGTGTGAGCGGTTCTTCTCGGGGATACCCAACCCATGGTAGGGAAGCCTGTGTGTAGGTTGATCACCAAGAATCTCAAGACTCAACCTTCCCCATGGGATGGAGGTAATTGTAGTGACCAATCATAAGAAAATACCCTATATGACTGGATGTAGGCAACAATTGGTTCTCTACCACACCTTTCTATAGACAACTATACTTGTGGGGATCAGATTCCATCAAGTAAGAAGTCACTTGGAAGGCCATCTGAAACAATAGATCAAGGACTTGTTTGAGGATTTATATCACCTAGGATAGAGGTAATTTTTATTTGATAGGACGCGTTTACTTGAATTAGAGTAGCATATTAATATAGTTAGTTTACACTCGGCACCACTGCACTAGCTATTTACTTGTTGTTTGTTACTCTTTTTCTCCTATCATCCTTTAGTCTAGTGAGTCATCATTTTCTTGACATCATTGTGCCCCCTAGGCATTTTTCGCGGAGACTTATTGGCATTTTCCCCCATTTTCCTTTGTGAAATATTACTCCTCCCTGTCAAGTTAGAGTTCATCCTCCTAGTCCTCTATCGAGCCCTCATCCTAACTCTGGTTCTTCTTCTTCTGCCCATTCTTCCTTTAATTCCATGTATTCCCAACCTCGTACCACCACCATGTCCGGCACCAACGCGGGGTAGGAAACCAAGGTAACCCCACAGGCGGAACCTCAACTGATATGATCACTAATATTCCACTGCTCCCTTATATGGCTAGTTTAAGCCTTCCTGATTTTAGCCAGCTCATCAACGATCCTCTTCTCCATAACCCAAATTAGCCTCCTATTCATACCAAGATTCCTTCTGACATCACCAAGTTCGAAGGAAATCTTGGAGAAGACCTCACAAATCATGTTCGCTCATTTCACATGTGAAGTTCATCTAATTCCATTGTTGAAGTATCCATCCATCTTTGCCTCTTCCAACACACCCTTACTAGAGCTACTGCCAAGTGGTATGTGGACCAACCACATGCCTCCCAGTCCACTTTCGTAACTCTCGCCAAATCCTTTATATCATACTTCCATTTACCCCTCCTATATGACAATGACACTGAACTCTTGACCGTGTTCAAGAATGGCGTAGAAGGAGGAGCATGTGTAGAACCCCTGACTTTGAAGACCGTGTCTATATGGATTGGTTCCTTAGAAAACTTTTTGCCACCATAGGTAAAGTTGTCACTTCCCACTTCACCTAATCTGAGGAAGAAGCGCTCCAAGTAGCTTTGAAATATGACCTGATATATGCACAATCAGGATATGTTTATATTGTCCTTCCTGATATGCCCCGTCCTAGTGCTACTAATGCTCCAGGGGCATCTCATGTTGTTGACAGTATCATTGGATCCATCTCACACCCTCAACCTCCACCATATGATTCACCTCCGATGAGTTATGGTCAACCCCAAGGGGGACCAATTCCTCTTACACATATCCCCCTCCCAATCCTTCATATAGAAACACTTATCTAGGTCCCAACACGTCATATGCATATTCCCATTCGCATCAAAAGATGTTAGGGATAATTGTTTCTTCACTTATTTATCGTAATGTTGCCCCATCTCCTTACTTTCCTTATGCACCTCCTAGTGCTCCAACCCCACTAGCATCAACACCCCAACCTCCCATGCCTCCCCCACCTCTGCCACAACAACAACCACCTCCTCAAGGTCAAGTATATGCTCATCAAAGTGAAATCAATCCCCCCAACACCAAGAGAAGAAACAAGGGTAAGTGTAATTAGAACCATCCATCTTAAGGTAATCAAGGAAACCAAGGTCCACCACTTAATGCCCCTAAATTTTACCAACCTAATCCCGCAACCCAACAATAGGGTGGCCTTCCCAAGAAAAACAAGGCTCTTCGAACAAATAAACCTTGTTCCTGTTGTGGATTATTTGGAAATTATCTCATGAATGTCCCCTTTTACCTTAGATGCGCCAGGTATGGGAAGCTTAAACAACTACTTCTAGAGGACCTCATCCCATTTATCCACCTCCTCCCCCTCCTGCTTCATGACAACCAACTGTGCTTACCGATATTTTTCCTCATCAAGGATATGTCATTTCCCAACCCACATAGGGTAATGTAGCTCCCCAACCTTCATCATCTAGCTCGAACAATTACTAGAACCTCACGATGAATTTCGATGAAGTCAACACTGAACAAGTAAACCTCTAGACTTAGTCACACCGATATGACAAGCCCCTTACAAAGTCTATGACTGATTCCCAACCCAAAATTTCCACTGAGCCTTTGTCGTCACTAAATGGTACCTTAAAAATCTCTCCGCTAAGGTGGAGGTAATCCCTAATATCCCTAAAGGTCCATTACATCGAAACATTGCTTCTTCTAAATCTACCCATACTTATAGCATAGTAGATGACTTGGCGCAATCTCCTGCTGCCATGTCAATGTTGGAAGTCCTCCATACGTGCCAATCACAACAAAAAGCTATATTATTTACTTTGGGTGCTATTGATCCCTTTGACGATCGTCTAATTGTCTTTGATGTTGAAAAAGTGGAACATCCCCCCCTTCCCTCATATATTGAATTTCAAATTCCAATTTCCATAAAAAATGCCATTGTTTAGTGATGTACCATAGACGAAGGCGCCTCTACTTGTGTGATGCCCACTAATATTTGAAAGCAACTTGGTTCACCTGACCTGTCCCCATCCACCATCACTCTCCGTGCATGGGACGGTCACCCCTTGGAACCCCTTGGTTTATATTGCAATTATCCCATCACTGTTGCCGACAAGACTCTCTTGATTGATATCGAATTAATTGATGCCCCATTAGATTAAAACATCTTGTTGGGTCGTAGTTACACCTATGATATTTATGTTGTCACATCCACTGTCTTTCACAAGATGTGATTTACTCACAACAGAATGATCATCACTATCGATCAGTTGACCTACTATGACCCTCAATCTCAGACATCTCCTTAGACCACTATCTCATTAATGAATGGCACTAAGACTATCACTTACCTTACTGATGTGTCTCCTGAAGTCTATAAAAATTCCATGCTACACCTACCCCTTCTGAACCCAGATCATCTAGTGTTTGCATGCTTCAAGAGTCAGGGGTTGAACACAAGTGGTCTGGTATGCCTTCACAACAACCATCCCCTCTGCAACCTCTTGCTCCTAACTCAACCCAAACTGCAAGTATAATTCCTCCAAGTCCATTTCCTTCTGTTGGTATCTCTCCTAGCCCTTTTTAGCCTGGAATCATTCCCCCAAGTCATAACCCCCCCAAAGACAAATACCTTTCTTATTCCCACCACTAGGAATCTTTTATTCCCGTATAATGGAAACATTGAGTTTTCCAAATACTACCTTAGGGATCCCAGTATCGTACATTGATCCTCCCATAAACACTCCTCCTATTCAGCTCAAACCTTACACAACTTTGACCTCAGTTCAACATGTTGTTCCTACCCCTTCCTTTGCTTCAGTTCCATAATAACCTCAAAAGGAAACCAATCCTGTTGCGAAATCATCTGGTGAAGGGGCTAAATACTAGAAAAAGGGACCCAAAGACAAGGCACCCAAACAAATCCAACTGCTCTTAAACTACAAAAACTTGTTCCTCCTTGTGCTTTGTGTGATGTTGTTGGGCATGCCACTAATAATTGTCTCGAGCTTCCTCATATAAAAAATGTGGTCTCTGATACCTTTCCTGACTCTAACATTCCTGAGGTCCATGTCACCTTACCCGAGTAAGCTAAGAAGAATGGATCCTTGTGCATGAATCACCCTTGTGATTTGTGTGATCATTATGTCCATTATTCCCATCACTATCCCTATCTCGAAGGCTTTTGTGATACACTTCAAGTACTTCACAAGTTAGATGCTGCTTGTAGTGATTCCACACCCCCTCTACGCGCAGGTTCTGGCCCCACTGTTATGCTAGAAAATGAGGTTTCCCATCCAACCATTCTGATTCTTCCTCCTAATGTCGAGATGACAGATAGTTCCTCCCCTATTCTCTACCTGTCATCATCCATGGGATCAATGTATTGGGACTCTCTTGGAGTTTCCTATTGTGATTCTGTGAAACCTTCTTTGGAGAACACATTGGTCTCAATATCGGTAGATGTCACATCTACTAGTCATCCATCCACCCCTTTTGACGATGCGCATGTGAACCTTGTCTCTCATGAAGATGCCTTAGGTAGTTCCTCATCACGTGGTCCTTCTTCCCCTCATCCCCCCATATTTCATTCTAATGAAGACATCATGGAAGCCATGACCACCCCTTATTATCCTTGGGATGATATGCACCATCATGCATACTCCCTTTCATAACAAACCCACGATCTATATACTGTGGAGTCCAAAGACTTCATCCATGGTGAGGTCGATTGGTTTAAAAATTTCATTTCTACACCATATGATTTTGAAGAAGGAAATATGGCTAACATATCCCCTACCATCAAAATTAACATTTATAATAAACTAGGGGTCGAATAAAATATCACCATGGGGGCACAATGCATACCAGATGAAATTTATGCGTACACTAAGTTATTCAAGGAATTTCGTGATGTTTTTGCCTAGTCTTATTTTGAGATGCATGGACTTGATCTCGCCATTGTTGAACACCATACTGACACATGGCCTGATGCCATTCCTGTCCGCCAAAAGCATAGACATATCCACCATTCTAAGTGTGAGTCTATCAAAGCTGAAATCGATAAGATCAAGTAGGATGGTTTCATTTACACCATTGAATACACCACATGGGTGTCCAAACCTGTTCCTGATCTTAAGAAACAAGGCACCATTTGTGTCTGCACAGAATTCTGCGATTTGAATAAATCGTGTCCCAAAGATAAATTTCCCACACCTTTCATTGACCAAATCATTGAAGAGCTTCCAGGGCATGAGGTTCTTTCCTTCATGGATGGATTCTACAAGTACAACCAAATACATATCCATTATGTCGATCAACTCAAAACTGCCTTTACTAGTCCGTGGGGAACCTTTGATTACAGAATCATGCCTTTCGGTTTAAAAATATTGGGGCCACTTTTCAGCATGCCATGTTGATCCAAGTGGATATTAGTGGCCACCCACCTATTCCACTTGGGGCCCCACCATTGTTTCTTTCAATTTTCCAGTTTCCTTAATTGTAGCACAGTTTACTATTTTTAGCAGTTTTTTGGGTCGTGAACTTCCAGAGCCATTTTGAGGCCCTAAACGACATTTTTTTTGTTGTTGGAAAAACGGGGAGCAACATGGAAGTTCCTTTGATGTTGCTCACATCAAAATTTGTATTCCTCAGACAGATATTTCTAACGAGGGATTGTGTGCGTCAAACAAAGATCGTATGCCAAAGTTACGTCCCTCATATGATTGATGTACCAATTTACCCAAAGGGGCCCATAGTTTTGGTGCTTCATCTCCTAGGGTTAGGTTTTTGGATGTTTATGGTTTTTCATTATTTCTAAATAATATCGAGCCTCATTGTAACATAGTTCAGAGGCCTGTAGCCACCACATATCTTCTCAGAGATAAGCTACCAGTGCCCTAGCTAGTTTATTTCCATTTTTTCTGTAATCATATTTCAATTATTTTCTATTAAATAAATGAAATTTTAATTCAACTGCATCTCTGCTTTTATGTGTATTTTTGTATTTCATTGTGTTCCTGCATAAGCATAAATATGGATTAGTGGTATCAGAGCGATCTTCTCTTTCTCAATCCTTCTTTGCATGTTCCCAACGAGGTCGAGGTATAAGGAGTTAGGGGTCGATTTGGTTGAACCTTTGCAATATCAGCCTCGCAAACCCTGACAACCGCCCATGGGGGAAGAAAATAAAGACGAGGGAGTAGGATATCCTATCAAAATATTGCTTGAGGAGGCCCTCGAGAAACAAAGGAACGCGATGATGGATAAATTTTCCTAGATCCTTCAACGACTGCCCACTGACGACGCATCTACATGCAACCGTCACTTTGGAGGAGCCACTCCTTTTAAGGTAGAAGTAAACTTTGACATTCCCATATTTGAGGGCCAAATAGATGCAGACACCATAGATAGATGGTTGAATATATTAGAAGGATATTTCTCAGTTCATGACTTTTTCGACCGAGAGAAGATTATTTTTGCACTCTGTTGGTGCTGAAAGAGGTGACTTTTTATTTACAACTCTAGTGCTTTCTCATTTAATTATCAACCCGGAGTAAGTCTTTTTATTCCATGAGTGTTGGCACAATATATGCAAGTTAGTTCGTCTAACAGATGTTCCTTGTCACTTATGAGGAAGAATTTGCTAACTTCCGAAGCTTTTTTATCCTACGAGGGGTGGCTTGGATAGGTTTTTAACCTAAGATTGAGCAATAAGATTTTGCATCTATCTAATGGAATTAAACAACAGTTTAACTGAACCGAACAACAATCTAGAGAAATAAAGCAGAAATTGAATTGAATTTGACAATAAACTAAACAACAATGGAATTGAATGGAACAACAGTCTAACTAAGCTAAACTGTAATGGAATCGAATTGAATCAGCAGTCTAGCTAACTAAGCAGTAATGGAACAACAATATAACTAGCTGAGCAGTAATGGAACAATAGGATAACTAAGCTGAACAGTAATGGAACAACAGTATGACTGAAGCGAATTAAATAAATCGTACAACAATTAATTAAGTAAATTTGCAATGGAATTCTCTTTATGACTTAATTAATCAACATTGATCGATGGTTGAACGCTTCGTTATGCTAGAAGAAGAATGCAATTCATAAAGACAGATAATATTGAAATCAACTTATTCTACGATCTGTAATTCAAATGCAATGGTATTAAAAGAATTGGAACTATCTACTGATAATAAAATATTGCCGTAAGTCGGAAAATACGATTGCGATTGTCCTACTTCAAGAACGCAATTTCTAACAATCGTGAAGAAAGAGAACTGTATTTGTATTGAATGGAAATATACTTTACAACTGCATTAGATTCTTAAGCATTGGTTCTGCAACTACATAGAGTATGAAAACTTGAGTGGAACTTCTAGAGGTTGTTACAAAAACACAATTAGACAGACTGCTTCTGATGTGTCTATTACAGAATGAATTTCCTGTCCTGTCTCCGACTCCCCTTCTCATACGTCCTTCACCATTTTAAACGCAATTTAAAAAATGTGAAAGTATTTTCCAAACGATAGCCCACTGCGCGTGGTTGTCGTTTGAGTTCTTGGACTTGAATTCGTCTGTCTGCCTTCTATCGGCTGCTAGGAGTTACCAAGATTCCATATGTTTGCATCCGTTGGTTGGCTTCTATTTCCTATTGGTCCAGCCATTTGGCCTTCCTTCATGTGGAGATAAGAGAAGTCAATTTTATATTACAAAAACATCCTTTTCATCATTAGTCTAATTATTCTTGTTTTAATGATCTTTTATTCTCTTTACTAATATGAAGATGGATTCCCCCGAAATTATAACATAATTTAAAGTACTTACAGGGTGAGAATCATACCTTAATTTGAGCCCAACACACTCCACAAATCCATCCCCCATGTCAAGGACTGGTGGGAAACCTACTGTGAGAAAAAGGACGAGGGGGAACCCTCTATGTTCTCGACCATACCCACTTGGAATTATTTCCGAGACGTCATAAAGGAAGAATATTATCCCATGGGGAGCTATGAGGACAAGTACATACAATGGACTATGCTACGACAACAAAGGGATCAAGATGTGCATGAGATGACGAATCTATTCCATACCCTGTTTACAAATTTGGGTGTCAAAGATTCGGAGAAAAATTTGGTGTTGAAGTACCACAATTTTATACACAGATACATTCTGGAGGAAATGGAGTGTCTCGGCATCTCCTCTCTTTGTACGACGTACCGGTATGCTGCCAAGATTGAGTAGAAATTCAAACAGAAGAAGCGATACTTTGGATCTGCGAATCAAAAGAAAGGGAAATGTGCCCCCCAACCACAAAACAAAGGACAACACCATGAATTTGAAGAAGGAAACATAAAAGTGGTGTGAGTTCCATAAGAGCTCCACTCACAACACAAGTGAGTTTCGGGCCATGCAGTCACTGGTGGCTGAGATGAAGGCTTTTAAATCAGATGCATGCTCTGACTCTGAATCAGAACCTGACAAGGGGAATGGAAAAGGGAAGCGGATTATCGATGTGGAGCCTAACGCCACCGTTTCCGCCATGGAGATCCAGGAGGAGGAACCAGAAGATCCAAAGGAGGAGGAGCATCTCTTCCACTCCCAAATGTGGGTAAAGGGTTCCCCGCTACAGTTCATTGTCGACAATGGGAGCCAAAATAACCTCATTTCAGCAGAGGTCGTGAAGCGGTTGGGCTTTCCAACCACAACACACCCACAACCATACACCATCGGGTGGCTTCACCAAGGACGGGATATTCGCGTCAACTAGCAGTGCCGTCTTCGCTACAACATCAAGCCCTTCACAGATGAGGTATTATGTGACATTGCTCCTCTTGATGTTTGTGATGTATTATTAGGCCAACCATAATTGTGGAAGGGACATGCTGTGTATGAGTCCCGACCTTGTGCTGTTATTGTTACTTTGGGAAATAAGTTGTACAAGATACCAGAGGTATCGCCACCTGCAACTATCTCTTTTGTTACTCCAAAACAGTGCAGTAAGCTCATTTCCAAAACTGGGAAATTTGTTTTCCCGATGATCCGCCCTCAAGGTAAGAATAATAATGTGGCCATGACCTCTAGACAGGGCTACTCCGCACGGCAACAACAAATGAACAAGGTCGTGGAAGAGTATGGGGACATATTCACCTCACCCAGAAGGGTGCCTCTGCATTGTCAGGTCAAGCACCCCATCGATCTGACCCCAGGTGTGTCACTGCCCAATGGACAGATCTATTGACGCTTTGTTATGGAAAATAATGAAATCAAGAGGTAGATTCAGGAGTTGCTGCAGAAAGGTCACATCCGACCGAGTTCGTCACCCTATGGGAGCCCGATCGTGTTGGTGCAGAAGAAGAATGGGACTTGGAGACTCTGTATTGATTATCAGGCGCTAAATAAGATCACTATCTGGAATAGGTACTCGATCCCATAGATTGATGACCTTCTAGACCAACTCAAAGGGGTGAAATATTTTAGCACGATCGACTTGAATTCCGAATATCACCAGGTACCAATCGAACCCTCGGATGTGTGGAAGACTACCTTCAAATCCAAGGAGGGATTTTTCAAATGGCTAGTCATGCCTTTTGGGTTGGTGAATTCTCCCACAACCTTCATGAGGCTGATGGACGACATCTTGCAGCCATTCACCAACTCATTTGTAGTAGTGTACTTGAATGCCATCCTGATCTTCAACCAGACTTGGGGCGAGCACCTCCACCATATCTGACAAGTCCTCCAAACACTGCGACAGCACAAGTTGTGTGCCAATTTGGAGAAGTGCACTTTTGGCACGATCGAGGTTTATTATCTGGGATACATTGTTGATGGGGGGGGGGGGTGCATGTGGATCCAACCAAGATCCAAGTTTTTGGGGATTGGCCAGCCCCAACCACTCTAACAGAGCTTCGCATCTTTCTAGGTCTTGCTAATTTCTCTCGCAGGTTTGTGTTGGGATTCCCTCATATCACTTGGACCTTGAATCAAGTCACCAAGGGAGGAGCGAAAGAAAAATTCTTTTGGTCGGAATCTCAACAGAAGGCGTTTGTAGAATGGAAACATCGCCTTTGCTCTGCCCCAATGCTCACATTACCATATTTGAAACAGCCATTTGAGATCAATATAGATGCCTTTGACTATGCTATTGAGGCAGTTCTTACTCAACAAGGGCATCCATTGGCCTATCACAGTGAGACATTGTCCGACACAATGTGCAAGTATCCCACTTATGATAAAGAAATGTATTCCATTGCGCAGGTTTATCGACAGTGGAAGCATTACATTTTGGGGAAGGAAATGTTTATCCACACAAACCACTGACCCCTCTAGTTCATATAAATGCAAGGGATGTTGCAGAACGATTGCCATCGGAATTGGTCCAAATATTTGCAATAATTTCATTTGAACATCAAGTACAAGAAGTCCAACACCAATAATTTTTTCAGACTCCCTGAACTGACCACCGATCGTGGTGCTAACCACCGTTCTCAACACTTGTGGACACGAGACTTCTGATTGGCCGCTTCTCTACAAGAGCGATCCAGAGTTCGACCACACATACAAGACACTCTTGGAGGGTACACAAGTTCCACATTTTCATCTCCAAGATGCACTACGATGTCACCTGGGACACCTTTGTGCTCCTTCAAGCAAACATGCTAACATGATTTGGGAAGTGCACTATATTTGGCTCGCTGGGCATTTCAGGTTTGAGAAAACAGTGGCTATGTTGCAGAAGTATTTTTATTGGCTGAACCTTCGACAGGATTTCGGGAAGCACATCAGATCCTGCACTGCTTGCGCTATTGCTAACCTGACCTTCAAGAAGCAATGCCTCTATACTCCACTACCCACCCTATTTGACCTTGGGAATCCATTTCCATGTATTACATGTTAGGCCTTCCTTCTAATAAGCATGGAAAATAATGTGTTTTTGTGGTCGTCGACAAATTCTTGACGATGGCCATTATGGCGGCCTGCAAGAAGAATATCACAACAGAAGCCACTACTAAACTCTTCTTTGAATGACTGTGGGTGCACTTTGGGATCCCGCAATTTATAATCTTAGATCGGAAAACAGGTTCCTAGCACATTTTGGTCCAGCCTCTGGTCAATGCTGGACACCAAGCTCACCAAGTACACAACCTTCCATCCCCAAACTGATGACCAGATAAAGGCTGTCAATACGATGATTGTACACATTATGCACATGTACAATTCAAAGCATCCATGCACATGGGATGAAAGCCTTCCCTATGTACAACACGATTATAACCGGGCTCTCCATAACTCAAGCGACCACAACCCCTTTCAAGTGGGCTTGGGATTCCAGCCACTATGTCCCATTGACGTAGCCATGCCATTTGCGGTTGCTAAGGAAGATTCGACTCATGTCCAGTTTGAAGGTGACAAGGCGAAAAACTTCCTTGAGCATATTAAGCACATCCGCCAATAGGTTCATGACATATTGGATAAAGCCTATTCTAATTACAAGCAACAACATGATCATCATCGAGTGCTACACAACTTCTAGGTGGGTGACAAAGTGTGGCTACATTTGCAAAAGGAGTGCCTCGCTAGACCCCACCGCAAGATTCGCTTGCTTCGATACGGGACGTACACCATCACTAAGGCTGTAGGGGCCAATGCCTTCAAGCTCATTATTCCATTGTTCCTTGGTTTTCTCCCAATGTTCAATGTGGACTGCCTTCGGTCCTACTTCCCACCTTTATTGGACACCTCCAACATTGCAGAACAACTCACACCAAAAAATTTGAACCCAGACTGCATGGAACATGCCACCATGAATCGTATCATGGAAATGAAAATCAAGAAACACTTGTCAGCAGAAGATCCAACTGTATCAGGTTGTCAAATCTAGCCAACTCCTGCACCAAGGAAAATGGTTCACTAGGGACCAAGTTCAGCAGAAGTTTCCTCATCTCATGGAGGAACATAACGCAATGGGGACCATTGCTTCCTAAGGGGGGAGGAATGATCCAGGTGGATATTGGTGGCCACCCACCTATTCTGCTTGGGGCTCCACTACTGTTTCTTTCAGTTTTTGAGTTTCCTTAATTGTAGCACAGTTTAATATTTTTAGCAGTTTTTCGGGTCCTGAACTTCCGGAGCTGTTTTGAGGCCCTAAACGACATTTTTTGGAAAAGTGGGGAGCATCATGGAAGATTCTATGATGTTTTTCACATCAAAATTTTTAGTCCTCGGATAGATCTTTCTAACGAGGTACCGTGCGTGTCAAACAAAGATCGCATGCCAAAGTTACGTCCCTCGGAAGATTGATGTACCAATTTACCCAAACGGGGCCCATAGTTTTGGTGCTTCATCTCCCAGGGTTAGGTTTTTGGATGATTAGGGTTTTCCATTGTTTCTCAATAATAAATAGGCCCTCAAGCCTCATTGTAACATAGTTCAGAGACCTATAGCCGCCACATATCTTCTCAGAGATAAGCTACAAGTGCCCTGGCTAGTTTATTTCCATTCTGTCTGTAATCATATTTCAATTATTTTATATTAATGAAATGAAGTTTTAATTCTGCGACATCTATGTTTTTATGTGTATTTCTATATTTCATTGTGTTCCTGCAGAAATCCAGATCACATTTCCTACTATTTTCATGACCTGGCTCAGATTATACTTTCATATCTCAATGATCTCACTACTCGTTACAAGCTCTGATCACAACACCTTCGTGTTTTGCGTACCATCTTCCTTTGATGTCGCAAGTATAATATTCACCTAAACCCCCTTAAGTGCTTCTTTTGTGTTTGTGACAATCATATTTTGGTCTTCATCGTGTCCAAAGATGGTATCACTCTTGATCCTCTCAAAGTTCAAGCCATTCTCTAACTTCCTCCTCCTCATACCCTTCGCCAGTTACAAGGCCTCGAAGGCAAAGCCAAATTTCTTCGTTGGTTATTTCCTAACTATTCCACCACTACTCACAAGTTTCTTAGAATCCTTCGATCTAACATTCCCTTCATTTGGGATGACCAAGCTCAACAGTATTTTGATGCCCTCAAACATGCTCTCACTTCCAATCGCTTAATCGGTCCACCTAAATCTTAAAGGGAATTCATCTTGTATATCTCAGCTTCCAACTATACGGTTTCTGGGGTATTAATACAAGAAGATGGATCTGGAAATGAGCATGTCATCTATTATGTTAGTAAGAACCTTAACGGTACCCCTGTGTCTTATTCCCATGAATAAAATATAACACTAGATGTTGTATTCTCTGTTCAAACTTCGTCATTATATCATTACGTGTACCACCAAAGTTGTGACGAATTCCAACCCCATGGCCTTACTATTGATTCGACGGATCATTAATGGGAAGTATGCTTATTGGATCGTTATCTTTCAAGAATTATATCTAGAATTTGTCACACCCAAGAGTAAGAAAGGTTTATCCCTTGCTGAAATCATTTATGAATTTCCTACTGGTGCACCAGATCCACTTGTAAATGACGACCTTCTAAATGAACACTTGTTCGCTATAACCTCATATCATCCTTGGTATGGTGACATCCTCACCTATTTGCAAACCCATAAATTCGCCTCCTATCTTAACCATGATGATCGACGACACATTCAAAATCAATCCCCTCTCTATCTTCTTATCAGAGACAATATTTATCTTCACAGTGTTGATATTGTCCTTCGTCTTTGTCTCACCCATGCTGAAGCTGAGCAAGTGATTAATGCTTATCATGGTGACGCTTGTGGGGGTCACCTCTCTCGAATGGCAACTTCCAAGAAAATCATGTGCACCAGATACTTTTGGCCTTCTCTCTTCAGTGATTGCATTGAGGTAGTCAAACACTGTCCCAATTGTCAATTATATGCCTGTAAAGACCAATCTAGGATTCTAGATTAGACTCAATTTAATGTCGACCAAGGTAGGTAGTCTTAGAGGCACGTCTAATATTTATAGACCTAAAAGGATCTGTTCTATTTGTCTAAATAATTGCATACTGTGACAGGCTCTAACACTCTCTTACAAGAGCTGAAATGTAGTTCCTTTCACACTTTAAATGCTTATGTTATCTAATTTAATCTACTGATCCAAAAACAGAGTGTTACTGGTCTAAGTTTTTAATCTTCTTACAAAGATATAATTCACAAAAACTCCTTCAAAATAACACTCTAGGCATACTAAAAATCGAATTCATAAAAAAAACAGAGTTCATAGAAATATTTTGAAATTCAATGCTCGATTAAACCTTTTACAAGGACTTATTCAATAATTTTGCAATTGAATTTTCAAGCTACTACTATGAATCATAAAATAACAATCACAAGAACTTATAATTAAATTAATGAACTCACCAGCAATGAAATGGAATAAAACACCGTTCAGATCTGAAGACTAAACTCTATGAAACATAAAACATAAAAGAAAGTGTACCAATCCTCACGTAGGGCCCTTCCACACTTTGATGGCACACTTTGATAAACTTCAAATGATAAAAACCGTTAACTCATAAACACTGTGATTGACGAAGTTATGCCTTTCATTAAATTCTGAGAATAGATTACATTCAAAACAGAATTCTGGAATACGCTTTACAGTCTTAAGTCTTCTTTCTTCAATATTTTCACTAGCATCCTATATCTAATCAAAATCCTCCTATTTATTAAAATTTACAACCAACAAGATATTTTCATTCCTCCCTCATCCTAACTGATTCCAAAACAGTTCGAATCAGTTTAGATTTCCTAATATTAAGCAAAAGATCATGTACATTCACATACTCGATTTTCTGCCGAGATTGACGAGCTCTGGACCCGGTCATCGACTAGCGCATATTCGTGAGCTCCAAATTCCTCGATGCTAAATAGATTTTCCAATACAAGGAAGATCCTAGATCAACAAGTCCTTGCCTTCTCGTTTCGATTTTCCCCGCCATGCCACTGCGCACAACATAAACCTCCGATTGCGCATGTCATTATATCCGTAATTTTGTTGAAAAATTCAATTTTTTAACATAAAACCTATAAATTAATTGAACAAAATAACAATTATAATGTACTATTAATCAAATTTCATTTGATTAATTGGGGAGTTTACAGAAGAAATAATGTATAATGATAGATTTAAGAAATAAAAGTATTTAAAATAAAATAACATCTCCCCCAAACTCAATGATTTAGCATGTCCTCATGCTAATCCTGATGTGCTCCCTTTATATTCTGTTCCTGCTTGTGCCTCTGCTGCTTGTAGCAATACATCTACATTCTTCTGAACCTGGAATTCATGTTTCATGTTCTTATATTTTTCTTTGAGAATATTTTTCTGAGTATACCATTTTGTTGCCCATTTGCATATTTCAATTTGATCAGTCTTAAGTTCTTTGACCTTCTTCTTCAATTTCTCATTTTTCTGCTGAATCTTCTTGCTCTGAGCTCTCAACATTTCATTTTATTTCTTTATGACCTTCTCTAACATATTTGCTTCCATCAATTCCTCTTTTAGCTCTTCAATATGTTTCTCTAACTTTCTCTGTTTCTTATTTGTAGGTACTGGCTCTTCCTTCTCTTTCTTATTGCTTTCAGTTTCCATCTCTGCTTCTTGTTCTGGCTGTGAGTTAGTACTGCTTTAAATTTCCATTGGTGTATTTGCATTCTTCTCTGGTTGATCATCATGTGTTTGATTTCTTTTTATTCTCCTTGATCTTCTTCTGTAAGTAGTGAAGATTTTCTCTTTTGCAATCTTCTTGGCATCTTCCTGCCTCATTCTTCTTGTCTTCACACTACTGCTGGGTTGAGGAACATTGCTTGACTTAAGCTCAGGGATTTCTTCATCAATATCAATCATCAACTCTGTGCTTCCTTACTTCTCCTGTTCTTCTTCTCTAACTTTGATTTGATTGTCAATTAAAAGTTCTTTCCATGTTTTTCCTCTCCTCTGCAACTCAGATTCAATTAGTATTTTGATCAAACCAAAATGATATAAACTCCTATCTTCATTACCTTTGTGTTTCTGAATGGTCTTCGACATTTTAGTCAAACTTTGTAAGAGAAAATAGGGCAGACTGATAGTGCATTGGCCTTTCAAGTGAAACAGAAGTTTTATGTGATATAGGTATACTATACTGTAACGTCCTTCACATGTAACAAATTTTTGAATAATGTATACCATCTCATCCCATGGGTGAATTAACCAACTTCTAGGAACACCCTTTTTCCAGCTAACAGAAGAAACCCTTGACCTGGACATAAACTGAGTCCATGATTTTTCCCTAAATTGCTTGGTTTTGAAATACTTTTCTCATTCAGGACTGATTTCCAATGTTTGTGCTATTATATCCTCTGAAATTCTAAAAGAGACATTTCCTACTAAAGCTTTCTCCATTGAAGGAAAATGCAAATTGCTTCGTAACCTCTTCATTATTTCCATTAAATTTCTGTAGAAAAGACAACCAGTGTTTTTCCTCTAAAATCTTGACACAGTCTTCGCGATACTTTGAACTATCAAATTTTTCGGGCTCTGCTCTATTGGTCATTTTAAAAAAGAAATCTCTGTTCTAACCCTTTTTTATGCTCAAAAATTCAATCAGGGTTTTCAACTTGTTACCTCTTTTCCTGCATTCCACTGAGCTGACCTGGTTAACGTCCTCAATTCTCTGAGCTGAATTCTTCAATTGCCTGAGATGTTTCCTCAAATTCTGGGCGGAAGTAAAGAAAACTCTGGATAAACCTGTCTGCTATATTTTCTCTTTTTTTTTTTTTAGCACCTGCTATCTCGGCCCTCCTTAAGAAATTCAGAGTCTGAAAATTAACTCTTTAACTAACTTTATGAACTCAGAGAAATAAAAATTCAACATCCGACCTTCATTTTGTTTGATGTCATATGATAACGCAGAGAACAGAGTCTTACTATCAGAGGTCGTGAGTTTGTTTGCAGAGTCGGAAGGCGCATTCAAATCATGAATACAGAGGAGTAGTACTGATTTGTAGAAGCATAATCATGATACAAATCGTGTGATGATAACGGATACATTCCATAAGAAAATTTGGGTCAGAGCATTGTTTTTGTAACTCCATCAGTCGAAATGAATGAAATCATTTGAGGACATGCGTTTTAACAAATGTCTTTCTATTGAGCGGACTCTTTCATTGAGTGTCTATTAAGACCACTTACTTGTTGGTACTTTTATTGACAGAGGTCAGATTTAAAAATGATGAGTTTTTGAAGAGCGGTTTATGAAAATGTTTGAAGAGCGTAGTAGGAATAGGAAATAAAAATAGGCTAAGGTATGAATGGAAATGATAGAAGGAATAGGAAATATTACAAAGGTTATGGATATAAGGATTTTTGAAATTGATAACAAGCAATAATAATTATCATTTTTGAACACTAAAATAATTTAAGAATTTTAAATGTTAAAAATGAAAATTTCAACAATACTTTACACTTGTTGCCTGACAGAATGCTGATTTGGCTTGCACATGTGTGACTGATCTGTTTGTACAGGTATGACTGATCTTTATTTTTCAAAACAGGTCCCTTTGAAATGAATATAACAGGTCCCTTTAAAATCTGAAGAACCATGTTTGTGAAGCTTCTTTTATCCTTGGTGTTGATGTAGCCTTCGAATTCTGATAATAAGCAGCGTTTGAAAATTTTGTTGAAGTAGCCTATAACAGGTCCCTCTGAAGTAGCCTTTGTTGATGTATCTTTAATGCAGTCCTTAACAGGTCCCTATGATATTGGTAATGTTGACATAGTCTTCTGAACAGGTCCCACTGCATATCTTATTGCTTAAACAGGTCCCTCTTATTAGAAAAAAAGTAGCACTTTTTTGAAATACTGAACAACTGAATTGAAATACTGAATAACTGAAACAAATTCCTTGAAGATTTAAAAATGAGGAGATGAAAAACCACTGATTCTTCTCCCCCACTAAGTGTTTGACTTGTCCTCAAGTCATTATTGAATTGATGAAAAACAGTGAACAAGTAGAACAAGGAATTCTTACCAGCCAAATGATTGGTTTTCCAGTAAGAATTCGGGTTTAGAGTGTGCCAGAGTCTGGTTTTCACATCTAAACCATTATTTATTATTTATTTATTTATTTTTATTATTATGTTTTATTTTTATTTTTATTTTTATTTTTAAAAGAAATTGAAATGACTAAGGTAGAGATATCACAGCTGAAGGCTGTGATATCTCAACCTCCTTTTGCTGAGATACAGTTTGAATAAAATCTTCCTTGCTGATGAGCTTATGATAGAGTTTCAGCCTGTGTCCATTGACAATAAAGGTGTTGCCTTCTCCATCAATTGTAGTAAGTTTGACCGATCCATTTTCATATGCTTGAACTATTTCATATGGGCCCATCCAATGTGTTGTAAATTTGGCTTTATGATCTCTGAATTTAGAGTCAAAGAGTAAAGCCCGGTCTCCTTGCTTAAACTGCTTCTTTTTAATGTGTGCATCATGCCACTGCTTCCTTTGTTTCTGCATTAGGATTGTTCTCTCTTCTGCTTGCTGCCTCATCTCATCTAACTGGTTCAATTGCATAATTCTCTCCTTTTGTGCTTCATTGAGATCAATTCCTAAATCTGCAGCCATTTTATAAGTATGTATCTGAAATTCGATAGGAAGCATTACTTCTTTTCCATACACCAGTTGATATGGTGTAAATCCTGTAGTGTCTTTCCATGTAATTCTATAATCCCACAGTGCATCTTTGAGCTTTTCCTCCCAATTCTTTCTGTTCATTGCTACTGTTTTAGTAATAATTCCCTCCAAAGTTTTATTTGTTGATTCCACTTGGCCATTGGCCTGTGGATGGTAAGGTGTGCTTTTTCTGTGCTTGATTTTATATTTTTCTGTGATATCTTGAACCAACCTTGAAGTGAACTGAGTACCTTGATCTGTGACTATCTCCCTAGGTACTCCATACCTTACAAAAATTTCTTCAAAGAGGAAGTTTACCACTGTTTGCTCTGTTGCTCGGACTAATGATTTTGCTTCAGCCCATTTTGTCACGTAATCAGTACATACTAGGATGTGCTTTTTTCCCTTTGATGGTGGATTGATGGGACCTACAAAATCTAGAGCCCATTTTTCAAATGGCTCTAAATGTACTTGGGGTTGAAGTGGCATTTCATCTGAAGCTGTGGGTCTACCCATTCTTTGAAAACTGTCACAACTCTTCACGTACTTCTTGGAATCCTTAAAAATAGATGGCCAATAGTAGCCAAGGCTGAGAATCTTGAATGCTGTCCTTTTTGCTGCAAAATGCCCACCACACGGTTCGTCATGACAAGATTTTAAAATATCAATTATTTCATCATTTCTTACACATCTTCTAATAATCATATCATAACCGGTGTAAAATAAATCTCCATTGATCCATGAATATCTAACACTTTGTTTGATGAGCCTCTTCTTCTCCTTTGTAGTGAAATATGGAGGTGTCTTTCCTGTGGACAAATAATTGGCTAAGTTAGCATACCATGGATCTACTACTGAAATTGCAAATAGATTTTCATCTGGAAAAGAATCTTCAACCGGAACAATCTCACCTGAGTTCTAGAGTCTAGAAAGAAAATCTGCCACCTGATTCTCCTTACCTGGTCTATCTTACACTGTAATATTAAATTCCTGTAGTAATAACAACCATCTAGTAACTCTGCCATTAGTGATTGGTTTGTTCATTAGATATTTAATGGCTGAGTGGTCAGTATGTACAAAAACCTCATAACTAGTTATATAGTGTCGGAATTTATTCACAGCGTGTATGATTGCAAGCATTTCTTTTTCAGTGACTGTGTAGTTTAATTCTGCAGGTGTTAGATTTTTACTGATAAAATAGATAGCATAATTGAAAGAGTCTTATTTTTGACCTAATGAAGCACCTACTGCAGTATCAGATGCATCTGTAAAGATGTGAAAAGGTAGGGTCCAGTTAGGTCCTTTTAAGACTGGTGTGGTTGATAGTTTTTCTTTGAGTGTTTCAAAAGCTTTCTGACAATCTTCATTCCAGTTGAAAGGTGTATCTTTTGCTAGAAGTTTAAACAGAGGTAGAGCTATTTTGCTAAAATGTTCAATAAACCTTCTATAATAGCTTGCATACCCAAGAAAACTTCTTACCTCCTTTTGAGTCTTCGGAATTGGCAAATTGACAATGATCTGGATTTTTGATGGATCAACTTTAATGCCTTGAGAAGAAATATAGTGACCCAATACTATCCCTTCATTTAGCATCATAAAACACTTTTCATTGCTCAGGGACAGATTAGCTTCAATACATCTCTTCAAAACTTTCTCAAGATTTTCTAATGAATGCTCAAATGAATTACCATACATTGAAAAATCATCCATATAAACTTCAACACACTCATGAACTAAATCAGCAAAAATAGCTAAAACAGCTCTCTGAAATGTAGCTGGAGCGTTACAAAGTCCAAATGGTAAAACATTATAGGCATAAGTGCCCCAGGGACAAGTAAAAGTGGTTTTATCCTGGTCCTCTAAGGCTATCCTGATCTGGTTATAGCCACTGAAACCATCAAGAAAAGAGAATGATGATTTCCCAGCTAATGTGTCTAGTACTTGGTCGATGAATGGTAGTGGGAAATAATCTTTGAGGGTTGCTTTGTTCAATTGCCTATAATCAACACAAATCCTCCACTTGCCATTTTTCTTGGGCACTACTACCAATGGGGATACCCACTGACTGTCAGAGATAGGATAAATAAAATCAACTTTCAATAGTTTTTGTAATTCATCTCTAACAATATCTTGAAGAATGGGATTCATTCTTCTCTGTGGTTGCCTCACTGGTTTTATATTATTATCTGTGTAAATATGGTGAGTGCATGTTTCAGGGTGGATTCCATGCATATCAGTGTAGTCCCAAGCAAATGCTTTCTGATACTTCCTCAATAATTGAATCAATTTTTCTTCCTGAGATAAGTCTAGGTGAGTGCTAATATTCAATGTTTTTCCCGGACTAATCTCTATAGTCTTACTCTGAGTGTTTGCGATAGATTGAATGGGAAAAATGTTTTCAAATGATGTTTGCAAAGAATGGAGTGTACATATTTCTTGAAAACTCTGTGCTAAAAGTTCATCTGCAGCATGGTATTGATCATTTCTTAATTCTTCAGACATATCAGGTTGAGAAAGGAACAATTCTATCAAATCATCATTATTATATTCATGAAAATCATAGATCTGATTGATGCTAAAAACATATTGAACTTCTTCCTTATCATTGTATTTATCATCAAGCCATAAGTTGTTTGCTACTGCTGGTGTTCATGCTGCTGGGTACAGAGTGAGTTGTTTCCTTTCAGTTCCTCGTGAAATGATCATATTACCTGATCGACACCCTATGAATGCATCAACAGTTGCTAACCATGGTCTACCAAGGATGATAGGGTGACCTCCTAAATTAGATTTTGGTTGAAGAACTAAAAAGTCCACTGGATACTCCCAAGAGTCCAGTGAAACAATTATGTCCTCCAAAATCCCTTCAGGAATCACTTTAGACCTATCAGCTAGTTCTAGAACAATTGGTGTGTATTGCAAGTTTCTCAGTTGGAGTGTTTTCATTGTTTCAAGAGTCATCACATTTATTGCTGCCCCTAGGTCAATTAAAGTATTTGGAATAGGTATGTTGTTAATAATTTTAGTGACTCTGGGAATTCCAGGATCAACATACTTTTCCATTGAAATGGTGTTTGTCATAAGGCCAGCTAGATGTCCAATAACGTGAATTGTTTGTGGATCAAGTCTTTTTCTTGTAGGCTTCTTGAGGCATAGTTCTTTAATTGCTTTAGTATATATCAGAATGTCTTTTATGGCTTGGAGTAGTGGAATTTTTATATAGACATTCTTCAGCTCATCTAAAGCATCAAACTGTGGTAAAGACATGGGAAGTTTCGCTTGGATCAATCTTTCTGGAAAAGGTGGTGGCTGCAATGGTTGGATTTGTTTATTTTTGATGTCATCATTTTGTTTCTTTTGATTTGGAGTTTCATTTTCATTGTCTTTGTTTTCTTGTTGTTTTTCAGCTATAGGCAGTTCTTTTTGAAGTACCTTACCAGACCTCAACTCAATATTTTGTAAAGGTAATGTGGGATATGATGGTCCCTCATCTACACTGTAAGCTGGTCTATCTGCTCTATTATTTGGATTTGGTACAGGTTGAGCAGGAATCTGAGTGGGTCTAGGAGGTTGGTTAGATGGAAGTTGTAATTGGGGTGAATTTATTGGTGGAGGAGCAGGCAATGTTTGTTGAATGTTTTGGGGTTGATGGACAACTTGCTGCTGAGGATATTGCTGATATGTTTGAGGATACTGCTGATATGGCTGATGATACTGTTGATATGGTTGAGAATATTGTTGATATGGTTGAGGATATGATGAGTATTGCTGAAATGGTTTCCATTGTTGTTGTGAGTAATTTTGGTGTTGCCATGGCATGGGTACATTCCAAGAATTTTGAACATACATCTGATCTTGTGCAAGAAATTGCAAATTTTGGTTTGGAAACATACCTGGAGGTGGAGGTCTCGGTTGCCATGGTCTCTTGGCACCCATGAAATACACATTTTCCATATCTGCATTGGCTTCCAAGTTACAATTTTGCAAAATCTTGATTTTAGAACAATGAAATATATCATGATTTTCAGTACAAAAGGCACACACTTGAATGTTTTCTAAAGGACAATCTTTCAAAGCATGTTTCTTCCGACATTTTGGACAAAAGACAACCATTAATTGATCTTCTTCTTCTTGTCTTTTCTTTGCTTTCAGAGTGTCAATTTGATTTCCTAAGGTGCTTAATAGGTTTGTTTTGAATTCTTCTAATAAGTTTCCTATTTCAGCCCTTGTGACACTAGCTGAAGCAGATTTTGTGGCTTTGGATGATATAGCTCTTTTTCCATTTCTAGCTTTGCTCCTGGAATACTTTTCACATAAGTCAGCAATTTCATCGAAAGGTAAGGTGGAAATATCACCTTTTCCCATCAAATTAAGATCATCTAAGTATTCCTCTCGAATGCCCTTCAAAAATATTGTTCGAATCAGATCAAGAGACATGGTTCTGTGTTTTGATTTTTGTAAATTGTAGACAAATCGTTTCAAATACTCTTCTAAGCTTTCATCCTCTTGTTGATTCATTCTAAAAATATCATCTTTAGAATCTTTTGATCTACAATAAGGTTGATATTTCTTTAAGAATATTTTTCTCATGCCATCCCAATCAGTTATTGCATGTTCACCAAGTACCATGAACCATCTTAATGCCGATGCTTTTAATGTTGCTGGGAAAAGTCTAAGCCTATGGGCATCATCTGTGTAACCATATGTTCGGCATACTATGTCAAATTCAAACAAGAATGAATCTGGATCTTCTGAAGCCATGCCATAAAATTTTGGTAGCACAGATGGGGGTATGTTTTTCATTTTTATTTCCTCATCATTATTTTCTCCTGGTTCTTGAATGGGAAATTTAAAGGTTGACTCTTCCTCTTCTCTTTGATCTTGATCTTGCTTTTGTTTCAGTTCAGCCTCTCTCTGTCTTCTTCTTTCCTCCTGCTGTCTCTCATATTCTCTAAGTTGTTCATGAGTAGGACCTCTTGCTGATCCTCCTCCTTCCTCAGCCATTTTGATAGGTTCCTCTGTTGATTTACGTTCTTGTTCAGTGTCACTTGTTTCAAAGAAAAGTTGTTCTGTTGGTTTTTCTCCTTCTTGAAATTTTTCAAATTGAGTAGGTTCAAGGAGAGATTGTTGAGTTGTTCTGCTACTTTCTCTTGTTATAGAGGATTCAGGGAGATGTTTCTTCTTTGCTTTGTATGCCAATAAAATTTGTCTCTCTATAAGTGTAAGTCTTTGGCCTGGTTTTTGTTTATCCTCTAATTCTTGTACAGTGACTTTCCTAGCTGGAGTTGTGTGTTCAATTCTTTCTAAAGGGTCTGCTCCTAGTGGTGGGTTAGTTCTTGGATGGGGGGTTTTTATGAATCTGCCTTTATCATCTCTAAGTCTAGACATAAGTAAACATGACTTCTAAAATGATGAATTAAAATTAAATCTATGTTTTTGTTTGTTTGTTTGTTTTTTTTTTTAGAAATCCTCTAGTTGCGCCTCCCCGGCAACGGCGCCAAAATGTAAAGACCAATCTAGGATTCTAGATTAGACTCAATTTAATGTCGACCAAGGTAGGTAGTCTTAGAGGCACGTCTAATATTTATAGACCTAAAAGGATCTGTTCTATTTGTCTAAATAATTGCCTACTGTGACAGGCTCTAACACTCTCTTACAAGAGCTTGAAATGTAGTTCCTTTCACACTTTAAATGCTTATGTTATCTAATTTAATCTACTGATCCAAAAACAGAGTGTTACTATTCTGAGTTTTTAATCTTATTACAAAGATATAATTCACAAAAACTCCTTCAAAATAACACTCTAGGCATACTAAAAATCGAATTTATAAAAAAAATAGAGTTCATAGAAATATTTTGAAATTCAATGCTCGATTAAACCTTTTACAAGGACTTATTCAATAATTTTGCAATTGAATTTTCAAGCTACTACTATGAATCATAAAATAACAATCACAAGAACTTCTAATTAAATTAATGAACTCACAAGCAATGAAATGGAATAAAACGCTGTTCAGTTCTGAATACTAAATTCTATGAAACATAAAACATAAAAGAAAATGTACCAATCCTCACGTAGCGCCCTTCCACGCTCTGATGGCACACTTTGATAAACTTCAAGTGATAAGACCGTTAACTCATAAACACCGTAATTGATGAAATTCTGCCTTTCATTAAGTTCTGAGAATGGATTACATTCAAAACAGAGTTCTGGAATATGCTTACAGTCTTAAGTCTGCTTTCTTTAATGTCTTTTACTATCCTTTTCTCTAATCAAAATCCTCCTATTTATTAAAATTTACAACCAAAAGGCTATTTTCGTTCCTCCCTCATCCTAACTGATTCCAAAATAGTTCGAATCAGTTTAGAGTTCCTAATCTTAAGCAAAAGATCAAGTACATTCATTATGACTTCTGATTTTTCTGCTGAATAGGCTGAGTTTGACCGTCATTGACCATATATTCAGGAGCTTCAAATTCGATGCTAAATAGATTTTCCACCATGTATGTACATCCTAGATCACGTCCTTGCCTTCTGTTTCGATTTTCCTGCCATGCCACATGTCACAACATAAACTGATTACAGGAAGTCATTACATCCCGTAATTTTGTTGAAAAATTCCAATTTTTAACATAAAAACCCATAAATTAAATTTAATGTAAAATAACAATTATAATGCTTCATTAATCAATTTCAATGGACTTATGGGGAGTTTATATAAGAAAATGATAGATAAATGATGGATTTTTAGAAGAAAGGAATAGCAATAAAATAGTACCAACAATGCCCTTAAGGCTTGAGCTCCACATGCTCCCCTCCATCCTGTCATCGCAGTCGATCCTTTATGTAAATGGGCTATTTACTTTATGGAGAGTTGAGCCCCATGTGCTAATAACCATAAGTATATTATTGTGGCTATAGACCATTTCACCAAATGAGCCGAAGCCATGCCAACGTTCAATAACATTGTAGCTTCTGTAGCCCTATTCTTCTTTAACCATGTTATCGCCTGATTCGGGGTTTCGAAGCAATTGGTTTACGACCATGGAAGACAATTAGAAGATGAGATATGGCATGAACTATCCTCATTGTTGGGCTTTGAACACCAATATTCATTGTCTTATTACCCCCAAGGCAATGACCAAGTTTAAGTTGTCAATACAATTCTTAAAACTATGCTTCAATAGACAGTGAATAAACAGAAGACCAACTAGCACCTTATGGTCCTCCCTATGTTATGGGCCTATATAACCTTTGTGAAAACTGCCACAGGGTTCACTCCTTTCCACCTTGTTTTTGGACAGGAGGCAGTCTTACCAATCGAGTGTGAAATCCCCTCCCTCCACCTTGCTGTCGAACTCCTTCGAGACACCCAACCTTTAGAACAAAGACTCATCATGCTTGACCACACCAATGAAGACTGCCGTGTTGCATTGCAAACCATTGAAGCGGCTAAAAAGCACACCAAAACTTAGTATGAACATAAAGTCCACCCTTGTATGTTAGGTCCCTATAATACTAGTGTAGCCCCTTATTGTTATTAGTGTAGCGCCATTATTATTATTGTTGTGCCTATGTAGTCCCCATATTTTTATTATTCTGCCCCATAGATGTAGCCCCATTATTGTTATTTTTGTGCCCATGTGGTTCCCATATTGTTATATTGTGACCCCTTAGACTCCTATATGTATAAGGTAGGTATTGTCATTTGTATGATCCAAGAATTGTTAATTTATGTAATGTAAAGGAGGTTTCCCCCTTGAAGGGGCTGATTTCTAAGTCGTTGATCTATCTTTTCTTCTATTTTGTCATCTGGTTGCATAACATCATCTGGGCCCAGCCATAGTAGGTCCCTACTAGTACACTCCGTTGTTATATGTCATGCCATCTTGTATTTGTGACAAATGGTCTTATTTTTAATCCCTGGTACAAATAAGGATGAGTGAAATCTAGGTTGCCTAAAGGGAAAACCAAAATTTAGGAGCCAATTCTCGAAACGATGGATATGGGGGAAGGATTAGAACATCATGACTCGATATCGGAAGGACTAGTAGGTAACATGTCAGAACGTCCAAAGGTTCAGAACCTCGGGACCTTGGAACTTCTTAACCTCATTGAAGTTATTTTTAAATAGAGTTCTGATCCGATACCATGGCATCATACCAAATTTATCGGAGGTCAGAGTCTTAGTATATCAGTACCTCTACATATCGAAACCCGAGATGGCATATCAGAGCAGATAGTTAGAAAGTTGGTTATATTGGAACCTCGACATATTAGAGAATCATAACTCCTTAACAATTGAATTCCTTTGAAAGCACCGAAGGTTATAGAGAATAAGAATTACAAATTAAATCATTGAAAAACCAAAGGACCGAGGGACCATTTTCTCTCTCCTACGATGGGACACATGGAAGTAGGTGATTGGATTTGAGAAGCTGATGAGGCATATGCCGTTAGCATGGTGTGGAATTATGGAGGACACATGGCAGCCATATTCAGCATTTTCGGGTGGCCTAATGGGGTGAATCTGTAGGACACGTTTCACCATTAAGGTGACGCCACATGGAGTTAATGACATCTACATGGCGCCATATCGGAGATTGGAATTTCAGAAGTTGGAGTTTTCATAAATCTTATCTAATTGTTTTATGGGAAGTTATGATTCAATGGTGGAGCTCCGATTTGATTGCGTTGGTCGTAGAGACCCAAAGAACCAAGGGTGCAAAGCACGGTCGAGAACCCAAGTGCTATGGAGCATATCGGGGATGGAGATACTGGAAATCGACTATAAAAGAATTTTGAAAACAATTACGATGTGTGGTGCTTTCGATGTTAAATGGCGTTTGGTCATGGAGCTCAAAAAAACCAAAGGCGGGGAGAAAATACACTAATAAATAGGCCCCTGACAGGATCCTAAAGGCCTTAACACCTAAGTGCTAAGCCGCCTGTCACAACTCCTGGTCCTGTGGAGGAAATGCCATAAGGGGACACGAAAAATGGGCCAAAGGCCAATCAGGATTTCATAATATCATAAGTCCATGTTAATAAAGAGTTACGATACACATGGTTCCGAGATATCCAATACAATGGTGTATGAAACCACCGGTCATAGTACATGGTCCTATGGTGGATAAACGAAAAAGAGGTTAAGAATAAAGGGGCTAAAGGCATATAATTTTTTTGTTTTCGTAACATTTATTTTAATAGAGTTACAATATGTTAAGGCTCTGATATTGCATCATAAATGAGTATGGAGGATGAATGGGTCTGAAGCTAATTAATTGCATGTAGAAGGTTGGTGTCGCAGGAGTAATGGTGACTATAGAGATCACTAGGTCAAGGCGAGGAGGACCACGATTTGTAGAGAGGAGCGCTGGGCCTGTCTTGTGCTGAAAAGTAATCCATCCCTATTATTGCATGCAGGCTATAGGGTATTAAAAGAGGAACATAGCCATCAGTTCAAAGACACCATGGTGTTGTACATTTTGATATTTGCATAGTGTGACTGAGAATTAATTCTCGGTATGGAGATCACTCAGAGGTCCATTCTCAATGGTTAATGAGATATAAATGTGATAAATTCATCAATCCCCCAAAAATACATTTAATTGACCCACCACAAACCCAGATAATGGAGCCTAAGTCCACCTTTGGTAATCAGAGGAATCGACAATGGAGATCTTTTGTTGTGTCAATTATGACACCTCATGTTTTTCATGTTTTGTAAATATTTCAATTCAAGAAGGAATAAAAATATGTTAGGTAATCATTAAGACAACTAGGCCACTCAAATGCTCAAACAATTGGGAAATTTAGACAGTTGTAGCATTCAAGATATTTTGTAACTATTTTTTTGGACTCTCTCCCTATAAAAGGGAAGAGGAACTCAATAGTAAGGGTTCGATTTTCCCTGTTCCAAAGGCACTAATTGTTTTACAAATTTCGCAAGTTTGGGATCGTGAGATATATTTCGTTTTTGAAGATTAATGAAGAAGTTCCCGGTGATTCCAAGCATTGGGGTATGTAGTATGTGTTCTACCTTTGTGTGTCATTTCAGGTGTATTTTTCTTCTTCAGAAATTATGTAATTGTAGTTGCTGGATTCATTATTAAGTCACAAATTTACTTATGTTATATGATATAACATATAGTACTTGTGAGATATTGAGTCGAAATCATTAAAACATGCTCCAAAATTTATACACCTCATTTCCTTGATCTTCTCATGATTCTACCAGGATTTATTGCATAGGATTTTGTGGCTGTCCAACCCTCTGCACTAGGTTCCTTCCTTATATTTCTCCTTTCCATATTTGCTGCAATGACCAATTAAGTTGCATTCTCTGTGTAGGCCACCATATTTGAAAATTTACTCTTGGGAATGATATATTGTTTAGGTGTATATTGAGTTTGCCTCTGAGAAGGGTAATTGAGCCAATTTTAAATCTTTTTACATTTATATATTGAGTAGAACTGATTCATCTTCTTTGATTCTCCTCAACTCAGGGGTTTACTCTTGGGAATGATATATTGTTTAGGTGTATATTGAGTTTTCCTCTGAGAAGTGTAATTGAGCCAATTTTAAATCTTTTTACATTTATATATTAAGTAGAACTGATTCATCTTCTTTGATTCTCCTCAACTCAGGGGTTGTCTCTAGGAGCTACAACATATTTTGGCACCATTTCCAAGGATGAATCAAAATATTTTCCCTAGGTATGACACTTGTACACCCCTTGGTTAGGTGAGAAAAAGTGGGTGTGGGTTGAATATATCTCACCTTGGCGACTCCACTTTTTAAAACTTCGTTTTATCGCCGTGACTTTTAAAAGGCCTCATACTCACTCCAAAAATTCTCAACAGAAAACTCCCCTTGCATTCGACCTTGAAAAAATCACATCCAGGATGGTTTAGAAAGAGAGGGCCCCTATTACTTGAGATACTATGATCTCATTCCCTGAAGTGCCAAATTTCAACTCTTAGAAGGTTGAGATAAACTACTCTGAGTCCTCTTCCAAAGCCTTAGAGTATTCAAAATAACATTTCCAATTGTTTATGTCATTTTACTTAAGAGTCAAATATGAGGAGGCTTCTATCAGTGCAACTCTTTTCCCATTCCAGACCTTCCCAAAAGTTGAAGAAATCAAACATATCCCCATAAATAGTTTGACTCAGAGCATTGATAACATTCCATCTCAAAACCTATTAGCTACACTCCATACAACTCCTCAAACAGACCCTGTGGTAAATCTTCTACCACCTCCATTGAAAAACATGGTTGTCCCTGGTTTTCTACTTAATATATATGCTCCAATCAACTTGCCACAACCTCTGAATGGGATGCCACAAGATTACCTTAAAATTCTACCAAGGTTCACGGGAGAGGATGATATCTCAACCCAGAGACATATAGAAACCTTCTGTGCATTTGCTGAGAATATGAATGTAGAACACTTGAATGTAGTACTAGACTCTTTGTTCAGTATTTGGATGGATAGGCTATGGAATGGTTCAAGATACTACCAAATTATTCATTTTATACTTGGGAGGAGATGGAGAACTCTTTCATACAAAAATGGGGGGGAGGGGGTGGGGGGGGGGGGGGGGACCATGGTTATATCCTTACAAATTTAATGCAATGAAAAAAAATTATAATGAAGATGTCTCAGAATTTATAAATAGGTTTAATAAATTATATAACAGCCTTCCTGTCGAAATTAAACCTCCACAAGATGCTGCCAAAGTGTTTTTTGTTGGGGCATTTGAACCATATTTTGGGTTTACCCTTAGATAAAGAAATTGACATACTCCAGATCAAATCCAAATAGATGCCCTAGAATTTGAAGCAAATTTCACCTCCACTAGAAGGTGGAAGGGGAAGGTTGAATATGGTGATAGGAGGAGGGGAAAGGAAGAGGCTAGTTCTTCAGGCTATGCAAAGGAAACCAAAGAAAAAAAGTTAGATTAGATGAACAAACTAATAAGGTTTTTGTCTAACAATCTCGTAAAACCAGAGTTGGAAAAAAAGAACCCCCCTTGACAAAGTCAACCAACTCCTAAAAAATATTTTAATCCCCAATATAGGAGGCCACCTTTGCATATATTGCAAAGGTAGAGAAAGGATCAACAAGATATATTCAACCTCCTATATACCTAGAATATGATCCTAAAGAGAATGTTTAAGAATCCATAGAAGTGAAAGAAAATCAGCTATTTTCCCTCTCGGAGGGAGAAAATGAAATATAAGCACATGAAGGAGAAGGGGATGATTTGGATGCCCCACTGGATGATGATGAGATAGAAAGTTATTGTAAGCAATTTTCTCATTTCATGCAAGCCCAGTTACATAGGAAATATGATCTCATGTCATCTAGGAAAAGGTCCAGGGTGCAAGATCAAAATGAAGAAACTCTTCACCTAAGACCCCCTTAGCTAGCAGATAAAGGGAAGAAACCACTCAACCCTTTTTCACCATATGAGAAAGAATCCTCCTATCCCATTCCAAATGATTATGAAGCCTCCAAAATAGAGCAATTTCCCCCACAGATAAAACCAATCTACAATGAGAACAAAAAACTTGTCGAGTCTTCTAAAATTGGTAAGAATCCCTCTGCCTTTAGTCTTAAAAAAGAGTTGGAGAAAGTCACAATAGTTGTCCCTTTGACTAAATTATTGAAACAACCCTATTATAAAGCTCAAGTGTCTTAATTTATGAGTTCACCTGCCACTACCCCCCTACAAGATATTCTTAACCTTCAAGAAGAGAGGCCCATGGTTGTGTTTGGGTGCCATGTGGAGGAGCATGAATCTTCCACTACCCCATTCTATGTCACCTTGGTGATTCATGACCTGCTACTACATAATTGTATATTTGACTCAAGAGCATCTCATAACTTAATGCCATTATTTGTGATGGAACAATTGGGACTACAGATAACAAAACCATACAAATATCTATACTCCTTTGATTCCAAAAGAGTAAAGTTCTTAGGTATGATCAAGGATATAGTGGTAAATTTGGCTAAAATCCCAGTAAAGGGTGTAGTTATGGACATTGTAGTTGTTGACATCCTTGCAAGATTTGGTATGCTTTTTTCCAGGTCACGAGGAATGAAAATTGGGGGGGCCATTAAACTGGATTTAACATATGCTACCATTCTTGTGTTTGGTGGAGAGGAGCTTCGATTATATAGGGAATCCAGATTTGTGAAGACAATTACAAAGGTAGATTGCTCAAATAATTCTCTTGTTTATGGTAAAGATAAAGTTTTCTCTTGTTTGTTACTGGAAGAAGATGATCAAATTATAAGAGACACCCATGTGGAATGTTATGCTCAGCTGAGTAAAAAATCATTGGAACACGACTAGGTATGGAAATTGTATTTTTATGGTGCTTATTCTAGGGAAGGAAATTGGGAAGGTGTGTTATTGGTATCTCCCGAAGGTAGCTTGATCCCTCTCTCTTTCAAGTTGGAGTTTGAGGCCACAAACAATGTTGCTGAATATGAAGATTTGTTGTTGGGGCTGTGTTGTTGGCTCAAAATTCTCTGCCTCAACATTATAAGGGATACCACTCGGTCGGGAACTTAAAGCAACTCCTTTTCTATTAAAATGGTGGTTATGACTAGTTCGATTGGGTCCAATTACCCTCTCTATACCTCTACTGGCTTAAAGTATGAATTTCACCTACCAATAGAGAAGAGACATCATATCGACTCTTCTTGCTGATCATGCAATAAAGTGATCCTTAAGATCATCTGGGGCTCAACCAAGCCACAACTAAAATTTGCCTCTTTGATAAGAGGACTTCTAGAAATGTATTTATTAATTTATATGCAAACTAATCCTAGAATGCAAGCAAAAGGAAATAAATCCTAAGCCTATCTCAATTAGGAAGATGTGGATCTAACCCAGTCGAGAGAAGAGTAATTTAATGATTGAGATTTTAACATGCATGGATTGATATGAATATAGAGCTAATGAAATAGTTTAATTAACTAATATTTTATTTACCAGACATGCTGTTCAGAGATCTATTAATAATGAATTATGAACTAATAACATTAGGAAATAGTTCACATGATGCCAATGGATATTAAACCAGAATTAGATGAATTTTTTTGAGTAAATAGTTACTTAGAAATCTGATTTAAGCATAAGAACAAAAGAGGAACTTAACAACATATATATGAAGCCAATGAACTATATAGGCAATTCAAAAAGACCTCCATCTTCACATTAAACAATAGTTATCAACATGAAAGACATTTTACACAAACCTGTCATTAAAAATATGAATTTTGCATTAAAAATAATAGTATCTAAAATACAAACTGATTTAAACCTAGTCTCTTGCCATGTTCTTTGAATTGATTTCCAACAATCTTTCTCAAAGCATAAACTCTGCTACTAAAAACAAGCGTTGCAATATTGCAAACGCTGCCTCACATACACAGTTTAGAATGGAAAAAGGAAAATCCTAATAATTCTAAGATCTAAGATTGATCCTCTCTACCTATAGCCTGAAACCCCTATTACAATAATGCTTTAGGAGTTACAAAATTGCAGAAGAGAGAAGTCCTTTTCACATTCTACAAACCACTATTTATAATTACAAAATGAATTCCAAATAGGAGAGCCGTTGAAAAATAATTTTGCTCCAACAATTTTCATTGGTCCAAATTATTTTTCTTTTATTTATGGAGCAATCCCATCAATTGAAATTTGTTCTTCATCATCTCTTCATATGATCTCCTGCCAAAACCAATCAAAATTTAATTAAAATGCAAATTAAAATAAAAGATACAAAATCTGGAAAATAAAACATCTTCCAATCAAAATTTAATTAAATAAATAAATAAAAGGAACTCTGCTTTTTCCATTTATCCTTGTAAATATCTTATTGGTCAAAGAGAACAAAATCGAATGGATTTGTGCTTAACAGAGGCTATGAGCAAATGAAAATGCAGAAAATTAAACTCAGAAATTAACTTTGTTTACAAATTCGAAGCCTAATTTTTTGCTAAATTTTAAACTCATTAAATGATCGAATTTGGTCATGCAACCACTTCAGAAATATTCTCCATGATTTTGTATATCTAACGAGTCATCCTAAGCCTCATTTGGCTAAGTAAAACTCAAGTTATGAGCTCCCAAAGCTGAAGAGTCAAAACTGTCAGAATTCTAGAAAAATTGTTGCCCGGGCCAAAAATAGGAAAATTTTAATTACAAATCTAATCCTAGATTAAATTAACATTTATTATTTAATTTATATTAATTTAAAAATATTAAATTAATTACAAACTAATTATATACTATAAATTTTAATTAAAAATTAATTAAGATTAAATATTTTTTTTAAGCTAGGCAAGACTACATCTTCATCATCATGTTCAAATACATCACCCCGATCGAGGTGGGCAATTGAACCAGTAACTTAACATCAAAAAGTTCCTTAACAACGCACTTGATCACCGTCTATTCAAAACTCTGTAGAGTAATTAAGATTGGATTTATATTATATTAAAATTATAATTAAATTATATTAAAATTATAATTAACATATAGTATATTATTATAATTTTAATATAATTAATATAATAAAAAAACAAATTAATATTTCAATCCTTACGTGGCTTTGATATCCATTAATGGATCGAACTAAAATGGAGGAGGAGGCTTTAATGAAAATGCAAGGCCATACGTTAAATCAAATATATATTATATTTAGGGCGATAGGCCTTCTCTTTTGAATGAGACCACTTTTTTTTTGTCAACATATGTTTTGTGCACATGACACCTATTACTAATTCAATATATGACAAGTGTAGTTATGTTGTTCATCGTGGGTATACAAATTCAATAGATGAGAAGTGTAGTTATGCTGTTCATCGTGGGTAATGGAACCTGTTACGAATTCAATAGATGAAACCATTGTGGGTAATGGAACCAGTGGATAATGGAACGTCGTTATGCAGAGATCCTGAATTAATTCTGTTATTACTCTTCACGACCGCCACGCCTGGTATTTCGACTTCCACGACGAACAACTTCCACAAATAATGGTTACTCTTTCTATTTTCTTCCAAGCTTTTGTTTACTTCTGGTCTTATGTACTGTGCGGCGCAACCCAACCTTTCCAATTTTTCTGCCACCTGCAGCTAGAGACCACAGGCTTCTGCTCAACTACATTCACTTCGCCCATCAAACAACAGGTATGTGTCGACTGAAACTATCAACATTTTGTACAAGATCTTTTATTTCTTACACAAAAATCTCATGTATTTGCTTGATTGTTTCGACTGCAAATCGAAGGGCATCTTCTTCCCTTGAACATAAATCAATGTTTGTGAGAATGAAACTGACTGTATCCTGCATTGTCCATTGGAACTACAGATAGTCTTAAAACTTCCAGCAATTTCATTCCCGTTATTCCAAAATCTCCAAAATCATAATTTTCACATGGAATGTAGTTATTCGATTCCAACAGATTTCTACTCAGTGGCACTGTTAGGCAATGGCCCCATAGGTAAGTCCGCACAACACCACGTACAGAGGAAATGTTAGCAAACTTTGCCCATTTTCCGATTAGGGTTATTAGGGTTTAATAGGTATTCATAGCTTGAGTCTCCAGACCAGTTCCCTGTCAAACCGGTAATGATTTTTGTGCAATATGTATTTTAAAACGGTTGTTGCTACAACAACAGGTGACGTGTCGGTACTTTGTGCATAGCTCTAGCTGCGTGTAACTTTCTTCCATATGCCTTGGGTTTAGAACGACGTTTCTGATGAAGGGAATTTTGAATAAACAATTGGTTGTTCCTAGCCTTTTTGAGAAAAACAAGCATTATATGCCATGATCGCACAAAGTTCTTCCCAATAGGTGGATTTCAGAAGATCAGAGAGAGACAAATTATCAAAATATTAATTAATATTAAAACCCTAACCTGATCTTGAGGGCTCTGCTCCAAACCTTTCTGTGTAGGACTCTGCCCCAATGATGGAGAGGGGGTGTCGACAATATTGGCAGCCAATAAAAAAACCATTAGATGTGACCACAAAACCAAATCAAACATTAGATTCCAACATTTATATATATATAAATTTCTTTCAACAACACAAAATTTCCTCTGATATCTGCAATATTTTCCCATGTCAAAGTTAAATGACCCATTTAGTTTCTTCTCTTTTACCAACTTTTATCTCCAATTTCCCACTTTATTTTTTACAAAATTAAATCAATCAATACATCCATTACTCTGTGGTCTACACGATTAAATTTCCATCAATATCTAAAAGATTTTCCGGTCTCCATTCGCCTTTTTCCGATTCAAGAGGCCCATTTTTCTCTAATTTGTTTATTTTTCCAAGTATTCAGCAAATAAAATTTCAATGAAGTTCGAATGATTTAACATTTTGTAAATTTTTCCTATCCCTTTAACAGATCCATTTCTCATTGTCTCATTTTCTTGAGCATGTATAATTTGCGTTTATGTGAATGACACAAATTTCGAATTAATTTTTTGAAGATTTTCCTCCACTTGCTTCACGAGCTTGACTTAACTAAACAATTCATTAAACAAGTCATTACACCACAATTTTTTCTTTTCCCTAAATTTTCACACACAGGTCTTTATATAAACAAATCCTAGTTTTTCCATATGTCCTCCTTGATGTATTGATCATGGCTTTGTTGAAAAATTCCCTTGTTCCAAGTGAAGGCTGACTTGTAACTGAAAGAGTTGACTTCCTAGGTTAAACCCTGAGGTTTCCATAGGGTACCGCTTCTAGTGTTTTAAATGATTCTAAAAAATGAAAACCTACATAATGCTCCCTTTTGCTTAGAGAACATGTGGCCATCCCACCCAGACATCAGAGAAAATAGAGTGAGTTGGCCGAATGAGAGAAAACCCGGAACGAGATACAAAATGTTTATTTTGGAGCAAAAACTAAATTTATAAAATTGTTATTTGTATTTCCCATGTGAAAATACACATGTAGATGGATGGACCAAGCTAATACAATCTGAAATTTCCATAGAAAAACAAAAGAAATTTAAGGTTTATCAAATGTCCATTTACAAAAGAGATTTGGTCAGATATTTCTGCTATTTACATGTGTCCATCCTTTTTTTGGATCCCATAGTTTTTCAGGGTGGTTAGGAGGATGGTTGTTATAGATGAGGAAGTGATCAACCAATAGGGTGATTTTTACCAGTATGAAACTGTCTTGCCTCATAGTTTTAATTTTAATAATACAAAGTATTTTTATATTTGGCAAATCCTATAACCAGGTCAATTTGTCACAGAAATAGAATCACTTACATCTACATCTACATCTCTAACTTTAAATGGGCAGGTTTTTGACCTCTAAATTTTTTTGTAGAATTAATGAATCTCTGTTCTGTAGAAGTATCAGAAATTTTATTTCAAATGTTAACTCCACATTTTTAGCTGCTTTGAATAACAAAAGATGTGTGTTTTTTTCTGTCACCTTTTTAAAAAAAATACTTTTCCTTTGGTTTAAACTTAAATATGAATTTAGTCCTACACAAATGATAACATGCTGGTTATTGTAACTCTCCAATATGTATCCTAATGTTTCATATCTGATATTTTGTAAAGGACATACTGTAATTTGTTTGAAATATAAAAAAACTTATGAAATTGTATGCTTGGTTCAGGAAAACAAATTATGCAAGACCATGAGCTATAAAATTTTATCCTTGTGATTTATATTTTTCACTGATTATGTGGCTGTTTATTGACATGTTGAACTATTCTGTGTTTAGCAAATTATGTTTCCTTAAAACCAGTGTTTAAACATTTTTTCCCTGTTTGTCATCTGACCGTCCGTTGAATAGGACTGTATGTTAGTTTCATACTGAACTCCTTGGTTCAACCTATTCTTGTCCTAAAATATCAATGTTACACATACACATTTTTTCCAAATTTCCTGGGAAAGATTGCGATTTTTTGCGACCATATTATGCCAAATTTCCTAGGAAAGATTGAAAGTTTTTGGATTTTGCCAAATTTTCTGGGAAAGATTACAACTGTTTGCAACGAGATTTTGTCAAATTATAGCGCATTCACCATGACGAAAATAGATTCACAGGGTGACAGGCCTGATCAGAATTAGTCAATTTTATCCATCTTCAATTGAAATACCCAAAGTCGGTACATAAGTTTCTACTTCTAAGGGTGGCAGGCCTGGTCAGAATTGGCTGCCTTAGACCGTTTTCTATATCAAATACTTGTTTGCTATAGTGTTAGCATTTGTGGAGGGTTACATAGACCAACACCAATTTAGAATAATCTTCTATCCTAAGTCAGCAAACAACCCCCCAAATGGTTTAGTATCACATCTCCCACGTGTAGAACATGGATTTCTAAGGACACATGTTAGCTATGAAAGTGTCTTTTTCATAAGACGAACCTATGTCATAACTTGAATGGACATTTAATATTGTGTACTACCTCTAAAGTTTGAGCCTGCATAGTGTTCCTACCTCAAAATAAAAATAAAAATTCAAAGACAATTTTTATCTTCTGCTTTTTTAACCTATGCCTTTTTCACATTCATATCCACAAAATTTTGTCCCACCCTAATTTACTATACCCTCTTATATAGCATTGCTTGCAATTGGAAATCTAAGTGTTCATTATGAACTGATCTATTAGATAGGGATTAAAGAAGTGCTAATTCATGATTCGCTTACAATTTATTTAATGCAGTAATACCTCTTCCAATGCATTAAAATGAATTATAGGAGTTACCATTACAAAAAAGAAGGTTGTACTTCGCTACTGTGATGGAGCCAACCTTGACTGAGAATGCCATCCCCATATTGCTGAATGGTTCAACTGAGATTCAACCTCTACTCCAAATAATCAACATCAGATCCGTCGATTCATCAAAAACTAGCTCTTCACACTACCACATCACTCTCTCTGATGGGACGTATCAACATAGGACTTTGCTACCATTCGCTTATAGCACAAAAATTGTATCTGAAGACATCGAGATCGGTTCGATCATTTTACTTAAGAAAGCAACTTGCACAGTGTCTCAAAACTCTTCGTAAGATTAGATTGTGTATTAAACTCTTTCCTTTATTCTATTTGTATTATTCTTGCATAACAATGAATTTCACATTCATTTTTTCTTTTAAAAAATTTCTTCATTCATTTCATATCCATTCGAGTCCTAGAACTTGAGGTTGTACAACGTAGCGCACCTTTGGTTAAGGACTCATAAGCACTATTACACGCAAAGGCAGATGAATCCCATTCAAGCTCTTCATCAACACAGGAGATTATGCCAGCTATTGTAACTCCCACAAATACACCCACAACAACACTTGTATCATTAAAATCACTCAATCCATACCGCAAATATTGGTCAAATCAAGGAAGAACATCAGCAAAGACACCCTTGAAGAATTACAGCACCGCACGTGGCTCAGGGAAAGTCTACGGCTTTGACCTCATTGGTTGTGATAGAGATGAGATTCACCTTTCTGCATTTGCTGAATTAGCTAAATCCCTTTATAATCTCATTGAAGTTGGGAAACTATATATTGTCTCCAATGGAACAATTAAACAAACAAACCCAAACTACAACCATTTAAACAACAAATGGGAGATTTACTTATTTTCTGCATCGACTGTCAAACCTGTTTAGAAGATGATCCAAGCTTCCTTTACCAAAGCTTTCATTTCAAAACGATTGCTAAAATCAATTCCACAAGCCCAAATACCATTGTAGATGTTCTTGGTGTGGTTAGCTCCACCTCTCCTACTTTAACAATTCGAAGAAGAGATGGAACTGAAACACTAAGAAAAACACTCACATTGAAGGATAAGTCAGGTTTTAGCATGGATTTAACAATATGGGGAGATCAATGTGTCTCTATAGGAAAGGACCTTGCTGAATTTCGCTCTTCTGACAATCCGCCAATCCTTTGTGTCAAAGGAGGTCGGGTAACTGAATTTAACGGAAGCACTATAGGGACAATCTCCACTACCACTTTTCTCATAAATCCGAACATTGAAGAAACTCAACAATTCCACACTTGGTTCCGTGATACAGGCTACAACTCTTCGTCTCCATCTTTGAGTAGAAACTATAATGTCGCTTCCAAACAAGCTTTACCACAGAAGAAAATTCAGGAAATATCTAGCATGGAAGTCTCTGAGAAGGCAGTATGGTTTTCGGTTCGTGCCACAGTGACTACTCTACACATGGACGACTTCTATTTTCTTGCTTGTCCATTAGATTTCAATGGGAAAAAATGCATGAAAAAAATAATTCACCATTCTAACAATCTTTGGCATTGTACAAAGTGTAACGGTGAATTCCCAGAATGTGGCTATCGTTATAAACTTAAATTCGAATTACATGACAACACCGGAAATCTTCAAAATGTCACTGCCTTCAATGATGCGGGAAATGAGCTCATGGGCATCATAGCTAAAGACTGGTTCCTCCTCTCTATTGAACCAGCTGATCTTCAAAGAATCTGTAGCCGTATATCAGGCCGCCACTTCTTGCTTTCACTTTCCATCAAAACATAGTACTACAATGGTGTTGAAAATTTGCAACCTATACTGATAAGTTCAAAAGAAATTCAATATTATGCTGCATGCAAGCAGGTCCTAGAAGACATTTCCACACTTACCATTTCACAACGCTCTGTTATTCGTCGCCTTTGACCTCTCTTCTTATATGCACAACATGCTACTTTTCTGCACAGAAAATAACATCTCTGTATAGATCAATTTTCCATACCATTGTAAAATACAACCATGTTGTTGTACTGAACAGTTTCTTTTACAATACTGTTTTTCAATAATTACAAATATGTATATTTACCCCTTGACATTTTAAATAATATAGATATCTATGTTTGGCACTACAAAAGCAGTTTTTCTTTACAATAACCTTTATCAACATGTATGGAAAAGTCAATTGAAACTCTTTCGATCACTTACTAATAGTTATTTACAAAGTTGAGCTTGTTACAAAATGTCATACATTTCATATGTATTCATAACTCAATTTTTTTTCGCTAAAAATTCCTCACATCTCATGCCTAACATAGAATTATTTGTAATTTTTTAGATATGTCATCAAACGATCAAGATGCAGATAAAAAAGCACGATGGCGCCTTCTTTATGCTCAAAATAAATAAATAATAAATGTGCGTCGATGACTTCTTTATAAAAATCGAAAAAACACTCCCGCTTCCACTACACAACCTCCCTCTTCGTGCTCTCCCAAATATGCATGCCATTTCACCCTACCTTCATCAAAACCTATATAACCCCCCCCTTAATGAAGAACACTGCCGCTTTAGAGAAAGAATAAATAACCTCTCTACATTGCATGTTTGCACACTATGCAAAGAATCATATCCAGGCATGAAAACAAAACATTCACATGGTACCCTTTCTTGCTCTCGGTGTGCAACATCTAAATCAACAAACCATTTCACTCATGTGAACAACATGGACCCTGGCGAACAACCATATGTCCTTTAGAATTTAACACAGATTGAGGAAATGCTGATCGCACGTGTAAATCCCATTCTACAAGTAACGCATTCTCATGGTGGTCAATACAAATATAGCGGCCATACAATCAACTTCCCTCAAGACATCACTACTATTGCAAAATACCTGCCTCGCCTTGTTTTCTGAATTGGACGTCCTCATTGTCAGAAGAAAAAACCCTTCTGAAACATCTTATGAATTCATCGTTTGTAAATCACGTGTACTAGCAGCACTTGAATACAAACTCACTCATGATTCCTACTACAAAGATGTTGAACTCAGCCCATCTGCAATTTCTGCTCTACCAGATCAGCCTATAGATATTTCTTATCTTCTTCATAATGTAACCATGTCCTCATTTATACCCCAGGAAGCCATAATTGATTCTACTCATGATCTTGATTCCATGCTAACTCAATTAGATATCCAACCTTCTTCATTTGTTCCAATTCTCCCAAACTCATGTACTGAACTTGATCACATTTGTGCTTACTTGCACTCCACTAATCCAAACTCAACAAATTAAATCGATTGGCCTACAATATCTCTATCACCTATGAACGAATACACTACTGAGGGCCTCTTTTCTATGGCATTCCCCACACTTTTCCCAATAGGCATTTCCATGATCACACAACCAAGAATTACAAAAGTTGAGATGCACGAATATGCCTTGCACCTTTTACGCTACCATGATAATCGCTTTGGCCAGCATCCGAGATTCCGTTACTACGTATATAACATGCTCATGCACCACCGTAGCCAATCAACTGCCACTATTTTTATTAGGAAATACATTGAAAACAACTTGCCAACAACTATTTCAGATTTATGACAATGTCTTCATGACTTCCCAAAATCAAGAATTCGCAAACAAGTCATGCACTTTGGCTCATCCCTATGAGGTACACACTTTTTTTGGAACAAGTGTCGTAATGAGATAACTGACATGATCACACAACTTGGGAGCCCAAAATTTTTATTCACTCTAAGTGCTGCAAATACCAAATGGCCTGACCTACACAAGATTATGCCTACTGACGTGCCCTCAAATTCAAACACTCATTACAAGTGGAGAATTCAAAATATAATTAACAATCCACATTTAACATCCCAATATATGCATTGTAGATTTACAATTTTTCTTGAAGAAGTTGTACAAAAAGGCCTCCATGCAATTGACTATTAGTGCAGGTATTTTTAATTACCATTCTTCTTTAAACCTAATATTAAATTACAATGTATCTGGAGCAATAACATCTTTCGATGTTGCATGCAGATACGAATGGAAACATCGAGGATCTGCACACAAACATGGATTCCTTTGGTTGCAAGATGCATCAAACATGGATTCCCTCAATTGGAACAATGACACAGAAGTTCTCAATGCTCAAAGATATTTTGACCATTATGTCACTGCTTGGAACCCGCGACAACCTCAACATCGCGAATCTGTACTCCACCAATCAACAGAGAAGAACCCATGTCTTCTCGACACATCATCAATTTTTGCGTCAACCCAGACAGACGACTATGAAGAGCTTGTGAACAGTGTCCAACGCCATACAAAGTGTCATGCATCTTCTTGTCTTCGCAAAAAAAACAATTTTCTCAGTTGTCGCTACGGAGTACCATGGGAGTTGAACCCCACATCTTCACTCCTAATAGACAACAAAGTTCAGAAAACCTACAAGCCTGCACGTAAAGATGATAGATTGAAAATCCATAATGCCGATCTACTTTCCATATGGAGAGCAAATGTTGATTGCTAGCCAGTACTTTCACGCCATGCTGTGTTAACCTATATTTCTAAATATGCAGCCAAATCAGAAACAAAATTAGAAATCTATAGCCAAATGTTTTTACGCCTCTCAAAAAACGTCGCTCTAGAAGCACCTACTATCACTGTTGTTCGAAAACTCCTTACAAAAACCATAGCAGAAAGAGACATTGGGGCGCAGGAAATATGCCATATGTTGCAGAAATTACCACTCACACTCTGCATTCGTACATTTGTTTTTATAAATGTTAATAGAACTGTATTCAGACGTGTTCTACATGCTTCTGAAAATCCAACCTCAGCACCACCATTTATTCTCGCATACATGAATAGACCTTCTTCATTAGAGCCATTGCCCCTCATTGAAGCTGCACGCTCTTGGTCATTTTCTCCTCGTCATAAACAAAACCAATGGAAACACATTTCCCCTCTAATGGTTGTCCATATCTTGCCACGATACACCAAAATCCCTTCCCCTACTGATCCAAGCTACGCCACTTTCTGTTGGGCTGAATTAATATTGTATTTCCCTTTCCGTACCCTCTCCAATGACATTGGATCCAGCAATGAGGAAATCATTGCACACTGAGAACAAAAAAAGGAACATATACAACATGGCATGTTCATCGTGAAAATGAAAACCCACAATCTCCACAATCCGAAGATGAATCTACTCCTGTATTTACCCCTCCTGACATCTCCCTTGACCCCGTCCAAATGAATGAATGAAAAATCCTCTCTCACCTTCACCTAGGTGACAACATGGAAATTGATAACCTTGGAATCAATGGTAATCATGACTTTGATCTTAATCATAATTGGTTTCACACTTCCCTACCTCTCCACTTGCAAGAAACTGCCATCAATTTCATTGAATACAATCGCTCAAATAGTCAAAACCAACATCTTCCTTTTTCAAACCTTCCCAAAAATCAAATATTATATCCTACCCAACAAAAATCATTCACACATATTATTTCTCATTTCAAAAACCCTCTACCAAAACCCCCAACCAGAACCATCATACAAGGGATAGCCGGAACCAGAAAATCTGCCTTAATAAAATCTCTGCAACGTGCATTTATCGAAAACTCCTAAATAGATATAAGCCCATTGTTGCTACTTGCACCCACCAGTGTTGCAGCTTTTAACATAAATGCCCTTACAATTCAATCTTCCCTTCACATCCCTATCCAAACAATGCATCCTCTTGAAGGACAACCACTCCTACACCTTCAAGAACAACTCCACCATGTACAATACATACTCATTGATGAAATGAGTTTTATCGGGCCAAAAATTCTTTCCCGTATTTATGATCGCCTACGAGAGGCATTTCCCCTTCATCAAAATACACCATTTGGGAATCAACCCATTATCCTTGTCAGGGATTTAGGCCAGTTGCCACCTGTGAAAGACATTCCTCTGTATGCTGGCACATCACGTGGCACTGCACTTTGGCACAACTTTGGTACATTCATAATGCTTACAACTATTTTTCGCCAGCAAGGTGCTGACCCTTCCCAAATTTCCTTCCTCCAGATTCTCGCAAATTCAGGGATGGAACACCTACAATTGAAGATTGGAACCTCCTAATGTCGAGGACAGATTCCTCTATTACACATGAAGATAAAAAAACATTTGAAGACTCCATGCACTTATATGCAAAAAACAGTTCAGTTGCATTGCATAACAAATCAATGCTTAAGAAATCAAACATGCCAATAGCTTTGTGCTCAGCGGAGAAACATCGGGAACAAATGTTCGCTACATCTGTAGAAGAACAACTAGACACAAAGGTTCTTTTATTCAATGAACAAAAATTTATGCTCACCTGCAATTTGTGGGTACATGCAGGGCTTATAAATGGGGCACTTGGCATAGTGATTTCAATATTTTATGCACCTGACTCAAAGCCTCCAGAATTTCCATCCTTCGTGGTAGTCGATTTTAAACAATACAAAGGAACACCATGGGACATTTCACACCCCACATATGTGCCCATTTCCCCTATCACAAGAGGTGCACGTCGACAAATACCACTTTGAATGGCATGGGCTTTAACAATACACAAGTCACAAGTCACAAGGAATGACATTAGATAAAGAAATAGTTGACATCAACCCCAAATAACACCAAGGTCTAACATTCACCACCATTTCAAGAGTAAGATCTCTATCAGAACTTTGAATCCATCCAACATTTCCATTCTCATGCATATCACGAATGAAAGAAAATCCATATCTACAACGTAGAAAGCAAGAAGAGTCATTGCTCACATCGAAATCTATATAGACGAGTATACTCTATCCAACAATAAAATCTTCGTTACATCTTCACCAAACAGTAAACAAACCTTAACCTTTTCAAATTTTCATACACAATTACTTGCTTTTACGTTTGTTCTAATACCGGTTATGCTCCTAATGTTCAAAAAAAGTTTATGCTTACTTTAAGTATTTTGAAACTCTAGAATTAGTACACTTTTATCAACCATTTACACTAGAAATTACTATTTCTCTTTTTTCATGGCCAACAGATATGGATTCACAGTATTTAAATATACTCTATGAATGCTGCCAAGAGATTCAACAACAAGAACTTACTTTACATGATATACAGCTGAGATTCCTTTCACCACAGTCATTGCCTCTGTACCGTTTGCGTACAAATATTTCCTTGTTACAAAAGATCCAAAAAATCCTAAGAAAAACAATCCAAATACATGAAAGAGATACACATCAGAAAATGCGTGCTGAATGGCAAGAATGCCTTTCTCAACGTGGGGTCACAATAGACTCCAATTGGTGTTGCCGATGCCGTGCATAGTCATGTATATATGATTAGATATTTAATATCATTTACATTTATATGACATCACAAAATTTTATTGTACACATGTATATTTATTCACCTTCAAATTTGTATATCTATCTGTATATAAATCATGCTCTGTTCAACTACTATACCATTTAATGTAATTCCAAATGTTTCTGTAACATTCTTTCTCTTCATTGCTGTGCTTCGAACCCATCTCAAAATACTCTTTCTAAAGAGGAGCATTATATTCTACCATAGCTTTCTTGAGTTTCTTATTCCGTTTTAAAGTGATGATCTACTGTACGAGTCCTTGGATCTCAAAAAAATCATGTATTGCTTCAATCTTGTTTTCTATTTTTACTTATTCCATTACTTTTAACTACCTTCAAGGTGTTCAAATTTTAGTCATGCTATTATGTTTTGTTCTATGTTAAAACCTCTATATCTATCAACGGCTTTCCTCTCTGCTTTTTTTCCTTAACCGCATATTCAGATATCAATCCTCTCCATCTAGTAAGTGACGTTGGTATAACTTATTCAAAAAAAGCACTAACATAAAATGTTATAGTCATACATGACTTCCAAGCAGCTACTTATTTTCTGTCTATAAGTATGTTGTTTCTTCATACTCAAATTTGGGAGCAGAGTTACCGTTCTTTAAAGGATGATGACCAAAGTCCATCAAGGCTGCTTTGTTATATGTAATAGTATGTTTCAAAATGACAATAATTAATCACATTCATCCCTATTGTTCACCTTTGAATAAACAATGTTACCGAGAAAGTGAGCTAATAGAAAGTTATTCCAAAACAGTCGTTTATGTGTCATAACATGAAGAACTTGGGAAGCCTGGTACTAAGGTATAACTTAAATGTAACTGGCTTGCATGTTCCACCACAGACGGTTTTCTTCTTTTTTTTGCACAAGTTTTTCTCTAACCGCATTTGGTTGTTTTGGGTTTTTTAAAAATGTTCAATTTCCAAAACCTTCTTCTAACCAGAGTCAAGGGGGTGTAGGAATATTAAGGGGATTGAGGTTGTTAGCTGAAAGCACTGGTGAATGCCTTAAATAGTCCACAGTTTTGAAAATACCCAAGGCCACCAAGCAGGAATTGTGAAATCTGCTTTCTGTAAATTCAATGTTAAAAGGCCCCTTCCCTTGTGCTCAGATTTGAACTCCATCTTCAACAATCTGTTTCAAGCTGCGAGTGGCCCATTTGTCCATGCTTCATGGCTAAGTTGAGGTTCCCAATGAGGTTTATAACTTATTACATGCATGTAACACACATCTTAAATATGTGCTATTGGAAGCTCTGATATAGTGGAACTAAACTACTCATGGATGCTCTACCAGAAAGCTCAGTTAGCCTCTCAGGATCAATTTGGGCTTGAGTTGCGCTACTGCACTTGTCCATGGTTCCCTAGTCTTGGAGCTTGTAAATTTAAATAAAAATCACATGTCTTCCATGAAAACCCATTGCAAAACAAACACGAATTGTAAGGTATGGAAAAAAGTTTAATAAATCTCTATGGAACATTGGAGCAGTGCAATCTCCACAACCTTGCATCTCCTCCACCCCCAAAATGAGCTGGAAAATAGAAAAAATGATAAAGATTAACCACCCAAATTTTCTGAAAAAAGAGGAAATGAGGAACATTATACTCCAAACTGTTAAGCATTACATTTCAATTTCAACTTTTACTTTATAAATGATACAGACTTTGTTGAGTGATGTTTTTCATAAGTCTATCACTAGGCAATTTTTAGGTTGCATCTTCCTTTTCTTTCACTGTCTCATAGTTCTTGTTTATGGGCATCATTTCATGGCATCATTTCAAAATTGTTCGTGGTAGCCTAATTGACCAAATTTGAGGCATAGCGACTGCAGGACTGCTAGGGACAATTTGATTACTTATTGCTGAATTCTGATCAGAAATCTTAGATCAGTTTTGGATCTCAGACTGTATTGGTTAGTTATTTGACTTGTATGCATCTCTATGTGTTAGGCTATATGTTTTCCCGCAACATCATTATATTTAGAATGTATCCTTTGGTTTGTGTTACATATTTGTGGAGAACTGATTGGCAATATTTTGACTGGGACTGTTATGGCTTTGGAACCTCCCTCCATGTGTTGATCCTCTTGCTCATGTATGGTACAATTTGTAAATAAAAACATGTCATAATTTTCTTTGGAAGTTAACTCATTTATATCAATGCTCTTTAGTTTTGAGTTATTGGATGGAAGCATTTAGTTTAAATATGGTTAACAAGCTGGGAACCATAACAGTGCTGGATGATAGTTTTTCAACTCATGTCATTTCCTATAGTGCTTCTGTAGGATAGCTAATGCTTTGTTTGTTCTTACGATATCATATTGCTGCTGATCATAAAGGATTGTAATTATGAAATATCAAATATAAGAAGTGATTTTAATTTGAACCTCTTAATGTATGCTTTAGGAGTACACTATGATTTCGATTCCTGAAGATGCTGGAAATCTGTATTAAATAGGGAATTATTGGAAAACCAAATATTTGAAAATTAGGACTTTGCAATTTTCCCCAAGTTTATGAACTGCAATTTTGTATATTCAAGGTTCTTGGACTCCGTTTTTGAATATGTAGTCCATGAATCTATATTTGATGTCTTGATCATGGCTTTGTTGAAAAATTCCTCTGTTCCAAGTGAAGGCTGACTTGTAACTCAAACTGCTCCTCATAAAAGCTAAATCAGGTTGGATTTGACTTCCCAGGTCAGACCCTAAGGTTTCCACAAAAGTTAGATAACCAGACAACCAACCTGAATACACATTCAACAGAGGACTTATCACAACTGTGACAGTGCTTTGTGCACATATTCAAAATACACATTCAACAGAGGACTTATCACAACCTTTTTGTCTCATAGAGTTGCAAGATCAAAAATCACTCAAAACACTCATTCTTCCCCCCCCTCTTCTACTGTAGAGCAGCACTAATCATTAGTCTAGTGCTATAGTGTTGCAATAAACACCATCCCAATGCTACACAACTCCCTCACGCTTTAGGATTAAGTTAAGATGAGTTTCTCGAAGTTAAGATAATGCCTTTTCCTAGATTACCTGGTTAAAAATGACTTGATTCGAGGTGAATTTAAAGATACAAGGGAGGATTTTTTAAGTGAACTAAAGCTCATTAAAGCTCCTTTATTATGTCCTCAATATCCTCAAGATACTTTTCCCTTCATTTTCTTAGCGTTTCATGTTCTACAACCCAAAATTCAACTTTTAAGCTCAGTTTCTAACCTCCAAAACCACTGTAGGACTGCACTAATCATTTCCAACAATAGATCACTGCACTAATCATTAAGCCAATCACAGAGTTTTATCAAACTCCATAACTGAGCCAAGATGTCTACCGAATCTTTTTCTACCACTTATGGCGCCTCTTTCAAGCATGGGCATGGTGAAATGACTACAACATGGTCAAAATCTTGACAATTGGATGGAATTAGTGCTTCTGATGTTATATGCAGAAATGACAACTTATATTGCAATTCACCAAGGCAGATGATGTTTATAGTTTAAGCCTTAAGGTATTTATGCACTTTAAGGGGTTTATTAAAATACGATTGTAGTACCAGAGATCTGTTTTCACATGTTTGTCACTTATATTGTAATTCACCCCAGCAGATGATGTTTATAGTTTAACGTATTTATGGACTTTAGTGAATCATCGTTTAAAAAATTACAAGTCTTTAATATATATATTATATATAGTAGTTTTAGAAAAAAATTGTCTGTTGTAGATCAACCCAGTTTTCAAGTTTTACATGGTTTAATGCCCAAACCCATCTTAAAACATATGACTGATATATGTGTTAGTTTTACATTTGCCTTTTGCACAAGTGATACAAAATAAATTTACAAGCACACACTTAGAGATGCGCTACTACACCTGTCCATGGTTCCCTAGCCTTGGAGCTTGTAAATTTAAATAAAAATCAAATGTCTTCCATGAAAACCCATTGCAAAACAAATGGGAATTGTAAGGCATGGAAAAAGTATAATCAATCTCTATGGAACATTGGAGCAGTGCAATCTCCACAACCTTGCATCTCCTCCACCTCCAAAATGAGCTGGAAAATAGAAAAATTGATAAAGATTAACCACCCAAATTTTCTGAAAAAAAGAGGAAATGAGGAACAATCTACTCCAAACTGTTAAGCATTACATTTCAATTTGTGCTTTTACTTTATAAATGATACGGACTTTGTTGAGTGATGTTTTTCATAAGTCTATCATTGGGCAGTTTTTAGGTTGCATCTTCATTTTATTTCACTGTCTCATAGTTCTTATTTGTGGGCATCATTTCAGGGCTTATATAAGCTCAAGATGAAGCTGATTGATGCTGATGACAATCAATTGATTTGTGTTAATATCAGCTTCAAAATTGTTCATGGTTGCCTAATTGACCAAATCTGAGGCACAACGACTATAGGACTGCTAGGGACAATTTGATTACTTATTGCTCAATTCTGATCAGAAATATTAGATCAATTTTGGATCTCAGACTGTATTGGTTAGTTATTTGACTTGTATGCATCTCTATGTGTTAGGCTATATTTTTTCCCGCAACATCATTATATTTAGAATGTATCCTTTGGTTTGTGTTACATATTCGTGGAGAACTGATTGGCAATATTTCGACTAGGGATTTTATGCCTCTGGAGCCTCCCTCCATGTGTTGATCCTCTTGCTTATGTATGGTACAATTTGTAAATAAAAACATGCCATAATTTTCTTTGGAAGTTAACTCGTTTATATCAATGCTCTTTGTTTTTGAGTTATTGTATGGAAGCATTTAGTTTAAATATGGTTAACAAGCTGGGAACCATAACAGTGCTGGATGATAGTTTTTCAACTCATGTCATTTCCTGTAGTGCTTCTGTAGGATAGCTAATGCTTTGTTTGTTCTTACGATATCATATTGTTGCTGATCATAAAGGATTGCAATTATGAAATATAAAATATAAGAAGTGATTTTAATTTGAATCTCTTAATGTATGCTTTAGGAGTACACTATGATTTTGATTCTTGAAGATGCTGGAAATCTGTATTAAATAGGGAATTATTGGAAAACCAAATATTTGAAATTTAGGACTTTGCAATTTTCCCCAAGTTTATGAAGTGAAATTTTGTAGATTCAAGGTTCTTGGACTCCGTTTTTGAATATGTAGTCCATGAATCTATATTTGATGTCTTGATCATGGCTTTGTTGAAAAATTCCCTCTGCTCTGTGAATTACTGTAACTCAACCGAAGCCCTACAAAAAGCCAAATCCCTTCAGAGCTGACTTCCCAGGTCAGACCCTGAGGTTTCCACCAAAGCTAGATAACCAGTGCTATAGTGTTGCAATAAACACCATCCCAACGCTACACAAATCCCTCACGCTTTAGGATTGAGTTAAGATGATTTTCTCGAAGTTAAGATAATGCCTTTTCCTAGATTACCTGGTTAAAAATGACCTGATTCGAGGTGAATTTCAAGATACAAGGGAAGATTTTTTAAGTGATCTAAAGCTCATTAAAAATCCTTTATTATGTCCTCAATAGCCTCAAGATACTTTTCCCTTCAGTTTCTTAGGGTTTCATGTTCGAGGGCCCAAAATTTAAATTTTAAGCTCAGTTTCTCACCTCCAAAACCATTGTAGGACTGCACTAATCATTTCCAGCAACATATCACTACACTAATCATTAAGCCAATCACAGATTTTTCTCAAACTCCATAACTGAGCCAAGATGTATACCGAAGCTTTTTCTACCACTTATGGCACCTCTTTCCAACATGGGCATGGTGAAATGACTCGAGCATGGTCAAAATCTTGACAATTGGATGGAATCAGTGCTTCTAATGTTATCTACATAAATGACAACTTATATTGCAATTCACCAAGGCAGATGATGTTTATAGTTTAAGCCTTAAGGTATTTATTTACTTTAAGGGGTTTATTAAAATATGATTGTAGTACCAGAGATCTGTTTTCACATGTTTTTCACTTATATTGTAATTCACCCCAGCAGATGATGTTTATAGTTTAACATATTTATGGACTTTAGTGAATCATCGTTTAAAAAATTACAAGTCTCTAATATATATATTATATATAGTAGTTTTAGAAAAAAATTGTCTGTTGTAGCTCAACCCAGTTTTCAAGTTTTACATGGTTTAATGCCCAAACCCATCTTAAAACATATGACTGATATATGTGTTAGTTTTACATTTGTCTTTTGCACAAGTGATACAAAAAAAATTTACCAGCACACACTTAGAAAAATAACACAATTATTTTTGGTTTAAGATCCTGGAAAACCAGTTTTCAAGGATGATTTTATTTGTTTGAGAAATTTCTTACAACAAATTTAATTTATCTCTTCCCTTAAAGAAGTCGTGTTCACAACTGTAGCAACTTCTCCTTCCTTGACCACAACTGAATAACGCATAGTACTAACCAGATTTACATGACAGAGAATGTACACATCAACTACAAGTTTCTCCTTCCAGAACAGACCTGAAATACACTGATTATGACCAAAAATATTGCTGTACAACCCTAAAAAACTTGGGTTTCATGCAGACATGCTGAAGAAGATTGATTGGCTGCCTTCATGCTAGTACTAACAGGGTTCAGATGGGAGGTATGAAAATAACTTGTAGCAAAAGAATTACTCCGTCTAAGGGCAACAAACGTTGGAATTCCTACAAAGATTGGTTATTTTTCCAGGTTTTTCAAATTTGCTTTCAAATGGGCATTTATTTTCATTAACTAAGTAAGAAATTAAATTATCATTGACTTGATTCATGTCAAAAACTACTATTACTTCAAGTTAATACTTCAAGATAATACTCCTATCGGCCTCTCTTTGCACCTTCTGATGCAACTGCTAGTGGATATCAGGAGTATAACGATATCGTAAGTTTTAAGATGTGCGCTAAATGAAAAATTCGATGTTCGATATTCCGATATTGGAAATTTTTTATATCGGGACTTTTTTTGAAATATTAAAGGTTTTTTGAAATATTAGAGATATTTATATTGGAGGTGTTTTATTGGGATTTTTATATTGGAGATATTTTTATTGAGATTTTTTCATCGGGTTTTTTTGTTTAAGAGAGGAGGTGAGGTGAAGTGGGGTCTACTTGGAGTTGGATTCCTCGATTAAACTATAGCCACTTGGTAATTAAAAATTTGACAAAATGAACTACAAACACTTTGAATTTTTGAGATTTGAAGTCTTGTAATTTGTTTTAAAATTTAGAATTGGAACAAATTACCGAGATCTTGAAAGCACATTATTTTAATTGTTCTACAATTTGGCTGTGACAATTTTTTAGGACCATTAGTGAAAAATGAAATAGTTAGTAAAATCTTAACTAGGAATTAATATTTACAATCAATTACTAATTTATAAAACAATATACATTTTGTACATTTTCTAACCCAAGCGGTAAAAAATATCGAACTTTGGATGAGCACCATTTGCAAACCATGTAACCAAATGAGATGAAACAAGTACTGATGGAAAGCTAGAAAAAATTCGAACTCAATGAATAATCAAAATATAAATCCAGAGAAAATTAAAATTTGGAAAAATTGTAGGATACTTAACCAAAAGAAAATATTAAAAGACAATTTACCCAAAAAATTATGGGAAATGTCCCCATTATTTGAAATAAATACGTCAAAAATGGGGGTGTTTAGTTTTCACCTCAAGAAGCTGCAATTTGATAAAAACATTAACGTTGGGTGCATGAATGTGTTTTGGGATTCAGAGATGGTGGTGAACAAATAAAAAATCAATTCCAAAACAAGCATCCAAGATTGAAGTCGTATAGTAACGAAGTATGGGATTTGATTGAAATTTTTTTCTTAGCCTTCAATATTCAGTTCTTTCCTATAGAGCGAAATAGGATGACTGACTCTTTGGAAATTTCTGCTAGTAGTTTCAAATCCCCTCAAAACCCATTGCTTAGATACAAAGTTGAGGTCAGGTACAGGCCTTTAATACCAGACAATGGGAAGCACTGGCAGATGTTTGAAGATGAGGAATAGATCAAACACTTTATGGAGGTTGTTGAAGAATTATCAAGCTTAGTGATTGATCAGGAGGACGAAAATATAACAAATGAACCACAAATTGATTGGGGGGAATCTATTGCTGGTCACAATATATTGCAACTAAAGGGAAATACCATCCCCATAGGTTTGGTTCCATTGAAAAGGGTTTTCAACTCAAATGATGTGGTTGCTAAGCCAATTGAATAAGAGCTTGAGGAAGACGTGGAGAATTGTAATATTGGCACAGAAGAAGACCCTAGAGTCATCTAGATAGATAAGGGAGTTCTAAAGGAATACAAACAAAGATATCTTGACCTTTTCAGGGAGTACATGGATGTGTTTGCTTGGTCATATGATGATTTGAATACTTTTGACACCAGTGTCATACAACACAAAATTCCTCTAAAAACTAGAGTGAAGCCATATAAGCAGAAGCTCAGGCTAGATTAATCCTATGTTACTCTCACCAATTGAAAAGGAAGTGAAGAAATTGTTACAAGCTAATATTTTTGTGCCTTTGAGGTACTTATATTGGGTAGCAAATGTAGTCCCAGTTAGGAAGACAAACAAGGAAATAAGACAATGTAGATTTCGAGAATTTGAATAAGGCCTCGCTGAAAGATAACTACCATCTGCATAAAATGGATTATATTATGCATAAAATGCTAGGGTCTGCCCAAATGTCCATGATGGATGGTTTCTCGGGATACAACCAAGTCGTTGTACACCCCGAGGATCAAAATAAAACAACTTTTACTACACCATGGGGAATGTTCATGTATGCCTAAATGCTTTTTGGCCTCACAAATGCTGGAGCTACTTTCCAAAGAGCGATGGATATATAATTTTTTGGAGAGCGGGATATATTATTAGTGATCTACCTAGATGACATCATTGTTCTCTCGAATATAGATGAAGAACACATTAAGAACTTGCAGCTCACATTTGCAAAATGCAGAAGGTATGGACTGTCATTAAACCCCAAGAAATCACAATTTTCTTTAAGTGAAGGGAAGCTATTGTGCCACATTGTGGCAAAGGAAGGAGTAAATATTGATCCCAAAAGGGTGTAGGATATTGATAATATTCCATTACCAAGGAATAGAAAATATACTCAATTTTTCTTTGTTAGAATAATTCTTTTAAGAAGATTTATACCAAACTATGCTGAGATTGTCAAGGAAATCATAGAAATATTTAATAATGATAGGGAAGTCAAGTGAACTATAGAATCTTGAGAGTCATTCTCTAGATTTTTTTTTTTTTTTGCAGAAGCCTCAGTCTTAGCTAGCCCTGATTATCAAAGGCCATTCCTCAATTTCTCTTTTACCTCTCCTAACACGGTGGCACCTATTTTATTGCAGAAAAATAATGAAGCACAAGAGACGCCAATTGCGTTTTTCAACCAGGTGTTGTGAGATGCAGAGCTGGAGTATAATATCTTAGAGAAACAGGCCTATGCCTTGGTCAAAGATCCGAAGGCCTTTTGAATTTACGTCCTGTAGTCAAATATAATATCTTTTGTTCCTACAATTGCCATGAAATACATTATCGTGTAGGGTGACACTGAAGGCAAAAGAGGCAAGTGGATTGCCAGGATTCAAGAATATGATATTGATATCAAACCCACTAAGTTTACCAAGGGGTAGGGATTAGCTAAAATATTGTCAGAGGCTAAGTGCCAAGCCTTGGGCATAAATCTGTTGGAAAATAATGAGGGAGAAGAGGAACAGGAGAATATTGAGAGCTCAAAAAAAAATCCACATGAAATACCTAGTCTCACAGTGGTATAAGTATCTTGTCCATTATTTACATTTTTTGAAATTCCCATTGAATTTTGACAAAGTTAAATACAGGGCCTTGAGGCTACAAGCTCAAAATTTTGTTATCTCAAATGTCCAGTTGTACTAGAAGGACCTAGTGGGGATTTTGATTTTATGTCTGGTAGAAGAAGAGATTCCTAAGGTGATTGATAAATTCCATAACTATGTATATGGGAGACATTACATCTGGAGAGCCAAAACTCATAAGATCACCAAAACATCTTTCTACTAGCCCAAGTTGTTTGGTGAGGTTCATGCTTATGTTAGGTCGTGTGAAAAATGTTAGATTTTTGCTGAGAAGCAAAAGTTAGCACCCCTCACCTTGATCCTTGTTTTTTTGGAGGAGCCCTTTAGGAAATGGGGGATAGACTTCATAGGAGAAATACCTCTACCATCCAGTGGTCACACTAATGGATAATTACAACCACCGATTATTTCACGAAATGGGTGGAGGCTAGCCTAGCTAGAAATGCAACTGATGCAGTGGTCAGTAAGTTTATGGAGGAGAATATCCTTAATAGATTTGGTTGTCTGAGGAAGATTATCAATGAAAATGATAAGGTATTTAAGTCAAACAAGTTTCTTAGTTTATGCCAAAAGTACAACATCATCATGGGACACTCCACCACATACCATCTTCAGGGAAATGGACTCGATGAATCTTGAAATAAAACCCTAGTGAGGATTTTGAAAAAGATCATATCAGAAAACCAGAAAATTTGGGACTGTCAACTGAAATGTTCTCTATGGGCCAACATAGTTACTACCAAGAGGTCTACCAGGAAGTCTCCCTTTGAGTTGGTATATGAAAATGTTGCAATTTTTCCTGTCCAACTAGCCATGCCAATGGCTAAATTTCTACACGACGTTGAGGAGGAGCCAAATTCTCTGACCAGGAGAATAAATCAGCTGGTAGAACTACAAGAAAATAGAGGACATGTAACTCATAATCTGATTAAATATCAGGAAAAGATGAAGGCTCATTTTGAGTAAAAGGCAAGGAACAAATCATTACATCCAGGTGATTTGGTACTCAGATGGGATGTTAGGACATAGGACAAAGGAAAGCATGGGAAATTTCATCCCTTATGGTTTGTACCTTTCAGGATATCTGAATCAAAAGGAAATAACACCTTCTTACTGGAATAATTGGATGGTGAGGTGCTTGAACTTCCTATGAATGAGCAGTTTCTCAAGATATATTTTTAGCATTAAAGAGGTCCATTTTCATCCATTGTATATACCAGTGAGCTTTTGTACATACCAGATATGTTTTATGTTTTCACTGCTTCTGTTTTGCCTTATATATATACATAAATAAATTGACTCCATGCTCAATAGATAGAGGCACTTATCTGCAGGTTCTCAATGCATTTCTTGCAATACATTGTCCCTAATTGGAACCGATGTTGTTATCTGTCATGCCATCTTGTATTTGTGTCAAATGGTCCTATTTTTCATCCTTGGTACATAGAAGGACGGGTGCAATCTAGGTTGAATAAAGGGAGAGCTGAAATTTGGGAACCGATTCTCAAAATGATGGATATCAGAGAAGGCTTAGAACATTGGGACCCAATATCGGAAGGACTGGCAGGCAACATATCAGAACCTTAAAAGGCTCAGAACCTCGGGACCTCAGAACTTCATAACCTCAATGAAGTTCCTTTTTAAGATAGTTTCAATCCAATACCAGGGCAACAGGGGTGAATTTATCGGAGGTCAGAGTCTCAGTGTATTAGAACCTCAACATATCGAGACCCGAGATGGCATATTGGAGTAGGTAGTTGAAAGGTTGGTCATATCTGAACCTCGACATATCAGAGCCTCAGAACTCCTTAACAATTGAATCCATTTGAAAGATCCGAGGGTTGTAGAGAATAATAATTACAAAGGAAATTGATGCAAAAGCAAAGGACTGAGGGACCCTTTTCTCTCTCCTCCGATAGGATCCATGGCAGCAGGTGATTGGCTTTGAGAAGATGACAAGGAAGATGATGTTAGCATGATGTGGCAGTACATAGGACACGTGGAATCCATATTCGACATTTTCATTTGGCCTAATTGGGGGATTCTGTGTGACACGTGTCACCATTAAGGTAATGCCATGTGGAGTTGATGACATGGAAACATGGCGTCATCTCAGAGGTCAAAATTTTAGAGGTTGGAGTTTTCATAAATCATGTCTAATTGTTTTATGGTAATTTTTGATCCGACAGCGGAGCTCTGATGTGATTGGTGTTGGTCGTAGAGAACTAAAGAACCAACGGCGTAGAGCAGGTTGAGCACCCAAGTGTTATGGAGCATATCGAGGATGGAGATATCAAAACTCCACTATAAAATCTTTTTGAGAACAATTAAGATGTGTGGTGCTTCTAATGTTAAATGGAATTTTGTCGTGGAGCTTAGAAAAACAAAGGCGGAGAGGAAACACACTAAGAGATAGGTCACCGACAGGATTCTAAAGGCCTTAACACCTAAGCGCTAAGTTGCCGGTCACAACTCTCGGTCCCGTGGAAGAAATGCCATAAGGGGCTAAAAAAGAGGGGCCAAAGGCTAATCAGGATTTCGTAATATCGTAAGCCTATGTTAGTAAAATTTTATGGTACACATGGCTCCGAGATCTCCAATACAATGATGTATGAAGTCATTGGTCACAACACATGGTCCTATGATGGATAAAAAAAAAAGAGGTTAAACATAAAGGGGCTAAAGGCATAAAATTTTTGTGATTTCATAACATTTGTTTTAATAGAGTTATGATATGTTAAGGCTCCGATATTGCAGTACAAAGGAGTATGGAGGATGAATGGGTTGAGATCTAATTAAATGCATTCAGAAGGTTGGTGTCACAGGAGTAATGGCGATTGTAGAGATAAGTGGGTCAAGGCAAGGAGGACCACGATTTGCAGTGTGGATGACAATTAATTATTGGTATGGAGATCACTCAGAGGCCCATTCTCAGTGGTTAGTGAGGCAAAAATGTGATTAATTCATCAATCCACCACAACTCCAAATCATCGACCCACAATGAACCTAGATAATGGAGCCTGATTCCACCTTAGGAAATAAGAGGAATCAACAATGGAGATATTTTGTTGTGTCAATTATGACACCTCATGTTTTTCATGTTTTGTAAATATTTCATTTCAAAAAGGAATCAAATTATGTCAGGTAATAATTAGGACAACTAGGCCACTTGCATGCTCAAATAACTTGGCAGTTCAGACAACTGTAGCATTCAAGATATTTTGTAACTGTTTGTTTTGACTCTCTCCCTATAAAATGGAAGAGGAACTCAGTAGTAAGGGTTCGATTTTCCCTGTTCCAGAGGCTATAATTGTTTTTCAATTTTCACAAGTTTGGGACTGTGAGATTTATTTCATTATTGAATATTAATGAAGAAGTTCTTGGTGTTTCCAAGCATTGGGATATGTAGTATGTGTTCTACCTTTGTGTGTCATTTCATGTGTATTTTTGTTCTTTACAAATTTTGTAAATGTAGCTGCTAGATTAATTCTTAAGTCACATATTTACTTATGTTATATGATATAATAGATAGTACCTATGATATTTTGAGTTGAAATCCATAAAATGCACTCCATAATTTCTGCACTTCATTTCCTTTATCTTCTCATGATTCTACCAAGTTTTTTTGCATAGGATTTTGTGGCTGTCCAAACCTTTGCACTAGGTTCCTTCCTTATATTTATCCTTTCCATATTTATTGAAACAACCAATTAAGTTTAATTCTATGTGTGTAGGCCACCATATATGAACTTCTACTCTTGGGAATGATATATTGTTTAGGTGTATATTGAGTCTGGGTTTGAGAAGGGTAATTGAGCAAATTTTAAATCATTTTACATTTATCTCTTGAGTATCACTAATTCATCTTCAGGAGAGACTAAGATGTCCTAGGCATTGACCTCTCCTCAACCTGGGGGTTTTCTCTAGGAGATACAACACACTCTCTACAAGCATCATTTGCCCCCAGTGATGTGATGAAAGACATGATTACACAAGATCTACACTACTGTTGTGACTATAGCCTGTGTCTCGAGTGCCTAAAAGTCATGAATTTGGATGGTTGTACCTTTTTCATGAACACCAGATACACATTGATTCTCCATAAACTCCCCTATATGCCTCCCATGAGGCAATACTGGATGTATCTCCCCCACCACCGCCAGGGTTGAAAATCCTGTCAAAAAGTATATGTCTTGGATAGTGATCTCGATCCTCTACCCCTATACCACAAAGGCCTCCTGATATAGATCCTAATAAATCATAATCCTGCACAATAGTGGTTCACCATCCCTTGTCAATGGGTTCTCCAAGAACTTAAGAAACCCATATCGCACCATAACCCCTCTGACTTCTTGGTTCCCCTGAACCTTAACACAAAGAGTATCAAAATCTCGTGCTTGCCGTATGAGCTTTAAGTCTGCCATACCAGCTTTAAATTTTCCATACATGCAAACACCATCATGTTTTGTTAGTTTAGAGTTAAAAACATCTAAGTCTGGTTCTTAGCTTCAACTTAATAGAGACCCCAACACCTACTTTTCCCCTTAGTCCACAACGTAGTTTTTCCTTTCAAAACTGTGTCGGACACACTTTTTGCCCTATTTTATGCTTTCAAAAAATTAGAAAAGAGGAAAATAATTATGTTGCAACCATGAGGAACAACAGGGGTTCCCCCCATTGAGCTAAAACCCTAATCTAAAATTTTAATCCACAAAAATTTATTAGTAAGGTTAGGCACCTACCTGCAACTCGCAGATCTGAATTCCGATGATCGATTTGTCCACTATGATCTCCTTAAGATTTAGGGTCTTCTCCTCTTCTCCAAATTTCCAAAAAATTGGTTTGGGGGCAATAAACCCTTTTATAGAAAAAACCCTAGTTTTTTCGTCGCTCATTGCTACCAAACCGTAGCTCGGTTTGACGAATCGTCAACACTGTCGGAAAGCTCTCTCAAAGTTCTATAAAGGGTCTCTTTTTTTTTTGGTAATTCGAAACTTGACCAGGAAGCCATTTTTGCAGGAGGTCTCACTTTGCCGCTTATTATAATCGAATTTCTTCATATGAGATACCTCTACTCCAGTACCACTTTACCTTTGAACTTGTTGACTCATGTGTCGATTTTTTCCATGAGTAGCCATTATTTACTCATGTTTTTATGGTCCCCACTAAGCCTTCCCATTGTGGGAGCATCATCGAGTAACCCTTGCTCGAAGCATCAGATATGAGTCACCCTTACATCTCTGGAATCTGTTACAAGTCGCTTTGTGTCCTTTTACAATATATCATCCATCTTTGTGTCACATTCATCCCATTGTACTCATATTTAGCCTCCATCTATATTGCTCCATCTTTGAAAATCCTCTGTTTGAGTAACTGAACGTCCCTCTAGAATCGAATCAGTCATTTCCAGGTCAACCAAGCATATCATGCTCTACCAAGGGAAGTCATAAGTCTGCCTCTCATATTGTATCCTTCCACCATCATCCCTGGTGTTAATCCATCAGTCACATTGATATGACCCTCGTGCCTTTGTTGAAGAATCCTCATTACCTCACCTCTGGCGGGCCGGACCCTCTTCTGTTGACTTCAACACATTCATTCTAGGAGAGTGGTTTATAGGGCGATGTACCTTGGTTCCAACTTTCATCATTGTTCGGTGCCTCAGATCAAGTAAAGAGAATCGTAATTTCCCTTTGACTTGGTTATTTCTCGCGTTCTCGACTCCATCTCATTATTGCACGATCAAGAATCATACACTTGATGGTCCGGTGATCTAATAGATTGTACCGGTATTTCCTGAGTGTGTGTGAGATGTTCTTGTCCTCATAAGGGGGTAGCCCTTCAGGTATCCCTCCACATGCTTAGATGAAAACAGATTATGATCATGCCTCAGATGTAATTCTGTAGATTTGGCTGGTTCTATTTCAGCCGCTTGCGGCACCCACATCATGCATGTCTTCTTCAAATGGTCCATTAAGATATTTAGATCCCTTTCCTATTCAGTAGGGCTTCTATGGTTGTGATCTCCCCACACCATGCCATTTTGGGGGGAAAATGTCTCATGTACTCATATTAGCAGATGTTACTGTATTCAGTGCCGACTTTTGTTTTCCAGACACATTATGTATATGAGACTCATTGTATTATTGTATCACATTTTGGCCATTGACGCCAACATATCATGTACTTTGTAGCTTATTCCCACATTGCTGGGCATGCCATTATTATTTTTACTTAGTTATCTCGGCGGGTATGGGTATGCCTCCCTTGCCTCATTTGAGATCTTGTACTCCAAAATAAAATGAGACTTATATCAACTTAGTAGGTCTTGCCCCCTCCATTCCTCTGTCCTTCCTTGCATTCCTTCAACTGCTTCTCTTTCTTTGACTCCCCTTTGGTATCTCATGGAAGTGTAACCTACAACATATTTCAGTCATATGATTTTCTCCTGATGCTCATACGTTGGGGAAAAATATATTATCACCTAAAAAATGATCACATAGCCATTTCTAACTAGGTGGATCAACATACACCATGTAGGATTAGTTTTACCATAGTAAAATCACTTTCACCATAAAGAATAATTTAGTAAACCATTTTTATTAAATTATTTCTCATTAAAATTAAAAAAATCCATGTGAATAATTGAATAAATCATTATTTATTTAATATTCTCCAGGAATAATTATTAAAATCATTATTTGATAATTATTCCTTGTCACATTTGACTAAATCACCTTGGAATAATTAAATAAATCACTATTTATTTATTATTCCTAAATTTTATTTCTTGAATAATTGTTAAATCACTATTTAATAATGATTTCAAATTCATACTTTTCTTAATTTTCACAAAATAATTAATAAATCATTTTATTTTTTAATTACTTCAACCATTTTCTAAATGAAGATATTTGACCATTTTGAATATCTTTTTCCTCTCCAAAAAATATAGTAAAGTATTCCTAATGACTAGAATTTGACTTGGTCAATAATATTTTATTATTTTACAATTCCTAATTTAGCTGAATACTTTTTTATAAATAAGAGGGTTTTCCATTCATTCTTCACCATGATCATTATCATCGTCACTATTATCATCTCATGCCATTTGAGCTTCCACTTCATTTCTATGTTTCTTTTTGGGTTTTTTCTGCATATTTGAGAGAGAACAATAAGATTGCTGAAGCATAAGGACATCAAGAGGACCAATCCCATGGAAGGGGATTTACAGGCCCATGTTGTAAATATTCTTCACCAGTTGTTTCAATAAAATTATAATTCATTTAAAGCCTTCTATTGGGTTATTACACTTTTCTTTTTTGCTGCCATATGTTTTGGGTTTGCACCATATATTTTCTTAACAATGTAAATATGAAACGAGAACAGAAACGAGTACCAGTTTTTTTGAGGTAGCAAAAAAGTAATCCGATTTTGAAAGTGCTCATTCGGAATACTATTATTTTTTTTAGACATATTTTTGACACTTCAATTTTCTTATGTATCAAGTATAAACATTATTTTTAAAATGTTAGTGATTTTCATGCTCAATTTGAAAAATGTTGATGCCAACATCAACCCCTTTTGTTAGAGGGTTTATTTTTTATGCTTTAAATTTTCTAATGCCTTAAGTGTAGATTATTATTTTTAAATGTTGGTGATTTTCATGCGGATTTTGAAAAACATCCACATTGTTTCTTTTAAAACATATTTTGGAGACTAGGGAATTGAGAGCGAATGTGAGTAAGAGTCGGACAATCTAAAATGAAGTGTTTTTCATCTTCCACCTGCTTAGAATCACAAATTTGAAAGATTCTATCGTTTCAAGGGGCCTTGGGAATAGACCATCGCTCGGACTCACTCCGAAACTCATGGGAATTAGTTCCTATCTTAGTAATGTTTATTTTTTTTCTTATTGCTTGACAACACAGAGAGATAATTCTGATTATCAAGGTTAGGGTTGATCACTTCCTTATAGTATCTTCGCTTCCTTTTACACTCCAACTCCTGATCCTCCCACAACTTGTCCTTAAGCTTGGAGATAATAGTATTTTTGATATTATCTCTGCTTCTCATACTGAGCTCCTCCTTAATTCCCCAATGTTACGACAAAAGAAAAAGTCAAACATAAAAAGTGTAAAAAAAAACAAAATTAATTTATGAAAGATAAAAAATAAAAAATAAACTCATAAAAAATAAATAAATTTAAAAATGATAAAAAAAAAATTCAAAAAAATATTTCAAAATACACATAATTTAAAAAAAATTAAAAAATAAAAATAAAAACAGAAAATATTAGATAATTTAAAAAAAATAAAGAACAAGCAAACAAAATATAAAAATTAAATTAAAAACATAAAATAATAAAAACATAAATAAAAAAATAAAACATAAAACATACAAATAAAATTAAAAACACAAAATTGAAATTAAAAACCTAAGAAACATAAAAATTAAAATAAACATAAATAAAAAAATATAAAATAAATACTAAAAAAAATCAACCAATTAAAAAAAAAATTAATAAAAATACAAATTAAATAAAATACAAAAATAAAAATAATATTAAAAAGAAAAATATGAAAAAAAAGAGAAACTAAGCTTGGCGGCCAATTCTTAGAATTAGTTACCAAGCCAGGGTTCGCTGGGTTGGGCAGGGGTTGCGCTCAGGGATGGATGGTCACTAGGCTAGGTGGGGCTCGTACCAAAGCCTTGGCACCCTGTCCAGCCCAACAACCAGCGAGCCTGGGCTTGGCGTCAGACTGTGGGAGCCCAGACCCGTTGGCCATTGGGATGGGCAGGGGTGGCAACCCAAGGCCATCTATATGGCTTGGCAACATTCCAAGAGCTCTGCTACCTAGCCGATTCTCAAAACTGTGAAGCCTATGTTTGCCTTTTTTTAAGTTCGAATGTTCAATTTTTTTTTTTTTTTAAATTAATTAATTATAAATATATATATATAATTTTTAATTTGTATTTTTTAATTATGAGTTTTTTTATAATTTTATATATTTTTTTCTAAGAGTTTATTTTATTTTATTTTAATTTGTTTAATTTTTGTGTTTTAAATTTTATTTTAATGTTTTTTTGTTCTGTCTTTTTGTCTTTCCTTTTTTTTTTTTTAAATTATCTAATATTTTTTTTAGTTTTTTTTGGGTCGTTTTTAATTATTATTATTATTATATATATTTTTAATCATGTTCGTTTGGAAATAATTTTTTGAACTTTTATTTAAGTTATTTATAGTTTTTTTTTGTAATTTTTATTTTTCATAAGATAATTTTGGTTTTTTTGAATGTTTGTTATCTTTTGTCATATATATATATATATATATATATATATATATAGTTTGTCATGTTTTTAATTTTTTTAATGTTCTTATATTTATTTATTTTATTTTTCCCTACACGGTCTGTGTGAATGTTAGACTAGCAATTAGATCCCATTATGTGTTAATTTTATTGTTGATTTTAAAATTTTCGTTTTAAAGGGTCGAGTTCACCCTCACAATGTGTCAATTTCATGGTTGATCTTTATGTTTTCATTACAATGGCTTAAGTTCGTCTACATTGCATGTCTATTTGAGGTTGACTTTTAAATTGTTGTTGCAATGTGTCAAGTTGTCTTAGGATAAGATTTTAAAGTCGACATACTTTTAGCATTTAAAAAAGAAATTACTCTTGGTATACTGACTCCTTCATTGAGGTGTTTATTTTTAAAGTTTTTTTAGTCATAATTTTTTTTCATAATGTCATGGTTGAAAATTTGTCAGAATTTTAAGGGTTTTTTGAGTCATGATATTTATCTTTAATGTTATGGTTGAAAATAGTTATAAGTAATTTATCTTTAACACCATGGCTGAAAATTGTTGGAATTTTAAGGCTTTTAAGAGAAGTGATATTTTATCTTTAATGTTATCCCTATAAATTGTTGGAATTTTAAGGTTTTTCAGAGTCATGATAAAATATTTAACGTCATTGCTAAATAATGTTGAAAATTTACCTCGAAAAAAATAGACGTTATCCCAACATCAACATATTTTGTTTTTAGGGTGTTTTTTGCACAATTTTTTTGGTTTTTATTGGCTTTTACTATCATTTTTTAAAAATATTAAAAATTTACACAAAAAAACAATATTCCAACATCAACATTTTTCATTTTTAGGTTGTTTTACATGTTTTTTTTGGGTTTTTTGGCCAAAGTACCTGTTTTGAGTTTATAGTTCCTGTTTCAAAGTTTACATTGTTTCTTGCATGGTTTTATTACTTTTCTTTCATATCTAAAGCATAAAAGCGGTCATATTCTGTTGTTAGGGTCACTTTTCACCAGTGACTTAAGCGAAACATTTTTGGTACACTTACTAAGAATTTTCATACTAATAGTGGAAAGTCACTAGAAAGTCCTAAAGTCATGTAGAAGCTCAATGGTCACATAAAAGCTCAAAAGTCACATGGGAGCTCAAGAGTCATGAGGGAGGTCAAGATTCACATGGGAGATGGAGAGTCACCTCAGTTGTTATAAATACACCCTCATGGCTCAAGGAAATGAATTTTCACCTTGGATTCTCAAACTAGGCATAAGAGAGAAGATCATATTTTTGAGGAGCAAGTGGTGGCTCAACATTCCACTATTGGAGCTAGTGATGTATCATTGCAATCATGTATCTTGGAACTTCCACTCAACGATTTGAAGCTCTCAAAGATGGTGCACATTCATGCATATATTGTGAATTTTGTAATACTATTCTTTCATTGTTTTTGGTGTATGTTTGTGTTTACACATACTAATAAAAATGAGCTATTTTGTTAGTATGTATCTTTGAATTGTGCGTCTCTTTATTTCGTGATCATTGTTTATTTGTGAACTATTTCACAAGATAATTAATGGTTATTTTGGATATGTATGTGTGTGTCTGTATTAGGATAGTAATATTACTTTTCTTCTATTTTTTTTTCTTTCCCTTCCATGAAGGAACCTTTATATACATTGAAATTGAATACTTTACAAGGCTAACTTACTTGCCCATCTCGAAAGTATATGCGTACTCTCTTATGTTATTTATTGCAACCAAGGAAAGTCATTAAGATTATGGCAGTTGAGCCTATTTTTTGGATGGGGATCCTACTCCAAACAATGTGAGGTCTATTTTGGACTTCATATCGGAGATACTCCATATTTTGGCAACTTTTGAACACCGTCAACACAATATCAAACAAAAATTATATTGTGAGTGTATTATTCACTCATTTAATTGTTTTCCATTATGAAAACTCAATGCATGCATGCATTAATAATATTTCACAAAATATTTAACTGATAACAATTTTCTGTCTTGACCATACCCCTCTTAGGTATATATATCAATCATACATTACTTTATGAACATATCAGAAATGATACAACTTTTTTTTAAAGGAATTCTTACCCAATTACTCCCATTTACTTGTTGTTTAACATGGTTGATTTCCATAATTGCATGGATGTAATCATAATTTTTAATGGTACATAACCCATTGATAATTTCTAGAAGTCTACATGGATCCTACATTAGCCTTCTTGACAAACATCGTCTTGTAATTGTCCTCGAGATTTTTCAATGGTTGAAGACACTTTATCTACTTCAAAACCCACTTCTAATAAATGGTCTTTAATATCGAATTATTTAGAACAAGTTTCAAATTTTCAAATGTATTAATAATAATATTTGAACAAGCCAAAAAAGCCACACACAAAAATTGTAGGAAAATATGATAACTAGAAAAGTTACATATTTTCATTAAATTAATATTTTTGTAAATTTTCCATTACAATTTGCACATGGTCATGATAACACTTTGATATTGAATACCATATGCATTATATAAAATGTTTCTAGATTAGTTAAAACAATGATAGATATAAGAGAAATAAAGTATTATATTTATGAGTATGTTTATATATTATCTATAAGATATAATCTAGTTAGTTTCTGCAAAGTTCAGTATCCACAATGTTTTATCTGCAAATTTTAAGGGCATAAATTGAGGTTGGGATTCACATATAAAAAAAAAATATTCTAATGAATATATAGACTCAACCCAGTCTCACATAAACCCATAACAACATTATGTTGCTAGGAAAATTCAATATAAAATAAATTCAGGTGGAAAATAAAATTAAAATGTGCACACATCATTACAAATTGGTAAAACTAAGTGCTATCGAGCTATAATGTATATTGTGTAACAAATTTAAGCATTTGCATATAGAAGCAAGGAACCACAACTTACCTGGTAATGATACTGTGGAATTTTCCCCTGCTTTCGAAAAGATATTGTTTGCATACTCCTTAGAATAACAGCTAGGGTACAACGACTGCTAACTGCACTAAAAATATCTTACATCTAAGACACCACCACATAGTTTGTAGAAGAAATCACTCACGTGATGTAACTAGCAAAAGATGACTGCATAACTTGGAGAAGAAATCACCAATGTATTGTAACTAGCAGAAAGAAAACCTAACAAATCACTTTGGAGAAAATAATTCATAACAAGCCCGATCAAGAAGCACTTGAACATGCGTTGACAATGTGGGTGCTAGAAACTTCATGATAAACACCTGGCTAATGTAGTTACAAATACATTAATTTTCAAAAATTTGCTAGCTTCTCCCTATCCTATCTTATCTACTTGGCATGTATAAAAACCACAATTAGACTCTAGTGCAAGTGTTAAAACCCATGCATCTTCCAAATTCTATCCACCCCAAAGTAAAACATATATCAATAGCATCTATTTGTATTTCAAATCAAACGTGCAATGAAATCATACAACATTGTTTATCCATGTAATTACAGGTCATTCAAAAATCACGACTTAAATCCTCAACTAATATCTTCCTGGAAAGAAATAATTCAAGTAAAATTTCTAAAATGAATTATCAATTCATCTATGGGAGACTTTTAATCACTTATGTGTACCAAGACATACCAATGCAAAATTAACAAAAAAACGAAACAATGAAATAAACATGATTAATCATAATTACATATATAAAATTACACTATCATGATGAACAATGTAATACAACGTGTGTGCCATACCAATTCAAATACCTCCTCAAAGTGAAATTGAGGTATTTATAAACAAATTTATAAACAAATTTCTGAACAACTGCCCACATGACTCTCCTTTAATTAAAAACTACATTACATACTTTCATAAATATAAACTAGATACATTTTTATTCATTGACTATTATTTAGCAACTTCGATTTTTCCTCTCGCACCAGTTTGCAACCGTTGAAGAATTTTATATAAAAAAGCTAATACAATGAAACCCTTGCAAATAATTCACCACTAGTTATGAAGAAGATGCTTCTTCATAACTAGTTAAAGTATATAAGCTAACTTGAGTCAGTCCAAAAGGATGGCACCCAAGTTAAAATGTTTCTTCAGCTTCTCTTCTAGTGCGGGTAGCCACTCTTTTTTTCTTGAATTTTAAATAAGATATGCAATAAAAAATAATTGGAAACAATTGAATCATCCTATCTAAAATAGCTAATGCGTTGAAATTATTGCAACTAGTAATTGCCTAGAAACTTCCACTTCATTACTAGTTAAAAAGAAACCTTAATTTCCCTAAGCCTTCTTGAACACGACTTCAAATTGTTCATTTGATATAAGCCAACCTGATTCAGTCCAAAAGGATGGCATCTAAACCTTTGAATGTGATAATTCTCTTAGATTTAAGGACTACATCACTCATTTTGTTCATGGCTTTCATACTTTCTTTAACTGATAGAACTAATAGAATACAAGGAAATTCATCTCAAATTGAGCTCTAAGGGCATGCATATCGATGTTATGTGCACAGGTGTCATGATTTTGGGCCAACATAAAGCTTACATCGGGATCCCACTACCATGATGGTTTAAAATGAAATTGCAGTTCGATGACATCCAATGCCAAGGGTCTCTTTGATCCATCGGTCCAACAACGTATCGCCTCCCAACTAATGCTGGCGCTAAAATGAACATACATCCCCAATGAAATCCAATGCCCCTGGTTAATCACAATGAACATACCTTTGTTGGTACACATCGATAAAACAATTTTGATCGCCCCCCAAGATGAATGGCTCACAACGATTGCGAGTCCCCCTTGTGACGTCAACAACAAGGGAGAAGGGGGGCCCGTACTCTAGGTTCCACCACAAAGTTCCACCCGTCAATCTAACAATGAAAAATTTACTTGCCAAGATCCATGCTTCTAATGAATTATAGGGGGGCTAAGAAATGATGTCATCGAAGGGGGGTGGGGGGATCACGGCTCCGTCCCCTCACCAGAACCCTACCCAATGATGGAAATTCCTCCGTGAACGATCGACAATTTGATTTTGTGAACTGACGGGAATTAGCCAAATTGATTTTCCTACCCATAATAATCGCCAATTTGAATTTTTGAGTCCATTAGATCTTAACACATTTGTTACCAAAATTTGCACGTCGTTCCACCAATTCTAAGCTCATAAACACAATTTTGTCATTTTCATTGATCATTACAGTTCATCAATAACGTGGTAATTGTTTCCTAAAATATTTTTTCCGCCCACAACCACATAAACATCCACCTTTGTTTTGAAATAAAGTACATAGACAAAACCCTGGGTAAAATATTCACATCATTTTATGAAATTGATTCTTGTTACAATCAAGGTCTTGGTTTTGGAAGGTTCCACCCCAACTCTTCGTAGTTTGCAACTGAATTGCACCCTAGTTTTCAAAACTAGATAACCTACCTTCCACAAAGTGGTTTTGGCGCAACTCCTTTGAAACCTGATGTCAAATAAGGTGAAACCATGTCAATATAATGATAGGGGACTAACGCAGCCATTGGGTAGCTCCACGTAGTTAATATCCCCCCTACTTCGCACCCTATATACATTATCCACCATTAATTTAGACAACTAGCCACATGCTAGGCCTTTCATGTAAGATGAATTTTAGTGGAACTTCGAGGGAGGAATTGTGAGTGCAGACCCCCCCCCCCCCCCCTTCTTTATTACACATGGAAACTCATTCCTCACCTTTCGTTAATCTGTGCTGTGAAACCTCCACCATCGATCCTTGTATTCAGAGCATTAACATAGACTACAATGTCCACTACAAATCAATCATGATAATCATGATAACCACTATCACGACCTCTACAACAACCAATCATATTTTTCCTAGTTTAAAATTATTTTAACTTAAAAATCACAATTTTTTTTATAGAAGACTATATAAAAAATCATTGTAAATTTGAATATTTTTACAAAATATCGCCATTTTTTTACATTTTTCATATTATGGACTAGTATGATTCACCTGGGTTTCTAAGTTTTATGATAAATTTCCATCCTTAAAATTTTCCCTGGACCTGGTTCATGCCAAAGGTGTATTTCTTGAGATTTTCACATAGTTTTTGTTTTCGCATGGCTTGAAGGATCTGTCGAATGTGTTACAAGTGCTATTGTAAAGTGCTATATACAACCATGAACGAGTTGGTGAAGGGCCACAAGATGTCATCCATCAGGCTCATAAAAGTTTCAGGGACATTTTTCAACCCAAAAGACATGACCAACCATTCAAAAAGGCCCTCCTTGGATTTGAAGGCAATCTTTGATACATTTTTGGGCTCTATTGGAACTTGGTGATAGCATACTTCAGATCGATCTTACTGAAATACTTGGCCCCCTTGAGCTGGGAAATAAGGTCATCAATCTGCAGAATTGGATACCTGTTCCCGATAATGATTTTGTTCAGTGGTTGATAATTAATGTAGAGCCTCCAGGTCCCATACTTCTTCTATATAAGTACAATCAGGCTCCCACAATGTGAGTAACTTGGTCGGATGTTCCCTTTCTACAACAACTCACGTATCTACCACTTGATCTATTCATTTTGTAGAATGGAGTGACGATATATTGTCCCATTGGGTAGAGGTGCTTTGGGGATGTGATCGATCGAATTCATGACCTGATAGTGTAAGGCCGCCCCTGTGGGTGAGGAGAAGTAGAGGCGATTTGGGGATTTGATCGATCGAATTCATGACCTGACAGTGTAAGGCCACCCCTGTGGGTGAGGAGAAGTAGAGGTGCTTTAGGGATTTGATCGATCTAATTCATGACCTGATAGTGTAAGGCCACCCCTATGGGTGAGGAAAATATGTCCCTATATTTTTCCATGACCTTATCCACCTGCATATGTTGTGTGGAGGAACCTTTCCTGGGGGCCATGGATGTGGCCATGATCTTCCCCTTACTTTGAGAGCGAATAGAAAAGAAAAAAAAATATCGGTCTTAGAGATGATATTACTGCATTTCTTCGATAAGATTAAAGAGATGGAGGTAGGAGGGGCTACCTCTAGTATCCGGTATGAATTATTGCCTAAAGTAATAAAATAGTGTGAGGCGTAGAGTCATACATAGTATGATGCTTACACAAGTATGGTTTGAATAATAATACATCACAAACTTCAAGAGGAGAAACATCACACAATACCTCATCCATGAAGGGCTTGATGCTGTAGGGAAGGTGGTACTTCTGGATGAGGCGAAGATCTCGTCCTTGGTGAAGGCACTTTATGGTGTATGGTTGTGGGTGTGGTTTGGTTGGTAAGCCCAACCACTTCACAACCTCTGTTGAAATGAGGTTTTTTTGGCTCCCATTTTTGACAATAAAATGCAGCGGAGAACCCTTCACCCACATTTGTGAGTGGAAGATACCCTCCCCCTCCTATGAATCTCCGAGATCAATATTTTGGACCTTGGTGGTGGTAAAAGTGACAGTAGGTTTTGTGACAAAAATATTCTTCCAGTTGTTGTTCCCCTTTTTGGGTTCTAGCTGAAAAAAAGAACATACATCAGACTTTGAAACTTTTAGATGGCCCACAATTCATTGCTTGGTGCGACACTCATTTCTGTTGTGAGTGGGGCCCTTGTGGAACTCATGCCACTTTCCCGTGTCCTTATTCATCTTTGTGGTGCTATTCTTTACTTGCAGCTTCAATGGGTTGTCCTATGTCACTCCACCTTGGCTCTGTCCTTTGTTTTGCGGTTTGGTGGCGCTCTTTCCCTGTTTCTGATTCACAGATACAAAGTCACACTTCTTTTGTTTAGATTTTTGTTCAATCTTGGAATCATATCAGTATGTTGTGCCAAGCCAGGAGATGTCTAGGAGTTCCATTTCTTCCTAAATGTATTTGTGCATACATACACTGTACTTGAGCACCAGATGTCGCTTGAGCATCAGATGTTTCTCAAAGTCTTTGATATGCAAATTTGTGCGTAGAGTATAAAAAATATTTGTGTGCTCATGCACATCTTAGTCCCTTTGCTGCCATAGTGTGGTCCACTGTATATAATTGTCCTCATAGCTTCCTATAGGGTAATGCTATTCCTTAACAACGTCTCAGAAATAGTTCCAAGAGGGGGCGATGGTAAACAAAGAGGGTTCCTTGGTCCTTTTTCTCACAGTAAGTTTCCCACCAGTCCTTGACATGGGGGGCAACACTAAGTAGTGAAAAAGTAATATTCTCCCTATCGGAGAAATTATGAATTGAAAATAACCTTCCAATATATTCAACCATTTATCTACAAGATTTGTATCTATTTTACCTTCAAATATAGGGATATCTAAGTTTACTTGTATATTGAAGGGGGCGGTGCCTCCAAAATGACTGCTAGATGAAGATGCATCGCCGTTGGGCATTCGACGAAGGTTCTGGGAAAAGTTGTCCATCATATCATTCCCTTGCCGCTCGAGGGCTTACTAAAGAAACAATTTTGTAGGATCTCCTTCTCTCTCGTCTTTCTTTTCTTCCACCATGGAAAGCCATCAGTGTCGAAGGGAATGGTCTTGCAAAGGCTCAATCGGTTCAAGTCCCAACACCTTATACCTCGACGTCGTTGGGGACTTGCACAGAAAAATAAAGAGAGAGAAGACCAGTATGATACCACTGATCTAGATTTATGAAGGAATGAAAACTAATATAGATATAAATATAAATACAAAGATACAATGGAAACAAAACTTCAATTCATTAATAACAAAGTACTGAAAACTGTTTACATGCCATATGGAAATAAACTAGCCTAGGCGATGGTAATTATCTCTGAGAAGAGATGTGGTGGATAAATGCCTTTTGAACTACCTGATTGATCTTGCTGAAATACCTAGCCCCCTTGAGATGGTTAATAAGGTCAGAGTGTTTTGCGCAACCAACAAAACCCTCTAACTATTGGCCCTTTTGGCAGTGATCTGCTTGTGTAGAACAAAGTCTCACCCGAAGCAGTATGGGGGGGTGTTGGAACCAGGTTTCCGCACCCTAAGGGAGAACTATGATGTGAATATAACCCTTCAAATCTGATCTAACTACTACTCTTCTGTGCAAGTGCCCCTTTTACCTGATTCACATCTATCTTTAATAAAACCCTTAACACAGAAGCAGACTTACGCAAACGCAAAGATCTATTTTATCCAAATATTATCTCACAGAAACCTTTAAACAGAAACAGATACAAGTCTTGCGCGATTATATAATAAATTCATATAGATACACATCAATAATGTAAACTGCAGCAGATCTATAAGCAAATCAATACATCAATACGTAAACATCAACCATGAAAGTAAAACAGTACTTTTGCCAAAACTTCTCTTTATTAGAAGATCTTCAATGATTACAATTCAGTCTCTTGCGCACATAGCCGCAGAGTCCTCGCACACAACCTAGGACTTAGGTTTCCATGCACACAGCCGCAGGAGCCTATATCTACTTAGAATTATTACAAAAAATTTCCCAAAATCACATCAACAATACATAATCATGCATCAAGTTATGGTTTTCTACTTGACTCAACATGCCTATTTATATAATTCAAATGTGAAAAAACCTTGGGCTCAAACTATGGTTTGAGCCCCATGTTTTACCCTTTAACCCGTTACAAAAATAAGGAGCTTTGACCCGCCCCAAAACCCCTTGACCTGTGCGTTGCGCTTTTACAAAATAGACTAAATTTGACTCAGCTTTGACCCTAGGGGACCCTAGCCCAACACATGTGGTTCTAGATAAGATCCAATTCATTCAATATTTACCAGCCCCGACCACTCTAACAGAGCTTCAAAGATTTTTGGGCCTTGCAAATTCCTATTAGAGGTTCTTTTTGAGATTCTCCCATATCACTTAGCCTTTAATTCAGGTTACCAAGGGCGGAGTGAAAGTAAAATTTTCCTGGTACAAGTCCCAATAGAAGGCATTCGTTGAGCTGAAGAAATGTCTTTGATTTGAACCTATACTCACATTTCAAGACCTGTAACAACCATTTGAAATTGAGACATACTTCTCTGACTTGCAGTCCTCACCCAAAAAGGGAACCCAATGGCCTATCATAGTGAGACAATTTCCGATACAATTTTGAAGTACCCCACTTATGATAAAGAGATGCATTGTATCATGCATGATTTCCAACAATGGGAACATTACATTTTAGGGAAGGAGAAGGTAAACCACACAAACCACTAACCTCTTCAGTTTATACAAACATAATGGAAGTTGCAAAATGATCGCCATAATAAGTGGTATACATATCTGCAAAAATTCCACTTGAACATTAAGTACAAGAAGGAAAGCACCAATCATGTTATAGATTGCCTTAGTCGGTACCCAATTGAAACACTAACTATTGTTCTCAACTCTTGTGGAAACGAGACCTCTAAATGGCCACAACTATATAAGAATGATCCATATATCTTCACCACTTACGATATGCTAGTGGATGGCAAGACATTTCCATATTTCCACCTTTAGGATGCATTATTATGCTACCTAGGCCACCTTTGTGTTCCTTCAAGGAAGCGTGCTGAATTAATTTGGGAGGTGCATTACAGTCGGGTCACAAGACACTTCGATGTGGAGAAAATTTTGGTCATACTAAAAAGTATTTTTATTGGCCAAAACTCTGACAAGACGTTGGAAAATATATCGAATATTGCAATGTTTGTGTCATCGCCAAGCCAATCATAGGTTTTAGGCCATATAGTCATTTAGCATGCGTAGTGATGGGGTCATCCCTGTAAGGTTTTAGGCGACTTCCATTAACATATGCAGGAAGGAATTCACCATTTAATGTATCCAAACTAATTGATCTTCCTTCTGTGATTTCCTTGATAATATAGGGTCTGAGTCAACGCATCTTGAACTTCCCTGGAAAGCGCGTAAACTTACTGTCATAAAGTAGCACCAAATATTCCTTCTTGAAAATCTTATGTCTGATATGGCGATCATGCCGAGACTTCTTGTGTGACTTCTACACCTGTTGGTGAAACATTACAATGAATCGATCTTGCTAAAATACCTGGCCCCCTTGAGATGGTTAAGAAGGTCATAAATCCATGGGATTGGATACCTATTCCTGACGGTGATTTTGTTCAGTTACCAATAATCAATGCAAAGCCTCCATGACCCATCCTTTTGTTTTACAAGTACAATCAAGCTCCAACAAGGTGATAAATTTGTCAAATGTTCCCTTTCTACAACAGCTCCTAGATTTTCCACTTGATCTCTTCATTGGGTAGAGGTGCTCCAGGGGTCATATCGATCAAATTCTTGGCCTGACATTGTAAGGGTACCCATGTGGGTGAGGAGAAGATGTCCCTGTATTTTTCCATGACCTTATCCACCTACTTTTGTGGCATGGAGGAACCTTTCTCGGGGGCCATGGATGTGGCCACGATCTTCCCTTTTATTTGAGAGAAAATAAAAAAGGAAACGAATTTCTTGGTTCTGGTGATGATCTTACTGCATTTCTTCATAGAGATCAAAGAGATGGAAGTAGTCAAGGCTACTTTTGGTATCATTTATGACTTATTTCCCTAATTAATAATAGCATTGCGAGGCCTAGAATCACACACAACATGACACTCCCACAAGTATGGTTGGCCTAATAATACATCACAAACTTCAAGACGAGAAACATTACACAGTACCCCATCCGTGAAGGGCTTGATGTTGTAGGTAAGGTGGCATTGTTGGCTAATGCGAAGATCTCATGCTTGGTGAAGCCACTAGATAATGTATGGTTGCAGGTGTGTTGTGGTTAGTAGGCCCAACCACTTCATGACCTCTGCTGAAATGAGGTTATTTTGGCTCCTGCCATCAATAATTAACTACGATGGAGAAACCTTCATCCACATCTATGAGTGGAAGAGATGCTCCCTCTCCTCTAGACCTTCAGGATCAATCTTCTGGACCTCGGTGGTAGCAACGGTGGCACTGGTTTCTGTGTCAGTTCAACCACCAATAATTGCTTGGCACAACACTAATTTGTGTTGTGAGTGGGAATCTTGTGGAACACACACCACTTTCATGTGTCTTTCTTCGTCTTCACAGTTCCATTCTTTGATTTTCGTTTCTATGGGTTGTCCTAGGTTGCTCCTCCTTAGATTTGTCCTTTTCTATGTGGTTTAGGGGAGCTCTTGCCCTACTTCCAATTTTCAGATCCAAAGTTGTGATTATTTTGTTTAAATTTGTGTTCAATCTTGGCAACATATCAGTATGCTGCCCCGAGCGAGGAGATGTCTAGGAACTCCTTTTCTTCCCAAATGTATTTTTTTAGGAAAACACGGTACTTGAGCACCAGATGTCGCTCAGAGTCTTTGATACCCAACTTTGTGCATAGGGTATGAAAAATATTTGTGAGCTCATGCACATATTGGTCCCTTTGCTACCATAGCGTGGTGCATTTTATGTACTTGTCCTCATAGCTCCCCACAGGTGTAACACCCTCCTCCCACATTTACCCAAGTTAACCGATCTACCAGGGTAAACATGTGATGAAGAGGTACTATGATATGATTCAACCTCCTAGATCACCTTAAGGAAGTGGAATCGATAAGCCAAAAACTTATTGACTTCCCTCAGGTGCTACAGGACCCCCAAGGGCTAAACCACCCCTCCAGGTGCCCAAATCCTTAGTTAAATTGCCTTTTCACCCACCTAAACTCCCAGTCACATGCATAAGACTACATCCATGTGAGTGAAAGCCTCCAGTCGCATGCACAATCCCGCAAGGGAGTGACTACAGTCTCAATTTCAAAATTTTGTGCCTTCTATTGTGAAATACGTGCCACCTTTTCAAGGCTAGAATCCAAGTCACTACCCAGAACTTGAGGAAAATTTCTAGAAATATGATGACATAAGGAAAAAACCTTACATACAAATATTAGACAATAAATTGACCTAACCAAGCCTAACCATGAAATAAATTCCATCAAGCACATCATGAACATGTCATAAACACACATATGAACATAGGGGTCTCATACATATCTGAGACTCGTTAAGAAGGTATGATGCCATCTCACAGTAGGTACATTATCATATATTAGGTCATACATTCATTAACCATTCATTTAATAATCAAGACATGATGAGAGTCATAACTAAATTCCGTCACAAAACCATGCTTATAACCAAAATATAGCCAATAGATTAACAACAATAGAACATTTATTAAAATTACATAATAACTAGCACATTTTCTCATAAAACTCAATAGGAAAGATTCTTATTATTCGTATGCAAAATCAAACCAAGTAAGGGACTTCCACGTACCACCCGACCATTTATTGGTTTGAACCAAATATTTATTTCAACCAATTACCACCATGCCATATTCTAAGCATGAATGTGGGATCTCATGAAATAAACCAAGCAAAACCAAACCAGGGCTTCTAGATGCCAAACCGCCTCAAACCTCAACTAATGAATCCACCTCACGGTCGGAAATCACTAACCATCACTAGATCAATATCTACCAAAGCTATCCAGGGATCCAAAATGTTTGTTCCAACCCAGTTTCTAGGACTAGTAACTCAACCCAAAACTGCCAGCGGCCTCCAGAGCATTTTTCCAACCAAGGCTTATAGGTCTAGTAAATCAACCCATCAAGGGCTCCAAATCATTTTTCAAACCAAGGATTCTAGGACTAGTAACTTAACCCAAGCTATTACAGGGCTTTAAGAGAGTTTGTCCAACCAAGGCTTCTAGGAACTAGTATCTAGTAACTCAACCCACAACCATAAGGAACATGAGCACCAATCATAAAACGAAAGGGAAAGCCAATAACACCATGGATATCTAGGAAATGGAAAGGCTAGGAAAAGCCACTATCAATTCAGTCAATAATCCATGCCAATGATAGATCATAACCAAATAACCACATGCAAATTCCATGCACGCAAAAAACTTTCCTGATTTTAATTTTCCTTCTTGCTCCAAATCCAAAGCATGACCAAAATCCTCCAAGAGTGCTTCAAGAAAAATCTAAGTTTGCAAGAGTATGAGAGAGAATAGAGAGAGAAATCTAAGCTAAAACTGACAAACGGTTGTGAATTGATCCTCAGAATCCTTTTTATCATTGAGGCCTCTATTTTCTTCATTTTCCTCCTCACATGCAACTTGTGACCTTTCACCTTCCTTTTCTCCTATTTTCCATCATTTTCATATATAAAATGCCAATTAATGCCACTTTTCCCTTACCAATTTCCATAACGATTAATTAATCACCAGTGATCCCCATCACTATGTTTTTTCCCAACATTCAACTTGGAATACATCTCCCATGAACTTGGTCTTATTTTTTCCTTTATTGACTTTATTACATGAATTTTTAACTAGGGCTATTATAGAACCCTCCCCCTTGGGGGAACACCGTCCTCGGTGTTCAATGACACTTATAAACCAACAAATCCCATGTTTCCCATGGTTATTTATAACAAAAATTGATGCAACATTTACATCATATCATACTACTGAAAACAAAACCAGCATATCATGAACACCATACTGCATATTGGAGCTTTATAACATAGCTTGATGCGGTATTTACATCATACATATACATATATATACATAAACAAAACAAAACACCAAACATATACCAAATACATCCACTCAACCAACGAATAGAGAAGGATACATAGACCACATTGATCAAAAATCTCCCATGTAGCTTCATCGGTCCCAAAGTGTTTCCATTGCACTTTAACTTGCTCAATTGCTTGATTCTGTAGCAAGAGCATATTTCGCTGCAAAATGCACTGAGGTTGTGACTGAAATTATCCTTCGGGCTCCACCTGCAATATAGACCAGTCAATCACATGATCAACATCTTTCACATACTTCTTAAGCAATGACACAAGGAAAAAATCATGTACTTTCACTGTCGGAGGTAGTGAAAGTCAGTAGGATACTGGTCCAATCCTCTCAATAATCTTGAAAGGCTTGCAATGCTGAGGTGCCATATTTGCACATGACCCAATCCTCAAGGAGATTTACTTAGGCTTGATGCGAAAATACACATGTTCCCCAACCTACAACTCCTTAAACATCTCGTGCTGATTTTCATAGCTCTTCTACCTATCTTGCGCTATCTTTAAATTCTTCTTGATAACCTTCATTTCCTATTCCATATTTTACATGTATGGTCCAATAAACACCTTGTTCACTGGATCACTCCAACTGATGGGAGTATTGAAACTCCTCTTATAGAGTTCCTCAAACAGACTTTGTTATGAAACCAACTCCAAAAATAGAAGAAAAGAGAGATCAACGCCTTAGAAATCAGCCACTTTGATGGGGAAACCTCCAATACATTACATAAATGAAAAATTATTGGATGATACAAATGACAAAACCTCCTTTCTATATATACGAGTCCATGGGGCCACGATGTAATCCTAGTGGGGCCACAATGTAATCCTAGCCGACCTAACAATAATAATTGAAGGGTACAATAATAACAATATGGGGGTTACAGGGGCACAAAAATAACAATAAGGGGGTTACACTAACAACAATAAGGGACTATACTAGTAATATAGGGAACTAACATGCTCCTCTCCTTCAAAAAAGTTTTGTCCTCAACACTTGAGTAGCTCCGGGTGCTTTTGTATGAAATTCTCATCCTCCCATGTAGAATCTTCAGTGGGTAAGTTCTTCCATTTTATGAGATACTCTAAAATTGATCTATTTCGTAGTTGTCGAGTTCTTGTTTCCATGACTGGTTCAGGTTCCAATATGTTTTTTCCTTCCTCATCAAGTTCTGGCAATATTTTTTGAACTGGAAGTTTGTCCCCTATAACCTTTTTCAAGCATGAAACATGGAAAACTGGATGCACTCACGAAAAAGCAGGAAGCTCCAATTTGTATGCCATTGTACCAATCTTTTTCAAAACCTTGTAAGGGCCATAGTACTTTGGCGATAATTTATTATCCTTCTTAGCTTGCTTGAGGGACATTTTTTTATGGTTTGTTGAGCCCCAAATGGCCTTCTTTTCCACCATTTCACTTCATTTTCTTTGTCCCTCATCAATTACAGGCTTAAATGATCAATAGGATTGATTAGGATTACTTTAAGAATGTATATAATGACTAACTTGCTATGTTTTCATGATTTTGTTATTGTAGCAATTTTTGACTAGACTCGGCTACAGAACGCAGTCATTCTGTAGCCAGTCGCCTATTCCACAGCTATCTTCATGTTTATGCAGGTTCCAGCTGTCACCTCAAGGAAAAACACATATGGTCATATTCCACATCACTTCCCCATCATTTCTTGCTCTCCACGAAGTCTGAGCTCGAGTCTACAGGTGGTTATGCACGTGGGAAACCAAAACTAGGAGACAGACTTCTAATAGGACAAGGACTGTACAGATGTCCTTAATCATAGTACGAGGCCACCACCAGAGTCCTAGTTTGATTTTAGTTTGGAAAGACAATTATTCCTATTTTATCTCAAAGACAGTTATGTAATTTTGTTATAAGTATGGCTCGGGAGACCGAGAAACAACTAGCTAGATTTATGTTTTATTGCTAGATCTCAGAAGACCGTAATACTCTGTTTTGAAGAATTTCTCCTTTAATGAAAGAAGCATCACTTTATTGCAAGAGATGATTCAATCTTGAGTAGATTTGCGTGCTAATCCGGTGGTAGAGGGCCCCTGCTACCTGAGAAGCTTTGTTCATATGGTTTAGATAAGTAACTTAGCCTTGTTTCATTCTTAGTTTAATTAATTTTCTGAACTTTGTGTTTTTATACTTACTTGCAGCGGATGCCACAGTTAGTCTTATCCTTACAAAATATTCCAAAATACCACTCAAATTGGATGGGATATAACTGTAGTATTTAGGAGTTAGTTGCATTTCTCTGAACTTTATGATTTTGTGCTCAATTACATCAGTTGTTACAGCTAGTCGTGATCTTATAAACTCTTCCAAAATATCACTAACTCTAGATGAGACATAGCTGTGGTGTTTTAGAGCTTTGTTGTGTTTTGTTGAATTGTATTCTTTCATGCTCATTTACATAACATGTTGCAGCCAGTCCTGTTCCATAAATTATTCCAAAATACCACTAATTCCGAATGAGACAGAGCTGAGACATTTTAGTGATTAGTTGCATCTTTAGTCTAGTTGTAGTACTCCGGAGGTAGATGTCACTCTAGTTTAATTCTGTCACTGTGTTTCAAGTTTGATAATGGCACTCTAGTTTAACTCTGTTCACTGTACTTTAAGTTAGATTAGTGACATTCTAGTTCAGTTCCAGTGCACTGTATTTCAAAGTTAGGCTAAAAGCATTTTAGTTTAGTTGTGATCACTGTGTTTCAAGTTTGATCAATTGCATTCTAGTTCAGTGTTATCCATTGTTCTTTAAGTTGTGTTAACTGTCAAAATTAGACTTCACGACCTTCATTGTTTACAAACTAATCTTGTTCCGACTTTCTATTAATGCATCATCATATGGACAGGAATGAATTAGTGATATCAGTTTAAGGCCTTGATTGTTCTGCAATCTTTTGCAATTTCACAAATAAGCCTTTTTCCCAAAAACTATTTTAGAAAATCTCTAACTTTCGAATAAGGCTTAGTAGTGACAAATGGAGCTGCAGAATGGATTAACCTTAGCATTACAAGTTAATTCAGAGTAGAAATCTTATTGTGCTACAAATAATCTTTTTCCAATTGTGTTCCAATAAACTTTTAGCCATGGATGAGATTCTTTGTAATATTGTAAGATGGTTGTTTACTTAGGAGAACCTCATTTGCACTAAACTTGTCCTTTTCTCAAGCTATTCCAACATATTTCTAATGGATGAATTGGATGAGTTTATGTTATGAGTGATTGAGTTCATGTTGTGATTTATTTTCTTGCTATGAGTCATTATCAAACTTTGCATTTTCTGTTCTTTAGTATAGGTTTTGCTCTGCTTTTAGTGTGACCAACAACTGTTCTTTTTCAACATTTAGTTCTTTTCCTTCTTAACATAAAACCACAAAACCAAAAACATCATAAAAACACTAAACACAACGTAGTGAGAAACATATACCTAGGCACATATAGTGCACCTCACTTCAGCAGTTTACTGACCCTGGTTGATAATTTATGACCTCAATTTAGGAACACTAAGTTGAGCACAACATGAAGTTGTAGCCGTAAAAATACCCAATCTCCTACATCAAAACTTCTCTCGGTGCGATGTTGATCTGCCTGTTGTTTCATTCGATTTTTGTGCCAAATTCAGGTTATCCTTTAAGAGTTGGAGAACTTCTTGCTGATGCTCGATGTGATATTTGACTGCTTGAACCTTTGAATTTTCCCTTAAAGATGATGTAATTGATGGTGGATGATATCCATAAAGTGCCATAAATGGGGTCATTTTTGCTGCAGTATGGAAGGAAGTGTTATACCACCATTCAGCGAGAGGTAACCACTTGACCCATTGTGTTTGTTTATCAGATACAAAACAGCGAAGATATCCTTCCAAACATTTATTTACTATCTCTGTTTGACCATCAGATTGAGGATGATAAGATGAGCTATGAGCTAATTGAGTACCCAAACAAGAAAAAAACTCCGTCCAAAAATTTCCCGTAAAAATGGGATCTCTGTCGCTCACAATAACCCTTGGGCTTCCATGTAGCTTTTGAATTCTGTCCACAAATGTAGTAGCAACTGTACTTGCTTTAAATGGATGGGATAATGCACAAAAGTGTGCATACTTGGTAAGTCTATCAACTACCACCATGATGACATTCTTGCCTTCGGACTTCGGTAAACCTGTGATAAAATCCATTGAAATCTCCTCCCAACGTTTACTTGGAATGGATAAAGGTTGTAGAAGTCCCGGGGTCTTAATTGTCTCCACTTTATTCTGCTGGCAAACCAAACATTCCGCCACAAACTTTTGAATATCAGATTTAAGGCCATCCCAAAAAAATTCTTTCTTCACCCTGTGGTAAGTTTTAAAAATCCTGAGTGTCCTCCTAAAGGAGAAGTGTGCAATTCCAAAAGAATATTTTGTTTTAGTTGGGAATTCTTACAAAGATATAAGCGATCTTTGTACCATAAGGAATCATTTTTTCAACTAAATGTATCAGATGTACTAGGATCTTGCTGCAACTTTTGAGTGAGTGTCCATACATCTTTGTCCTTCTTCCATTCATCTCTTGCTTCGGTTATCCAATCCGGTTGGATAATAGAAATGGCACAAAGCAATGCTTCCACCTCTTCATTCTTTCTTGAGAGTGCATCTGCAACAACATTAAGCTTTCCTTTTTTGTAGATTATTGCAAAGTCATAACCCAATATCTTTGTGACCCATTTTTGCTGCTCTTCTGAAGATAGTCTTTGTTCCAAAAAGTGTTTAAGACTATCATGATCAGTTTTTACCTTGAAGTGTCTTCCCATTAGGTAAGGTCTCCATTTATTTAGTGCATGTAGTATTGCCAACATTTCCTTCTCATAAATATCCTTTTGTAAATACTTTCCTTTGATTGAACGACTTTCAAAAGCAATGGGTCTTCCTTCTTGCATTAAAACAACACCAATTCCATTTCCTGAGGCATCACATTCCACAATAAAGGTTTTTGTGAAGTCGGGCGTAGCTAAGACTGGTGCTAGGCACATTGCCTCTTTAAGATGTTCAAAGGCCTTAGTTGCTTCAGGAGTCCATGAAAATGCATCTTTCTTCAATAATGTTGTTAGAGGTGCTGCTATTCTCCCATAATTCTTAACACACTTGCGATAATACCCTGTTAACCCGAGAAATCCTCGCAACTGCTTTATGGTTGTGGGGACTTTCCATTCCTTGATGGCTTTAATTTTGTTAGGGTCTACCTTAACACCCTCGTGAGATACAATATGACCCAGATATTCCACCTCTTGTACTCCAAAGAAACATTTGGATGTTTTTTCATATAATTGTTTCTCCTCCAATAGTTTGAGCACCCTGTCAACATATTGAACATGATCCTTCCAAGACCTGTTGTAGATTAGTATATCATCAAAAAATACTAGCACAAATTTTCTAAGGAAGGGTTTGAAAATGGAATTCATCAACCCTTGAAATGTAGAAGGTGCATTGGTAAGGCCAAAAGGCATGATCAAAAATTCATAATGACCCTCATGAGTTCGAAATGTTGTTTTTGGAATATCTTCAGTCTTCATTCTAATTTGATGATATCCTGAATGAAGATCCAACTTGGTAAAATAAATTGCTCCATGTAATTCATCAATAATTCATCAATCACAGGAATGGGAAATTTGTCTTTAATGGTGAGCTTATTGAGCTCCCTATAATCCGGACACATTCGCCATGATCCATCCTTCTTGTGTACCAAAACTACAGGAGCAGAGAAAGAACTTTGACTAGGTTGAATTATACACGCCTCTAACATTTCTGCAATCATACGTTCAATTTCGCTCTTTTGGAAGTAAGGATATCTATAAGGCCTGATGTTTGGAGGAACGCTTCCTGGAATCAAATGAATAGCATGATCATGATCACGAATAGGTGGGAGTCCTTTGGGAGTTTCAAACACCTTGGAATGATTGTCCAAGACTTGTTGGAGATCTGCAGAAATAGATGATTTTGATGTCGGAACTTCTAGTGAGCATAATTGTGCAATTACGCCTCGTTGTTCTTTCTTTAGAAACTTTGTCATGACATTAGAGCTTATTATCCTTCCTGGCTTCCCTTCAATACCCCGTAATTCGACTTCCTTTCCTTCTGAAAAAAATTTCAAGAAAAGTTCTTGAAAATTAAAAGCTACCGTCCCAAAAGATTGTAACCATTGTACTCCTAGTACAACATCAACACCTCCCATAGGAATGGAAAGCATTGGACTATTCAATGCATATTCCCCCATGGTTAGCTTGATATTATGGCATTTTCCAGAGAAATTTATAGTTCCTCCATTTGCAACCATCACTTGACATTCTGGTGCTGGGTATAGGAAACAATTCAATTCCTTGGGTACCTTACAATGAATAAAATTATGGGTACTACCTGAATCAATCAACACTATTACCTTTTTCTTCTTGATATGTCCTTCTATCTTGAGAGTTTGAGGAGTGGTAATTCCTGCCAATGCATTACATGATATGGTCGAACTCATTTCTTCCTCTTCTTGGGTTGGTTCCTGGTGTATATCCTCTTCTTGTTCATTTTCTTCTTCCTCTTCACAATCTATGTAAAATAATTTCTTCTCAGCACACTTATGACCTTTAGTATATTTTCTATCACAACTGTAGCAAAGCCCTTTTTCTCTTTTTTCTTCCAATTGTTGTGGTGTCAACCTTGTAGGTTGTGGAAATCTAGACGTAGCAACACTTCCTTCTTTATAGAATTGAGTGGTAGGCTTCCTTGTCGCCATTATTTTACATTCAATTTTCTTGCCAACCTGAATGCCTTCTCCAATGAATCCGGTTCCAAAACGTGAACTTCATGTTGGATGTTATCCTTTAAAGTGCCTATGAAGAGATCGATCCTGTGTTCCTCTGGAATATCAGTTACCCTTATATTCAATTTTTGGAAGTCCTCAATGTGCTGCCCCACTAAACCCTTTTGTTTGAGATTTAACAATTGGCTAAAGAAGGTGTTTCTCTTTGTATCCTCATAATGTGCTATCATTTCCTCCGTAAAAATTGACCAAGTGACAATTTTTTTACGGGAGCAAAGCCATCGATACCATATAAATGTATTTTGTTCTAAATGTAAAGTTGCAATGCGTACCTTTTGTGTGTTTTGCACATTATTGAGATCAAAATATTGCTCCATCTGTAGTATCCATGTTACGGGATCCTTGCCATCAAACTTCCTCATATCCATCTTTGGAATATGGTGGTTCTTCCATCCAAAATTAGAGTTTATGAAATCATGATTAACATTTATTTTGTTCTCATCATGATTTTCCTCTACTATCTTTTCACCATTAGGAAGCATTTCTTGTATCAACTTTGTCAAACCTTCCATGTCTGCTTTTAGATCATTCTTCATGTTTTCCATGTTGTCTTTCATTTTTTCTTCCATGTCATCCATCTTAACTTCCATGCCAGCTTCCATGCCATCCAAATTAGCTTCCACGCCTTTCTTCAAACCATCCATCTTCGCTTCCACGCCTTTCTTCGAAACTTCCATTTCATTTTTTGTTGCTCTTTGCGAGAGCGAAATTTGGTGCACTTGCTCTTGTAATTTTGATAGATCATGTTGCAATTCTTCATCTTCATGAATCATAGTAGAGTACTCTGAGGGATTAATGGGTGTTGAATTATTTTTAGGAGGCATTTCAGAACCCAATACTGAAATATATGCTCAATAGGCCCTTGGAATCACTTCAAACTGATTGTTTTACACAAGACTTATGCAATTTAGAAAAAAATACACACCTTTTTCTTTCTTTTGAGGAGATCGATATTGAAAATGAATTATCTCTGTGAATTCGGATCTTCAATATCTGAAATTTGGCCCTGAGGTAGCCCTCTAAATCCTCTTTCGAATGCCATAGGTTTGACCTGATTTGGATTCTTGAAGACAAAGTTGTGTCCAATCTCCTACGATGACCTAATTATGGACTAGTTCAGTAGAGAGAATTTGTACGAATTTCAACATGTCACTGTTTCCTCCTTCAACTCTGAAATTAATAGACAACAAACTAAAATCCATGTAATTGTGGCCAATTTTTACAGAATTCCAATCCGATGCTCAGAGAGAGAGTTATGAAGATTTTCCCATGATCACCTCTTTGAGATGAAATTCGCGAGCCTGAAAAAGACCTAAATTCCACAGACCATATCTCCGAAAATATTGCAAACCAAGCTCTGAAATTTTGCGACGATGTTCCCCAGGATTTTGGCTTCATGCTCTCCAAATTTTGGCTTCTGAACCTTCGTAAAAAAAATGTTATAGTGAAAATTCCGCGATGACCTGTTTAGGTTAAATTCAGGAGCCTGCAAAAAGCCTTGAATTCCACAGACATTATCTCCGAAAATATTGAGAACCAAGATCTGAAATTTTGCAACGATGTTCCCCAGGATTTTAGGTTTGCACTCTAAATATTTCAACTTCCGAAACTTCGTAGAAAAAAAGTTATAGCGAAAATTCCACGATGACCTGTTTAGAGCAGCGAAACCCTATAATCCAAAGCTCTTATACCAAATGTTATGAAACCAGCTCCAAAAATAGAAGAAAAGAGAGATCAATGCCTTAGAAATCAACCACTTCGAGGGGGAAACCTCCAATACATTACATAAATGAAAAATTCTTAGATGATACAAATGACAAAACCTCCTTTCTATATATAGGAGTCCACGGGGCCCCAATGTAATCCTAGTGGGGCCACAATGTAATCCTAGCCGACCTAATAATAATAATTGAAGGGCACAATAATAACAATATGGGGGTTACAGGGGTACAAAAATAACAATAAGGGGTTTAAACTAACAACAATAAGGGACTATAATAGTAATATAGGGACCTAATAGACTCGTCCTTAGTGACTCTTGATACCCGTTGTTGTAAAAAAATCCACCAGTGGAAGGTACTCTTCCAACTTCCACTGCCTATGCAGAACATACATTATCAACATGTCCTTTAAAATCCTATTGACCCTCTCTATATGTCCATCTGTCTGCAGATGATAAGCTGTACTAAAGGCCAAATTTGTCCCCAATCCTACAAGAAATTCTTTCCAGAACCTTGAAGTGAACTCAGCATCTTTGTTTGACACAATATTTTTCAGAATACCATGCAACCTCACTATATCTCTGATACACATGAATGATCTGATATCATCCACATTCCTAGTAGTTTCCCATCCCATAATAGATCTTATCTTTTCTGGATCTACGAAGATGCCTTGGAACCCACATGCCCCAAAATGTATCTCTGTCTGAAAGAAGCTACATTTACTAAGCTCGGAATACAAATGATACTCTCTTAGCAAACTCAATACTACTGCTAAGTGTTTGACATGCTCTTCCTCATTCTTAGAATATATCAATATATCATCAAATAATACAATAAAAACTTGTCTAGATAAGGACACAATACACTATTCATCAAGCACATAAAATTAGCTAGATAATTAGTCCAACCAAAAGTAACTACAACAAACTCGTAATGTCCATAACTTGTACAAAAATAATTCTTGTAAATGTACTCTTCTTTGATGTGTACCTAATGGTATCCTGATCTCAAATCAATCTTCGGGAACATTACTGCTCCCTTCAAAGGATCAAACAAGTCATCGATCCTCGACAAGGGGTACATGTTCTTAATTGTTACCTTGTTCAACTGCCTGTAATCAATACACAACCTGAGATTTCCATCCTTCTTCTTCACAAACAACATTGGTGAACCCCAAGGAGACACACTTGGTATAATGTATCCCTTGTCAAGAATTTCCTTCAACTGCAACTTTAGTGCCAATAATTCTGGTGTGCTAATCCTGTAAGGTGCCTTTGATGCTGGTGTTGCTTCTAGTACCAACTCAATAGAAAATTCTACTTCCCTGTGAGGCAGTAAATTTGAAATATCTGTTGGGAATACATCCTGAAATTGCTGCAAAACCGGGTACCTTTTCAAGGGCTCAACATCCTCAACATCCTTACCTTTGTCACTGGAAATATGCATTGCAAACAAGACACACCCTTTCCTGTGATTGTGCTTTTCCTGCATGGTTGTAACCATCCTAACTGATGTATCCTTCTTCTTATGCTACAAATTTCTCTGTTCCCCATTATCATCCAAGCACTAAATAGCCTTATCATAACAATCGACCTTAGTCATGTGAAGATACAAACAATCCATTCCCATAAGCAAATTGTATGATCCCAATGGAAATACATTTAGATGTGCTGATATAGGCATACCATTCAACTCAAATGCACAAGCTCTTACCCAATGATGAACTCTTTTCTTTGAACCTGTAGCAAACTACACTAACCAAGATTCTGCATGTACTTTGTTATTCAAACCACACTTATCCACCAGGAAAGGATTAACATAACTATAATTATATCTAGGGTCAATAAAAATGGAAACAACTTGATCACAAAGCTTACCATCCATTTCGATAATAGATGCTTGATGATCAACCTACATATTATTCAATTCTTCATAGATCCGTGGAATACTTTGTCCAAGATCCCTAATTTTCTGTGCTTCATGAGCACTGTAAATCTGCGATCTTCTGCCTTGATGCTGTGGAAAATTCTCTATGGCAATGATCCTTGCCACAAGTCCAACACTGTAAAGGCTTCTGCCCTCACCCTTGTTCTGTTCGTCAGATTGAAATCCTTGTCATCTGTCATATGCATTTAACTTCTTAGGCGGTGTTGCATTCTCTTTGTTACTTGTGCCCTAAGGTCTCGTTCAATTCTTATCCCATTTTAATTTATTCTTGTCATTACCTTTCCAACCTTATTTAGATTCATACCTGCACTTTGATTGCTCATAACAATGCTTCAAATTTTTGATGGTTTCCTCCAATGATATAGCCTCATCAAACTCGATTCAATCTTTGAAAGATACTAGAAATTGACTAATGAATCTCTGAATCTTTGCTTTCTCCTCCCTTAGATAAGGCACATACTTCAACATCTCCAATAACCTACTAATGTACTCATCATCGGTCATAGATCCCATCTTCAACTCATAGATTTCCTTTCCCTTGTCATCATAGTATCTCTCAGATAGAAACTTCTTCCTAAAAAGTCTCTTGAACTCACTCCAAGTCAAATCCTCTTCTCAAATGCCTCTAACATTATTTACATCTTCCCATTAAATGTATACTTTACCTTTAATAATGAACGTATCTATTCTGGCCTTCATGTTCTCTGAGTAATCATGAAACCGAAAGAACTTATTCATCGCAAGTAACCACGCTTTTACATCCCGTGACTTTTCCATTTCTCCATCGAATGTAGGTGGCTTTTTTTTCTTGAACTCATCCGACAAATATCCCCTGTCATTCCTCCTAAAAGGATGATAATGATGATGACCATGATACCTGTTTAAATTATAACTAGAGTAAATACCATGTCCACTGCCTCTCCTATCAGGTGTATCCATGAATCTGCCATCTCTAACCATGTCATCTCTATCTGACCTGTGCCCACTTTGAGACCTGCAACCATATGCTCCATTAGTTCTCTCCATGACTAATCCTAAGCGATCCCTCTCTCTTCAAGTTTGAAAAAATCTGAAGGATCACTACATTGACCTCTGCTTTTTTCTCTTGTGCCTTATAAAGTATTTCCTACGACTGAATGATCCTCTCATTATCTGATTTGCAACTTCTTTTTTCTGCCTTTAGAATTCTCAATGCATATGTTATGTGAGGGGAGTACTCATCACCATGCTGCTCATCTAATCAATAGAGAGAATCACGTGAGATATAGTCTACCATCTTGCTTGTCATCTTTGATCCTATACTTCTTGCAAACATACCATGTTAGATAACCAAATATAAACAAAATCACACATACCTCATAGAAGTTTAGGGGATGCTATCTCATCTGCAAGATCAATCCATATTATCACAATATATATATATATATATATACACACACAATGAAGTCATCACACTCATCATTTCAACATAAACCTAGGCATGGCAACACAACTGTAACATTGACCTCATGCACGACAAACATAGTCATAACCATACATGAATAACAACCATACAAACACTGACATGCATAAAAAACACATATATAATCGACATGTATGCATGACAAACACATCTCAACAACAACATCATCAAATTCTACATGAAAAAAAAACTGTAACAATGACCACCACCATGTATACATAAGAAGCACATATACAACCTTCATCCAGGCATGACAAACACATTCTTCCCATCCAGTCCAAGACTTGAACGATGCTTTGAGGCTAATATGTAACACCCTCCTCCCACATTTACCCAAGTTAACTAACCTACTAGGGTAAACATGTGATGAAGAGTTACTATGATATGATTCAAACTCCTATACCACCTTAAGGAAGTGGAATTGAAAAACCAAAATCTTACTGACTTCCCTCAGGTGGTACAGGATCCCCAAGGGCTTAACCGCCCTTCTAGGTTCCCAAACCCTAAGTTAACTTGCCTTTTCAGCCACCTAAACTCCTAGTCACATGCACGATCCTGCATCCATGCGACTGAAATCATCTAGTCGCATGCATAAGCATACAAAGGAGTGATTGCAGTCTCAATTTCACAGTTTTGTGTCTATTACCGCAAATTATGTGCCACCTTTTCAGGGCTGGACTCTAGGTCACTACCCATAACTTGATGAAACTTTTCAAAACCATGAATGACATAAGGCAAAAGCCTTCCATACAAATATTAGACAATAAATTGACCTAACCAAGCCTAACCATGACAAAAATGATATCAAACACATCATGAACATGTAATGTATAGGTCATAAATACACATCTGAACATACGGGTCTCGTACTTATATGAGAATCGTTAAGAAGTTATGATTCCCTCTCACAATAGCCACATTATCATCTATTAGGTCATACATTCATTAACAATTAATTTACTAATCAAGACATGATGAAAGCCATAACTAATGCTTATAACCAATATATTAACAATGATAGAATAGGCATTAAAATCACATAATAGCTAGCACATTTTCTCATAAAACTCAAGAGGAAAGATTCTTATTATTTAGATGCAAAAGACAACCAAGTCAAGGACTTCCACGTACAAACCGACCATAGATTGAGATGAACCAAATATTTATTTCAACCAATCACCTCCATGCCATATTCCAAGCATGAATATGGGATCTCATGGAATAAACAAAGAAAAAACAAACCAGGGCTTCCAAATGCCAAACCTCCTCAACCCTCAATTAGTGATTCCACCTCATGGGTTAGACATCACTAACCATCCTGAGATCGGTCTCTACCAAAGCTGTCCAGGGCTCTAGAGAGTTTGTTCCAACTCGGATTTCAGGACCAATAACTCAACCCACAGCTGCCGCTGGGCTCTAGAGCGTTTGTTTAACCAAGGATTCCAGGACTGGTAACTCAACCCACCAAGGGCTCCAGAGCATTTGTCCAACCAAGGCTTCTAGGACTAGTAAATCAACCCAAGCTGTTACAGGGCTTCCAGAGCGTTTTTCCAACCAAGGCTTCTAGGGACTAGTAACTCAACCCACAAACATAAGGAACATGAGCACCAATCAGAAAACAAAATGGAAAACCCAAAACACCATGGCTATCTAGGAAATGACAAGGCTAGGCAAAAACGCTGTCAATATAAGAAATCCTCCATGCCAATGAAATATCATAACCCAATAACCACATGCATATGCCATGCATGCCAAAAATATCAAGGAAATCATACATGTAACTCGCTACCTGCAAATTAAATCCATTGTAGTTGTTGATCTCACCATTCCCTTGTGCTTTACTGCTTTTCCTTTTCCTTCTTGCTCCAAATACAAAGTATGCCAAAAATCCTACAAGCGTGTTCCAACAAAAATCTGTGTGTTTAAGAGTATGAGAGATAGAATAGAGAGAGAGCTCCAAGCTAAAAATAAAAAAGGGTTTTGAACTGATCCTCAGAAACATTTTTATCATTAAGGCCTCTATTTTCTTCATTTTCCTCCTCACATGCAGCCTGTGACCTTTCACCTTCCTTTTCTCCTATTTTCCATTGTTTTCATAAATAAAATTCCAATTAATGCCACTTTTACTTTGCTATTACATAACCATTAATTAATCACTAGGGATCCTCATCACTATGTTTTTTTTCCCAACATTCAGCTTGGAATACGTGTCCCATGACCTTGGTCTTATTTTTTCATTTATTGAATTTATTACATGGAATTTTAACCAGGGCTATTACAACAGGGTAATACTGTTTCTTGACAGTGTCACAAAAAGAGTTCTAAGAGGGGGCGGTGGTAAACAAAGACGTATCCTCGGCCCTTTTTTCACAGTAAGTTTCTGACTAGTCCTTGACATGGGGGGAAACCCTAATCAATGCAAAAGTAATATTCTCCCTATAATAGAAACTACGGACCGAAAATTACCTTCCAACATATTTAACCATTTATGTACAACATTTGCAACTATTTTACCTTCGAATATAGGGATATCAAAGTTCAATTTGATGTTAAAGGGGGCGACGCCTCCGAAATGACTGCTGGATGAAGATGTGTTGCCAATGGTCGAAGGATCTAGAAAAAGTTGTCCATCATCTCATTCCTTTGACGCTCAAGGTTTTTCGAGCAAAAAATTGATAGGATCTTGTGCTACCTCGTATTTTTTTCTTCATCCATGGGAGGCCATCGGTTTCGACGAGGATGGTACTGCAAAGACTCAACCAATTCAATTCCTAACTCCTTATACCCCTACCTTGTTGGGGACATGAAAAAAAAACCAGAGAAAGAGAAGGGCGTTTTGACACCACTGATCCATATTTATGAAGGAACAAAATGAAATAAAAATATAAACAAAACACAGAAGTAAAATGAAATTAAAACTTCAATTTATTAAAACAAAGTATTCAAAATTGTTTCCATGCAGAATGAAAATAAACTAGCTCAAGGGATGATAACTTATGTTTGAGAAGAGTTGTGGTGATTACATGCCTTCTGAACTGTGTTAAAATGAGGCTCGAAGGCCTGTTTATTATTGTGAAACAATGGAAAACCATAAACATATAAGAACCTGACCCTAGGAGAAGAAGCACCAAAAGTATGTGGGCCCCATTTCAGTAAATTGGTACATCAACTTCCTGGGGTTGTAACTTTGGCATAGAATCTATGTTTGATGCATACGATGCCTCGTTAAAAATATTTATATGAGGAATAAAAATTTTGACTACAAAAACCTATTGTAGACTACCATTTTGTGCGTTTTCCAAAGATTTTTCGTTTAGGGTATTAAAACGGCTCCAGAAGTTCATGGCCCGAAAAACTGCCAAAAATAGTAAATCGTGCTACAATTAAGGAAACTAAAAGAAATAATGGTGGGGTCCAAGTGGAACAAATTATTGGACACCAATGTGAAATTAGATCAGTAGTACCCCCTTAGGAAGCAATTGTCCCCATTGTGTTGGGTGCCTCCATGAGATGGGGAAACTTCTACTGAACTTGGTCCTTAGTGAGCCACTTGCCTTAGTGCAAGAGTTGGCCAACTTTGACAAACATATACAGCTGGATATTTTGTTGGTGAGTGTGCTTGAACTGTGTGTCCATGATCTGATCAATTGTGGCTTATTCCATGTAGTTAGGGTTTATCTTTGTTGGTATGAGATGTTTTCAAATGTTTGACGTGTCTAGTAATGGTGGACAGTATGGCCAAAGGCGGTCTACATTGAAAACTGGGTGTAGGACAAGGAATGGGGGAATTGTGAGCTCAAAATAATTGTCTCCCACAACCTTGGTGATGGTGTAAGACCCATATCAGAGTGCTATGAGCTTTCGATGGTTCTACAAGTGTAACCAAATTTTTTCGCCCACCTGAAAATTGTGTGGTACCCGATCTTGATCATGTCATTGCTTGTACTTGACATTGGATTTATCCAAGATATTGTGCACTTGTTGGCGGATGTGTTAAGTAAACTGTGCTGCTTTAATAGTCTCATAATGTACATGTGTGGATTCTGTCGGTGTAGTCACATGAGGCATGCCGACATCAATCAAACATAATGCTTGAAAACCCAAACCTACTTGAAAAGAACCACAACCAGTCTAGCTATGTACAGCTCTATTATAACTGAGATGCACAAAAGGAAGGCTATCATCATAGGTTTGTGAATGCTTGGAGTTGTTCATGTGTAGTATGTGCATTATCAATTTGTTGATGACCTATGTTTTCCCACTAGTATGGGGATGTAATGTAGTCAACTTGGTGAGCTTAGTGTCCAATAATGTCTAGAGGCTCAAACAAAATATTCTCAAGAACTTGTTATCCTGATATGATATAACGGTCTGTGGGATTCCAAAATCTACCCATACCTATTAAAAAAGTAGTTTTGCATGTCCTCGTCTATGATACACTTCTTGCAAGCCGATAGTATATCCATCTTATCAAATCTATCCACAACCAAAAATACACAGTCATTACCATTCTTGTTAGAAGGGAGGTCCAACAGATAATCCATAGAGATAGATTCCTAGGGTTGGTTGGGAGTAGGTAAAGGATTGTACATGCCTTGCTTCTTAATGGTTAGCTTGGAGATGGAACAAGTAGCACGTAGTCTAATATATTTTCCAACATCAGGTCAGAGTTTTGGCCAATAAAAACACTTATGTAGTATGATCACAATTTTCTCCACACCGAAGTGTCCTGTGACCCGAATATAGTGTGCCTCAAAAATAAATTTGGTATGCTTACTTGAAGGAACACAACTGTGGCCTAGTTAGAATAATAATGCATCTTAGATGTGGAAATATGGAACTTTATTTCCTTCCACTAGCATATGGTAAGTGGTGGAAATCTCTAGATCATTCTTGTACAATTTTGGCCATCCAGAGGTCTCGTGGCCACAAGAGTTGAGAACAATAGTTAATGATGCAACTGCGGGCCAACTGAGGCAATCTGCACTATGGTTGGTGCTACCTTTCTTGTACTTAATGTCAAGTGGAATTGTTGCAGATATGTAGACCACTTTTGATGGCAAAAATTCAACAACTTCCCTTGTGTTTTTATAAACTAAAGAGGTTGGTGGCTTGTGTGGATGACCGTCTCCTTCCCTAGAAGGTAATGTTTCCATTTTTGGAAATCCTACATGATAAAATACATATCTTTATCATAATTTGGGTACTTCCAAATTTTATTTTAAAGTGTCTCACTTTGATAGGCCAGCAAATGCCCTTGCTAGGTGAGAATTGCACTAATAGCATAGTTAGATTCATCTATCTCAATTTCAAATGGCTGTTTCAGGTCTGACTATGTGAGTACATATGCAGAGTATAGGTGGTGATTTAGCTCAATAAATGCCTTATGTTGGGAATCAGACTAGGAAAATTTTGCTTTCACTCCGCCCTTGGTAACTCAACTTAAAGGCCAAGTGATACGGGAGAATCCCAACATGAACGTTGGATAAAAATTGACAAGGGCCAAAAAACGACAAAGCTCTATTAGAGTGGTTGAGACTCATCTATGATGTAACCAAGATATTAGACCCGTCTCATGCCAAAGGTGCATTTATCTAGGTTGGAACATAGTTTGTGTTGTTGTAGGGTTTGAAGGACCTATCGAATATGTTGCAAGTGCTCTTCCCAAATCTTATTGAAGATAAGAATGTCATCTAGATATACAACCATGGACGAGTTGGTGAAGGGATACATGATGTCATCCATCATCCTCATAGAAGTTGTAGGGGAATTTTTCAACCCGAAAGGCATAGCCAACGATTCAAAAAGGCCTTCCTTGGATTTGAAGGTGGTATTCCATACATCTGTGAGATCTATTGGAACCTAGTGATAGCCAAAATTTAGATCAATATTGTTGAAATACTTGGCTCCCTTAAGTTGGAGAAGAAGGTAATCAATCTGTGGGATTGGATACCTGTTCCTGACAGTGATTTTGTTCAGTGCTCGATAATAAATGCAGAGCCTCTAGGTCCCACCCTTCTTTTGTTCAAGTATAATCAATCTCCCATAAGGTGAGGAACTTGGTCGAATGTGTCCTTTCTGCAACAAATCCTAGATCTACCGCTTGATCTCTTCATTTTCCATAATGGAGCGATGGTATATCAACTCATTGGGTAGCGATGCTTCGGGGGCCAGATCGATCGAATGCTTGACCTTACAGTGTAAGGGCACACCTGTGGGTGAGGAGAAGATATCCATGTATTCTTCTATGACCTTATCTACTTGCTTTTATTGCATGGAGGAAAATTTCCTGGGGGCCATGGATGTGGCTATGATCTTCCCCTTACTTTGAGAGTGAATAAAAAATAAATAAATTTCCTGGTCTGGGAGATGATTTTATTGCATTGCTTTGTAGATATCAAAGAGATGGTAGTGGGCAAGGCTACCTATGGTATCCTATATGGATTATTTACCAAAGTAATAATAACAGTGCGAGACCTAGACTCATACAACACATGATGCTTCCACAAGTATGGTTGGCCTAATAATACATCTCAAACTTTTAGAGGAGAAAAATCACACAATACGTCATCCATGAAGGGCTTGATGCTATAGGGAAGGCGAAACTGTTGGCTAAAACGACTATCTTGTCCTTGGTGAAGCCACTCGATGGTGTATGGATGCAGGTCTGGTGGTCGGTAGGACCATTCACATCATGAAATTTGTTCAAATGAGGTTCTTTTGGCTCTATTATCGATAATTAATTGTAGCAGAGAACCATTCACCCACATCTATGAGTGGAAGAGATGCCCCCCGTCCTCTAGATATTTGGGCTCAATATTATAGACCTTGGTGGTAGCGAAAATGGCACTAGGTTCTACGTTAATAATATACTTCCCCATATTGTTCCCCTTGTCGTGTTCTAGCTCATAATAAGAACATGCATAAGACTCTGAAGCTTTCACCTCGGCCACCAATGACTGCTTGGCACGACAATCATTTGTGTTGTGAGTGGGGATCTTATGTAACTCACACCACTTTCCCATGTCCTCCTTCATCTTCGTGGTGCCATTCTTTGCTTGTGGCTTCGATGGGTTGTTCTAGGTCACTCCACCTTAGCTCTGTATTTTATTTCACACTTAAGGGGGCTCTTGTCCTGCTTTTGATTGTCAGGTCCAAAGTCACACTTGTTTTCTTTAAATTTTTGTTCAATCTTCGAAACATATCGACATGTTGTGCTAAGAGGTGAGATGTCTAAGAACTCCATTGATTCTTGAATTTATTTGTGTAGATAACCATGATACTTGAGCACCAGATGTTGCTCAGAGTATTTGATACCCAACTTTGTGCGTAGAGTATGAAAAATATTTGTGAGCTCATGCACATTATTATCACTAGAAAATTGGACAAGCAAAAATGACATTATTAAATGTTAGGCAGAAGGATTTATAGGACTGGGAAACATTAGAAGATCTAAAAATTTAAAAAAAAATCTAAGGTCAAGAGGTAAAAATCAAATTGCGCACCAGAGACACAGGAAAAATTCACCTTGCATGCATTTTCCTTCGTTAGGTGCGCTGGTTTGCGCGGCTTTCCCTCAAAAAGTCGTGTGGTCCTAGGAGTGGTGGAAGTTACCATCCAGGACCACTTGACACACTTCAGGAAATGATCCTCCACTTGAGGCCACCCAAGGACAATCGCCTAAGCCACCTTGGGACCTTAAGTTAGCACACAAAGGAATCAAGTGGGCACACAAAGGAATCAACCCTCTCTCTTGGGTCACCATCCACAAGTGTACCAAGAGAGGGAGGAAGGATTTGAATTTGCCTATAAATTTCCACGATGAGAAGAACAAAATGAGAACACATTGTTATGCTGGCCAAATTTTTCATGAGCAAGCCAGCAGTGTGTAATCCAGAGCAACAGTAAAGTGAGAGGATTCGGTTGTTGGCCACCCAACAACTTCAATCCTTTGGAGAAGAGAGAGGCCTTTGCGACATCAACTCAAGGGTAAAAACTTCCTTGCACTAGGTCTTATAACTCCATAGTTCTAAGGATCCTTTGGCAAGAGTGTAACGTTTTATCTTTCTTACTAATAATGGTCAATAAGAGGGGACTTTGATTCCACGGTTTGCATTATTGTCTCGTTTGACCCATTGTGAGATTTTGTTTTAGTTTAATTTTAGTTGTGTTTCTTCTCTTTATATGTAACATACTAAATTCCATAATTTAGTGTGGTTTGTATTTATTAGCATGTGTTCACTAACCTACTAACCATATTTTCTGCCTGTGACCATAGCTTGTAGGCTGCAACCATTCCTACCAAGCACCAGTGGATTGGTACACTTGTGCACCAAAACCACCACTACAGGATTGGCGACTCCACTTGATTTTCCCTTTAGTTAAGTGGTTGTGATTGTTGCAGGGACCTTCTCTCTGCTCTGGAGTGTTGCTGGGACAACTCCCCTTCTCTTCTTCTTTACTCATTCACCCACAGTGAACATTTGTAGTTCAGGAGTTCTAGAAATTTCACTTGCAGGAAACCCGTGCACAGTTTACTCGGATAGACGCAATGATCCACGCGAGTTCAACTCTGACCCACGCGCAAAGTTGCGCACCTGTGTGAAACATTTCCACGTGGAAACCAGAGAACATATTTCTCAGTGGTTTTCTTCAGTTTCCTAATTGTAAAGTGACTGGAAGCCCAGAGAAAAACTGCCAACACTGTGTTTGGTGTCCCATGACTATTTAGAAATTGCTTTTGGTTGCGTTTTAGTATTTCTAGTTTCATAGTTTTAAATTTTAAAGTTTATCTTCATAAAACTCACATAGTTTAAGTAGGGGGCAATAAAGTGGCGAAAATCCACCTTTTCAATATGAATTAACTCATTTTGTGAAAATAAACACCAAAAAACACATAGATAATTAGCAGGATTAAGTGGCCCTAATCCACATATGCTTAGCTAGATTTCATTTTTTCCTAGTTAGATCATTAATTTGAGTTAAAATTTTTGCCCTAGGAATTGGGACCAGGACTTAATTATCTTAAGAGAAGCAAGTAATCTCTTCTACCCTTGCACCTTTTGGTGACCCTAGGCAAGCATATGAAAGCTCTCTTCTAATAATTTTCCATCTCCCTTTAGTTAATCATTTAGATTAATTAGGAAAAGTTGTAAGCGGCCCACTATCCGCACATGATTTGATTATCGCAAGGAACAATAAAAACATAGATTAATGGGGATGTGTAAAGGATCACTGCATATCCACATCTTAAAACTATGTGATTTTTCACCTTTTTCTCACACTCTTCCACACCATAAGTGAAGTAAAGACTCCTTAAAACTAATCTAAGTGAACTCATTAAATCTCCCCACAGGGGCTACAAGAAAAATTATAGTTAAGGTTAGGAACATGGGGGTAGGAATCCAATAAGCTGCCATGGTCAGTTTACATCTTGAGACATAAAATCTGACTGAATAGGGAGCTTTAAATCCATCTATCTGCCCACGGAAAAGAAAACCCGAGCGCTACAGAGACCCAATTCAGAAGGGGTTAAGCTTAGGCCTAGTGTGCGCGGTGTTATTTGGGGTTACCTGACCCATCTAATGCTCGGTATTGGTCGTTGATTTGCAAAGAAGCTCAAGAATCGAATGCTCATTTGGGACGATGGTACTTAGTGGCCAAATCTAGGGCATCCTTTCCTATAGGTGACAATGTAGGCAACACTAGATCCTCTACCCATTACCTTGGTCGATTCTTCGGCTGCTGGATGGCGTCACCATTTCTTTTGGAACGTTAGCCCCAGTACACACCATAAGATATCTTCGTAAGTCCCAATTATAATTGAGAGTATAAGGACGTTTAAGTCTTTAGGATTTTGAGTATCATGCGCAAAAACAAACAAAACTATTTTTTGATTTATTGATCACATAGAACTAATTTAAAGGAAAATTAACTTTTGTTTTCGCTTTGTTTTATGTATGTGGTCACCTTTTTTTCTTTTATATATTAATCTCCCTCCTCTCATAGAACTGAATAAATTTTCCAAAACCATACCTAGTCGACACCATAACGGACCCAATAGGACCTCGTCGATCTAGATGTATTTTGGACCTCCCCCCATTAGCGGGAAGAGTTGTAGGTATTTCGCCATTTAGGCGTTAAAGACAAAACACCGCCACCCTTATCAATTCATCCTTTATCAAGGTATCTTTATTTGGGAACCCCCAGGGGTTACCCAATGCCACACTAGTGGAAACCCCCATAGGGTCACCACATACCACTCCTCCCACAAACCCTAGGGGGCAGAGGAGCGCTACACATTCAGGGATCCAATTGAACACACAGCCAGGTATGTCACAGAAAAACCCCATACCTAATCAGAACCCTGTGTTTTCACAGACTGCAATGGAACTCTTTTCACAGACTGCAATGGAACTCAACACACAATTACTGTTCTTAGCATCGCTGAACTTACCCAATATAACCAAGTTACCGAATGACCCCATTGCAACAACCCTACATGGCCCCCCATGCCCACGAAGCTCCCTTCAGACATTCCAAAATTTGAAGGGAAGGAAGTAGAAGACCCCAAAAATCATATAATGACTTTCCACTTGTGGTGTTCGTCGAACAACATCATTGATGATACTATTTTCCTGAGACTATTTCAACACACCCTAACTGGACTAGCTGCGAAATGGTATGTGGAGCAACCTTCTGCTACACATGGAACCTTTAGTGCCCTTGCACCTGCGTTCCTCACATATTTTCAATTACCCATCCACCATGATTTCAGGATGGGATTACTGACACATTTTAGATAGACACCAACCATCCATATCTCGGACCATCTCCATGAATGGTGGTGACGTCGCAGTTTGTGTAAAGAAAAAATCGACGATCAAGTTTTGCTGGACCTATTCCTGAAAACTCTCACTGCAGATATTTCAGAGAATGTGGCTGAAGTTTAGAGAGTCTAAATATTATTAAGGGTAAATAATATTTGACTTCCCTGTTTTAAGGAGAGGCGGTCTAAAAATAGACTTCGACCTCTTTGACCTCAAAAATAGAGTCTCATATATTTTTACCAACATGACCAATGCTCCAAGAATCTCAAACTGGAATCCCCGAACCATGCTCCATATGTCTAAAAATAGACATAGTCTAAAATAGATTTTGCGCCAGAATTTGCCTGCGGGCCCACTTAGTGAAGGCGACTTCATTTCACTAAGCTCCATCATCTTGCTGCATTTTCAACACTCCTTCTCAGCAAGATATGGATTATCTGCAACCCCTATCCTGCCTCTGTGGAATTCGAACTTGCTCCTGGTGAGCGCCTTCGTCAGGATGTCGGCATCCTGATCCTCCGTAGGAACATATGAAAGCATCATGATTCTCCGCTGAACACAATCTCTGATATGATGGTACCTGATGTCGATGTGTTTGGATCTATCATGAAATACTAGATTAGCCGAGAGTTTAATGCAACTCTGGTTATCACAATAAATCACAGTAGGCTCCAAGTGCAACCCGAACAATCCAACGAGGATCTTCCTCATCCAAATAGCCTCGCATGCAACCAAGCTTGCTGCCATGTACTCGGCCTCTGCTGAACTGAGTGCCACGGATCTCTGCTTCCTGCTGTACCAGGAAACTGCTGTCGACCCAATGCTGAAAACTCCTCTAGATGTGCTCTTCCGGTCCGTTGGACTCCCTGCCCAATCTGCATCAGTGAAGCCAGAAAGCTTCGCTCCATCCTCCTGTCTGTACCATAGACCATATCCCGATGTGCCTCTGATATAGCGCAATACATGCTTGCCTGCCTTCCAAAAGAGCTTGGTAGGCTTAACCATGGCTTGCGAAAGCTGGTTAACTGCATAGCATATATCGGGTCGTGTATTGACCAGATACATAAGCGACCCCACCAACTGTCGATAGACAGTGGCATCCACTACCTCCGCTAAAGTAGTATCCTCCTTCCTCCAACCACCAGGAAGAGGAGTGTCAACAGGCTTGCAGCCTTGCATGTTGAACCTCTCCAGAATCTCCCGGGCATACTTGCCCTGAGAAACAAACAATCCTCCACTGCGCTGCCAAATCTCCAATCCCAGGAAATAATGAAGGATGCCCAGGTCCTTCATCTCAAACTCCCGTGCAAGATCCTCCTTGCATGAAAGTCTCAACTGCTCGTCGCCAGTCAAAATCAGATCATCTACATACAGTACGATGATCAACAGCTTCCCCTCCACCACAATCTGGTACAGGTTTGGATCCGCCTCACTCTTGGAGAATCCAAGCCCGGTGAAGTAGCTGTCTATCCGAGTGTACCAAGCACGAGGTGCTTGCTTCAGCCCGTACAGTGCTCTCTTGAGTCGGCACATATGCGACTCACTGCTGAAGATCTCAAAACCTTCAGGCTGCTCTATGTACACCTCCTCCTCAATGACTCCGTTGAGGAACGCAGTCTTCACATCCATCTGATGAATGTGCCACCCCATCTGCGTTGAGAGAGCTAGGATCGTCCGTATGGAAGAATACCTTGCGACAGGTGCAAAGGTCTCCTCATAATCGATCCCCTCTATCTGTGAGAAGCCTCGGGCAACAAATCTCACCTTTAGCCAACTGCTTCACACTCCACGACGATAGCCCTACTTCACTTTTGTAGATCCATCGCGAACCCACCAGTTTCCCCTCCCAGGTCTTTGGGACAATCTCCCGTACCTTGTTCGACGATCGAATCATATTCTTCGATCATGGCATCTACCCATGCGGGTTCCTCCACAACTTCCTCAAAAAGGGGATAGGCTCCGTCATTTGGTTGAATCATAGAGCCATGTATCCGATTATGCCGTCAGGTGACTACCTCTACTCTGCTTATTTGTCTTGTGGGTGGTCCTACAACCTTCTACGCATCTCGAGATGATCGCCTCGGCTTTCAGCCAGTGTGTTTTGCGCCCTCAGTGGCCCAGCCTTGTGGGTGGTCTCTTCCCTCCTCCCCGAACTTCCTCTTGGGGCTGATCCACATCAGAAGCTCCTCCTTAGGAACTAACAACTCCTCATCTGCATGCAAGTGTGGCTCCCTCTCAAGCGGGTCCTTGCTGTGGATTTCTCCTCCTGAAATTTGATATCCCATCGCACAACAGTCTTGCGACTGTCTGGAAAATACACACGATAGTTGTGGGGCATATCAGTGTACCCCACAAATATCCCAACCTCTGCGGTTGGATCCAGCTTCTTCCTGGCATCCTTCATCACATGCATGTAGACGGGTGAGCCAAAAATCCTCAGATGGGAAAGGTCAGGTCTCTTACCAGAAAACGCCTCCTCCGATGTACTCATGCCAAGTATCTTATGAGGACAACGGTTCTGCACATATACTACAGTATTGCATGCCTCCTCCCACAAGTGAAGGGGTAGGCCCTAATCATGCAACATCGCCCATGCAGCACCCACGATCGTTCTGTTCTTCCGCTCAGCAACCCCGTTCTGCTGTGGATTATGGGGTGCGATGAGCTCTCTCCAGGAATCATGCAACGACATAAAATTCTTTGAATTCGGTAGAGATGAATTCACCACCATTGTCAAGCTCTAAGAGCCTTCACATGCTTCCCAGATGCCTTCTCAACTGCGCCTTGAATGGGATTTTTTTGAAAATGTTTCACTCTTCTTACGCATGAAGAAGATCCAACATAGAGAGGAAGTGCATCGACAAGATCACATAGTACTTGACCGCTTTCTTCATCGAAGCTACGGAGAAAGGGACCACACACGTATGTATGAACTCTCAAGGATCGTCGTGGCGCGACTATCCTTCTCGTGAAAGTTGGCTTTCACATACTTTCCCAAAAGTACACCCCTTGCAACGATCTTTGCGCAGAGTGCCTTGGAAGCCGGTAGAAATGTAACAGGATCTTCAAAGCTCCATGGTGAAGGTGGACCAATCTCCGGTGCCACAGCTCGCCATCATCCCGGCTCACCACTCCTTCTGCCTTGCATGCCATTGCTGTGCAGCCATCTACTTGCAATTGATAGAGGTTCTTGACTCGAACCCCTATCTTCCGGGTTTCCCCAATTGTCTTACTGCGCAGGAAAGCCTTTCCCTCGCTGAAGACAACATCATACCCCTTGTCTTCCAACATTGCCTCAGAGATCAGATTCTTCATCAATCCTGGAACATGCAATACTTCCTTCAATACGAAAGGTTTACTAGACTCCCTCTCAAAGGAAATGGTACCGATACGAGTCGCACTGTATCTACCATCATCGCCCATCTCGATGTGCACTCCAAGATATTTTTCCTCCAGATCTGAAAACAGATCTCGATCTCCGGTCATGTGAAATGACGCACCACTGTCCAAGAACCATACTGATCCCATCACACTTGAAACCAAGCATGAAATCAATGAAAAATCCAGTTCGAATTGAGAAGCCAATGCCTCTCCCGCTGCAGATCCAGCAACCTTCTTATTTTTCTTCTTCTGCGGACAATTTGTGGCATAGTGTCCGTGCTGGTGACAGTGAAAACACTTCACCTTGGACATGTCTTGCTTCTTGCCTTTCGCACCAGACTGAGAAGCCTTCTTTCTCTTCCCCTTCTTTGCTTTTGCAGCCAAAGCGCAATTTTCTTCATCAGATACCTTTGATGAAGATCTGTCCCTGGTAGTCCTCCTTATCTCCTCCTGCATGAGATCCGCCCAAAGGCGCTCCCATCCCGGCAACTTCTCCCGACCATTGACACTATCTTGATATGCATGCCAACTTTTTGGAAGACCAAGGAGAGCCAGGTCCACCATATCCTCTTCTTCGACAGTCACCCCCACACTTCCCAGCTCATCTCTGCATTGAGTGAACTTCGTGAGGTACTTGGCGATACTGTCGCCTTTCTCCATCTTAATGTTTCTGAGCTTATCCTTGAGCGCCAGCTTCCTTTGGTCGCTCTTACTCTGGAATAGATCTGTCAACGCTTTCCACATCAAATATGGATAAGCTTTTCCATGCAGGCTGGATACAGTGTGATCCTTTATGCCCTCCAACAGAATCCTTCGACATTTCGCCATCTTCTTTTTCCAAGCTTCAACTTCAGCAGGATCAGTAGGCTTTTGGACATCCGTATCTACGAACTCCTTCAGCCCATTATCTTCTAATACTGCCTCCATGCGATCTTTCCATGCAACATAATTCGAACTGCCTTCAAGAGCATATTCGAGTCGCAAACCGTTGAAAGACATTTTCAACTCCCGCACCAAGAAAACAAACTGCTGCAAAATTCGAATTCCAAACTCAAAAACTCAACTGCTTCTGGATCTGTGAGAACAAATTATTTCTAGCACAGAGATCGACTGTAAGGGCATTTACTGGATATATCACCTTTCAGAGAAAGGATGGATCCAGAGGCTACCTGGCCCGTTACAGACTCTGTCTACCGAAATAATATTGTAATCACTGCAATAGATCCCGATGATTAATTCGCTCCAATACCATGTAGAAATTTGCTGAATAATGAAGATTTATCCACTGAGATTATCCTAATCATACATTAATTCGAATTCATGTATAACACATAACCTCTTCTACAATCAATCATCGATTGCGGAAATAGAAACAGTCGCATGCGCACATAAACACAATATGTAATGGGGAAAGCTTATAGCTGAAAACCCCCAGCTATTTGTATATTATAATAGAAGATAACATGTAACAATCTCAGTGATTACTCTCTTGAGTACCTTGAGGTACTCTTTCTGTCATGGATGTCTCAAAGTTACCACATACATTGTTCCCAGTTCTTTAAGTACAATTAGTAGTCACAGGTTCAAAACGAGGTCGACTTTCATTACTAATGCCTTCTCATTCTATTTGCAGATCAGTTTGGCTGTGAGCAGAGATCAAGTTTGAATCTCCACTAACAAATGCATCATCATTGGAAATATCCTCCAATGCTTGTGCAAATCTCAAGCACAACTGCTGTCGCAACTAATAGCAAACTCACCCTTTCATCTACCTCTTCCACTGGTCTCCACTGAACTGTCCATGCACTGTAGTGAACTGATGTGTTCTTGAGTTGAATAATGAGTTAATAATTAGTGAATTAAATAATAATTAATTCACTCCACTCATTACTAGTTGATTAGCTAGTTAAACTAATCACAACTAGTTCAACTAAGTTAAACCGAACACAACTCCACCAACTGTCTCATCAACTCCACCAAACTCTGCCACTGAAGTCCTAACTGAAGTCAACCATGCATGGGCTCACCAAACCCCAAGGAATAGCGTAATTCCTTCTGTCAGATGCATGGGCCACATCCGTAGCTCCAACTGAAGTGCTGTAAGAGAATAAACTAAAGTTTAGAGTCCAAATATTATTAAGGGCTAATAATATTTGACTGACCTATTTTTAGACAGGCAGTCTAAAAATAGACTTCGACCTATATGTCTAAAAATAGAGGTCCATCTATTTTTACCAACTCGACCAATCATCCAAGAATAGCATACTGCAACTCCTAGACCATACTCCATATGTCTAAAAATAGACATAGTCTAAAAATAGACTTTGCGCCAAAAATAGCCTGCGGGCCCACTTAGTGAAGGCGACTTCATTTCACTAAGCTCCATCATCTTGTTGCATTATCAACAGAAGCTAGATTACAATATACTCCTTGGGCAGAGTTATATGTACGCCATGTCAGCCATAACATCCTCCATCTTCTGAACCATGATGTTCCCCCATGAGGATCACATCATTACTGTCGACCAATTGTCATATTATGACAAACGACCCATCACAAACACCGATGCCATTGTACCCTATGTAGACACATTTTATGAGACGCTTACATGGTACCAAGAATATGGCCTCGACCAATTAAAACTGTCGTCTATCCTCAGATCATTCCTAGGAGATCCCCCTAACATACCAGAAGCATTAGCTGATATCATAGAGGCTCCAATGTGCATGATGTCTACATCAAGAACCGAAGCCAGCCAGGAGACAAAGATGAGTAGTAATGACACCGATATCTCGGCCACGATAGACTCTCTAGCCTACACTACCTCCCAAACCCATTTCCTCTACCCTCCATCTAGTTTTGTGTCACAACAAATTTTGGCAACAGTAGTGTTGCTGTACATATCTTTTGCAATACCAGTTTGGTACTTGGTCCCATCTACCCTGACAGGAGTCACAAATGTCACCTCTACAGAGTTAATCCCCCTCACTCCTGAGGAGGCCCCACCTGTTAAGGAGACTGTCGCAACCATACCATCTAAGGAAATTCTTTTCGCAAAACCAATTGTTACGACCAAGAAAACCAATAAAATGGGGAATAAGGTTGAAAATCCCACCATACAACGAGAATTACAACCTTGCGCCATATGCGACATAGTAGGGCACCCTACCCATATATTCCCGAACCTGGATGAACTAAAACCACTCCTTAGCTCTGAGGTAAATATTTCATCAACAAGTTCCTGCAACAAGGAACCAACCACCAAAAATCAAGGTAAGGAATTGTGTACCAACCATGCATGCGCTATCTGTGGAAATTATGGTCATTACACCCATCATTATTCAAAAATTCCATGATACAGGGACGCCTTACAAGCCATCGAACAATCATATCAAGAGGATCCCTCCATCTAGTCAACTAGAGAGGAACCTCGCGTCATATTATAGTTCCAAGAGGCACGACAGTCACCAAAAAGACTCCCTTTCATCTTCCCTCCTCCTATTATACACTGTGCACTTTGTGATGAACGTGACTATTTCATCTACGACTGCGCAGCCTTGGAACTCATCCAAATGTGGTATCCAATTGAACGTGTGTACTACATCGGCTTGCAAGAAACCCAATTTTCATATCCAATATGTTCTGGTAATCATCCATTAGAGTAGTGCCATTACATCCCTCGATTTTGCTTGGCGTTAACTAGTTTACACACAGCCATAGTATACCTCTCCCTAGAAGATGAGTCAATTACTAAATCCATTGATAGTTCGACAACACAGGAGGATGTGACAATTAGATCCATCCTCTTCCTATCAGATGAAAGCGGCCAATCGGGGAACCCTTAGTCACCCCCACCCACCCTCCATGAAGAAGACCAACATGTGCGTTGTGTAACACATGCAGTAATGTGGTTTCCACATGCCCATACCTAGAAGCACTATGCCAATGGTAACCGATCACGTCACCAAACGAACATGATGGGAATACCCAAGAACGACGTTCTTGTCTAGTATGTGAGGGCAACCATCACGATCAGCGCTGCAATTGTATCCCTCGAATGCACCTGCTAATTGACATCATTTATTCATTAGAAACACACCATCAGGAGATCACCATTCCATAGCTTAGAAAACATAATGGAAGGCAGATTTCCCCCAGGAATCCTACCCCACTTCCATACCAACACGTTGGGCAAGTTGAAAAGACGCATCGACCTAGCATGACCCATGTCCAACCTAGGCCAACATGCGGGCTATAATTACGATCGTATTGGGAAAATATCTTGGGAGGGGGTGTGAATCGATGTTTAGGACTTACTCAAAAATTTTTACTTTTTCTTACTTCAAAACCCATACGCTACTTTGCTGAAGACAACTAGCGTATACACACGAATCTCCTTCATTAAACTCGCGTATACACAGAGATCATATTATGTAATTAAATATTTACTTAGATCTATGTAACATTCATTCTTTTGATGTTTAGTTAACAGTAAACATGTGCAGTAATAACAGAATAAATCATCACATATAAGCATCACGCATGAACACCAGGATTTTAGGTGGAAACCCAAGTCGGGAGAAAACCACCACTGCCGTTGCTTAGCCTTCAATATTTTATTATAGAGAAAAAATCTTACAACATATGTGCTGGCGCAGACTCCTACCAGCACGCAGGCACCCACCTGCGCTCGTTTACCAGCCTCTCCTGGAAGGGAGCACCGACCCCCTGCTCTCATTTACCAGCCTCTCCTGGAAGGGATCTACGACCCCCTGCTCTCGTTTACCAGCCTCACCTGGAAGGGAGTTACAACCCCTTGACTGAAGGCTACAACCCTCAGCACCTTTATGGACCACGTTTCATCAATTTTCACACTGGATCCAAAAGCTTCCTTTAGAGCACAACTTGCAGGCCACCTTTCATCATATTTTCAGACTGGACCCACTCCACACATTTAAGCTCAATCATACATCAAAACTGATACTTATCAATTCAGACAACCCAGAACTGTAGAATACAGATAGCAGTAACACAGCAGAACAGATCAGACATTTCATACCACATACTTCAGCAAACCCTAATATTCATACGCGCTTTCCTTTCACTGAACCTGCGTATATACGCGCTTTTACAAATACCAACCCGCGTATACATCTGCACACATTTCAAAGCTGACTTCAATTCCCATACGTGATTTCGCTGAATACAAGCCGCGTATATATGCGCTTTTTCCTCGATGAACCTGCGTATAGATCTTCAGACATTTTTAGGGCAGCGCAGCTTTCCAGAACAGATAAATAGCACAGATCTTCATTCTTTACTTCAGCACGAATTCGCCAGATCACAGATCTAATCATTCCATAAACAAATCCAGAAGATACATATACATTTCAGATCTAGATAACCTTCTTCATCATTTTCTTCATAGGTGCATCACAGATTCAGATCTATCATCAAACCATTACCCTTTCCATACAGATATATTTCAGAGTGAAGTATTCATTCAAGCTCAGACTTCTTGCCCCGATTTGCACAATGAATTTCTTCTCCTTATATAGGTTTACCCTTTATCAATACCATGAGCCAAAACCACATTACTTTCGATGGTATTCCTGGACGGGGTCACATAGACGAATCATTACTCAATACAATGGGTCGATACCATGGTGGTTACCCCTGGTTTTACATATTTAGAGCACTTTTGCCCATACGCGACTTGGCACATTACTTCCCGCGTGCATACGCTGGGTTGTCTGAACAAATACAGGTATGCCTTGAGACATACTCTTTTCATCATAGATCTAGCACATCTTGAATTCCTTTCTTCATTACCTACTATACTCTTTTGTAGATACATGATTTACATGTTTAACAAGTTCATCAAGACATATTCTATCAAGCACAACTTCATCAGTAGAGTTTGCCATCATCTTCATCAAGTGGGTGCCATTCAAGGACAACACTCTATCCAAGTGGGTTGCCATCAAGGACAACACTCTGCATCATATTGCCAACAATCTCCCCCTTTGGACTTGATGGCAACCACGATGGTGTTTGATCACTACAACAGATAGATACATTAAGAATACAATGACACCATGTCACTCTCCCCATTCTTTGACACCATTCTTTTCCTTTATTCAAACACCATGTCACTCTCCCCCTTTGACATCAAGGGCAAAGGGCGGATCAAAACCAACACAAGGTTTTTCTCCTCATGTAGAAGGAAGCGTTCTGCAGATCTGATGTACACTGAAGTGACCAAGCTCCCCCTGAGCTCATGCGGAATCTTCAAATAAATTTTCAATGAAGTACATGACTCTATGACCTTCCTATCACCAAAGACTCATACTTACATCAAAGATCCAACCAAGTGGATTTACATATGAGACTCAAGTACCCAACCAAGTGGGTTTACAAAATGAACAAGTCCTTACATGACTGAATATTACAATTTTACATCATAGGTCTCAACATGACCTTTTCATCAAATTACAAATATGACTTTTCATGACCAATACCAGAAGGACCTCAAGAGAGATCATATTTCAGAACCATCATAATGCCAACAATGCATTATACTCAGCAAGACTAATGCTCCCCCTGAAAATGTGCATCCAAGCCTCCTTTCCATTTGACAAAAGCTCCCCCTTTGCTTGTGCATCCTGAATACTTTAAATAGCAAATCATCAAGGCATCTTCACCTAAAAACAGAAATATAAGAGCTGAAACATCACCAGAGAAACCATACAGTATCAGAGATACCAAACAGCACCACAGCTTGTGCTGAAGAAATGCTGACCCAGAAAAATTGTCAGCAACCACACATACGTAGTTTTCTGTGTATGAACTCGCGTATATACGCGACTTTGTTTAAGGAAATCCGCGTATCCAATTCCATCTTCTGCATTTTAACCAGATCTGATCCTCTGTGAGGCAGAGATAGTTTTCAGCTTCTTTCTGAGATATTTGAATGCTTCCCTGGAATATATGAGAACAGATAGATAGTACAATGTAGTAGTGTCTTCAAGTGTCATCCAATGGTTGTAGCATAAGTATATTAGTAACCAAGCCTTCATATTCTTTGCAGCATCAACATATTCTTCCCAAGAGGAATTATCATACCATAACAACTTCTACAATAGACAATACATGTCAAGCAATCATCCATGTGATCTGATATCACCAAGATCTTCAAGATTTATTATGATTATGATGTAGCATGTGTAAGGAATTAAAAGAGGTCTCAACCAGCAACAAACTCTGCATGATTTATCCTTATCTTTGAATCACAAGACTTCCATCTTATACATGTGTGAAAACAAAGAATATTATTCAGCAAAAAGCAAACAGGGCTCATCCACAATCTCATCATAAGAAACCATGTAACATGTCATCATCATTTAGAACTGAGAAATAAACAGATATAGTGCCAATAATACAATCAATAATAGTCAGACTGATGCTCCCCCTGAACCTCTGCTCCTTATCTTCTGCTTGTCATCCCAATTCTCTTATCATCAATGCATACGCGACTGTGTCTGCTGGAAATCGCGTATATACGTGGCTTTAGTTCACTGAACCCGCGTATGGAAAGTGAATTATAGAAAATTTCACATTCCTCCATCTCCCCCTGAATTTGTCCTTCCTGTACCTATCTTCTTCATGTCAGATGCTCTGTCAATAATCATAACCAGATTTGCCAAATCAACCATGAGAATCATCATACATCGCTCCCCATGTGACGATACATTACTAAGCTCCATAATGTATCTCACATCACTTCTGCAGTCATTAAGAGAAGTAAGCTTCAGAAGCTGATGACTGCAGTAGGGTCAATATTCCCTACGTTTCTGACCGGTCCTCCTTCTTTTTCCAAATTTGCTTGAACTTTCTAATTATGTGCTGGAATTTATCCAACTTCTCATATCTGTTCATCCTGCATTCTTTTTCCACATGTCCATACTTGTTACAAGCATAACATCTCATGTGACCAGAGAAGTAAGCATAAGGATCATAGTGTGTTTCTCTGTTCTTCCTTCTATTGCAATCAGCTGCTTTATGACCATACTTGTTGCATGAAAAACAATATCCTTTGAAGCAACCAAAGTACCTTTCTGAATAGAATCTGTTTGATTGTGACTGAAATGATCTGCTTCTGCAATTTGCTACAGCATGCCCATAATTATGACATTTAAAGAATTCCACATTATTGAATGATTTCCTTTGAGAATTCATGATTGTTGGTTGACTTTTTGTTTCTTTCAACACTTCAGATTTTGCATTGACTTCCTTTGAATCATTAGCATTTCCTTGTGAACTAGATTCTCCTTTGACCGTTTCATGAAAACCAAGACCAAGTTTAATAGAGGGAGACCTTTGACTACTAAGAATATTGTCCAAAATCTTAGTACTATCTTGAAACCTCAAAAGTTTAACCTTTTCTTCTAATTTACCTTTGAGAATGTTTACCTCCACCTCCAAGGCTTGGCATTGCTTCTTCACGCTTTCTTCTTTCCTTCTTCTGTCTTCTACTTGGTTATTCAGATTTAGAATCTCTTCTTTCAGCCCATTTTCTTGCTCTCCAAAAGTTTGTAAGAGTTCTTCATTCTTCTTCTTCGATGCTTCGAGATTTTCTTTCAGAGATATGTTTTCTGCTTCAAGTCCTGCATTCTTCTTATTTGATTTATCTAGGTCTTCTTTGAGGGAAATGATTTCTGCTTCAAGACCTTCCTTTTCAAATGATTGTAGAGGTTCCTCATTCTTCTTACTTGATGCTTCAAGATCTTCTTGTAGAGAGATGATTCCAGCTTCAAGACCTTCATTCTTCCTTTTTGATATTTCGAGATCTGCATTTAGATCGTTGATTTCTGCTTCTAGTCTTTTCATTTGATTGGATGCATAAGCATGAAACCTTTGATACTTGTCTATAGATTCACTCTCCTTAGATGATTTTTGCTGATCTTCAACTTTAATCTTGACAGCTTCTTCTAGATCCATATTGTTACTTTCACTATCTTTACCTTTGCATGCACAAGAGAGTAAAATACAAGAACAGTGATCAATACCTGTTTCTTCTTCTTCAATTTCTGCTATACATGATTTCTGAGGTATCTCCTTTGCTTGAGTAACCTTCTTCTTTTGCTTCTTTGCCATGAGCACTTGTAGAACTTGGTCAGAATCTTCTTCATCTTCACTGGATACTTCATCATTATCTTCATTTGCATAATAACTCTTCCTCTTTTCAAATTTTTTCCCTTTACCATGTTTTTCTCTATAAGGACATTTAGCAGCATAGTGACCAACTCTTCCACAATCAAAACATTTGAAGGGAAGCTTACCTTTGAATCTTCCAGTACCTAGTTGGAGTTTTCTCACAAAATTCGCTTCTTCTTCTTCGGATACATAGTTGGATTCCTTGACAACTTCCTTTTCTTTTCCTTTTGCAGACGCCTTAAAAGCAACTTCTTTGACTTGAGAGGGACCTCCTTGTCTCATTTCATAAGCAGTTAGGATACCATGCAATTGAACAATAGTAAGAGTTTGCAGATCTTTCCTTTCTTCAATAGCTGCTACTTTTGACTCAAATTTTGAAGTCAAAGATCTTAAGACTTTTTCAACCAGAGTAGTATTAGTTATGGTTTCACCCAAACTTCTCATACGATTCACAATATCATCTAGACGTAAAAAGAAACTGGCAATACTCTCATCACTATGCATCTTCAAATTTTCATATTCAATTCTGAGGGTTTGGAGTTTGGCACTTTTTACCTTTGTATCTCCTTCATAGCTTAGGATGATTTTGTCCCATATTTCTTTTTCTGAATTTAGCTGCATCAATTTAGCAAATTCTGGTTCAGACATGCTTCCTAACAAGACATTGACTGCTTTGGCATTGATTTCATACTTCTTCCTTTCTGCTGCATCAGTAGGAATACTTGCCGGATATTGATAACCTTCTTCCACGATTGCCCATACTTCTGCACCAAGACTTTGCAGATATGCTTTTGTTCGTACCTTCCAGAATATCAGATTGCTTCCATTGAATAGAGGTGGCTTTATAGACATTACTCCTTCATGACTTCCCATTGCGACGGATCTCCTTCAAGCGATCAAGCTTCTGCAGAAGGACCCCGCTCTGATACCAATTGTTGGGAAAAATACTGAGAGGGGGGGGGTGAATCAGTATTTAGGGAAAACTGAAACTTTTTACTTTTTCATGCTCTAAAACCCATACGCTACTTTGATGAAGCCAACTAGCGTATACACGCGGATATCCTTCATAAAACTCGCGTATACACAGAGATCTAATTATGCCATTAGTTCTTCACTTATATCATTCCATCATTCATTCATTAGATGTTCTATAAACAGTAAACATGTGCGGTAAGAACAGAATAAACCATCACACAAAGCATCACACATGAACACCAGGATTTTTAGGTGGAAACCCAAGTCGGGAGAAAACCACCGCTGCAGTTGCTCAGCCTTCAATATTTTACTATAGAGAAAACATCTTACAACATATGTGCTGGTGCAGACTCCTACCAGCACGCAGGCACCCACCTGCGCTCGTTTACCAGCCTCTCTTGGAAGGGAGCTCCAACCCCCTCACTCGTTTACCAGCCTCTCCTGGAAGGGAGCTACAACCCCCTGATCTCGTTTACCAGCCTCACCTGGAAGGGAGCTACAACCCCCTGACTGAAGGCTACAACCCTCAGCACCTCTATGGACCACGTTTCATCAATTTTCACACTGGATCCAAAGCTTCCTTTAGAACACAACTTGCAGGCCACGTTTCATCATATTTTCAGGTTGGACCCACTCCACACATTTAAGCTCAATAATACATCAAAACTGATACTTATCAATTCAGACAACCCAGAACTGTAGAATACAGATAGCTGTAACACAACAAAATAGATCAGACATTTCATACCACATACTTCAGAAAACCCTAATATTCATACGCGCTTTCCTTTCACTGAACCTGCGTATATACGCGCTTTTACAAATACCAACCCGCGTATACATCTACACACATTTCAAAGATGACTTCAATTCCCATACGCGCTTTCGTTGAATACAAGCCACGTATATACGCGCTTTTTCCTCGACGAACCTGCGTATAGATCTTCAGACATTTTTAGGGCAGCGCAGCTTTCCAGAACAGATAAATAGCTCAGATCTTCATTCTTTACTTCAGCATGAATTTGCCAGATCACAGATCTAATCATTCCATAAATAGATCCAGAAGATACATATACATTTCAGATCTAGATAACCTTCTTCATCATTTTCTTCATAGGTGCATCACAGATTCAGATCTATCATCAAACCATTACCCTTTCCATACAGATATATTTCAGAGTGAAGTATTCATTCAAGCTCAAACTTCTTGCCCCGATTTGCACAATGAATTTCTTCTCCTTATATAGGTTTACCCTTTATCAATACCATGAGCCAAAACCACATTACTTTCGATGGTATTCCTGGACAGGGTCACATAGACGAATCATTACTCAATACAATGGGTCAATACCATGGTGGTTACCCCTGGTTTTACATATTTAGAGCGCTTTTTCCCATACGCGACTTGGCACGTTATTTCCCACGTGCATACGCTACTTTGTCTAGACAAATCCGCGTATGCCTTGAGACATACTCTTTTCATCATGTTCTAGCACATACTGACATTCCTTCCATCAATACCTTCTGTACTCATTGTATATACATCAGATTTACATCATTTAACAAGTTCATCAAGACATATTCCATCAGGGACAACTTCATCAAGTAGGTTGCCATCATATTCATCAAGTGGGTTGCCATCAAGGACAACACTCTATCAAGTGGGTTGCCATCAAGGACAACACTACGCATCATATTGCCAACAAATCAACCACCGAGTCAATCAGTGTAAATGGAAGCACCTCATGAATAGATTTCACATGGTCCCTTCCCTCCCTCAGAGATATATCTCTAACCAAGAGAAAATCACACACTACTATTTTCAGATCTACTCACATTTTCACCATACTATGAAATGTGAACACCTCCCCAAGCCTCGAACAACAAGAGTAGCATTAAGTCTACACTCCCAAAAATAGTTAGACATACCCAAACCAAAAATTTGGAAATGGAAGTAGAGGATTCTCTCTCCTATGCCTAATCCTTTCTGAGCGTCCACTTCAGGGATGAAAAGTAGTGTTGGTTCCCACACAATCTACTTAGTAGGCACAGTGGTACCATGCACCATTTTCACCAGCCATAACCATGAACTAGAGGCATTCCCATTATGGAAATGTTGTGTAACCGACTCCAAAAAGAGAAGAAAAGAGATATCACTTAGAAATAAAGAAATAGACCACTTTGAGGGGGAACTCCGATACATTACATAAATGAACAATTCTTGGATGATACAATTTACAAAACCTCCTTTCTATATATAGGAGTCCATGGGGCCATAATGTAATCCTAGTGGGCCACAATGTAATCTAAGCGAACCTAACAATAATAATTTAAGGGCACAATAATAACAAAATGGGGGTTACAAGGGTTTAATAATAACAATAAGGGTGTTACACTAACAATAATAAGGGACTATACTAGTGATATAGGGACCTAACATGCCCCTCTCCTTCAAAAAAGTGTTGTCCTCAACGCCATGAGTAGCTACGGAGTGCTTCTGTATAAAATTCTCATCCTCCCATGTAGAATCTTCGGTGGGTAAGTTCTTCCACTTGATGAGATGCTACGAAGTTGATGGTCGCATGGCTGTTGAGTTCTTAACATGAACACTTCAGGTTCCAATATGATTTTCCCTTCCCCATCAAGTTCTGGCAATACTGTTTGAACTGGAAGATTTTCACCTATAGCCTTCTTTAAGCATGAAACATGGAAAACTGGATGTACTCGCGAAGAAGCAGGAAGCTCCAATTTGTATGCCATAGTACCAATCTTTTGCAACACCTTGTAAGGACCATAGTACTTTGGCGATAATTTATTATCCTTCTTAACTTGCTTGAGGGACATTTGTTTATATGGTTGTAGCCGTAAAAATACCCAATCTCCTACATCAAAACTTCTCTCGCTACGATGTTGATCTGCCTGTTGTTTCATTCGATTTTGTGCCAAATTCGGGTTATCCTTTAAGAGTTGGAGAACTTCTTGCTGATGCTCGATGTGATCTTCCACTGCTTGAACCTTCGAATTTTCCCTTAAAGATGATGTGATCGATGGTGGATGATATCCATTAAGTGCCATAAATGGGGTCATTTTTGCTGCAGTATGGAAGGAAGTGTTATACCACCATTCAGCAAGAGGTAACCACTTGACCCATTGTGTTTGTTTATCAGATACAAAACAACGAAGATATCCTTCCAAACATTTATTTACGATCTCGGTTTGACCATCAGATTGAGGATGATAAGATGAGCTATGAGCTAATTGAGTACCCAAACAAGAAAATAACTCCGTCCAAAAATTTCCAGTAAAAATGGGATCTCTGTCGATCACAATAACCCTTGGGCTTCCATGTAGCTTTTGAATTCTGTCCATAAATGTAGTAGCAACTGTACTTGCTTTAAATGGATGAGATAATGCACAAAAGTGTTCATACTTGGTAAGTCTATCAACTACCACCATGATGACACTCTTTCCTTCGGACTTAGGTAAACCTGTGATAAAATCCATTGAAATCTCCTCCCAACGTTGACTTGGAATAGATAAAGGTTGTAGAAGTCTCGGGGTCTTAATTGTTTCCACTTTATTCTGCTGGCAAACCAAACATTCCGCCACAAACTTTTGAATATCAGATTTAAGGCCATCCCAAAAAAATTCTTTCTTCACCTGTGGTAAGTTTTTAAAAATCCTGAGTGTCCTCCTAAAGGAGAAGTGTGCAATTCCAGAAGAATCTTTTGTTTTAGTTGGGAATTCTTACAAAGATATAAGCGATCTTTGTACCATAAGGAATCATTTTCCAACTAAATGTATCAGATGTACTAGGATCTTGCTGCAACTTTTGAATGAGTGTCCATACATCTTTGTCCTTCTTCCATTCATCTCTTGCTGCGGTTATCCAATCTGGTTGGATAATAGAAATGGCACAAAGCAATGCTTCCACCTCTTCATTCTTTCTTGAGAGTGCATCTGCAACAACATTAAGCTTTCCTTTTTTGTAGATTATTTCAAAGTCATAACCCAGCATCTTTGTGACCCATTTTTGCTGCTCTTCTGATGATAGTCTTTGTTCCAAAAAGTGTTTAAGACTATCATGATCGATTTTTACCTTGAAGTGTCTTCCCATTAGGTAAGTTCGCCATTTCTTTAGTGCATGCAGTATTGCTAACATTTCCTTCTCATAAATAGGTTTCTGTAAATACTTTCCTTTGATTGGACGACTTTCAAAAACAATGGGTCTTCCTTCCTGCATTAAAACTGCACCAATTCCATTTCCTGAGGCATCACATTCCACAATAAAGGTTTTTGTGAAGTCTGGCGTAGCTAAGACCGGTGCATGGCACATTGCCTCCTTAAGACGTTCAAAGGCCTTAGTTGCTTCAGGAGTCCATGAAAATGCATCTTTCTTCAATAATGTTGTTAGAGGTGTTGCTATTATCCCATAATTCTTAACAAACTTGCGATAATACCCTGTTAACCCGAGAAATCCTCGCAACTGCTTTATGGTTGTGGGGACTTTCCATTCCTTAATGGCTTTAATTTTGTTAGGGTCTATTTTAACACCCTCGTGAGATACAATATGACCCAGATATTCCACCTCTTGTACTCCAAAGAAACATTTGGATGTTTTTGCATATAATTGTTTCTCCTGCAATAGTTTGAGCACCCTGTCAACATGTTCAACATGATCCTTCCAAGACCTGCTGTAGATTAGTATATCATCAAAAAATACTAGCACAAATTTTCTAGGAAGGGTTTGAAAATGGAATTCATCAACCCTTGAAATGTAGAAGGTGCATTGGTAAGGCCAAAAGGCATGACCAAAAATTCATAATGACCCTCATGAGTTCGAAATGCTATTTTGGAATATCTTCAATCTTCATTCTAATTTGATGATATCCTGAATGAAGATCCAACTTGGTAAAATAAATTGCTCCATGTAATTCATCCAATAATTCATCAATCATAGGAATGGGAAATTTATCTTTAATGGTGAGCTTATTGAGCTCCCTATAATCTGAACACATTCGCCATGATCCATCCTTCTTGTGTACCAATACTACAGGAGCAGAGAAAGAACTTTGACTAGGTTGAATTATACCCGCTTCTAACATTTCTGCAATCATACGTTCAATTTTTCTCTTTTGGAAGTAAGGATATCTATAAGGCCTGATGTTTGGAGGAACACTTCCTGGAATCAAATGAATAGCATGATCATAATCACGAATAGGTGGGAGTCCTTTGGGAGTTTCAAACACCTTGGAATGATTGTCCAAGACTTGTTGGAGATATGCAGAAATAGATGATTTTGATGTCGGAACTTCTAGTGAGCATAATTGTGCAATTATGCCTCGTTGTTCTTTCTTTAGAAGCTTTGTCATGACATTAGAGCTTATTATCATTCCTGGCTTCCCTTCAATACCCCGTAATTCGACTTCCTTTCCTTCTGAAAAAAATTTCAAGAAAATTTCTTGAAAATTAAAAGCTACCGTCCCCAAAGATTGTAACCATTGTACTTCTAGTACAACATCAACACCTCCCATAGGAATGGAAAGCATTGGACTATTCAATACATATTCCCCCATGGTTAGCTTGATATTATGGCATTTTCCAGAGCAATTTATAGTTCCTCCATTTGCAACCATCACTTGACATTCTGGTGCTGGGTATGGGAAACAATTTAATTCCTTGGCTACCTTACAATTTAATTCCCTTGATGCATTACACGATATGGTCGAATTCATTTCTTCCTCTTCTAGGGTTGGTTCCTGGTGTATATCCTCTTCTTGTTCATTTTCTTCTTCCTCTTCACAATCCATGTAAAATAATTTCTTCTCAGCACACTTATGACCTTTAGTGTATTTTCTATCACAACTATAGCAAAGCCCTTTTGCTCTTTTTTCTTCCAATTGTTGTGGTGTCAACCTTGTAGGTTGTGGAAATCTAGGCGTAGCAACACTTCCTTATTTATAGAATTGAGTGGTAGGCTTCCTTGTCGCCATAATTTTACATTCAACTTTTCTTGCCAACTTGAATGCCTTCTCCAATGAATCAGGTTCCAAAACGCGAACTTCATGTTGGATGTTATCCTTTAAAGTGCCTATGAAGAGATCAATCCTGTGTTCCTCTGGAATATCGGTTACCCTTATATTCAATTTTTGGAAGTCCTCAATGTGCTGCCCCACTAAACCCTTTTGTTTGAGATTTATCAATTGGCTAAAGAAGGTGTTGCTCTTTGTATTCTCATAATGTGCTATCATTTCCTCCGTAAAAATTGACCAAGTGACAATTTTTTTACAGGAGCAAAGCCATCGATACCATACAAATGTATTTTGTTCTAAATGTAAAGTTGCAATGCATACTTTTTGTGTGTTTTGCACATTATGGAGATCAAAATATTGCTCCATCTGTAGTATCCATGTTACAGGATCCTTTCCATCAAACTTCCTCATATCCATTTTTGGAATATGGTGGTTCTTCCCTCCAACAATAGAGTTTATGAAATCACGATTAACATTTATTTTGTTCTCATCATGAGTTTCCTCTACTATCTTTTCACCATTAGGAAACATTTCTTGTATCAACTTTCCCAAACCTTCGATGTCTACTTTTATATCTTTCTTCATGTTTTCCATGTTGTCTTTCATTTTTTCATCGATCTTAGCTTCCATGTCATCCATCTTAGCTTCCATTCCCACTTCCATGCCATCCATCTTAGCTTCCAAACCATTCATATTAGCTTCCACGCCTTTCTTCAAACCATCCATCTTAGTTTCCATGCCCTTCTTCAAAACTTCCATTTCATTTTTTGTTGTTCTTTGCGAGAGCGAAATTTGTTGCACTTGCTCTTGTAATTTTGATATGTCATGTTGCCATTCTTCGTCTTCATGAGTCATAGTAGAGCTTTCCAAAGGTTTAATGGGTGTTGAATTCTTTTTAGGGGCCATTTTATAATCCAATACTGATATCTATTCTACAATATGCCCTTGCAATCAATTCAACTTGATTCTTCAAACAAGACTTATGCAATTCGGAAAAAAAATACACACCTTTTACTTGCTTTTGAGGAGCTCGATATTGAAATTTTATTATCTCTGTGATTGTGGATATTCAATATCTAAAAATCAGCACTAAAGTAGCCCTCTGAATTCTCTTCTTAATTCCACAGGTCTGACTTTATTTTGATTCTCCAAGATAAAGTTGTGTCCAATCTCCCACAATGACCTAATTATGGACTGGTTCAGTAGAGCGAACTTGTGCGACTTTGCCACGTGTCACTTTTTCGTCAACATCACAATTGATGGCAAGAAACTACGGTCCTATGTACTTGTGACCACTTTTCGGCACTCCAATCCAATCTCCAGAGAGAGAGTTATTGAACTTTTCCCACGATCACCTCTTTGAGATGAAATTCAGGAGCCTGAAAAAGCACTACCTTCCACGGATCATATCTCCAAAAATGTTGCGAACCAAGCTCTGAAATTTTTTGACGAATTTCCTCAGGATTTCAGCTTCGTACCATACGAATTTCAGGTTCTGACCCTTCGTAGAAAAATTTTTATAGCGAAAATTCCACGATGACCTGTTTAGGAGCTTGAACAAAAGCCTAACTTCCACAGATGATATCTCCGAAAATATTGTGAACCACGCTCTGAAATTTTTAGAAAATCTTCCTCAGGATTTTGACACTGGTAGCTTTATGAACTTCGTAGAAAAAAAGTTATAGCGAAAATGCCATGATGACCTGTTTGGAGCAGCGAAACCCTAGAATCCAAAGCTGTGATACCAAATGTTGTGTAACCGGATCCAAGAGAAGAAAAGAGATATCAATGCCTTAGAAATGAGTGATTTGAGGAAAACTCAGCTATTACATAAATGAACAATTCTTGGATGATACAATTTACAAAACCTCCTTTACATATATAGAATTGTGGGGTTCGAATGTAATCTGATGAGGCTGAAGTGGCACATGGAAACTAACTTTAATAATAATTTAACGTTGCAATAATAACAAAATGGAAGTTACAAAGGTTCAATAATAACAATAAAAAGGGGTTACACTATGATAATAAGGGACTATACTAGTGATATAGGGACCTAACGAAACATGTAACAAGCACCTCTGCACCAGGCACAAATTCCAAATCCAGGAAAGTGCTCAGCCTAAAGAGGAATCTAGCCTAGCTCCCACGCAAGCGGACACAATGGAAATTCCTCCCCCACCAAATGCCGACAACACGATACACCATATACAATTCATATCATCATGTATCAGAACCATGACTTAGGTTAAATGCTCATTAGTCATAGGTGTCGAGTCAGCTACAACTACGAGAGTAGTTGTACCAACGATGGTGCAAACCCAATCCATATGCACCCTGTCGACCACGTCCGGTTCCACCACATCGACAATGGAACCTTTTTTAGGTCTATCGACCAGCTCCATTAGGACTGAACCTCTTCCTCACAGCCTTGCGCAGACTCAATTCCCCTTAGGATCCTTATTCCACTCAGATGAGGATATCCTTGAGGCCATGATAGAGACAAATTATCTGTGGGATGCAATGCATCATCGCTCGTTTTTTCTTCCTGAAAAAATGTTCAACCCGAACAAAATAGGAAACCAAGAGATTTATGTGATCAAATCAAAATATTTCCTTCCATTAGGGAAATTTGATTGGTTCAAGAATTCCATTCCAGTGCTCGATGCGTTCGAAGAAGGGAACATGTCAAACATCTCGCCTACCATCAAGGTGAATATCTCTTGAAATCTTGAAAAATTCGAAGAAATATCACTGGGGGCAGCATGTTCACCAAAAGAGATAACCTCTTACACCAAGTTATTGCAAGAGTACCAAGATATCTTTGCATGGGATTACTCGGAAATTACAGGGCTTAGCCCCACTATTGTAGGGCACCACATTGACACCTGGCCTGGCGTACCACCAGTACGCCAGAAACAACGTCAACTACACCCATACAAGGCATAAGAAATTAAACGAGAAATCGATAAGCTTCACAAAGCCGAGTTTATCTACCCCATATCTTACACATCTTAGGTTTCCAACCTTGTTCCCGTCATGGGAAAACAGGACACCATACACGTTTGTACCAATTTTCGCGATTTGAACAAAGCCTGTCCAAAGGAAAATTACCCTACCCCATTCATCGACCAAGTCATCGATGCTTGTGCAGGTCACAAGGCCCTCTCTGTCATGGATGGCTTCTCTGGATATAATCAAATCCAAATCCGTCACACTGACTGGTACAAGATCGTGTTTACTACCCCCTGGGGCACATTCACATACCAGGTAATGCCATTTGGACTAAAGAACATTGGAGCCATCTTCCAGAGGGCCATGAATTATATCTTTCACGAATTGGCACACCTTATCCTCGCCTACTTGGACGACCTCGTTGTCTGATCCAAGAAGCAGTCAGACCATCTCGAGGATTTGCGACTAGTATACCAACCATGCCAGAAATACAACCTATGGTTGAACCCCTCAAGTGCGTCTTCTGCGTCACAACATGAAAAATTCTATGTTTTATTGTGTCCTAGCAAGGAATTAGAGTGGACCCCCTCAAGGTCCAGGATATCAAAGAGGTACCTCCACCTCGAACCCTCAAGAAACTACAAAGCTTGCAGGGAAAGGCAAACTTTCTGAGGCATTTTGTCCCAGATCACGCCACTTGTGCTCAAGGATTCCTGCGTCTCTTTCGTCAGGACATCTCGTTCAAATGGGATGATCAAGCCCAACAATCATTTGACGCGCTGAAAGACACATTGTCTTCAACATTGCTGATCAGTCCCCCAGACTACAACAAGGACTACATCCTGTATCTATCAGCATCCAAGACCACTTTGGCCAGAGTATTGATCCAAGAGGGCCCAGATGGGAAGGAGAACATAATATATTATGTTAGAAAAACCTTAGTAGGCCCCGCATTAAGATATGAGCCTGAAGAAAAGACTTCCATAACATTAATTCACACAGTCCAAAAACTTCGCCACTACATTATATTAAGGGCCACAATAGTCATCGCAGATATTAACCCCATCAAATACCTGCTCACATGCCATTTAATGAACCATAAGTATGCCCACTGGATAGTCATTCTGCAAGAGTTCGAATTACAGTTTCTCTCCCCCAAGAGCAAGAAGGCTTTAATATTAGCCGAGTTCATCACAGACCTCCCAAGTCATACCAAAGGATCAACGATTAATGATTCGCTACCAGAAAAACATCTCTTCCTCGTAACGACCGACGACCCTTGGTACGGAGATATTATACTCTTTTTACAAACCCAAAAGTTCAGACCCCAGCTCACTCGGGACGACCGTCGGCACATCTGCCACCAGGCCCCCTGATACCTCCTCATGGGAGATGTCTTATATCGGCGAGGCATCGACACCATCTTACGTCGATGCCTCACCCACGACCAAGCAGAGGAAGCCCTTAATGATTTCCACAACGGAGCTTGCGGTGGCCACCTCTCTAGAATGGCCACCACCCAAAAAGTCCTATGGGTAGGATATTTTTGGCCCACTTTATTTTGCGATTGCATTTTAGCAGTCAAGAGGTGTGAGCGATGTCAACGCTTTGCTCACAAGGCAAGAGCCCCTCTCGCTCCCCTGCACCCCATCATCGTTGCTAGTCCCTTATGTGAATGGGGGATCAATTTCATGACTTGCAACCCAGCATCGTAGGGCAATCACAAATAAATTATTGTGGCTATCAATTACTTCACCAAGTGGGCAAAAGCTATTCCCACATACGACAACACCACAGAAACCGCTGCACGATTACTGTTTAACCATGTCATTGCCTGGTTTGGTGTACCCAAGGAGTTAGTCTTCGACCATGGAAAACACTTTGAAAATGAAATTTTCTAGGATCTATCTCACCATCTCGGATTCACACATGAATTCACATCACCATACTACCCCCAATCCAACGGACAGGTAGAAGCTGTAAACAAAGTACTCAAAACAATGTTACAGTGCATGGTGAATAACCACAAAACAAAATAGCATCACATGCTTTTCTCCGCCCTGTGGGCATACTGCACGAAAATGAAAACATCAATAGGGTTCATATCCTTCCACTTGGTATATGGGGTCAAAGCTGTGATTCCCATAGAACGTGAGATCCCAAATTTACAAGCCTCCATCGAGCTCCTCGGTGAAACCCAGCCCCTAGAGTAATGCTTAGTACAACTAGAGTTCATCGATGAAAGCACAACGAGGCCCATAAAAAGCAGGTGAAAGCATCGTTCGATCACAACATTACCCCTCGATCATTCACCGAGGGTGAGTTAGTCCTTCGCTACGATGTCACAAAAGAAGCCCTAGGGCCAGGAAAGTTCGAAACCTTGTGGAAATGACCCTATGTCATAAAACATGGTCTCCTAAAGGGGGCATACATCTTGATAGTGCCTGACGGAACATGCCTGAGCAACCTCGTCAACAGTATTTACCTTAAGAAATTTTACCCATAAGGGCCAAGAGGGCTCAGCCTTAGAGTTAACGTGCACATACCAAAATTTTATTTTTTGATCATAGACTTGTGACAAAAAGTGCTCTAGTGTCACAAATGGATCTTCAACCCAACCATTAATTTGGATTCACTGATGGAGCATCGCGATGGTCTCAAATTTTAGTAGCAACTGTCTGGGTCATCTACCACCTTGAATGATCGCCATTCTTCACAAACGGAGTATGCATCGGATTAACGACGAACAATCAGGTAGAATACGATGCTGTCATTGGGCTCATGTGCGAAGCCTTCAATCAAGGCTTTCACCACTTGCATATCTACCTTGATTCTCAGTTAGTGGTTTCATAGTTAAACCAAGAGTTTGAGGTACGAGATTCTCATCTGTTTAGAAAATATTTGCGTGCAAAAATATTAAGCCATCAATTTGATCACATTACATTCACACATGTGCCAAGAAATAAATAACAGACAACAAATCACATAAATAACCACATCCTAAATTGGAATGCATCTCGGATAAACCATCATATAAAAAAAAAAAAAAAAAATCACAGATATCCATCAAAAATACATATTATCCATAAAAACATATAAACAGTAGACACACCATATAGAGCCACAAAAAATATCTCTCATATATATATACCAAAAAATGTATGCCTGAGTACAAATGATGAGTCATCTATCTGACCCATAGGTCAGCCAAAAATACATATACACAAGTCGTCAAAAATAAGGGAAGCATCCTCATAATGGGTGCTTTCCCTGTGTACAAAAAAGTCTCTAGGGCCATGCCCCTCTAGGTTGGGCACCTGGACCCATAGCTTCTCCTAGTGCCAGTATTGGGGCAGTTATCAAAACCAAAGCCACCACGCGGTGTAGAGTCAGTCTATGGCCCCTCTCGCTGGCCATAAGTGTCTCTAGCCAGATATTGTCCAAATCATCAACAAACCCATGGGTAGGCATACCCTGGGTCAATCGGTCCACGCGGCCCCATTCATCCTCCAAGTCAAAGACCCGGACCTCTAAGGCAACCATCTTCTCTGCCATCTCTGACATGCGAGCCTCTGCCACCTCGACACTAGTGATCACTAAAACACACTTGGTAGCAGTCGAACTGCTACCCTCTCTAGACGGGCCGGCCCCGTCACTAGGAGCTCCACCTTGGGTTTGCTTCGGACCTCCTCTCTGCTCCCTGGCTGGGAGCGGAGCCCCTCGAACCATCTGGGGCTGATGGTGCCCTACTAACCATGCCGTAGGATGCCCAACCTCGCCAACATCTACAAGAGTAACAAATCTATGTCAACGCCATCATAATACACATATAAATCATGAAAAACTCAAAAAATGCAAATTAAAAACACAAAGATCATACCTGTTGGTCCCCATGCATATCCAACAAGAAGACCCATATCCGGGTCTCCTCAAAATTCCATCCCAACATATGGATAGGGGAGAAACATCTGAGGGTTGGCCTCAAACCAAGACTCAGTGGTTGCATTCCAATAAGGCCCCACCACTCCTCCCCCACTGCGAGGCATAACTATAGCCCACCTCCTCATGCGGGGGTCAGAATAACCCCCCGCAGGCACAATCACCACGGGTTGAAGCAACACCAATCTCTTGTACATGATGCTACAGAGGATGATAGCATAAGTAAATAAATTAGATCCATCACATACCTTCACTAGCTGGGTCACCATTCCATCGTAGCAGTGACGAGAAAAATCAAAGACGTGCCCAACCCTCAGACGATGCAAGACACCTAGCTGTAGCCCCGATGCCCTGTGTGGCGACGGAAACCCTGTTAGTCACACAATCATCACCAGATCACATCGCTCAACCAAATATGTCACTGACTCTATTAGAATGCACCCCTCCGTGAGAGGCACCCCACCACAATGAATCTTGACAAATCGTCGAAGGTCGACCCTCCCACGGGGAAGAGGATAAGGTAACGCCTCACCCTGAGGCAGTAGTCCTGTCACAAAGTATATATCTATCTATGGATGGATAGTCAAGTCACGTCCTCTCAATACCATAACTCTACGCCGCCTGTTCCAACAACGGACCAGGTAGCATAGTAACCGATCCTGCGATCGCAGAAGGTCATTCTCAAGAAACTTGTGAAGACCCCATCATGCCAACTGCTAGCGGGCGTTGGCATCTTGTGCCACAACTATCTGGAGGTCAATCCAGTCTCTCTCCCTCCAAAGCATCTTGTCACTAAACAGGCACACATCAGTGACATCAAAAACACCAAAAAATTGAAAAATTTCCCAATTTTTTTCCAAAAATAGCTTTGGCCTTTCAGCGCGCCTATTTCTCAAACATGCACGCTGACCGCACACCTGTATCTTAGACAGGCACAAAGGCCTCGTGCACAAAGCCATGAAAGGTGCGAATTTTGCGCGCAAAACCTCAGTTTCGTGCGGAAATTTCGTGCCTGTATTTTGATCACTCGTGCGGTCATGGTAAAAATTTGCTTGGGTTCTGTACAAACCCAGTTTGTATGGACCCTGGCCCAGTCGTACTGAAAAAATTAAATGAAGGACGTTCTGGGGCCTACCTGGCTCTAATAGCGCAAATCCTTGGTGCACAAGTTGACCGCAACGACAAGAAAAGCTCGACAATAGCCTCTAACCTCTCAAACTCTCAAACAATCAAATGTTACAAATGAGCTGAAATGAGCCATATTGTCCTATATGTTGCCCTTTTCAGATTTTTTGAAGGACCATAACGAGAGCTCAGAGAGCCCAATTGCAGAACTGAAAGCAACACAATGATCAACACCTCATAATGCCCAAAGGAGGCTCCACACATTCACACTTTCGTAAAAAATCATAAGTTTTCAGTTCTAACAGGTATGCCCTCTCTTATCTTCTGTTCATTCAGCACATGTTTTCAATAATATTTGAATGAGAAATATGCTTTCACTTGGGGTATTTTGTTGCAAGTATTGTACAAACCGTCCATTTCCCCACATACTAATGATTAAAAGCAGGTATCATCCTACCCCCAACATGATAGAGTCCTAGAAAAAATCTGCATATCTTGGCATCATTTCTCCACAAGAAACCAATCATAGGTTCCAAACACCTGACCATGTTTATCATCTCCTCACCTTTCACATGATAAACATTCTTGTTGGTCGGTAGAGCCTCCCCTCCATGGCATTCGTCACTCAAAGTAGACCATTCATCAGAAAATCATGACGCCATGACCATACCACCTCAGTCTGGGAAGCACTTCATGCCCATTCATCATCCATGCATCATGTCAAGTTTTACCATATAAAAATAAAACCCCTTTCTCGGACTACCATTTATTGTAAGCAGATCGAATACTCACCACCGCATCTCGCATTTGGCCTACCATTCCCCCATCAAAAAACCCCATCTGTGATATTTTCCATTTGCTTCATCATCCCCACACAAGAGACCAACCAATGGGGCCCCAACCCTCAGCAAAAACACCCTCCTCACATCATCAGTAAGTGAACATTTTCATGTTTTGGGGCACCCATCTCTGTGTTTTGTACAATCCAATCCCATTGTTTCATTCTTTTGGCAAGTGTACAAAGATATCAAACGAAGAATTATCCCCCACTCATCCATCCATTTTTCTCGCATGGAAGCAGTCCTTATAAGTCACCCTTGGTCAGAGCATCACACCTTTCATGAAAATCCACCACGACATTCATAATCACCATATACCCACCCTGGACGTCCTACCGACTCCAGGGATTTCCTCATAAGAAATAGTTATGACTGCCACCAAGCTGCTTTTTTATGCTCCGACCTTGGGCCATTGAACTCCCATCATCAGTTTTCATTCACCTCTCACCATCATGCCTATGTTAAACCCATCAAATCAGAGACCCTGGTCCCTTACATCAATATCTCTCTCGTTCGATTGAGGCTTCCTTCTTGTCGACTAAAACACCCATTCTCCAAAAAGGAAGTAGTACCTTGGATGGCTCCTCACAACAATAGGGGAATTCTTGGGTGGCACTATGGGAATCATTATTTCCCATAGATGTCATCGATCCTCCTGACATTTGACTACGACACAAGCTTTCATGTCAAGATGGTACCGTACTTTACAACCATTGCACTTTTCATAGATTCGTCGAATAGTCATCCTATTATAAGCATCTCTTTCAACAATGCTTACACGGGAAGGTCCCATTCATAGACCCATCTGTACATTGAGAATTTATATGCCATACCAAGATTACACATGTGGGCACCACATTAAACCTATTTCCAAAGAAAAAATGCCCCTGAGGGCATCAACAATCGTCGCCATCAACCAAATTAGCAGATCACTTCCATATCAATGACACAGACAGAACCTTTATATGTCAGATATATTTGTTTAGCTAGCCAAAGAATTACGAGCATGGGACATCCCCACCTCGTAGAATTTTTTTATTTATTGTATCATACTATTTCTTGTAGGTTTCTGACAGAACATGGTCACTCTTCTACCCACTGTAAGGGTTTTCCAACCTTGGGATGTACGCAGGTCTATCTCTCTCTCCACATAGATTACATAGAAAATAAAATATAATGTATTTAGGCTATACTTCTCTTCCTAGACCTCACACATTAGGGGGAAATTGTTATCACTGGAAAATCAAACAAGAAAAAATGACATTATTAAATGTCAGACAAAAGGATTTACAAGGCTGAGAAACATTAGAGGATCTGAAAATCTAAAAAAATATCTAAGGTCAAGAGGCAAGAATCAAATTGTGCGCCAGAGACACAGGGAAAATGTGCCTTGCATGAATTTTCCTTCTATAGGTGCACTGGTCTGCGTGGCTTTCCCTCAAAAAGCCACGCGGTCCTGGGAGTGGTGGAAGTCACCATCCTAGACCACTTGACACACTTCAGGAAATGATCCTCCACTTGAGGCCACCCAAGGACAACCACCTAAGCCACCCTGGGACCTCAAGTAAGCACACAAAGGAATCAAGTGGGCACACATAGGAATCAACCTTCTCTCTTGGGTCACCATCCAAAAGTGTACCAAGAGATGGAAGCAGGATTTGAATTTGCCTATAAATTGCCACGATGAGAAGAACAAAATGAGAACACATAGTTATGCTGGCCAAATTTCTCATGAGAAAGCCAACAATGTGTAATCCAAAGTAGCAGTAGAGTGAGAGGATTCGGTTGCTGGCCACCCAACAACTTCAATCCTTTGGAGAAGAGAGAGGCCTTTGCGACATTAGTTCAAGGGTAAAAACTTCCTTGCACTCGGTCTTAGAACTCCATAGTTCTAAGGATCCTTTGGCAAGAGTGTGACATTTTATCTTTCTTACTAATAGCGGTCAACAAGAGGGGACTTTGATTCCACCATTTTCATTATTGTAGCATTTGAATCATTGTGAGCCTTTGTTTTTGTTTTAGTTTAGTTATGTTTCTTCTCTTTATATGCAACATACTACATTCCATAATTTAGTGTGTTTTATATATATTAGCATGTGTTCACTAACATGCTAACCATCTTTTCTGCCTATGACCACAACTTGTAGGCTGCAACCATTCCTACCAAGCACCGGTGGATTGGTACACTTGTGCACCAAAACCACCACTACACACATCTTGGTCCCTTTGTTGCCGTAGTGTGGTCTAATGCATGTACTTTTCTTCATAGCTCCCCACAAGGTAGTAATGTTCCTTGACATCGTCTCATAAATAGTTCTAAGAGTGGGTGGTGGTAAACAGTGAGGGTTATTCGACCCTATTCTCACAACAAGTTTCCCACCAGTCCTTGACATGGAGGGAAACCATAAGCAGTGGAAAAGTAATCTTCTCCCTATTGGAGAAACTATGGAATGAAATATAAATTTACAACATATTCAACCATTTATCTACAACATTTGCATCTATTTAACCTTCAAATATAGGGATATCAAAGTGCACTTTTACTTTGAAGGGGGAAACACCTCTGAAATGACTGCCGGATGAATATGTGTCATCGGTTGACATTCACCTAAGGATTTGGGAAAAAATGTCTATCATCTCGTTCCTTTTCCGCTCAAGGTCTTCTTCGAGAAACAATTTGATAGGATCTCTTGTTTCCTCATATTTCTTTTCTTCTATCATGGGAGGCCGTCGGTGTTAGCGGGGACGATTTTACAAAGGCTCAACCAGTTCAAGTCCCAACTCCTTATACTTAGAACTCATTGGGGATATGCAAAAAAAATAGAGAAATATAAAACCACATTGATACCACTGATCCATATTTATGAAGGAACGAAATGAAATACATATATAAATAGAAACATAGAGGTACATCTGAAACAAAACTTCAATTCATTAATAACAGAGTACTAAAAAATATTTACTTGCAAAATGAAAATAAACTAGCTTAGGCGATGGTAGCTTATCTATGAGAAAATATGTGTTAGCTACATGCCTTTAGAACTGTGTTATGATGAGGTTTAAAGGCCTATTTATTATCGAGAAACATTTAAAAACCCTAAACATCCAAAACCTAACCCTAGGTGATGATGCACCAAAAGTCTGTGGGCCTTGTTGGGGTAAATTGGTACATCAATTTCCTAGGGTCATAACTTTGGCATATGATATTCGTTTGATGTGTACGATAGCTTGTTAGAAATATCTATCTGAGGACTAAAAATCCAAACCACAAGTTATTTGTTTCCTATTTTCCCTAAAAACGTTGTTTAGGGCCTCAAAATGGCTCCGGAAGTTCAGGACCCAAAAAAATGCCAAAAATAGTAAACTATGCTACAATTAAGGAAACTTAAAGAAACAATGGTGTGGCTCCAATTGGAATAGGTGGGTGACCACCAATATACACCTGGATAAGTCCTCCCACCTTAGGAAGAAATTTTCCCCATTGCATTGAGTTCCTTGATGAGATGGGGAAAATTACGCTAAACTTGGTCCCTAGTGAGCCACTTGCCTTAGTGCAAGAGTTGGCCAGCTTTGACAACCCGATATAGTTGGATATTTTGTTGGTGTGTGTTCTTGATCTACGTGTCTATGATCCGATAAGTTGTGGCCTATTCCATGCAGTCGATGTTTAGCGCTATAGGTGTGAGTTGTTCTACAATGTCTGACGTATCCAGTAATGGTGGAAAGTATGGCCGAAGGCAATGCACATTGAACACTGGGTGTAGGCCAAGGAATGGGGGAATGTTGAGCTCAAAACAATTATATCCCATATCCTTAGTGATGGTGTAATGCCCATATCTGAGTGGTCTGAGCTTCAAATTGGCTGCGGTAAGGAATGATTTCTATAAATGCAACCAAAATTTGTATCCCACTTGAAACTTGTGTGGCACCCGATGTTGATCATGTCGCTGCTTGTACTTGTCATTTTATTTATCAAAGATGTTGTACACCTGGTGGCAGATGTGTTGGATGCAGTAAATAAATTTGGTTTCTTTATCAACCTCAGATTGTAGATGTGTGGATTCTGTTTGTGTAGTCGCATGAGGCATGGCGACATCAATCAAACACAATGGTTGAAAACCTAGACCCACTTAAAAAGGATTGCGACCAGTCAGGTTATGGAGATCTCTGTTATAACTGTGCTGCACATAAGGAAGGATCTCATCCTAGGTTCTTGGATGCTTATAGTTTTACATGCGTAGTATGTGCACTATCATCTTGTTGATGACCACTATTTGGCCATTAGTTTGGGGTTGGAATGCAGTCGACTTGTTGAGCTTAGTGTCCAATAATGTCTAGAATGTTCTTAGGAACCTCCTATCCCGATCTAATATAATGGTATGTGGGATTCCAAAATGTACCCATACCTGTTCGAAGAAGAGATTGGTAGTTTCCTCTATTGTGATACTCTACTTGCAAGCCTACAATATATACATCTTAGAAAATCTATCCACGACCACAAATACATAGTCATTACCATGCTTAGTAGAAGGGAGGCTCGATATATAGTCCATTGAGATGGATTCCTAGGGCTGGCTCAGAGTAGGAATAAGAGTGTATAGGCCTTGCTTCTTGATGGTTGGCTTAGTGACGACATAGAAAATGCAAGATATGATATATTTTCCAACATCTTGTTGGAGTTTTTTCCAATAAAAATACTTTTGTAGTATAACCACAATTTTCTCCACACCAAAGTGTCTCGCGACTTGATTATAGTGCATCTCTAAAATAAATTTGCACACTCACTTGAAGGAACACAAAGGTGGCCCATGTAGCATACTAATGCATCCTAGAGGTGGAAATATGGAACTTTCCTTCCATCCACTAGCATTTGATAAGTGGTGGAAAACTCTATATCATTCTTGTATAAATGCAGCCATCTAGAGGTCTCATGACCACAAGAGTTGAGAACAATAGTTAGTGCTACAACTGGGGGTTGACTAAGGAAATATTAAACATGATTGGTGCTACCCTTCTTGTACTTAATGGTCAAGTGGAATTGTTGCAGATATGTAAACCACTTCTGATGGCAATCATTCTGCAACTTCCCCTGTGTTTGTATAAACTCAAGGGATTTGTATTTTGTGTGGATGATCGTCTCCTTTCCCAGAATGTAATGTTTCCTTTATCTACAAGCCTACATAATAAAACACACGTAAGTTGGGTACTTATGAATTGTATCAGAAAGTGTCTCACTGTGATAATCCATCTGATTCCCTTGCTGGGTGAGAACTGCACCAATAACATAGTCAGAAGTGTCAGTCTCAAATTCAAATGGTTGTTGCAGGTATGGAAATGTGAGTACAGGTACAAATAAGAGGTGATGCTTAGGCTCAATGAAAGTATTTTGTTGGGGCTCAAACCAAAAAAATTTGTCTTTCGCTCCACCCTCGGTAATCTGACTTAAAGGCCAAGTGCTATGGGAGAATCTCATCACGAACCTTTGATAAAAATTGGCAAGGTTCAAAAACCTGTGAAGCTCTGTTAGAGTGCTTGAGGAAGGAAAATGTAGAATGACTTGGATCTTAGCTAGATCCACATGCACACCTTGGTCATCTATGATGTAATCCAAATATTGGACCTGACTCATGCCAAAACTGCATTTCTCCATATTGGCACATAGTTTGTGTTGTCGCAAGGTTTGAAGGACCTGTCGAATGTATTGCAAGTGCTCTTTCCAACTCTTGCTGAAGTTAAGAAATTCATCCAGACATACAAACACAAATGAGTTAGTGAAGGGTCACATGATGTCATAGATGAGCCTCATAAAAGTTGCAGGGGAATTTGTCTCCTCAAAAGGCATGACCAACCATTCGCCTTACTTTGAGAGCGAATTAAAAAAAAAAAATTTCCCGATCTGGAAGATGATCTTACTACATTACTTCATAGAGATCAAAGAGATGTCAGTAGGTGGGGCTAGCTCTAGTATCTTGTATGAATTATTTCCCAAAGTAATAATAACAGTGTGAGGCCTAAAATCATACTCAACATGATGCTTCAACAAGTATGGTGGGCCTAATAATACATCACAAACTTCAAGAGGAGAAACATCACACAGTACCTCATCCGTGAAGGGATTGATGCTGCAGGGAAGGTGACACTGCTCACTAACGTGAAGATCTCATCCTTGGTGAAGCCACTCGATGGTTTATGGCTACAGGTGGGGTGTGGTTGGTAGACCCAACTGCTTCATTACCTTTATTGAAATGAGGTTTTTTGTCTCCTATTATTGACAATGAACTACAACGGAGAACCCTTCACCCACCTTTGTGAGTGGAAGAGACACTCCCCATCCTGTGGATCTTTGGGATCAATATTCTAGACATTGGCGGTGGAAACAATGGCACTCGATTATGCATCAATAATATGCTTCCCCTTATCATTCCCCTTATCGAGTTTTGGCTCAGGATAAGACAATGGAAAAAAATTTGAAGCTTTTAGCTTGATCACCAATTACTGCTTGGCATGACACTCATTTGTGTTGTGAGTGGGGCTCTTGTGGAACTCACACCAATTTTCAATGTGTTTCTTCGTCTTTGTGGTTTTATTCTTTGGTTTTAGATTTGATTGGTTTTCTTGGGTCGCTCCATGTTGGATTTGTCATTTTCTTTGCGGTTTGGGGGCGATCTTTCCCTACTTCTGATTCACAGATCCAAATTTGCGCTTCTCTTGTTTAAATTTTTGTTTAATCTTGGAAGCATATCAACATGCTGTGCCAAGCGAGGAGATGTATAGGAACTCTATTTCTTCCTAAATGTATTTGTGCAGACAACCACAGTACTTGAGCACCAGATGTCACACAGAGTCTTTGATACCCAACTTTGTGCATATAGTATGAAAAGTACTTGTGAGCTCATGCACATCTTGATCCGGATTTATGCAGGAACGCAAAAGAATACAGAAATAACCATAAATATAGAAATATAGCGGAAATAAGGCTTCATTTCATTAATATCAAATCACAGAAATATGCTTACAAACATGATGGAAATAAAATAGCTAGGGTGCTGGTAGCGAATCTCTGAGAAGATATGTGGCGACTACAAACCTATGAACTGTGTTACAATGAGGCTCGAGGGCCTATTTATTATGGAGAAACAATGGAGAACTCTAAACGTCCAAAAACCTAACCCTAGGAGATGAAGCGCCAAAACTATGGGCCTCGTTTAAGTAAATTGGCGTCTACCATGGGACGTAATCTCGGCATACTATCTTCAAGCTTTGGGAGCAAAACGGTCTAAGTTCGTGACCAAAAATGCTGCAAATAGTAATTTGTGAAAAAAATGAAAGAGAAAATGGTGGGGGGCCAAGTGGAATAGGTGGGTGGCCACCAATATCCACCTGGATCATTCCTCCCCCCTTAGGAAGCAATGGTCCCCATTGCGTTAAGTTTCTCCATGAGATGAGGAAATTTCTGCTGAACTTGGTCCCTGGTGAACCACTTTCCTTGGTGCAGGAGTTGGCCAGCTTTGACAACCCGATACAGTTGGATCTTCTATTGGTGAGTGTTCTTGATTTTCATGTCCATGATACAATCTGTGGTGGCCTGTTCCATGCAGTCTGGATTTAACTCTGTTGGTGTGAGTTGTTCTGCAATGTCCGAGGTGTCCAGTAGAGGTGGGAAGTAAGGACGAAGGCGATCCACATTGAAGACTGGGTGCAGACCAAGGAATGGTGGAATACTGAGCTCGAAGTCATTGTTCCCTACAGCCTTGGTGATGGTGTATGGCCCGTATCGGAGCGGGCGGAGCTTGCGGTGGGGTCCAGTGAGGCGCTCCTTCTGCAAATGTAGCCATACTTTGTCGCCCACCTGGAAGTTGTGTGGCACCCGGTGTTGATCATGTTGTTGTTTCGTACTTAGCATTGGCTTTGTCCAATATGTCATGAACATGTTGGTGGATGTGCCGAATGCGCTCAATGAAGTGTTTTTTTGTTTTTCGTAAGCTTCGTATTACCTCCTATAAGCTTCGTATTGGACATGAGCTGAATCGGCCTGAGCAGCTGCAAACGGCATGGCTATGTCAATGGGACATAGTGGCCGGAATCCCAAGCCCACCTGAAGGGGGCTATGGCCAATTGAACTGTGGAGAGCCCGGTTATAACTGTGTTGTACATAGGGGAGGCTCTCGTCCCATGTGCGTGGATGCTTTGAGTTGTACATGCGCAGAATGTGTACAATCATTCTGTTGACGACCTCTGTCTGGCCATCTGTTTGGGGATGGAAATATGTGGACTTGGTGAGCTTTGTGTCCAACATTGACCAGAGGCTGGACCAAAATGTGCTGAGGAACCTGCTATCTCGATCTGATATGATAGACTGTGGGATCCCAAAGTGCACCCAAACTCGTTCAAAGAAGAGTTTAGCAGTGGCTTCTGCTGTGATATTCTTCTTGCAGGCCGCCATAATGGCCATCTTCGAGAATCTGTCGACGACCACAAAAACACAGTCATTTCTCTGCTTAGTAGAAGGCAAGCCCGACATGTAATCCATGGAGATGGATTCCCAAGGTCGACTAGGGGTAGGTAGAGGAGTATATAGGCCTTGCTTCTTGATGGTCGGTTTGGCAATGGCACAAGCAGTGCAGGATCTGATGTGCTTCTCGACATCCTTTCGAAGGTTCGGCCAATAGAAATACTTCTGCACGATTGCTACTATTTTCTCGACCCCGAAATGCCCAGCGACTCGACTGTAGTGTGCTTCCCATATCATCTTGGCACGCTCGATTGAAGGAACACAAAGGTGTCCCATGTGACATAAAAGTGCATCTTGGAGGTGAAAATTTGGAACTTCCGTACCCCCCAAGAGTGCCTTGTAAGTTTGGCCAAATTTTGGGTCACTCTCATAAAGAAGCAGCCAATCAGAAGTCTCGTGCCCACAAGAGTTGAGCACAGTGGTGAGCGCCACGATCGGTGGTCGGCTGAGGCAGTCTGCAACATGATTGGTGCTACCCTTCTTGTACTTGATGTTCAAATTAAACTGTTGCAGATATGTGGACCACTTCTGATGGCGATCATTCTGCAACTTCCCTTGTGTCTGTATGAACTGCAAGGGCCTGTGGTCTGTGTGGATGATTGTTTCCTTCCCTAAAATGTAATGCTTCCATTGTCGACAAGCTTGCACAATGGAGTACATTTCTTTGTCATATGTGGGGTACTTGCGAACTGTGTCAGACAATGTTCTGTCATGGATAATAACGGATGCCCTGAGTAAGAACTACCCTAATAGCAGGCCGCAGGCATCCGTCTCGATCTCAAATGACGCTAAATTCCTGCACGTACACCGGCGTAACAGAGGCGATGTTTCAATTCTATTTAACGTTCGTTGAGATCTCACCAACAGAATTTTCTTTCACACACTTTTGTGGACTTGACTCCAAGGGCCGTTGATAAGGAGAGAGTCCCACTTAACTGCAGAAATTGTGCAAGACCTCAGAAAGCACGAAGCTCTATTAGGGTGGTTGGGGCTGCCCAATCCCGAATGCCTTGGATCTTGGCTGGATCCACATGTACCCCCTTTCATCAATAATGTATCCTAGATATTGAACTTGGGTCAGGCCAAAAGTGCACTTCTCCAAATTGGCACACAACTTGTGTTGCCGCAGTGTTTGGAGGACTTCTCAGATGTGGTGGAGGTGCTCTTCCCAAGTCCAGCTGAAGATCAGAATGTCATCCAAGTATACCACTACAAATGAGTTGGTGAATGGACGAAATATGTCATCCATCAACCTCATGAAGGTTGCGGGAGCGTTTGTCAATCCGAAAGGCACGACGAGCCATTAGAAAAGGCCCTCCTTGGATTTGAAGGCAGTCTTCCACACATCAGAGGGTTCGATTGGTACCTGGTGATACCCAAACTTCAAGTCGATCTTGCTGAAATATTTTTCCCCTTTGAGTTGGTCCAGAAGGTAATCAATCCATGGGATCGAGTACCTATTCCGGATAGTGATCTTGTTTAGCGCCCGATAATCAATACAGAGTCTCCAAGTCCCATCCTTCTTCTGTACCAACACAATCGGGCTCCCACAGGGCGATGAACTTGGCTGGATGTGACCTTTCTGCAGCAACTCCTGAATATGCCTCCTGATTTCATCATTCTCCAAAACAGAGCGCCTATAGATCGGTCCATTGGGTAGCGGCGCACCTGGGGTCAGGCCAATGGGGTGCTTGACCTGACAGTGTAGAGGCACCCCTGTGGGTGAGGTGAAGATGTCCCCTTACTCCTACACAACCTTGTCCATTTGTTGTTGTTGTGCATAGGAGCCATGTTTGGAGGTCGTGGCCATAGTCTTCTTCTTGCCCTGGGGGCAGATCATCAGGAAAACAAATTTCCTGGTTTGGGAAATGAGCTTACTGCATTGTTTTGTCTTAACCAAAGAGATAGTGGGAGGTGGTGGTACCTCTGGTATCTTGTACAATTTATTTCCCAAAGTAACAATAACAGCGCAAGGTCGAGACTCATACACAACATGTCGCTTCCACAAGTATGGTTGGCCTAATAATACATTAGAAACATCAATAGGAGCAATGTCACACAATACCTCATCTGTGAAGGGCTTGATGCTATAGGGAAGGTGGCACTCATTAGGGTAATTTTGAGGTCTAAAATGGGCCTCCTAAGGAAATAATAAAATAATAGCTAAACCAATAAAATAATATTTATAAATTTGCAATTCACTTTTTTCACCACAATCCATGTAACCATAGTTTAAATTCAATTCAAAAGTTGTACCAAAATAAAATTATTAAAAAAATTGTATTAATGTGACTATAAATAAGAATGAGTTTTTCAAGAAAAAGTCACTATCATTGAAGAACTAATGCATTTGTCCTTTGTAATTAAATAACTTAAAATAAAATATAAATATAAATTTATAAAGTCTTAATTATATTATATGCTATTAATTAAAATTTATATGATTTAAATTGTAAAATAACATGTAATTAATATACTATATAAAAATAAAATAAAATAATATAATATAATAAATGTATAGGGATATGCATTGTTTCTTTCAAGAATTATGAAATGAAAATAATATATTTTTATTCAAAAAGTATGAAATGACATTTATTATGAATACTTTACTTTGAATTTAAAAGTACGTAGAGCACCACCATGGTTAACCATGAGCTTTTATCCACCATTGAGAATGTGACAAGTAAGTACCTTTAACTAAAGCAATGCCACCTCAACCATTAGGGATGATGCCATCGCCTAAAATGTGATTGGTTCTCATAAAGTGAATTTTGATTGTACATTTTCGTTAGGAGGCACATTTTAGATTTTAAAATTCCCCTAATGGCTGGTTGACGTGGAGATCCCGTCTTTGGTGAAGCCATTTGATGGTGTATGGTTGTGGGTGCACTGTGGTCGGCAAGCCCAGCCGCTTCACGACATCTGCTGAAATGAGGTTCTTTTGGCTCCCATTGTCGACAATGAACCGTAGCGAGGAACCCTTTACCCACATCTGGGAGTGGAAGAGACGCTCTGCCTCCTCTGGATCTTCTGGTTCCTCCTTCTGGATCCTTGTAGTGGCAACAGTGGCATTGGGCTCCGCATCAATAATCTTCTTCCCTTTTTCATTCACCTTGTCAGGTTTTGATTCAAAGTCGGAGCATGCATCTGATTCAGAAGCCCTCATCTTGGCCATCAACGACTACTTGGATCGAAACTCACTTGTGTTGTGAGTGGAGCTCTTATGGAACTCACACCACTCTCTCGTGTCCTTCTTTGGCTTCGCGGTGTTGTTCTTTGCTTGTGTCTTTGGTAGGTTGTCTTGGGTCGCCATGCCTTGGATTTTTCCTTTGTTCTGTGGTTTGGGGGCACCTTTCCCTTGATTTTGATTCGCAGATCCAAAGTCTCGCTTCTTTTGTTTGAATTTCTGCTCAATCTTGGCATCATACCGGTATGCCGTACCAAGCGAGGAGATCTCGAGGAACTCCATTTCCTCCTGAATGTATATGTGCAGACAAACACGATACTTTAGCACCAAATGTTTCTCTGAATCTTTTATACCCAACTTTGTGCACAGGGTATGGAACAAATTTGTTAGCTGATGCACATCTTGATCCCTTTGTTGCCGCAATGTGGTCCATTGTATGTACTTTTCCTCATAGCTCCCCACGGGATAGTATTGTTCCTTGATGGCATCTCAGAAAGAATTCCAAGTGGGTACGGCTGAGAATAGAGAGGGTTATGTCTCATCCTTTTTCTCACAGTAGGTTTCCCACCAGTCCTTGACATGGGGGGTAGCTTTGAGGCGTGAAAAAATAATCTTCTCCTGGTCAGAAAAGTCATGAACCGAGAAATATCCTTCTAATAGATTCAACCATCTATCTACGACATCTGCATCTATTTGACCCTCAAATATGGGAATGTCAAAGTTTACTTGTACCTTAAAGGGAGTCGCGCTTCCAGAGTGGCTGTTGGATGCAGATGTGCCATCGGTGGGCAGTCGTTGAAGGATCTGGGCAAAGTTATCCATCATCGCATTCCTTTGTTTTTCGAGGGCCTCCTCGAGCAATATTTTGATAGGATCTCCTTCTCCCTCATCTTTCTTTTTGTCCCCCATGGGCATCCGTCAGGGTTTGCGAGGCTAATCTTGCAAAGGTTCTACTAGATTGAGCCCTAAATCCTTATACCCTGACCTCATTGGGGACATGCAAAGAAAGATCGAGAAAAAGCAGACCGCTCTTATACCACTGATCCAGATTTATGCAGGAGCGTAATAAAATACAGAAATAACCATAAACATAGAAATACAATAGAAATAAGACTTCATTTCATTAATATAAAATCACAGAAATATGCTTACAAACATGATGGAAATAAAATAGCTAGGGTGCTGGTAGCGAATCTCTGAGAATATATGTGGCGACTACAGACCTCTGAATTGTGTTACAATGAGGCTCGAGGGCCTATTTATTATGGAGAAATTATGGAGAAATCTAAACGTCCAAAAACCTAACCCTAGGAGATGAAGCGCCAAAACTATGGGCCCTATTTGGGTAAATTGGTGTTTCAACTTCCCGAGGACGTAACTTCGGCATACTATCTCTGTTTGGGGCTTCAAAATGGCTCCGGAAGTTCAGGACCCGAAAAACTGCTAAAAATAGTAAGTTGTCAAAAAAATGAAAGAGACAATGGTGGGGCCCCAAGTGGAATAGGCGGGTGGCCACCAATATCCACCTAGATCACATCTTGGTCCCTTTGTTGATGTAGTGTGGTCCACTATATGTAATTATCCTCATAGCTCCCAATGGGGTAAGACTATTCCTTAACACCATCTTGAAAAGAGTTCCAAAAGGGGGAGGAAGTAAAAAGAGAACATTCCTCAAAAATTTTCTCATAGTAAGTTTCCCACCAGTCCCTGACATGGGGGGAAACCCTAAGTAGTGTGAAAGTAATATTCTCCCTATCGAAGAAACTATGGACCGAAAAACAACCTTCCAGCATATTCAACCATTTATCTACAACATCACATCTATTTGACCTTTGAATATAGGGATATCGAAGTTCACTTGTACCTTGAAGGGGGCGGCACCTCTGAAATGATTGCTGGATGAAGATGCATCACCAGTGGGCATTCGTGGAAGGATTTGGGAAAAGTTTTCCATCATCTCGTTCCTTTGCTGCTTGAGGGCTTATTTGAGAAATTTTTTGATAGGATCTCCTGCTCCCTCATATTTTTTTTTCTTCCACCAAGGGAGGTTATGGTCATCATCAGGGACAATCTTGCGAAGGCTCAACATGTTCAAGTCCCAACTCCTTATACCCTAACCTTATTGTTGAGAAATCTAGGGCATCATTAGTTAGGAGATTTATCTTCTTGATAATTAATTATGGTGTACTTTATGATTCTTGATAAGATATTTTCTTCGATAGGTTATTATTATGTTCTTCTCATCAAGTCAATTATCAAATACACAAGAGACACAACATGTAGGCTTGTAAGCCAGGGCCAAAACCTCTCACTCTTTGAGGGGAAAACCTGATCATAAATTTTTCTTATAGATATTCAATTGGAAAATACCAAGACCATGACAAAGACCCTTGACACTAGTATCCTCCCAAGAATCTTGTCACTAGCCTTTACTGCAATTTTCAGCCTCACTTCTTTCTTTCGTTTTTCTACACTTGTCGGCCTCTCTTCTTTCTTTCGCTTTTCTGCGCTGCACTACACTGCATTGCACTTTGTCCTAGAGAAACTCGGTTTCTATATGTCAAAAAACCTAAATAAGTGATTCTTCTTGACTTCCTTCGATATTATCCTTGACTCCATTTATACATCTTCTCAACTTCCTTTCTCGACTCTTTATGAGTCACCTTATACTGAAGACCGAAGTCTCTTGATGCTGCAATAGGCCCTATATTAGACCTTGGCCTTTTCTGATTTACACAAGATGTATAACGTGACCTAAAACCAAACCAAGGTAGACCTCCTTCTTTGCTATTCTGCCTTCTATTCACACTTCCTTGTAGTCCTTTTCCTTCACATATATTACTGTAATATTGACTGAGATTGATGCTTCCAAAAGAGGCCGAGTAAGGATACTAGTTGTCTCCATGTCCTTTAGGACAACATCATTTCTGTAGGAAAGTAGGAATCACCTTGAGGGTTATTCATTTAATTTAGGCCAACTTGGAGAGGCCTATTGTCAAGGTCTTGGAGGTCTACTTTACATAGACAAGTTCGACCTTTTACAAAGTGTAACATGGCTTCATTTACATGACAATGACTCTATGACAAGATGAAAAAAATCCTAGATACTCTTAGAGTCTTGAATAAAAAATAAAATACCTTGCTCATGAAACCCATGATGCAAGTACCAATAAATTTATTTTATTTTTCTTCTTTGCATTTAATTTCACAAAATCACAATTACATTTCATTATGAAGACCGAACCTAGTTATACTTTTCAACACTCCCTCTTAACTAGGGAGGTATTCATAATGGTACTTGTTCATTCTCAATCTAAAGAATTTCTCATAAGAAGAATCAGATTGGTAACCCATGTGTGTAGCATAATATCAACCAAAAATTTCACATAGCAAGGGCTTGACTAACAACTCCATCTCTCCATGATATCTTGAGCTCAATGCTACCGAGGTTAATGATTTATAGACACCTTAATCATTGTCTCTCCTGGAACATACACTAGGGTTTTTAGGGTGTGTTCCACCAGGACTATTCTTATCTTGGATTCCTAGTCCTTAAAGAATATTGGTCCTCTACAAAAACCTAACCATGGGAGATGAAACACCAAAAGTTTGTGGGCCTCATTGGGGTAAATTGGTACATCAACTTCCCGAGGTCATAGCTTTGGAATACGATCTCCATTTGACATGTATGATACCTTGTTGGAAATATCCATCCTAGGAATACAAATTTGAATTAAAAAACCCTATAATAGGAAATTGGTTTTCTTGTTAAAAAAAAAAAGTTGTTTAGGGCCTCAAAATGTCTCCGGAAGTTCAGGACCCCAAAAACTGCTAAAAATAGTAAACTGTGCTACAATTAAGGAAGATGAAAGAAAAAATGGTGTGGGTCCAAGTGGAATAGGTGGGTGGCCACCAATATCCAGCTATATCAGTCCTCTCCCCTTAGAAATAAAAGGTCCCTATTGCGTTGAGTGTCCCCATGAGATGGGGAAACTTCTGCTGAACTTGGTCTGTGGTGAGCCACTTGCCTTGGTGTAGGAGTTGGCCAACTTTGAAAACCCGATACAATTGGATATTTTTTTGGTGAGTGTTGATCTTCATGCCCATGATTTGGTTAGTTGTGGCCTGTTCTATGTATTCAGGGTTTAGCTCTGTTGGTGTGAGTTGTTATGTAATGTTTGATGCATCCATTAATGGTGGAAAGTATGGTCAAAGTCGGTCCACATTGAACACTAGGTGTAGGCCAATGAATGGGGGAATTCTAAGCTCAAAATAATTGTCTCCCACAACCTTTGTGATGGTGTAAGGCCCATATCAGAGTGCTTTGAGCTTCTGATGGGCTTCGGTAAGGTGTTCTTTCTGCAAATGCAACTAAACTTTGTCGCCCACCTAAAACTTGTGTGGCACCCAATGTTGTTCATGTTTTTGCTTGTAATTGGAATTGGATTTATCCAATATTTCATGCACCTGCTAGTAGATGTGTTGGTTGCATTCAACAAACTGGTTTTCTTTATCAGCCTTAGATTGTACATGTGTGGATTTTGTCTGTGAATTCGCATGAGGCATGGCGACATCAATCATACACAATAGTTGAAAACCCAGACTCACTTGAAAAGGAATGCGACCATTCGAGCTATGGAGAGATATGTTATAACTATGATGCACATAAGGGAGGCTCTCATCCTTTGTTCATTGACGCTTGGAGTTGTACATGTGTAGTACGTGCACTATCATCCTATTCATGACCTTTTTCTGACCATCACTTTGGGGATGGAATGCAATCGACTTGGTGAGCTTAATGTCCAATAATGTCAAGAGGCTTGACCAGAATGTGCTTAGGAGCCTACTATTATGATCTAATATAATGGTCTGCAAGATTCCAAAATGTACCCATACTCGTTCAAAGAAGTGTTTGGCAGTGTCCTCTACTGTGATACTCTTCTTGCAAGCCAACAATATAGTCATCTTAAAAAATCAATCCATGAACACAAATACACAGTAATTACCATGCTTGGTAGAAGGTGTTATCAGATTTTTTAGTCTATAATTTTTTAAAGTGTTGACAATGAGAGTGTCAATGCGAATTTGTAATAAACATGGTTAAAAACGCTGACAATGAGATTCTGAGCCTTATTTTATTTTTGAAAATTTAAAAACGCGTTGACATTCAGGGTATCAACGCTAAAAGGAAATATTAAAATTTTGTTTTATGTCCAAATAATGCGCTGATAAAGCACACATCAAAAATTGAACAATCATCTATGAAACAAGCACTAACTAAGCAAATGTGAGCAAAAAACTCAGTTTTACTCAGTTTTTTCTGTAAAAGGCAATAACTTTTGGCATGAATTACAAATAGTTGGAAACAAAATTTTAAAAATAAAAGGAGGATTTTGTTGGTAACAGGCTCATTTAAAAAATCCTCTTTCAGTTTTTACACAGGTGTATTAGTTTGAGATATTTGAAGGAATCTTCGAGACCTAATTTTCAGGATTTTGCAATTTAGTCTTTTCCTGTTTTAGCCACTATTTTAAAAATACGTTTCCAGACAACTGAAGATGAATTTTTGAAAACCCAAAAAGGTTTTTGTCTAAAAAATACCCATTAACAAAACCTCTTTCTATTTTATAACATATATCATGGTTTTGGATTTTCAAAGGGATCATTGGACCCTATTTTTCAGGAATTCGTGAGGGAAAAGCTCATGGACAATTGTTGACTTGGATACCACCTCATCAAATTCGACTTGGTGATCCTCATCTCCAACCATGAATCCAAAAACAACACAATATTTAGATGCATATAGGAATAGGAAGTTTTATATATGCATGTTTTTGATAAAGCACGTTATTATTTTTAGATTTTGTAATTAAGAATATGCTAGAAACAAGTTGTAAGTTTTAGTATTTTCTATAAAGACAAGTTCTGTAAAATGAAAAAGGGTCGGTGTTTATTTGAAAACATAGAATCCTTGTGTAATATTTGAGAAAATCTTAAATACACTGTTTTTTATGAGCACTTGTATAAATTCTCTTGTCATAGTTCCCTCTCTGTATTCTATGTTTTAAATTTTTCTTCATGTCTAGAAAGATGAGTGTGTGAGATTTGGATTCATTTATTATCCTTTCTTGTTATTTATCAGTCATTAGTAATTGTTGGTATGTTAATTATAATACTATTTTCTTTTTAGTTCTCTTCCTCTAAATTTCTCAAATTGTCAAAGGAGTTACTACCTTGCTTTTTGTGTTATGCTCATTAGATCTGTAGCATCATCTGATAATAATGGAATCCATTCCCAATGGTGTATTTTCTATACATCCCAACAAAATTTCACCATTTCTTAGAAAAATATGACCATAGATCTTAAGGTGTAAACCTACTACTACAATGTCCTAGAGTAGTTGTGTTTTTTAAGGAGAGATCCCTCTCTAGGTTGAAGGGCCAACTTTTAACCTCAAAGAGGTTCGATGTTAACTTAACATTTTCCCTTAACAACTAGGGTTTCTCTAAGAGATAACATAAGGGAGACTCGACAGATAGTCCATGGAGATGGATTCCTAGGGCTAATTGGGAGTAGGAAAAGGAGTGTACATGCCTTTCTTATTGATGGTTGGCTTGGCGATGACATAGGAAGTACATGATCTGATATATTTTCCAATGTCCTATCAGATTTTTGGGCAAAAAAAATAATTCTGTAGTATGGCCACAATTTTCTCCACATAGAAGTGTCCTGCGACCTGACTATACTGCACCTCCCAAATAAATTTGGCATGATTTATTGACGAAACACTAAGGTGGCCCAAGTAGCATAATAATTCATCTTGGAGGTGGAAATATGGAACTTTATTTCCATCCACTAGCATCTGGTAAGTGGTGGTGAACTATGGATCATTCTTGCACAATTGTGGCCATCCATAGGTCTCGTGGCCACAAAAGTTGAGAACAATAGTTAGTACTGCAACTAGGGGCCAACTGAGGCAATCTACAACATGATTGGTGTGACCCTTCTTGTAATTAATGTTCAAGTGGAATAGTTAGAGATATGTAAATTTCCTCTGATGGAGATCATTCTACAACTTCTCTTGTGTCTGTATAAACTTAAGAGGTTGGTGGTCTATGTGGATGACCATATCCTTCCCCAGAATGTAATGTTTCCATTTCGAGAAAGCTTGCATGATATAATACATCTCTTTGTCATAAGTGGGGTACTTCCGAATTGCATCAGAAAGTGGCTCACTATGATAGGACTTGGATGCCCTTGCTAGGTGAGAATTTCACCAATAGCATAGTCAAAGGCATCTGTCTCGATTTAAAATGGTTGGTGCAGGTCTGGTAATGTGAGTATAGGTGTAGAGCAGAGGCGGTGCTTTAACTCAATGAACGCCTTTTGTTGGGACTCAGACTAGGAAAAAATTTCTTTTGCTCCACCCTTTATAACCTAACTTAAAGGCCAAGTGATAGGGGAATCTCAAAATGAACCTTCAATAAAAATTGGCAAGGACCAAAAAGCAACGAAGCTCTATTGGAGTGGTCGGGGTTGGCCAATCCTGAATGACTGGGATCTCAGTCAGATCCACATGCACGCATTGCTCATATATGATGTAACTCAAATATTGGGCTTGTATCATGCCAAAGGTGCATTTCTCCAGATTGGCACATAGTTTGTGTTGTCATAGGGTTTGAAGGACATGTCAAATGTGTTACAAGTTATCTTTCCAACTCTTGTTGAAGATAAGAATGCCATCCATCAACCTCATAAAATTTATAGGGGAATTTTTCAGCCCGTAAGGCATGACCAACCATTAAAAAAGGCCCTCCTTGGATTTTAAGGTGGTCTTCCATACATCTTCCTTTATTGGAACCTAGTGATAGCCGGAATTTAGATTAATATTGCTGAAATACTTGGTTCCCTTGAGCTATTCAAGAAGGTCATCAATTCACGAGATTGGATACATGTTCCTGATAATGAATTTTTTCACTGCCCAATAATCAATATAGAGCCTCTAGGTCACATCCTTCTTCTGAAAAAGTATAATAAGGTTCCCACAAGGTGAGGAAATTGGTTAGATGTTCCTGTTCTGCAACAAATCCTAGATATCCCACTTGATCTGTTCATTTTCTAGAATGGAGCGACGGTATATCGACCCATTTGGTAGAGGTGCTCTAGGGCTCCTATCGATATAATTCTTGACCTCACAGTGTATGGGAACCCTTTGGGTGAGGAGAAGATGTCCCTGTATTCTTCCACAACCTTATCTGCTTGCTTCTGCTGCGTGGAGGATCCTTTCCCGGGGGCCATGGATGTGGCCACGATCTTCACCTTACTTTGAGAGAGAATAAAAAAGAAAACAAATTTCCTAATCCAGGAGATAATCTTATTGCATTACTCCATAGAGATTAAACGGATTTCAATATGTGTGGCTACCTATGGTATCATGTATGACTTATTTCCCAAAGTAATAATAATAGTGCGAGGTCTAGACTCAAACACAACATGACACTTCCAAAATTATGGTTGGCCTAATAATACATCACAAACGTGAAGAGGAGCAACATTACATAATACCTCATTTGTGAAGGGATTTATGTTGTAGGGAATGCGACACTACTAGAAAATGTGTAGATCTCGTCCTTGGTGAAGCCACCCGATGGAAAAATGGTTGCGATTGTGGCATGGTTTTCTGGCCCAACCACTTCATGACCTCTACTAAAATGAGGTTCTTTTGGCTCCTGTTGTTGAAAATGAACTCCAGTGGAGAACCATTCACCCACATATGTGAGTGGAAGATACACTCCCCCTCCTCTCGATATTTAGGCTCAATCTTTCGGATCTTGGTGGTGGATACGATGGCACTCATTTCTGCTTCAATAATCTGCTTCCCCTTCTCATTCCCCTTATCGGGTTCTGGCTCAAAATTAGAACATGCATAAGAATTTGAAGCTTTCATCTTGGCCACCAGTGACTTCTTGGTGCGACACTCATTTGTGTTGTGAGTGGGGCTCTCGTGGAACTCACACCACTTTCTTATGTCCTTCTTCATCTTCATGGTGCCATTATTCTCTTACAAATTCGATGGGTTGTATTTGGTCACTCCATCTTGTCTCTATCCTTTGTTCTACGGTTTGGGGGCGTTCTAGCCCTGCTTTTGATTCATAGATCCAAAGTTTCACTTGTTTTGTTTAATTTTTTGTTCAATCTTGGCAGCATATCAATATGTTGTGCCAATATAGGATATCTCCGGGAACTCCATTTCTTCTTGAATATATTTGTGTAAACAACTATAGTACTTGAGCACCAAATTTCGCTCAGGGTATTTGATACCCAACCTCTTATGTAGAGCATGAAAACTATTTGTGATTGCATGCACATCTTGGTCCCTTTGTTGTCGTAGTGTGGTCCACTATATGTACTTGTCCTCATAGCTCCCCACAAGGTAATACTGTTCCTTTACAACGTATTAGAAAGAGTTCCAAGAGGGGGGCATCAGTAAACAAAGAGGGTTCCTCAACCCTTTTCTCATAGTAAGTTTCCCACCAGTCTTTGTGATTTGAATGGAGTATTTTAGTGTTGCTATGCTAATTAATATTTCAGATTCTAAATATAATGTTTTATGTGTGCTTAAGGGTTCAAGTTCTCTTGCAAATTATCAAGTCTCACGAGTGTTTTTCATGTAAATTTAATGAACAATTTAACATAAAAACAAAGGCTAAAAAACTGCAAATAAAGTACAATACATCACCATACAACACATCAACACAAGTATTTGATGAAGGATTTCACCCCTCCTAATCTGAATGGAGGATGTTAGTAATTCTCAACTAATTCTCCTTTCAGATTTTATAAAAAAATGTCTTATGTGTGCTTAAGGGTTCAATTTTTTTTGAAAATTATCAAGTCTCACGAGTGTTTTTCATGTCAATTTAGAGAGAAATTTAACATAAAAACAAGAGCTGAACAACATCAAATAAAGTACAGAACATCACCATACATAACATTAACACAAGTATTTGATGAAGGAGTTCACCCCTCCTGGGATACATCTCCTTGGTCTAGCTTCCATGGCTTGGGTCTCTATATTAAGCTCAGATTGTCAAATTGACCTGTTTACAATGCTCTTTTTCTCCTCTAACCTACTCCAATGAACTTAGAATGGCCAAGAATGGCTATCTAGCCTATTTCTCTTCAATTTTTCTCCAGGTGAAGCAGATATGGCCTAACCCTTTGGTGGCCCTAGGCATCCTTAGACTTCAAGCTGGAAAAATCCCATCTAGAAGTGTTCCATTGCTTCTGAAACCTATGCCAATGAGTCCAAAAGACCAAAAAATGGTAATCTAACCTCTTTCTAAGATTGATTTGGTCAAAAAATTCCTTAGTTATGACTTTTGCCAGTTTCAACTACAAAAACTCCACTAAATCTGGAAAACTATAACTAAACCGGCAGTCTCCGCTAAATTTGGGGGGTCCACCAAGTCAATCCAACCTTAGTGTTAAGTGTGAGTTTAGTGATAATTAAGCGCACTTAAGCGCTAAACCTGTGCTTATCTTAATCCGCACTTAATTCAGGATTAGGCACAAGTTAAACTGGTTTAAGGTTAAATAAAATGTGGTTTAAGGTTTTAAAACTCTGCTTAGTGTTGGAGCTTCGCCGACAGTCATGGCGCAGAGTCTTATGGACTAGGGGCTGTCCTCGCCTTCCCCTACCTTCCCTCGCCTTAATAAATTGGTTAATTCAAATAGAAGCAAACTACGTTATATGTTAAGAACCATGTAGTAGCGGAGGCGGTAAGGCATGATGCTAGCAGTGGGGAGGTCGTGGGGTTGAACCCCAATGCCTCCACCCTAAAATTTTGACCAATGACCATGAGGGAATGTGGCGGCCTCTGAGCTTGCCACATGTCGTGACCTTATTGTTCCAACCCAACACCAGTCGACACTTGCCATCCATTCATTGATCCACCTGTGGGAATATTTCTAAAATATTCTAAGGAACATTCCTTGGAATATACCTTTTGGTTTTTGGACTTTACGGATACCTAGTCAGCATCCCTGTCATCCCTGCACAAAATTTTCCTGTTTAACAAAGCGAACAGATCATGTTTCCGGGAGCATATGGAGACCATTTTTTGTGAAACAAAGTGCACCAGAATTAGGACGATAATCACTACACGGTCGTTCAGTTTTCGAGCCAATATGAGAAATTTTATTTTTGAGCCAAAATTTGAGCTCCTGATCATACCTCCCCATTGGAATATTTTGGTCTCCAAAAGAAAACTTTCAGTTATCAAATTGAAGTAGTCAAAACTCAGAAATATCCCAAAACTCAACTGCAATGTAAAATTTTCAATTGGTGCCATTCAAGCCCTAATAAAGGTACTTCACTTATCTTCCTCATGAAGACCTGTTGTCTTGTTAATAATTGAGCCATAATTCTTATCATTGTTGAAGAATAAAAACTGACAAGTGGAATCTGAATATTTTCTTAAAAATCATCTTTACAAGGATCCAAAATACACTTCATATTTAAGCTTCTCTCTTGAAGAAAAACTGGACCTCATCGTGGAGATAATAAAAAAATCAACTTGTTTTGGTGTCTTCAAATCGAGCTTGTACATATAAGTACTTTGCTACAGATTTTTTCATTATGTTTGGCTTTTCCTACAAAACATAGTCATCTTTAAACAATCTTAACAACAATATTCATTCACACAAGTTTCCACGAATACTTGTATCGGTGAATATGAGACAACTAGTAGACAATTTCTGATTGCCAATTTGTACATTCACAAAGTCCATAAATATATGGACTATCAAGCCAAACTTAGCATGGGAATGCTCTAAAAAAACACTGTTTCATTTGAAGGGATTTACTTGTGCATATCACCTTTTACAATAGTCCAACTATGGGACATGCAACTAGTGTAAAACAAAATTTACAACTTCAATTGGACAAATAGTCTGCGCACTTCTTACCCAACTAGGTAAGTGAACCCTCTATTTTTTCTTCCTCTTTTCTAAAGATGCATCAGGTATGGCTGCTTCTTGTGCCATTTTTTCCATGGTTGCTTCCTTTTCAGGTACATGCACAACTTTCTTTCCCTTACCAAGATGAATATGTAGATGCAATTTCAAACATTTTGCAACCCAATGTCTATTGATTTTGCAATGAGTGAAAAAGTTTCTTTGAGCTCCTCTTGGCTCACATGCCTCTGACTTTGGATTAGATTTTCCCTTCTCGGGTTTCTTTCCGATAGCCATGTACATCCTTTTGAGAATTTCTTCCTTCTTTTCACACTTATCTACATTATGGTTAGATGAAGGGAAAAAAGTAAACAGAGATACATTCTTCAATAAATTGTTCAAATTTGCATTTTTCTTCTCATCTTGAAAAAAATTTGATACAACATGATGATTATACCTCTTTTGCTTGTCCTTGGACTTGCTCTTCTTGCATGAAGAACTTGCATGGCAAGTAGGACTTTCATGGGGGGAAGAAATTGATTTCTTATCTTCTTTATCTTCCCCATCTCTCTCTGGAGATACCTTCAATTCTTTCTTGTATTTGAAGAACCAAGCAAGTACTATTTCTGGATGAAAATTCCAACACCTTGCCTCCTCATGTCCTCTTTTGTGACAAAAGGTACATGATACACAATAACTATCATCAGAAGACCATTCTCCTGCTGCAACATAATCCAAGCCTTCATACTTAGGTCTCTCTTTGGCTTCAATTGGGTTCTTGATGCCTTGTTGGTTCAGATCAAGAACTCATCCCTTTGAACCATATTGTACAAGAGCTTTGACCCAATTCCATTAACATACTTCTCAAAAGCTGCAAAAGAACTATCTTCAACACTTTTATGAAAATAAGAAGTATGCAATTGCTTACCAATAGTTCCATCTTTTGTTTGAGGGAAAAAGATGCTTGCAAACTCCCTTTTGATCTTGGAGGTGTCCACTTGGACTCTTTGGTTTTATTCCTTCGACTCCCCAAACTTAGGTACTGATTGAACCTCATCCTCCACATCATGTGGGTAAAAGGTACATAATTGTCCATCATTTTTTTCTGAAGGATTTTCTGCCCATGCATCTTGCACGAAAGTTGTAGAAAAATATGGAGTTTGTGGAGAGGATGGTGGCTTGACACCATTTTTGTCTCCTTCTTCCTTTGAAGAAAATTATACATTTGGAGGTGGTGTAGATCTTTCACCATGTAGCTTGGTGTGCCTCTCTTCATAGAGGAACTTCACTATAGCTACCATGTCTATAAAATCCTTTCTGTAAGCTTTTACATCTTCCGAAATCTTGGTATATCTCCTCCTTGAAACATACTTTTGTTGAAGCCTCAAGCTAGAACTTTGAGAGAGAACTAGTGGTGGAGAATTGCTCTCCCTTCCACAATATTTTCTCCTCACTTGAGCTTCAAAACACACCACCTGCACAAAACAACACAAGCTAACAATAAAATTGTAGCACTAATACCAAAAATGATCTGAATGGAGGATGTTAGTAAGCTCAGATAATTCCGCTTTCAGATTTTATAAACAAATGTCTAATGTGTGCTTAAGGGTTCAGGTTTTCATGCAAATTATCAAGTCTCATGAGTGTTTTTCATGTTAATTTAGTGAGCAATATAACATAAAAACAAGAGCTGAATAAAAAAAAATAAAGTATAGAACATCACCATACATAACATTAACATATGTATTTGATGAAGTAGTTCACCCCTCCTGGGTTACATCTCCTTGGTCTAGCTTCCATGGCTTGGGCCTCTATATTATGCTCCAATTTTCAAATTGACCTATTTACAATGCTCTTTTTCTCCTCTAACATGCTCCAATGAACTCAGAATGGCCAATAATGGATATCTAGCCTCTTCTTGCTCTTCAATTGGTCTCCAGGTGAAGCAGATATGGCCTAACCCTCTGGTGGCCCTCGACATCCTTAAAATTCAAGCTGGAAAATTTCCATCTAGAAGTCCTCCATTACTTCTAAAACCTACACCAATGAGTGTAGAAGACCCAAAAATGGTCAACTAACCTCTTTTTGAGACTGATTTGGTCGAAAAATTCCTTAGTTATGACTTCTTCCAGTTTCACCTAGAAAAACTCCACTAAATCTGGAAAATTGCAACTAAACTTGCAGTCTCCGCCAAATTTGGGGGGTCCGCCAAGTTAATCCGCCATTAGTGTTAAGTGAGATTTTAGTGCTAGTTAAGTGCACTTAAGCCCTAAACCCACACTTATCTTAATCCATACTTAATTCGAGATTAGGCGAAATTTAAAACAGTTTAAGGTTAAATAAACTGTGGTTTAAGGTTTTAAAACTCCGCTTAGTGCTGGAGCTCTGACGGCGGTCATGGCGCAGAGTCTTATGGACCGGGTGCTGGCCCTCACCTTCCCCCACCTTAATACTTTGGTTAATTTAAATAGAAGCGGACTCTGTTATATGTTAAGAACCATTAGGGGAATTTTGAGGTCTAAAATGGGCCTCCTAAGGAAATTATAAAATAATAGTGGAAATAATAAAATAAGATTAGATTACATAATCAAAATTTAGAGGGAAAAAAGAAAAAAACTATTTTTTCAACTTATCTCCTTATGGGTTTATTAAAATTTTGAGCTGGAACACTCGTTGGATGCATAATTTGATTACTCATCCAAGGACTACCCATGTTTCATACTTTCGATGGACCTTGCTACACAAAAAATGAGAAATATATGAAAAACATAATTGCAATCACGTTTTTCACGTTTTTCTCATTTTTAGTGTAGTAGGGTCCATTGAAAGTATGTAACATGGGTACTCCTTGGATGGGGAATTAAATTTTTCATCCAATGAGTACTCCCGCTTGAAATGTGAGTAAAACCTTACAGAGATAAGTTGAAAATATGAGTTGACAAAGTAGTTTTATTATTTTATTATTTTTTAATATTTTTACTTTTTTTCTCCAAAAATGGTAAATCATCCCCCATGGTTTACATCATCATCTTGAATCCTATTGGTTCTAATAAAGTTTATTTTGGTTGTACATTTTTCTTAGGAGGCCCATATTAGACCTCAAAATTCCCCTAATGCATGTAGTAGTGGAGGCGGTAAGGCACAGTGCTCGCAGTGGGAAGGTTGCAGGGTCGAACCCAGATGCCTCCACCCTAAAATTTTGACCAACGACCATGAGGGCATGTGGTGGCCTCTGGGATTTCCATGTGTCATGACCTCATTGGTCCAACCCAACACCAACCAAATCTGATGCCAACACTTGTCATTCGTTCATTGGTCCACCTATGGGAATATTCCTTGGAATATACCTTTTGATGACTGGACTGTACAGATGCCTAGTCAACATCCCTACACAAAAATTACCTGTTTAGCAAAGTGAACAGATCACGTTTCTGGGAGCATACGGAGACCATTTTTCCTGAAACAAATTGCACCAGAATCAGGACGATAAGCACTACACGGTCGTTCAGGTTCCGAGCCAATCCAAGAACTTTAATTTTTGAGCTAAAATTTGAGCTCCTGATCACCTCCTGGGCTACATCTCCTTGGTCCAACTTCCATGGATATGGCCTCTATATTATGCTCAAATTTGCAAAATGACATGTTTAATATTCTATTTTTCTGCTCAAACCTACACCAATGAGTCTAAAATGCCCAAAAATGGTCATCTAGCCTCTTTTTGCACCTAACTTGGTTGAAAACTCCAAAAGCTATGACCATTTACATTTTCTCCACAATTTCAGGCCTAAATTTAGCTAACTAGAGCTAAATCCGGCTAACTGGAGTTAAACTGGCAGCTTCCGCCGAAATTAGCAGTCCACCAACTTAATCTTCATTAAGTTAAGTAAACATGGTTAGTGCTAATTAAGCGCTGCTTATCACTAATCCTGCACTTAAGATAATCCTAAATTAATATGTGGATTAGGCACTAATTAAACATGTTTATGGTTTAATTAAACATGGTTTAATGTTAAAAATCTGAATTATGGATTAACTCCGTCGGTGGTCTTCACGTTCAGGTCATATGGATCAGGGGCTGGCCCCCACTCCCCTCGCCATTCAACACGACATAATTCAAATAGATGTGGAGCCACAATGAGGTTAAGACTCATCATGTGGCATAGTGGTTATGTGTGGCATTGGCTTGTGGGAGGTCGCGGGGTCGAGCACTGACGCCTTCGCCTGGACTTCACCATAAATTTTTGATCCACTATACACCATTGGGGGGGCACGTGGTAGCACTAGGCTACACCACGTGTCCTCACCCAATTGGACCAAATTTGAACCAAACAAAAATTGCCACATAACCTGAATTCTCAGCCAATAAAATGCTACCACTTCGCATTCTAGTATTCACCGGAGGAAAATGACAAAATCGACCTTACCCAGTCAGCATGCCACTTCAGTAGTATAGACTTCTGACTGGGCACTTGTCTATCCTTTTTTTAAAAATTTTTCCTGTTTAGAAAAAAGAACAAAACTCATTTTCGGGAGCATACGGAGTCCATTTTGCGCGAAATGAAGTGCGTCGGATTCAAAATTATGAGTACTACACGGTCATTTAGGTTTCAAGCCATTCTAATAATCTGATTTTTGAGCATAAAAATGAGCACCTCATCATTCCTCCCCACTGGAAGACTTTTGAACCCCAAAATCTCTATCATTACTGAACATGTGGATGAGGGTATAGTTCCAGCACCCTTCCAGTCTTAATCCATTGGAATTTTCCCAATTTCGACAATCTGAGCTTTTCATAAAAACTAGTATTTTTCCTTGATTCTGGAGATGCTGTCTCGCTGTTGCTGACACCATCATGCTAAAATTTCCTTGAGTTTTTAGAACAATAAGTTGTCCTTGAATAAAAAAACTTGTTTCCACCTCAGTCGTCAATCAAAGGAAACTTGAAAGTTGTCTCACCTTGAACACTGTCGACATGGCAATTTTTAGCTTGTCTTGCCTTGTACTTACGTCGACTTTTGACCAAGTGTTTTTGCCATTTCCATGTACCATTTTGATAAAAAAAAGTACTTTTGGAACCTATGCCTTCTTTGTCAAATTTTTTTGGCACTTTCTGTTTGACCTTTGCACTCTCTTGCACCAACATATTGTTTCCATCACTGCTCAACACTGATTTGGATTGCTGTAAATATTTCACATCTTGTTTACCTCTTTTCAAAGGAAAAATGTTAGAGTCCTGAAACATCTTATTACTAACATTAGCAACTTCAATGAAATCATCTTGATCACTTGGTGCATCTTTTTGAAAGGTCTCATTCAAAACATCACTATGCTTAAACATTAACAAAGTCAAATTTTGACTTGCATTCACTGTTCTCTTCATTTCACCTGCATGTATAAGAGACAAACTTTTCTTCTTCTTATAATCTCTAACTATGTACTCAATTCCATCCTTGAACAAGTGATACTTATTATCATGGTGATGAAATATTGCGTTCCTATCATAAAGATAAGGAATTCCCAAAAAAATACTTGAAATCTTAAGAGACACTACATAAATTTCAATTTCGTCAAGAAAGTTTGAATTGATTGCAAACCTTAGGATGAATTTCCTTGTTACCTGCAAGTTTGCATTCTTTCATATCCAACCTAAAGGATAGGGTCTTAGATGTGTAAAAGTTTCAAGATTTAACTTCTTATCTAAGTCTTCAGAAATCAAATTAGTTTGAGAACCACTATCAAATAGTGTGTTTATTTTGGTAGGCTTTGAAATGACTCTTATATGAAAGAGTTCAATTCTTGTATCTCCATCTCGAGTTACATTAGAACAACTTGAAGAACTATGCTCATTATATTCTTACCTTTCAAATCCATTGCTATAATATTGGTTTAATCTCATGAATTTGAACCTAAATCATGTTCAATGGTTGCAACAGTTTTCCCCTTCTCTTTGGCTTTAAGTTTGTTTGGCTTCAACTCTGGATGGAGTTGCCAACAATGGTATTCATCATGGCCATTTTTCAAACAATGTTTAAATGTGAGTTTCTCTCTCTGTTTTAATAGAACCATTTTTCTTTCCTCTTCCATTAAACTTACCCTTTCATTTACCTTCATACTCAAGGAAACTATCACTTTTCTCATCTGCACTATGTTTCCCTCTTGTTTCTAGATGTACGGCTTGAACACAAACCTCATCTAAGTTTGTAGGATTGAACATGAGAATAATATGTATAAGATATCTATGCAAACCCCTAATATACTTTAACAAAGTTTCTTGAGAAGATAAATTGACACCCAAAATCAGAGCTCTTCTCCTAAATTCATGAGTTTAATCTTCCACACTTTGCCCTTTCAATTGTCTAAAATTCTGCCAGTCCATAATGGATTTTTGCATGTAAGCTAGAGGATAGAATTTCCTTTTAATGGAAGCAATAAAATTTGATCAAGACATTGAGATCTTATTGTAGTTTTTAATCTCATCTTGAGTCCTTTCTTCCCACCATATAAGTGCTGAATCCTCCATTATCAAGGAAGCCAATTGAATCTTTATGTCATCTTCTTGAAGGTTTTGGATTTTGCAATAAACCTCCAATTGACGAATTCAATTATCTAGCTTCTCTGCATTCACTTCGCCATTATACATTGGTAGCTCAAATTTGACATCAAGTTTAAGTAAAGGAATTTTACCAGTTCCTTTTGAAGTATGTGGATGAACAGAATGTAGGGTTATGGTAGTGGAAGATGATTAAGAGGAAGGTGAAGATGGTGATGAGGATGATGGTGGAGTGGATGGTGGCTTCTTACCATCTCCATGGCCTCCTCCTCCTGGAGAACCCTCTCCTCTTAGAGGCCTTAAAATTTCTCCTTGCATCCTTAAATTCCTCTCCTCATAGAGGACTTTAACCATCTCAGTCATATCAACAAATTCCTTTCTGAATGCTCTCTCATCTTCTGTCATGGTAGGTTCTCCTTCATGAGACATGTTCACTGAAGACTCAAATTCAACTTGAGGATGTGTTGGTGTTTAAGACTTTGGCAAACTTACCCTTCTTCCTCTTGACCCAACTGCAGGGCTTTCATCTAGCTTCCCTTCTCCTCTTTTTAGTTTTAACCTTGTAAGCATGACACAAAATTGCAAACAATTAGATCCCTTCTTGCACAACATAACCTAAATACCAAGAGATTTGATACCAAATATGATCTGAATGGAGCATGTTAGTGTTTTTGTGCTAATTACTCTTTTAGATTCTAAATATAATGTTTTCTGTGTCCTTAAGGGTTTAAGTTCTCTAGCAAATTATCAAGTCTCATGAGTGTTTTTCATGTAAATTTAATGAACAATTTAACATAAAAAAAGGTTGAACAACAAGAAATAAAGTACAATACATCACCATAAAACACATCAACACATGTATTTGATGAATGATTTCACCCCTCTTGGGCTACATCTCCTTGGTCTAGCTTCCAATGGCTAGGGCCTCTATATTATTCTCAATTTTTCAAAATGACATATTTAAAATACTCTTTTGCTCCTAAAAATTGCACTAATGAGTCCAGAATGCCCAAAAATAGTCATCTATTCTCTTTTTGCACATGATTTTGTCGAAAAATCCAAAATTTATGACCATTTACATTTTCTCCACAATTTCAGGCCTAAATTTAGCTAACTGGAGCTAAATCTGGTTAACCTGTCAGTTTTCGCCGAAATTAACGATCCGCCAACTTAATCTTCATTAAGTTAAGTAAATGTGGTTAGGGCTAATAAAGCACTACTTAGTGCTAATCCCACACTTAAGATAATCCCAAATTAATATGTGGCTTAGGAACTAATTAAGTAGGTTTATGGTTTAATTAAACATGGTTTAATGTTAAAACTCCGCATTATGGATTAGCTCCGTCAGTGGTCTTCGCACTGGGGTCATATGGATCGGGGGTTGGCCCCCACTCCCCCCACCATTTGACACGACGTAATTCAAATATATGTGGAGCCACAATGAGGTTAAGACTCATTGTGTGGCGTAGTGGTTATGTGTGGCGTTGGCTTGTGGGAGGTCATGGGGTTGAACCCTGACACCTTCGCCCGGACTTAACCATAAATTTTTGATCCACTAAACACCATTGGGGGGGGGGGGGCACGTGGCAACCCTAGGCTGCACCACGTGTCCTCACCCAATTGGACCAAATTTGAACCAAGCAAAAATTGCCACATAACCTGAATTCTCAGCCAATGAAATGCTGCCACTTGGCAGTCCAGTATTCGCTGGAGGAAAATGAAAAAATCAACCCTGCTCAGTTAGCATGCCATGTCAACAGTATGGACTGTTGACTAGGCACCTATTTGTCCCTTTTAAAAAAAAAAATCCTGTTAAGCAAAGCGAGGAGAACTCATTTCTGGGAGCATACATAGTCCATTTTGCGTGAATTGAAGTGCACCAGATTTAGAATGGCAAGCACTACACGGTCGTTTGGGTTTCAAGACATTCTTAGAACTTTTATTTTTGAGCATAAATTTGAGCACCTGATCACCTTGACATGTGGGGTAGCCCTAAGTAGTGCAAAAGTAATCTTTTCCCTATCGGAGAAACTATGGACCGAAAAATAACCTTACAAAAAATTAAACAATTTATCTACATAATCTGCATCTATTTGACCTGCAAATATAGGGATATCGAAGTCCACTTGTATCCACTTGTACCTTGAAGGGGGTGGCACCTCCGAAATTACTGTTGGATGAAGATGCATTGCAAGTGGGCATTCGCCAAAGGATCTAGGAAAAGTTATCCATCATCTCATTTCTTTGCTGCTTGAGGGCTTCTTCGAGAAACAATTTTATAGGATCTCCAGTTATCTTATATTTCTTTTCTTCCACCATGGGAGGCCATCAGTGTCAGCAAGGACAATCTTGCAAAGGCTTAACCAATTCAAGTCCCAACTCCTTATACTCTAACCTCATTGGGGACATGCACATAAATATAGAGAAAGAACATACCACTATGATACCACTGGTATATATTTATGAAGGAAAAAAATGAAATACAAATATAAGCACAAACACAGAGATACATCAGAAACATAACTTCAAATAATTAAAAATGAAGTATTAAAAATTGTTTACATGCAAAATGTAAATAAAGTAGCTCAGACGATGGTATCTTATCTCTGAGAAGATATGTGGTGGCTATATGCCTTTTGAAATGTGTTAAAAAGAGGCTCAAAGGATTATTTATTATTTAGAAACAATGGAAAACCCTAAACATCCAAAAACCTAACCCTAGGAGATGAAGCGCCAAAAGTTTGTGGGCCCGATTGGGGTAAAATGGTACATCAACTTCCCAGGGTTGTAATTTTGGCATACGATCTTCGCTTGACATGTACAATACATTGTCAGAAAGATATATAAGAGGAATACAATTTTTGACTACAAACTCCAATCACTAGCAATGAGTGTTCCCATTTTCCAAAAAAACATTGTTTAGGGCCACAAAATGGCTCCAAAAGTTCAGGACCTGAAAAACTGCCAAAAATAGTAATCCGTGCTACAATTAAGGAAACTGAAAGAAACAATGGAGGGGATCCAAATGGAATAGGAAGGTGACCATCAATATCCACCTGGATCAAATATTCAATTGAAATATCATAACACTTCTTTCAATGCTTATAAAACTCCAATTGATTATTATTGATTAAATGTGCTTTGACAATGGGATCAATTGAAATATCATAACACTTCTTTTCGATGCTTATTATTGATTAAAGTGCTTTGCCAATGGGATCTACACATAACATAAAAAAACCTATTGATAATGCATTTTCATAGTTTATAACTATTCAATTATAAGAAATAACGTTGTAAATGCATAGCTCTTACTACCCCTTGACAATTATCCTTTTTCTGATTTAAGATAAGCACAAAATCCCATCCTTGAATTCTTAGGAATATAGATATTATGGAATTTTTACTTCTATATCCTTGGAAAATATTCATATATAATAAAATTACCATTAATTTCAACACCTTATACGTATTCATTATATAAGTTGTGGACTTCCCATCTCGAGAAATTATCTAGTATACTTATTGTGTCTCTATATGGCATACACTCTCAATGTTTTGAAAGTAATTCTTACATCCATGACAATATAGTATTTTCCAATGGCCCAATATATCGCCTAGAATGTATTTTTAAATAAAATGTAGGATATATTTCCATTTTTTTTAGAATCTTAATACACAAAGTTTAACAATTAAATGCAATTCTTGAAAAAATTTCTATAAAGTAAAAAACATCCAATGTGATAATCTTAACCTATCATTGTAGATATAATCCATGCCACTAAATATGAATTTGCATAAAAGAAACATATTTGTAGGATTTTTAGATAATCCATGCCACTAAATATGAATTTGCATAAAAGAAACATATTTGTAGGATTTTTAGAGGGTCGACACGAGGAAAAAAGAAAAAGTAAAAATACTTAAAAGAATAATTAAAAAAAAAAAACATATTTGTAGGATTTTTAAGGGGTGGGAAACATACTTTTAAGACATTGAAATAAAAAAACAAATAAACATAGTGTGGAAATAGAAAAAACAAATAAAAATGCAATGTTTAGTATATTTGAAAATGAAAAATAAATTAAAAATTAAAAGTAGTGTTTTTAAAGAATTAAAATGAATTTAAAAAAATAATGTAAAATTTTTAAAGAATTCATTTCCAACCTTTCTTTTAAGAAAATGTTTTTACCTATTTAAAAAATGAAATCAAAACAATATTTAAATATAAATTTAAATTAAGAAAAAAACCATTCTATGCTAAATAATAATATTAGTAAATTAATAAAATAATAATAAAAACAAAATAAATACATAAAAAAATATTAATAAAAAATAAAATATAAAAAAACAGTAATAAAATGGTGGAATGAAGGGAGGGAATGCATGTCATCACCCTTCGGCCTTATCAAGTGCCAAAAGGGCCAAAAAGGCCCTAGCACAAGGCTCTAGAGTTTAGAGTCCTCCAGTTGTACTTAAAAGTTTAGAATCCTCCATTACTCAAGCTTAGAAAAAATTTATTATGAACCCATTTGATCCAGGTGATTTTCGTAATGCCATACCTTTAACTATATATTCTACTCCCTCCACTAGTATAGGCCACATTAAGGTTTGTTTTTCTTCAATTGAAACTAAGTTAGGAACTATTCCAATAATTGTATATATATGACTATTTTTAACATTTTTAGGATGGAGATAAGGTGATTTGTAAGTGTTTTTTATATATCTGCTATATCTTATAGTTTATAACATACTAGTTGTTTTTGTTCTCTCCTTTTTCCAAAAATAGAGTTATGAAAAAATTAAATGTTAGGATCCCATTCCTTGATTTATTTTATTTATGATTTTTATAATTAAAAGATTTTTTCCAACTTGTCTTTTTGGTGGATTTGTGCATCCTCCATCTAAATATATGCAAATATAACATCTAGGATAATAAATTGATGCACTAGCACTTATGACTCCACTTTTCCCACTCTTCATATATGTTCCCAAAAATTTCTTTCTCGAGATTCTTCAACTTCTGTTGTAGTTGATATCTCTTTTTCATGAACATTAGATTGCTCATGCTAGCAAGTTGTGATATTCATTGGAATGTTCATCCAAAACATTTTAATGTAAAAAGACTTGATTCATCACTTGATGATGCTTTCCCATGACAATAAAATGGACCAATAATATAATCCTATGAAGAAAATGATTTAATGTTCCAAGTAAACTACAAGCCCTTCCTCTATAAGTCTTCCACATAGATAATCCATTAATTATGGGTATGTCTATGACATAGTTATTCCTTGGTATCCCAATTAATGCATGGAAGAGCCAACAAAGTGGATCAAGTCTTGAAAGGCCCTTAGCGCTAATCTTGAGGGACCATACATATTAGTTATGTCTTTTTTCTATAATTCCAATGATCTTATATTTGGCTTGAATGACTAAAGGTTGGCTTGAGGGACCATACATATTAGTTATGTCTTTTTTCTATAATTCCAATGATCTTATATTTGGCTTGAATGACTAAAGGTTGGCTTGAATGACTAAAGGTGTGGTCATCTAGTCTTCCACTTGCACTTTCTCAAGGTTCTAAATAATTCTTATCATGACAGTCCATTATTATTCCGTACAATATTATTCACATCCATTATTATAAAAATGTTTCTCGTTTCTCGTTTTAGGTGCGTGAAAATATTCAGATGTTCTGCTTTAAGACACATTTCATCGAGTGGAATATAATTTTACAGTATGGAAGCATTTTTGCAAAATGTACACTGAAAAGTATGAAACAAGTTTTTGCCAAATGTATATACCAGTTAAAATTGAATTTTCACTGTTAGTGAGCTCGAAAAAAATTGAAATCGAGGAGGAAGTCTCAATCCTGATGGATTGAGTAGTTCATGTATTTATTTCTGAATTGAACAACGAACAGACAGATTGAATAAGGAATCCTCTAGAAAGGAGAACATTGCATGGAATGCTATACATTCAGTCCTCATCACGGCTCCTCAGCAAAATTTAATGCTTAGGCTAATTGTGGATGGGTGATCTGTACTATACGTAGAGATTACATGACAATTTACCCCTTCTCCTCCTTAGTTCCTCTCCTAATTTCAGATGGTTTTGAGATCACAGAAGCTAGAGAGGGAAAACGATGGTTCAAAGTATTTTCCACTCAAAATGTGTTGGGTGAGGAATCTGTTGGCCTCGTCAGTCCAGTGGACTCCATCCCAGCTGATGTAAGATAATGGATCGGAGCAAGACACGGCCTTCACAGTGCGGCCATTGAGGATTCCACTGGTTCCACACTGTATGTTGTACCTGTAGTTGTACTTGCCTCCAATTCCGCAGCATGCTGTAGTGGTGGCCTTGAAACCTGCAATTACAGATATAGAGTACGCATCAATTATTTCATCTAATAGTTGGAATATATATACAGAAAATACCCAGTACAGAATGGATAACTATAAGCAGAATAGAAAATAGAATATACCATATTTAGAGGGGTTGGCGAAGAAATCATAGATGATGTCGTATGTATTGACGTAGATGATGGTGGCATCTTTGAGTTGTTTGCGGAGGGAGGAGAGCTCAGCTCTCAGGAGTGTGTTGTAATGGAGAACTGCGTCGTTGTAGGAAATGGAGCAACCGTGCTTATCGAAGTCGTTGGAGGAATGGGGGAAGTAAGTGAGCCAGAAGGGCTCGCACCCTTGAGGCGCCACGTCCCTCACAAGAAAATTCCTGGCGCCCTCATTGTACAGAGCCTGCACAGCTCCTCCAATAGACTTTGCAATCTTTGGAAGAACGGTCGCTTTCACCTGGGCGGTAGTGAGGTTGAGAGTCATGTATGCGTAGCTAAAATCGTTTCCCCCGATCTCTATTGTGTATATCCCGCTCTTGAATGCTCCAGCACTTGGGAGATAACTTAGAGGACCTGCCCATTTCTCCATTCAATTAAATTCAGTACCCTGCATTATTACTTAGATTTATAATTTATACATTATGATTATGATTAACCTACCGTGTGCTTTGATGCTAGCTAGAACCTGTTGCTTAAAGACCTTGAACTGATTGATCTGAACAGTGAGAGAGATGGGAGCAATGAAAGAATCAGTGCCACGAGCAGTGGCACCTGCCGCAGCAAAGTTGGCGCCATGCCCGAAATTTGAAGCCACGGACTGCAAATATGGACTCAGAAATGGCATTCCTAGAGCCTTGGCTGCAACATCGACCGTGTTCAACATAATTAAATTAGTTAAACGTCCTAATCAGTACCTATAGGGAATTTGTTAAACGTCCTAAGCAAAGTAACTGAAAACGTACCAAAGAAATCTATGGAGAGCCTTCCGTCGCCGTATCTGGCTGTGGGTTGGCCGAAGAAGGTTTCTCCATAGGGCCGATTCTCTGCAAGCTCGTTGTAGGGGAACGCAAAGTGAATGGCACCCGTATCAGAGGTTGAGTCCCCAAAATTAAATATGGCCGGATAATTACAGCGAGCATGAGACAATATTGGAATAATAGCCATCGCTGCAAGTATGCCCATTAAATAACATTTAGTCACGCGCTGCAGCTCCATTGCAATGTCCATGACAATGATTACTTGCAAGTCGCCACACACAGACGTAAAGACAGGTTATGGAATGAAGGGAAATGGATGCAGTTTCCAAAGAAGCACTGCGATGAGTAGCACCATGTGTGATGGCTGTAAATACAGTAATACCTATCTAGGGTCATTGGTGATGTTTGCGGGGAATAAAGGCGGGGCATCTTCCACTCGAGAGTCCAGTGCAGACCCCGCGTCTCATCATGTGCTGTCGGCTACACAGACGGGTTTTAGAATCATCAAAATTTGAAGAATTTAATGAACTTTAATGATTATTGGAATTAATAATTGGAATTGAGAAGCACTTTAATGAACTTTTCATAAAGAAAGCAAAACCAACAATTGAATTAGGCTCGTTGGGACATTATGGTCATATAAAATAATGTTTCTCCCCGAATGTGCGTGTAATTCCCTGGATTGCATGTGCAGAGAGCAACAGTGAACAACGAATGAATTGGGTGTATGTATTATGTGAGGACCTAATTTATGATACTTATGTCAGATCTCATTAATGGATGATTCGATGAAGCCGTAGTCTAAAAAAAAAGTAATAGAATGGCTCAGAATCTGGCAGAGATTTTGAAAAAATTTGGCAAAGTTTACAGTTGTTAAACTTCAGTATTTTGAGTGTCTTAAGGATTTTTGATAGTGCTAAATCCATTTCTACTCTCAAAAATAGATTCCAAACACTGCAACTACCTCATTTTTTGAATTTTACTGAACCGGATTCCAGCAAAAACCTGCCATCCGAGCTATTCTGTTGCCTAAAAAAACAACTTCTTCGATGAATTGGTGGTCACAATTCACACCGATCTAAATCCGTGAAAGTCGCACCCCACGACTATGTCCGGTGTTTGATTGATATAACTCATTATTTGATACTATCGGATCCAAGTGGGAACAAATGTGACTTCTCAAATGTATTGTCTAGCGTTAGGGAGATTTTATTATCATTATATTTCGAAATAATAATTTTTTTGGGTCCCTAGTTCGCTCTTTTGTCTACATGTATGCCATGTTGTGCATGAGTATTTATATTTGGAGTGTTTTCTATAGGCTCTTTTTCTTTGTCCTTAGAATTGTTAGGTATTTCCTATTTCTTTGGTTCATGGGCTTGCTTTTTTTCCTTTTTGGGATTAATTTTGGGTTTGTGCATGTGTTTAGTAGGTGTCTTGTTTGGAAGGAGATTCTATATTTAAATGTTATATTTTCATAATCTAGAACCTCGGTTCATTGAATATTTTCATGTTTAGATGTATACTATCAGGTAAATCTTTACTAAGATTTATCTCCACACAAATTTTTGCAAATATAAGGAGACATTTTTTATGTTCTGTCAATGTCTTTTTTTTTGAATTTTCCAAGAGTATTCCCAATATCTTCCAAGACTTGATGATGCCAAAAAGAGAGAAGGATATTTGGTAATCTCACCCATATCGATATTGTAGTGATCACCATGCTTGTAGCATCAAATTCTAGGAAACATGGGGTAATAAAAAGCCCACTTGTACCCCAAAACCATGGCCCATCATTTAGGACTTGCTCCCTATATTTCTATGTGTCAAATTGAACTATGAAAAAACCCTTGGAACATAAATAAAGTTCACAATTGGGTATCCAAGAAGAATATACCCATTGATGTAAATATTCAGTTCTCAACCATACACCATTAAATTTGCATATTAATGTCATAGATTGTAAATCAATAAAAAATAATTTTACCTTAGGGGTTTAATGACCATTGCTGATGTTTTTTCTACGTGTTTTACTATGTAAGGTCTTGATATATTTTGGATTTAATCATCAATGTTGAATTTTGTAGCTATGGGCAGTCTTCATAATTAATATTTTTAGCCCTCAAAATATATGTAATAAATATAATACATGTTCTTCATGTTGGCTTGAAAAGAGGAAATATTTTATTTTTGAATTTTGAATTTTGGCTCCAAGAAAGTCAAGGCAACCCTCCAACTCGTCTTGCCCCTTGTCACACCTATTTGGACTCCCATGATCATTATATATAGGCATTCAACTTCCTTCTCTTTACACAGTTCATATTGCACTTAAGAAGAAGTATCTCTCTATTCATCCAAACAAAGAAGACAAAGAAGTAGGTTGAAATTATCCAAAATTTGATCGATTTATCTCTTACTTGTTTGACCTTGCACACGTGGCATTTCTCTTTGCTTTTGAATTCACACATGTGACAGGAAGGATGAAACTTATGGGTATCTCTAGGTCGCAGGTTTGAGTTTTTTTGGTGTAGCAGTATGTCGAAATTCTGTAGTATGAGATCAAACTAGACTGAGTTCAATGGGTAGAAGATTAACTTAACAAGAGGGTAGGTTGACCAGGTTTGACCAAGACTTTCTTGTTGGTTAATTTGACATTCATTTTTACTAGAAGGTTTAGATCTATCTCTTGTTGAATTGAAGAATTTCCCTAAGGAAAAAGTTGTTGGGTTTTTCCCCAAAGTTGGTTTTCCCACGATAAATTTCTTGTATCTCTTGCTTGGTAGGGAAAATTTTAGGGGCGAAATTTTGCTAATGTGTTTTTTAGGACATTTTCTAAAAAAATATATTAGTCAATTTGGAGAAAAATTGCCCATTTTTTACATATATATGATTAAATGGATGATATTCGCCAAAATTTTACCAATTTTAACAATAAATTACATGTTTTTTAACTAAATTTCTACTTACATTCTATATGTATGAATTTTCAAACCAAAATAGTCACCTATAATACTATAAATAGGCATAATATTTGAATCCTTAAAAAAATCCTTGATGTTTAGCCGTCTCTTTATGATCCTACTGGAATTTTGTTTCCACTGTTGAGATATTCTGTGTAATTCATTTACAATGAATGTGAATGAAAGGAATATTAACTTAATAAATCGTAAGAAATAATTATTAGATTCGAAGATCCTTGAAAAATCAACATGGTTTCAGAGTGAGGGTCAAAAGAGTAGCCATGAAGGAGTATAAATGAGTGATCAAAGGAAGATACATCAAGTATGAAGGTCAAAGCATACTTTTGTTTGTGGAGAGGGTCGAAGCCCTTAATTTCTATTGAAGATAGGCTTAAAGGCCTCAAAATATGTCACAATAAGACAAAAAGGCCTCAGATCCTATTACAGTGGGCGAAGAAGGCCTCGGGGTCTATTACAAGAGGCTAAGAGACCTCAAAAAAATAACTAGAAGAAACACCTTTGTGTGTGGTCTACTAAGTTTTTTACACAAAGGTTTACAACAATGGACATTTCAATTATTGTTACAAATAGAACCAATCTCCAACATTGATTGTACATCTTGTAGATCTGTGGAGAGATTGATCACATATATGATCATTGGTATGATGCTAAGTTGTTAATGCATTTGTATTTAGAGATATGGTGGTGAAATATGTGATTGATTCCAAGCTTACACCTTATGGGGATAAACATGGGTACTATAAGGGTTGGTATATTCTCTTAGGGACAAGGAGTTTAATAAGATGATATTCTTGCCTTCTCTTGGTTGAAGGAATACCTCTTGTTGATATTTTCGAAAGTTTTGAGGTGTATGAGAATTATTCTCATGCTCACAATGTGATGATAACCATCTATGTGTTGTTGATATCATTCCCTTGAGAATGATATTAATATATATGAAAATTTCGTATGGTGCTTTTACTGTATTGGTTGTGTTGAAGATATATTTGCAGGATGTTTTTGAAATTTTAGTTGGCTGATGAGGATGACTTTAAGGATATTGGAGTTTGAAAATATTGTGTTGTTGATCATATTATTAATGATGGTATTAAAATAAATCATTGACGTTCCTGAATGCTATATTGCTGAAGGTTTTTCTTCAAGATGACACTTTTCATGATACAATCACTACACAAGAACAACAGGACCTTGATCTCGTGCACATCAGGAAGATTTTGAGAGTGTGTATTCCATTCAACTATACCAAGAATATTTGGCATATTGAAATTATATTGGATTGAAGGGATATTTACTTTGTGATATGTGTTCAAAGTTGTTGAGATCCAAGCCCCTAATTCCACATAATGCTTTGTGTCTATTCTTTGCACATTGAAATGAGGAGTGGGATCACTAAGATTGATGACCAAGTATCTCTTAGAACTAAAGGAAAAATTATTGCTGCTTCTATAATTGTGTTTAGGAAGCCGAGTTACTTGCTCTAGAAGGACCAAGGATGATCATCTCATTGATAGATGATACTCATGAATTTCATCACATATGCAAAAAAGGGCATATGGATTCTATATTTTGGATAGAGAAAGAAAATTTGCACATGAAAAAGTTTGATGAACTTCCAAAAGGATGTAAATGTAAATTGAAAATCTAGGGTCTACAAACCCTAAAATTCTAGAAGGCTTGAGGGTTTGTGGATAAAACCAAAGAACTAGACCTAAATCTATTTTTTCATTGAAATAATACAATTAGATCTTGTAAGGAAGGAATGTCATCATGCCAAGAATGAGGTTGAGATTGATACACTTGCAAGATGGATGAAAGAACACTAAGATCAAGAGGGATTTACAAATTTCCATATAATCCTTAAAAGGTAAGTACTTTATGTCTCTTCTTCGATTATTATTGCTTCATTATTAGTTATCCTCTTTTTTTTTTTTTCCTTTTGATAAGTCATAATCATTTCTTCCATGACCTCCTTGTGAGGATTGCAGGTACATCGTAAAGGTTACCAAGGTTTTCGTAGTAGATGAAAGCATTGGGAAGCATGAAGAAAATCTTGTGACAAAATGATTCCCCAAATATGATTTATGTAACTATGTTCAAGAGAAAGAAGTTGTATAGAAATCTAGAATCATGTTTGATAACTATAAGAGTTCCTAGTTTAGAGGGAGTAGGAAAGCCAACAAGCTTGAAGGATGCCATAATGAAGATTGTGTCAAAATATGACGGAGGTCAGTGGTGAATTCCAAGTGGATATAAAAGTATACAGTAGATGGAAACATAGAGAATTACAAAGCGAGATTCAAGGATTCTCCCAAAAAGAGGGAGAAGAATATGACAAGAAGTTTTCTCTAGTTTTCAAGTACACTTCTATTAGAACTATTATGATTGTTTTGAAAAATTGAACCAAGTGAATGTGGAGATCACTTTTCTCAATGGATTAATTGAGGAGGAAGAAGAATACATAGAGCTACCTCAGGGCTTTGAGGCACATGAGAATAAGTCTCATGATTGCAGGCTAACATTAGAGGAAATTTTAACCTAAAAGTTCCCATGAAATTTTAATGTCATAATATGTAAACCAATAGAAATCATTTAAATTTAAAAAGAGGCACATGTGAATAATTTGGAGGAAAAAGATGATTTTTTTTTTTTTTTAGTTGTATTTTAGGCTTACTCAAATTTCAAGAGTAGATACTCACTCAAGACTATAAAATTGAGTATATTGTAGCTAGTTTGGCGAGTTGTGAAGCAATTTGGCTTTAGTAACTACTCACAAGATTTTTTGATTAGGTGTAGGAGACGAACATGATGACAGGTCGAAGCACTTTAAGATCAAGTATTGAGACATGGTATAAAATGGAGTAGGAAGGCTCAAATGCATCTCTATAGTCGAGCAGGTTGTTGAGATTCTCACAAAAGCATCTACCCCATGGCTAAGTTTGTATACTTCAGGGACAATCTTGAGAAGCTTTTACACTACAGGGACAAGATTGAGAAGTTTGTATACTTTAGGGAGAAGCCTGAGTGGTTGAGAATGTTTTCCTTAGTTAGAGGGAGTGTTCATATTGTTGCATCAAGGAGCAGACATTCTCCCTAGATCAAAATATAGAGAGGTCAAAGTATCGACCAAGGGTCACAAAATGTGGCTAGGGAGAATGACCCAGAGATCATCAAGGCCCAAATTTCTCCCTAGGGGGGTGCATGAGTGCCTCTAGCATGAAGAAGGAGAGTTACGATTCAATTAACATGCATGAATGGTAATAGACCAGGGTTTCACCATATTTCAAAAGTGTTGACTAGGTTTCAAGTGACGACTTCGTGAATTTCTCCAAGTGATGATGATGCTTTCCGAAGGTAGTGGATAGATACATCAACATAGCTAGCTCATTCTATCTATTCCGACAGAAAAATTTAAACAAGATAACATCCAGATAGTCATTATGAATACCTCCCTAGCTAAGAGGGACGGTCAGTCTTCATAATTAATATTTTTATCCCTCCAAATATATGTAATAATAAATACAAGATATGTTCTTCATGTAGACTTCAAAAAGAGAAAAAAATTGATTTTTGAATTTTGAATTTTGGCTCCAAGAAAGTCAAGTCGGTCTGCTGCTTATCACACTTATTTGGCCTCCCAATATCACTATATAAATACATTCAAATTACTTCCCTTGACACAATTCATATCACACCTAAGAAGAAGTATCTCTCTGTTCATCTAAGAAAAGAAGACATAAGAAGAAGGACAAAACTATCCATAAATTGACCAAGTTCTCTCTTTCTTGTTTGAAAATGCACTTGTGGAATTTCTATTTACTGTTGACCAGAGGGTTTATGAAACTTGAAGTTCCAAACTTGATCCAAAATTAAAAAGTAAAGGTTTCATGAAATTATTTGCAAGCTACTTTATGTATTTTAGGCCATGGATCGTGATTTAAAAAGCACACGAACTAAAGTAAAATTTCCAGAATTTTAATAGTTAAGAATGAAAAAACATGCAACATCAAACACAACAAATTGATAACAGAGTTCACCCCTCCTCGGCTACTTATCTGGGTCCAAATTCTAATATTGGCCTTTTTTATTATATGCTCAAATGCTAAAATACATCAACTACAAGTTTCAATTTGCAAAATAACACTCTCATTGCATCTAGAAAACCCAAAAACCCCTTTCTAGGCTCTTATTGATCTCTAAAAGGTTGAAAAATGACTAAGATAAGACTGTTTCTTCAAACTGCTTGTAAAACATTCTACAAACCTGTCTCTCGCAACCAAAACTACATATCCCAATTGGTTTGGAACTTAGGTTAGAGTCCCGTGGGTCGTGGGTTTGATCCAGTGGTGTATGCAATTTTGACGCATTTTAATTAATATATAAATTTTTTTTTTATTAACAACTAAAGCCCTCCCAAAATCTGCGCCCTTGGTTCCCACGATACCATATGGCCTTAGGCCATGGGCATGGGTGATATGTCACGTGCCTTGCCCCACCTAATTCGCCGATGGTTGTATGGAAACATAAGGTTATGGGTCATGGGGCATAGGTCACACAACCTCCACCCTTCCTGCCTCCGATCTCTAGTCATGTGCTGTCCAATACAGCTATGGGATGGGCCGGTTGGCTAGCCTGTCGGCCCACCCACTACCCCCAAACTCTGAAACGAATCTCATTCAATAAAATTCACCACCCTTGTTTAAAAAAGTCCTATGTTTGCTCTAAAAATAGAGTGGTGGAGTAACAAATTTGAGATCGGCAGTTCAAATCTTGCAGAGGCTTTTCAGTCGGTCAAACCAATTTCTGGTGTATATCCCAAGGCCATGTGGCAAACTGGGCCACGTTGTGCCCTATGATTGGTCCACGTGGTGGCTCGAGATTAGCCCATCTACCAGCCATATAGTCTAGTCATCATATTGACATCTGCATATGCTTGGCCACATCAGTGTACGATAAGCACAATCAACCATGCACTTTGAATTTTTAACAGTTTTCCAAAAAATTCAGAACGTGATAAATTCCTCAGATTGCGTGATATTGAGGCGATTCAAGCATTTTTGTAATCAGAACAACGAGATCTACGATTTGGAACCAATTTTTGGATATTTTTAACACTTTCATTTTTGAGCATATTTTTGATCCCCTGGATCACTCCTCCCCACTAGAAGCTTTTGGACCACCAAAAATATACTTTTACTCAACAAGTAAGTGAGGTTAAAACTCCAGCACTTTCCCGATCTCTATCCACCTTGTTTTGATTGGTACCTTTGAGCCCCACATGGAGATACTCAACTTTGCCTTTGCGTGAAGTTATTATCCTCTTGTCAAGAATAAAGTCTTCTTGCAACTCATTTAAATATTCAAGAGAAAAATATTCTATATATTGAATTTGAGCATTCTCTTCTTGATAAAAAATCATAGGAGGCTCATACAATCTCAAGTTTTCCACATTCACAACAGAATAAATTTTCATGTAAGGTGGAAAATCTTATCGAAAAGTGTTGTTATCAATCTTCTCCAAATTTTGAAAGGACCATATCTGATTGCCCTGATATTTTTACCTTCACCCTGTATTCTTTCCTTGCTGATGTACAACCAAACTTGGTCTCCCACTTGGAAATCATGATCAACTCGATGCTTATCGTGTCTTGCTTTGTACTTGGCTTGGTTTTTCTCCAGCTGTTCTTGTACCCTTTGATGCATTAATTAGATTTGTTTAATGAAATTCTTGGCTTTGTCCACATCACTATGTCCATCTACTGTAATATCTTTACCAAAGATCAAAACTAAAGGAGAATTTGGAAAATATCCCAAATGAGCTTCAAATAAAGACATTTGTGTAGATGAATGCTTGGCACGATTGTAGGCATGCTAGATGTAATGTAAATGATCATCCCAAAGTTTAGGATGCTTACCACAATATCCTTGAAGGAGATGCACTACTATTTTGTTCACTACTTATGTATGGCCGTTAGTTTGTGGATGAAATGTTGTTCTCTTCTTCAACTTTGTGTCCATGAGTTCCCATAAACTTGACCAAAACTTCTCAATAAATCAAGAATCTTGATGAGAAATAATCGAAGTAGGTAACCCAAAATGAACCCATAAATTTTGGAAGAATTTTTTTGTGGTTTATTCAACTGTAACCTATTTATTACAAGGCATAAACACACACATTTTGATGAAATGATCCACTACAACATATAAATAATCATGGCGTTTCCTGGACATTAGTATTCCCCCAACAAAATCCATAGAAATAATTTTTTAAGGACGAGAAGGGATAGGAAGTGGATTGTACAAACCCAATTTCCTATTGCTTGGATTGATAATATCACACATAGAACATCCTTTTACATATCTTGATATAGTTTCATTCATGCGAGGCCAATAACAATACCTCTATAATTGAGGAACTGTTTTTCCTACACCAAAGTGACCAACAATAAGAGAAGTATGGGATTCCCTTATGACATTGACTCTTTCACCTTGTGGAACACATAACTTGGTAAGATGATACAAATTTTTTTTATGAACATGATAATCCAACTCTTCAACATGATTTCCTTGACTCAAAGTTGAATAAACATCTTTAAAATCTTCATCTTGTGCATACTGTTCGATATAACTTTCATGCATGATTGAGTTATTCTTAAGGATGACAGATGCATTAACAATAGGCCTTGACAACATATCAACAAATTGGTTGTATATACCTTACTTATACCCGATAACAAAATGAAATTGCTCCAGGAATCCCACTCATCTAAAATTTCTAGCATATTGTAGCTCGATTTGCGATTGTAAATATTGCAAAGGTTGATAGTCAGTATGAATAATCATTTCTTTACCCATCAAATAATGCTTCCACTTCATCACGCTTTGTACCAATGCATACAAATCTTTATCATAAGTTGGATAGTTAATCACTGCATTGGAAAATGCTTCATAATGATAACATATTGGCTTACCATACGACATCAAAACTGCTCCCATAACATATTTTCTTGCATCGGTTTGAATTTCAAATGGATGCTTAGTATCTGGAAGTGCTATAACTGGTGATATATTAATTTTCTCTTTCAATTTTTGCTAGAACTGGTGTTGTACTAATTTTCTATTTCAGTTTGTGCTAGAAATGGTGTTGCAATGAATGAGAAGTTAGTGATAAAATTTCTCCAATATTGGGTTTCTCTAAAAAACCTCCTAACTTCTATTACATTTTTGGGTTTAGGCCAATTCACAATAACATCAACTTTGGAGGGTTCAATTTGATGGGAAGCATGATTGTTTTTATACCAAAAATCGTATGTGTTAGTCAACGATCACATCGTCAGAGATAAGGATCCACGAGAGGCGGTTAGTCCATGTTGTGAAACACATGGGGAATGTTGGTTTATCCAATTTCCAACAATATCCCCCTAACGCGAGCCAGATGTGTATCGAACTCGTGACCTGCACTCAAATACCACTTGTTGGGAATCACGATTGTCGTTAGACCAAAACCCGCAGATGTTAGTCAAAAATCACATTTCCAGAGATAAGGATCCCCGAGAAGCAGTTAGTCCATATCGTGAAACACACAGGGAGCATTGGTTTATCCAATGTCCATCACAATCTTCAATTCACCACCTCCTACAATATGACCCAAGTAAACCAAAGAGGTTTTCCCAAATTCACATTTAGACATCTTCAAATACAACTTTTCCTTTTTCTAGACGTCTAGAACTTGCTTTACATGCTTGACATGCTCTTCACGAGTCTTACTGAAAATCATAATATCATCTAAGTATACTATGAAAAAATCATTAAGGAATGGTCGCAATACATAATTCATAACTCTCATTAATGTGGCAGGTACATTGAAAATTAGCCCAAATGGCATAAATAACCATTCAAACATACCTTATTTTGTCTTGAAAGCAGTTTTCCAATATTATCTTGAACAATCCTTATCTGATGATAATTTCTTCTCAAATCTAACTTATTAAAATAAATATCATCCTTTAACCAATCTAGAAAATCATCAATGCGAGGAAGAGGATAACGATTCTTTACCATGATCTTGTTTAAAGCTCAGAAATCCACACACATGCACAATGTACCATATTTATTTGGAACCAAAACAATATGAGACGCAAAAGGAGATATAATAGGTATGATGGCCCTTTTATGAAGCAATTTTTGAATTTTCTTCTTAATTTCCGCATTTTCCAAAACTAACATTCTATACATGCCAATATTTATAAGTGGTACATCCCGCTGTAATTGAATCTCATGTTGGATTCCTCTTTTTGGAGGTAACCCTTAAGGTTCCTGAAACATCTTGTCATAAGTGTTAACAACTTCAACCAGTTCATGCTTGAGTTTAGAATCACATCCTGAAAAATCTTTAGATTCAACAATATCTTTAATTTTAATCATCAACAACACAAACTTCTTACTAGCATTCCCAATCTTTTTCATTTGACCAACACTAACAAGAGATAAGTTCATCTTCATGCGATGTTCTCTAATAAGATACTCAAGTCCATGTTTGAAAAGATGATATTTTTTCTCATGACGATAGAATATGGATTTTCAGTCATATAAATATGGAATCCCTAAGGCAATCCCACAAATATAAAGTGGTACAACATCAAGCTCTACCTCATCTATAAAATTAGCAATGATGGCAAATTTGAGTTTACATTTTCTTGTCACTTGCAATTTGGCATCATCAATTACCCAACACAAAGGGTAAGGTTTTTCATGAGGTGTAGTCTCTAAATTAAATTTATTGAAAATTTCTTCAGAGATAAGATTGCCTTGAGATCCACTATCAAATTATGTATCAACCTTTGTATGTTTTGTAATGACCCTGATATGGAAACGATCACTTCTTTCTTTATAATTTTGAGATTCAATACACTTACTAGAAGAACTAGCACTTGCATTAGAAGCTATACCTTTCATTCCCATGGATTTGATTTTGGTCCTGAATCATATCCTAGATCTTGTTGAGTTGTAGCAACAATCTTTTGTTTCCCCTTGTTATTGATCTTCTTTGCTCTCAATTTTGGATGTAATTTCTAGCAACGGTCTTCATCATGGACATTTTTTGAACAATGTTTGCAAGTAATTTTCTCTCCCTCTTTCTTGATAGTAGCATTCTTCTTAAATTTTCCTTTAAACTTCCCCTTTCCTTTGTCTCTATATTTAAAATTTTTCTTGATGGACTCTTGAGGAAAATTCTTACCTCTTTATTCTAAATGAGTTTCATGAACACATAATTCATCTAGATTGGTGGGATTAAACATAAGTATAGTATGTATCAAATGAATATGTAATCCACCTATATAATTAAGGAAAGTATCTTGTGAGGTCAAATCAACACCCAAGATTAAATATCTTCTTATAAATTCTTGTGTGTAACTTTGAACACACTGACCTTTAGCTTGTCTAAAATTTCACCAATCCATAATTGTTTTTTCCATGTAATCTAATGGATAAATTTGCCTTCTTAATGAAACTATAAAATCATTACAAGAAGAGATAATATTACCATTTTTATTCAAATCTTCTTGAGTTTCGACCTCCCACCAGATGAGGGTTGCACCTTCCAAGCGAAAATAAGTAAGCTGGATCTTTGTGACATCATCATCAATATTTTGAATCCTGCAATAGACTTCAATTTGATGAACCAAATTATCCAACTTTTCAGCATTTACTTCCCCATTGTACATTGGAAATTCAAACTTGACATCAATCTTAATCAAAGGAGACTTAGCATGTCCTCTCGAAGATGTAGGAGGAGTAGGTCTATGTGATGAAGGGGGTGAAGAAGGAGGTGAGGATGGAGGTGAAAAATGAGGTAAAGGAGGAGGAGGAGGTGGAGGCTTACTACCATTACCACCATCACCTTTCAGTTTATTAGAAATTTCTCCTTGTAACCATGTTGTTATCTCATTGTACAACACTTTCACCATCCCAGTCATATTAAATAAAGCGTTTCTAAAACCTCTCTCATCCTCAAAAATTGACTCTTGTCCTTTTCCTTATTCATGTGGCATGAATTATGGAGTTTGTGGCCTCCTTGAGCCAATTTGATGGTTAGGTTCTTCAAGTTCTCCTTCTCCTCCTCTCAATTTTGACCTTGTAAGCATTTAAAAACCTTGAAAATTCTGTCAAACCTTCACAAAAACCATGATTTGATACCAAAATTATCCAAAATAAAAAAGTGAAGGTTGCATGAAATTATTTTCAAGCTAGTTTATGTATTTTAGGCAATGGATCATGTTTGCAAAAACACACAAACTAATGTAAATTTCGAAGAATTTTAACAGCTAAAAATGGACAAACATGCAACATCAAACATAACAAATTAATAAATGAGTTCACCCCTCATGGGATATATCTTTGGGTCTAGATTCCAATGGTGGAATTTTTTATCATATTCTCAAATGATAAAATACATCAACATACAAGTCCCAATTTCAAAAAATAACACCGCCATTGCATCTATAATGCCCAAAAAACCCTCTCTAGGATCTTCTTGAGCTCAAAAAGGTTAAAGAATGACCAAGATAGGCCTCTTTCTTCAAATTCTCTGCAAAACACTTTACAAAATAGTATCGCTACACAAATATAGCAAAAAAAACACCATAACCCAATTGGTTGGGCACTTAAGTTAGAATTCCACAAGTCACAGGTTTGATCTGAAAGTGTAGGTGATTTTAGTGCATTTTAATTAATATAAACAATTTTTTTTATTAATGGCCAAGCTATCTCGAACTTCACGCCCTTGGTCCTGGTGATACCACATGGCCTTGGGCCATGGGCACGGGTGGTATGCCATGCGCCCAAATCCACCTAATCTGTCGATAATCGTATGACTACATAGGATTGTGGGTCATAGGGCATAGGCCATGCAACCACCATTCTTCTCGCCTTTGGTCTCCGGTCATGTGCTGTCCCATATAACTATGGGATGGGCCAATCAGCTAACCCATTGGCCTTCCCACTACCCCAAACCTCCGAAACTAGTCTCATTAAATAAAAGTCACCGTCCTTGTTTAAATAAGTCCTATGTTTACTCTAATGGTAAGGTGGTGGGGTAATATATTTAAGGTCGACGGTTCGAATCCTGCGGAGGCTTGTCGGTTGGTCAAACAAATTTTTGGCACCACTCCCAAGGCCATGTGGAGGCCTCTCATTGAGCCACATGGAACTCTCTAATTGGCCCATGTGGTGGCCCTAAATTAGCCCATCTCATGGACTTTCCAACAAATACTAGTGCCACGTATCCTCATGGGATTGACCCGCCTGCCAATTGTACAATCCAGTCATCTTGTTGACGTCAACATACGGTCTGCCACCTCATCGTATAGTGATGGGCCTCTAAATTAGACATAAAATAAGGCCCATCTAACCTTTCTTAGGCCCATCTACCTTCCTTATGCACATAAAAGGATATATTAAATCTCTCCTTCTGCACTTAAGTTTTATTATGCTTTAATATGTTCTTAGGAAGGATTAAAGGTAGTTGCATATTTTTGCCTAATATTGGTTATTTTTGTATAATATTGTGAGAATATTTGGCAGATTATACATATTTGGAGAAGGAGATGATTTAGGGACTTTCTCCCTGCCACTGGAAGATGAGGATTGGAGAATAAATGAGCACAACATCAGGAAATTAGGGAGAAATCTTGGAGAGATTCAAGGGGATTGTCCACCCTCCTTAACTCTCAAAGGTAGCCAAAGGATCCTCATGAGAACCCCCTCCAAAAATTTGAATTCCAGAGGCATCCAAGCAACTCAAGACCAAGTGCACCCAAGCCATACTTCACTTGGAGTCTCCAAAAAATCGAATTCCAAGAGGCAGCCAAGCAACTGAAGACGAAGGGAACTCAATCTATGTTTATTTGGAGTGAAAGTGGACTCAATCACAATTTTCAAGGGAGATGTTGGTAGCTGCCCTGTAGATTAAATAGAGAAGAGCTAGAGCTAGGAAGGAGTTAGTTAGTTAGTCAGTGATTCAATTCCATTCATAAATTTTGTTGCAAGCTATTAGGCTTTTGTTGTTTAAGACCTTCGGGATGTAATAATATTTCATTTTGAATGCAATGAGTAGACAGATTCCATTTACTGATTTAATTCTAGAGAGATGCACCCAACCCATGTGCCTCAACTTCTCTGTTGTTAACATCTTGTCCATTCTGTCATTTAGCTAGTTTTGCTTCTGCCATTTAGTTAGATCTTCTTCTGATAGTTTCATTGCTGCTTAGCCTTTGATTTCAGTTCGTTGTTGTAGTTTTATTTTCTTATGAGTAATAGAGTAGAGGAGAAAAAATCCTAAAGCTGTGGCCAAGCCTCCCCCTCTCATCTCTGTCAATAGAGCTCAAGGAGGGTGAATCTTCCCACAGACCCAAAAACTGATTCTGTTACGCCTCCATTCCCTCCTGTTTTCCGCTTCTTTTAACTGTTTCACTTACCTTTTTCGCTAAACGAACTGAAGCCCTTCAACTCTGCCTTATTTCTTTGTTTTTTTCATTCACGGTTACCTTACCTTCTTAACAAAAAACATGTAAAAGAAAAACCATTCAAAACACATTTAAACATGACCTCCACCTTTCTCCTCGAGTTCCCTGCTATCGTACTTTACAGGTTCGCAAAATCGCACTTCACATCTCTTACCTTTTGTCTTGAAGACTTACCGCTCTCCTTTGCCGATTTCCTGACTTATTCCTTTGTTTTATCAATCTCCATCGCCAAACTCATTTTAACACGAAAACACTTGAAAAAAAATCCAAGGTCGACCTTCGCCTTTGATCCTCGAGTTCCCAGCTACCGTACTTCACAAATCTCACTTCGCGACTTTTCCCTTTTACTTTAACACTTACCGTTCATTGTAGCCGATTGTGATATTGCGATATTGCATATCGCAAATCACACTTTTTCCCTTTTTCCTTAAGACTTACTGCCTCCGAACGCTGATTGCGATATTGCGATCATGCTCCGCCTCTAGTCCCACCGCCACATCATCTCTATCGCAATCACATCCCACACTTTTTTTTGGTTCCGTTAACACTTACCGCTCTTTTTGTCGATTGCGATATTGCGATATTGCATATCGCGCTCCGCAACATTTACCACATCACAATTTGCAGTTCACAACATTTACCTCATCGCATTTCGACGCTTTATCTCTGTCACATTTTGCACTTCGCATCGTTTAGTGATTTTAGTTAATACGTATTGCTCTTTCCACCGATTGCGATATCACATTTCACACATCGCAATGTTTACTCCGTCAGACTTTGCACTTTGCATATTTTACCTTTTCACAATTCGCACTTCGCTCTCGCTCCCGAACTGTACTCCGGCTTCTCCGCCATTGCACTTTTCAAAACATTCCACTCCAAAAGCCTTTTTTGCGCTATAATCAGGTTTATAAGGTTTACATCCCCTCTTTTCACTTCTAAGCCTCGTTTCATGTGTTAAGCTCTCCATTAGCTATTTTAGCCTTTTTTTCCCCAAACTGTAAGAAACACCTTTTAAAGTTTAGTTAGATCATGAATAGTTGTATGGTTAGAAGCATGGTAGCATGGTAGATAGATCATAGGATAAGTTAAGTGTGGCTTAGAACTAGTTTCATTCTTGCCATTCATTTTTAGCAATATAGCTTAGTTTCTTTTCAGTGATTTCCTTTTCTGCAACTTAAATTAGTTTCATTCCTGTCATTTCTTTTCTGCAATGTAATTAGTTTCCTTCTGTCGTTTCCTTTCTACAATTTAGTTTAGTTTCATTAAAGTGTGACAGACTTCACTGAGAACCCTTAGAAATAGCACCCTTTCATAAAGTGGAAGAGGATGACATGAATAGAATGCATATGATGTGTATATAGAACTGTCACCTCAAAGTTTTTACGAAACCTGGGTTGATAAAGTAAAGTAGGGCAGCCCCTGAGAGTTGTAGCACTCTTGGTGCAATACCGGGCCCACCACTTTTTGGCGCCATTGCTGGGGAGGTGTCTAGTAGATGCTTTGATTTTGATTTTAGCATTCTTTTTTGCTTTCCTTTCTTTTCATTCTATTTCATAAATATTAAAAAAAAATATACAAAAAGATATGATTTTCATGCCTCATAGGAGTAGGGATACTAATAATTTTTTTTTTTTTTGTAAAAAAATAAAATACTTCTCCAATACCAACCCCCCCACTTGACCACGTGGTGTAGTAAGAACCACATCACCATACACTTTTGAAGCTAGAAGAGATGGATGGATATGATTACAATGAAGAAGATCTTATTGGGTTTACCATTCAAGATATGGACATCAGTGTACATATGAAGAACATCCTGTTAGTATGAATCTTTCTTCGTAAAAGATCACTTTAGCTACGCATAACAAATAGCCCTAACATCGATTATGGCTGCAAAATATCTTTAAGTTTGCTGCACAAATTCAGATCTAAGCACAAAAGACATTAAGCAGATAAAATATAATATGGCTCCATGTATCCAATATACAAGACAAGAACAAAGCGTTTAAAAGAATGATTTGTATTATATTAAAGAATGGGGCACCTAAGAGGAAAACAAGAAAGGTGTTTCCCAGTTCTCCTCAATGGGATGGGTTCTTGAAAGTCCTCAGCGTTTCAGATCTAAAATTCCTCTCTCTTATTGTGGTAGAAAACCCTGACAAACATAGAACTCAATGGGAGCTCACAAAGCAAAAATGAAAAATGGTGACCAAGAATAGATCTAGTGTGATCGAATGCAATGAAGGTGACCAATGAATGGGGAAAACCCTTCTATTTATAAAAAAATATTGGGGTGTTCTAGAACTTGGTGCATGAATAAAATATTATTAATCAAAATTCTAGAATCACCCTTTAGGAATATTTTATTATATTTTTTGGAGGGAAAAGGTCTTTTGACTTGGGTCAATTCCTTTATTTATAAACAATAAATAAACAAATGATTTATTTATTATTTTAGGGAGATGATGGGAATATAATTAAATAAATAATGATTTATTTAATTATTTAAAAATGATTTAGTCAAATTTAATTAGGAATATTATTTAAATAATGATTTGAATAACTTATTCCTAGGAAATAATTAAATAAATGATGATTTATTTAATTAATTTCCTTGTTTTGGGTTAAATGACCAGGAAATATAGACAAATGTTATTTTACATGGTGAAAGCAATTTTACTTAGGGTAAAATTGGTCTTACATGGTGTACTTGGGTTCATCTAATGATAACGAGTTAGATGACCAAAAAAATGGTGTAACAGATTGCCCCCCAACGTACGAGTGTTAGGAGAAAATCGTATGACCGAAGTACGTTGTAAGAACTCAATCACTAGGCATGAAGAGGGAAGTGAGAGAGAGGAATGTGAGGTAGTCTAAAGTGCTAAAGGACTAGACCCAGAGGAGACGAGACTTACAGGTGCAACAAGTCTCTAGGTGATGAAGTAGTACCAGTGTTAAAGGCGACGGGGTAGGCATACCTATGCCCGCCGATACAATAGTACAAATAATAAGGCACCCGGAAAACCACGGAACGCAATAATGAAGCATGTGCTGGCCTAAACATGAGCCAAATAAATAAAATGATGAATCCCACATACATGCGATGCCTGTAATAACCTTCAGGACTTATACGAGAATAGTTTAGTACATGAGATACAAATATACCCAATTGCCCCCTACACACGGGGAAGGGCTCTCACAATCTGACTAATACATGTAAATCGAAGAGGCGCTGCAAGCGGTTGAGGCCGATATCATCAAATGAGAGGATTTGCATCACGGGCGGAAATGAAAAAGTCATCCGGGCATGTGGGGGGATACCTGCAGGGCCACCCCCTCATGAGGGTTGAGACATCTCACACACGCCTGGGAATCATCAATAGCTGCTGCTGCATCACTGGACCATCAAGTGTATAGATCACGATCATGCTGAGAAGAGCTCGAACCAAGGTACACTGCCCCCTAGACCTGGCTTCTAGAGTAAATGAGTTGATGTCGACAGAAGTAGGTCCACCATAGGTGAGGCAATAAGGGAACCCCAACTAAGGTGCGAGGGAAAATAGTAGAGCGACGAACAGATAGACACTAATGATGATGATGGAATGAGGGATATGGAGGAGTGGTTGGACAACTTCCCTTGTTAGAGCATAAAGGGCATGGATGGCTGGGCAGCGACTGACACAATATCAGGAGGGATAGGGGACAAGGGTGCGGAAGGCCATAATGTGTGACATGAGAGAAGGATCAAACAAGAAAGGAGGGAGGACTATAGCGGGGTACAAAGGTAATTGGAATGGACTCCATGAATGTGATGATGACTCGACTGGGATGCTCTAAACAAGGGCGATGCGATGGTGCTTCCTCATAGTAAGGGTCCGATGGGGAACCATAAAATCATGAGTACTATAGGGTAGCTCATGATGAAAATCGACACGAACGAAGACGAGTAAGGAGGAAAAGTGGTGCCTCAAGTACAAGTGTCGTAAGTGAAGAAATTCGATTTTTGAGAAGAGGTGAAGAGACCCTTCAGGGACAAAATGTGTCCCGATGAAGTATAAAAAAATGGAAAACTGATAGATACCCATTTGAGTGCTCGGTGAGAGATTTCCAATGGTGCGGACGGTGTGTCAAATGGGGCTACGGTTTGGTCGCAGCGGGTGAAAGAAAAAACAGGGGTTTTCTTCTAATAAGGCGTTTTCCCTCCAAAAATCATTCATTTTCTTGTGTAGCTATGGTGAATGTGGAGAGGAGAGAAGGCCCTAAATCTTGCGGCGATCGTAGCGGACAAACCGACCGTTGGAATTGTGATCCATCAGTTGCAGGTAAGAGGCCTAATCCTACTCTCTGTTTTTTATGGGTTCAAAGTTTAGATTAGGGTTTGAAACTGCCCCTACTTCATCCTTACGGTCGAGTCGCACTTTTTGGGGAAAAATCTGCGACCTGGGACGCAGGTTTTGGCGTGAAAAGTGCGACCTGGCCTAGGATTTACCCAAAAAGTGTGACCTGTTAGATGTGGGAGGTTGCAGTGCTGTTATGGGCTGAGATTCAGATTTTGTGTAAGATAATGCAGTTTTTCTGATCTGTAGACTGACAAAAATGGTGTTTGTGTGCAGGTATGGCGGAGATACAGATCAAGTGGAGAGAGAGAGACTTAGGTACATTACGGACGGAGATCCAAGCGGATCAGGGTGTCCGTCGTGCACTGGCTAGGTATGGGGTTCTGAAATTTTTGGAGAACCCTTTGATGAGGGCTGGAGAGCCCTTGTTGGTTCAGATTATTAGTTATTGGGATCCAGAGCATGAGGCGTTTATAGTGTAGGGGCATAGGATCAAGTTGACGGTCCAGGATCTGTATTTCTTGATTGGTCTCCCACCATTAGGGATGGTGGGAAATACGCAGCCAGTGTTACCACGGGGGAGAAACATTATGGAGTTTGTTGATCGACATTGTCGACCAGGTGTCCAAGTCAAAGGGACTCGGATATCCATTGGAGATCTAGAGAGGTTGGAGACCCGGGCAGTGGCCGTAGCAGTGTTGTGGATCTTGGGCAGCCAGGCGTTCCATCACATCACTGGAGGGCAGATGATGATTGTAGAGAGTGTGTTGGGGGGGACCTACTATGGGTGGGCACAGATGATGTTGGTGTCAGTGAAATGACAATTGTCGCTATGCAAGCGGAAAGTGAATCATGATTGTGCCTATGGGACGGTGTTGTGTTCCTTATTTTTTGAGAAGATCCTGACCTTGCGACCTCGTATACAGTTACTTGATGGAGGTCCGAGAGAGCCCCAGATGCATCGGTGGGGACGATTACTGTGCAGAGGAGGGGGAGGGGCGGTTGGACGGGTGTTCCGACCAGAGTTCTTCACCCATTGGGTTCAGATTCCATTATACATAGACGACTATCTCTATAGTGGGATGAGTTATTGGGAAGATCCGGACTTGCCGCTTCCGCTAGGTCGAGTGTGGGGGCCCGATGGTAAGTGACAAACAACTAATATGTTATGTGCATTATAGAGTTTGTGACTAGTATTCATGGTACTAATCGTTATATTTTTGGAATGCAGATAGAGCGCCGGTAAAACCGGCCAGATATATGGGACGACCGGCAACAGCAGGAGCTACAGGTGCAAGTGGATCAAGGACAACACAGAATGAGGATATGGCCGCTCTGGTGGAGGACATCCATCGTAGATGTGAGGGGTTGCTGACCGGTGTGTCAGAGCGTGGTTGGTAGGATTTAGATGACCAGTACATAGAGTTATGTATTGGGCTACCCTCGGAATGGCGAGGTATCATGCAACATATGGCGATGGCTGGTCAGACTGTGCATGATCTATGAGCTGCGGGAGCAGAGCCATTGGCGCGAGATCCTCCAGAGAGAGATTAGATGTAGGGCAGATGGTGCCCCCCAGTGTTTTTGTAGGGGCAAGTGGTGCCCCCCATTTTGTAGTTTTGTTTTTTGTAACATACTATGGGCATGTGATATGTTTCAGAGCAAATGGACTCTAAAAACACATGTTATATGATATATATGATTTATGTGCATTTTGAGAATGATGTGAAATGTTATTGTCTTGTGTGTGATAAATGCCAGTCTAGAACATGATTTGCAATTTGATCGACGTAGTGATTTTGACGTTGAGGGATATGGTTGAAAGTAATGGATGTAAATTCACGTGTCAAAAGTTTCACTCGTAAATATTGTCTAAACAAGATAGGGTTATGCACACGATAGACACCATTAAGTTGTAGGACAAGAAGCAGGGAATCTAAATGAACATGCAGATGGAGGATGTGGGGGGGGGGGGGGGGAATACATGCCACTTTCCAGGAGGGGGGGGGGGCCGCTCTTTGATAGCGACTGGCCCCATCGGCATAGCCAAGATAATGGGTGGAGGAGAGGGCCGATGTAATAGTGTCGCAATAAAAGTAATGGGAGGGATGAGAAAAAGGATGGCAGCGTGAGTAGAGGATAGACATCCACTGATGGCTATGGGAGGGAGCAGTCTGGGTAGGAGGTCTAGGACTCATAAATCGATGAGAGGGGGATGAATGAGAACGATGTGATGAAGAGCGGGAACTCAGGCTGTGAAGAACATCGAAGATACGGATGGTATGATCGTGATTATGGGAGGGAATGGAAGGGTCAAGGAGACCACACGACACTGCAAAGATACCTAAATCATCAGTACGGGAAGAGAGGCGTAGATACGGGTCATCACGGGGAATGACAAAAGAATAAGTAAAAAGATGGTCAAAACATGAAGAGCCTGAGAAAGTGTCTGAAGGAGTATCAAGAAGAACAGATGGAGTGGATTCAGAGGGAATGTACTTCGATGGTCGTGCGGACAATGACAGGTATATGAGTGGAGCAGCAGATTCTGACATTTAAACATCAGGGGGAGGAATGTCAATGGTAGCAGGGGGATCCTCGAGTAGACTTGACGCATATTGAGCAAGGATGGGAGAGGCAGATTGGTTTTTTTCAACTTCGTACTCGCGAATGACCTCTAAAGAGGCTCGGTAATGCGTGAGGTGAGGAAAATGGTGAGAGTAATGGCCATGGACGCCGCATAGAGCACAAGGTTTGTTGGTGCGAAGAATATTTGGGTTCTTGGCTGCGGATGAGGGAGAAACGGAGGTTTCAGGGACCGTAGATTTAGGGAACGCGACTTTAACCATGGGTTGGATACGTGGCAACTCAGGACAAGTATGGGTGGGATGACCGATACCATCACATAAGGCACAAGGCTTGGTGGGTGGGGGAGGGGTAGGGTCGGGTGCGGTGACCTTGTCTTTGGATGCCCCCTTTCGAGTTTTTCTTTTCTTTCCTGTAGTTTTCACCACATGAGGAGGGTCCTGCGGAGGGGCTAGGGGAACCGTAGCGGTGTAAGGAGTGAAGGGAATCGGTTGCACTGGTGTCACAGCTATGTATGGTTTGGGGTGGCCCGGTGGGGTCTCGGCTGGAGGGGTAAGATACCATACTGAAATTCCCAAAGTTAAATTAGGGAGGGAAAGGGTGGCCATGACGGGGACCGAATAGACGTCGGGGGGGGGGGGGGGGGGGGGGTGGACCAAGGAAAGGTATATGATCGGCGGGGGGGGGGGCCATAGAGTGAAGACCTGAGGGAACCGACTCAGGAGGGAAGGGAGGTTCCTGAGTATGAGGGGGGTGGGATGGTCGAGGCGAAAAAGGTTAGGTCGACTGAAGCAAAGGGCGAGGAGCAGGTTGCGTTAGGAAAGATTGAGGTTGCTGACTAGTCGAAGCAGGCTGTGAAAGACCAGCTTGAGACGATTGCATCATGCAAACATTCGCTAAACTGGGGTCAGGGACAGGAGAAGGAGGAAAACCAGGAAAATTTCCAAGCAAGGAGGAGTCTTTGTAGACATTAAGGGAAACATTGGGCAATGAATCAATAGTTGGCTTATTTGTGACAGAAGAGATGGTGGACTCAGGGGAGGTCTCAGAGTGTGGTTCATGGTAAGTCAACTGGTCAATCATGACAATTTTTCCATTATGAGGGAAAAAAATCTTGCGGTGGACGGTGGATGGGATGGCAGACATGGCGTAGGTGTAACTTCGCCCCAAAAGAATGTTGTAGTCAAGAGGGGCGTCGATAAATTCCACGTCGACACAAATAGTCTTGCCGGCAAGGGTGATAGGACAATTATGGAAGAGGCCAATGGGCTGGGAGGCATGGCCATCCCACACACGAAGGGTGATTGTGGAAGGGTCCAGCTCAGGGGATCCGAGTTGTTTCCAAACTGAAGCGGACATTACATAGGTAGATGCCCCCTCATCAATAATACACCGAGCGAGATTGGCATTGTGGATTTTGATTGGGATTTGGAAAGCAACTGAAGGAGGAAGAGGGGGATGGTCTGATTGACGGGCTTCGAAAAAAATCAATTGGTCATCAGCAGGATCTACAACACCCATGGAAGATAGTAGAGCCTTCTTTTGATAAGGGCATGACTGGAGAAGTTCCAGTGTTGAAATGGCAGCAGGAGATTGTGCCAGATCATCTACTATGCTGTATGAATGGGCGGCCCGACCGGAGGAAGCGTTTCGGCGTAATGGTCCCTTATGAGTCTTGGGATGAACCACAGCTTGGGGCGGAGGGATTTGTAAGGGACCATGGGGTGTCGACAGAGACTCTGTAGGACCTGAAGATAGAGGCTCGGAGACAGAGGGAACGGGGGGCGTGGAATACTGATGGGAACGAGTTTGACGGTTGAGGTCGACGGTGAAAGGAGGGTCAGAGGCCATCATGAGAATTTGGTAATCAGAGGAACCAAAAGGGGAAGGTTGAGTGGTTACTGGGGCATGAGGAGGTTGAGTGGCCACGAATCCTTGGTGAGGGAAAGGATCGGTAAACACAGCGGGTTGAGAAGAAGTTGGGGTGGGAGGGACAGCAGGGGAGGAGTGCTGTCCTCGCACGATGGCCTGAGATTCCCACATTTGCCACATTTGTGGTAATAAGGGACAATCATGAGTGTAGTGACCGTAAACACTGCAACACGAACATGGCTTATTGGTGCGAAGGGGCCTGTCCGGCTTGGGCTGAGGGCCCTGTGGCTGGTTGGCAGTGGTAGGGTCAATACTGGAAGAATTGGGTCCTCGGTTACCAGAAGTGGATTGGTTGCCTTTTCTCTTTCTCTGAGAAGGAAGAAAATTAGGTGCCCCCTGCTGTGCAAAGATTTTGCCTGGGGGTGTAGTAATTGAGGTTGCGGGGGTGGAAAAGGCAAAGGAGTGGGAGGTCCGAATGCTGGAGGAGCTAGGACACCAGGTTGTGGATATGGATAAGGGGTAGGATGGGCAACATTGAGGTAAGCAGGAAGGTGGGAAAAAGGAGGAGGCATGCCGTATCCTGGATACATGCTATCGGGAGGGGAAAAAGTGCTGGAGGGGCTGGCCCCCCGTGGAGGGAAGCCCGGAAGAGGCTGGGCAAAGGTATGGGATAGAGCTTCAACGATACCGTCGGCAGAATGAGATGCCCCCGAGGCATTAAGGCCACCAGGCTTGGGGAGGTCAGGAAGGACGGTATAAACATAACGAGATTGGGCATAGATAAGGTCATCCTTCAAAGTGATTTGGAGGGAAGCTTCTTCGGTTTGGGGAAAATGGGAGGCGACATCTTTGCCAATGGGAGGTAAGAGAGAGTGAAGGAACCAGTCCATGTAAACCTGATCTTCAAAGGGGGGAGCGCGACACAAGCTCCGTCGTCGTCGCCATTCCTGGACATGAGCGGAAAGGAGGGTCGAAGAGGATTGATGAAAAGAAGTTAAGAGTTCAGTACCAGTGTCGTATCAGAGAGGGAGCTGGAAATAGGATAAAAAGGCTTGGGCAATGGTTGCAAAGGTGGTATGGGAAGAGGTGGCTTGATCAACATACCATTTAGAAGCTTCGCCGGTAAGTGTGCGTTGAAACAAATGAAGACGGATGGAGTCATCGGTAATGGAATTGGAGGAACACCACATGTGGAAAGATCAGATATGGTTAGAGGAATCTTCAATAGCAAGGCCTTCGAACTTGGGAATGTCGGAGGGGAGCTTAGTTGGCATAGCAGGCCAACTGACATCGTGGCGAATAGGATCATTAATCAGTTGATTGAAGTCGGGGAGACTGAGGCCGGCCATATAAGGGAGCAACAGGGCAGTCGAGGTAGGTCCCGTAGTGGTTCTACTGGAAATGGACCCAACGGTAGAACTGGGGTTAGGGCTAGGTCCTGAACTAGACATGGTGAAGGTAAAAGAGGGAGAACCAGAAGTAGGGGGAGAACTCGAACAATCAGAAGAAGAGTCGGAGTGCGGACTCAGGGGGGGACTTACTCGATGATGACAGGCAGGAGGAAGTTGACCGACTGAAAACTGAGGGTGAAGGCCAAGAAGTCTCCGGGAGAAGTGCCTTAGGGGCGCAATGATGATGGGAAGAAGAAAAACCGATAGGGGCAGGGAGGGGAAAAATCAAGTGAGGTCAAGGGTGGAAAGGTGCAGTGAAAATTGATTTTAAAGGCTTTGCCAGGTGGTGTTAACCGGCTCTTCTTCACTTAGGGTCAGTGTGTGGCGTGTGTTAATTTTAATTTGTTTAAACCCAGACGTTTTGAGAGTAAAAGAAAAAGTGTGCTGTGTAACTAAAAATAAATCTGCAGTAAATAAAACTAAAAGAACAGAAAATTAATAGCTACTAATGCATCAATCTAACCCAAGAAGGCGAGTCTCTCAAAACTATTCTATAAGAGGGAAAAACTAGGCAAAGCATGCAAAAAGAGGCCAATAGATCTAAGGTCGGGAGGGAAAGGGATCTAAGGGAGAAATCTGCTGAAAAGAGGCGCAGAGAACATCAAAGAGGCAGAGGCAAGGTTGCTGCTAAAAAGGAGCAAATCAGCTAAAAATAGAAGGGACAAGGAGGCGGCCCTAGAAATGAACCCAAACAAAACTATATGAGGTGATTTGAAAGGGAGAAGAGCTGATCTAAAGAGATCTGAAACTAAGGTATCAGATCTGAAATTAATAAGGCTGAAACTCTGGAAATTCATACTGTTGAAACAACAAAAACTCGCCCACAAAAAGTGGAGGGTACTAGAGCCCAAAGGAGCAATATTCCCACTTAGTTGAGTGAAACAGATCAGAAACAGGTCTAAACGGGTGGAGGCGGAGGCTGGAAAACCCTGACAGAAGCTTCAGACAAACCCAGAAAAAACGCTGGAAAATTGCAGAAAACAGTGCAGGTCGCAGGTTCTGACCTGTTTGGTAGTCTAGGTCGCAGATTTAGGGCAGAAAAGTGTGACCTCAAGGCCAGGTTGCACTTTTTGGGCTGATAAGTGCGACTTGCAGATCCGGCTCTCTCGGCAGCAGATTTTAGAAAAATTTGTTGGCTCAGCTGCGGCTGATGTCTGTCACCTGTGCAATAAGGCCAGAAACACACGGAAGTTAAAAATTTGACTGTTTGAGGGTTTTAGAGGTGGAAAGCACCATAAAAATAGGAAAAACATAAAATGGAAGAGAAACCCTAGGGTCTGAAATAGCTGGATATGCAGGAATATGTAAAACGACAGCGGTCGCAAAGAAAGCCCGTGTGGAGTCGCCAATTGTTAGTATGAATCTTTTGTCGTAAAAGATCACTTTAGCTACACATAAAAAATAGCCCTAACATCGATTATGGCTGCAAAATATCTTTAAGTCTGCTGCACAAATTCAGATCTAAGCACAAAAGACATTAAGCAGATAAAATATAATATGGCTCCATGTATCCAATAGACAAGACAAGAACAAAGTGTTTAAAAGATGATTTGTATTATATTAAAGAATGGGGCACCTGAGAGGAAAACAAGAAAGGTGTTTCCCAGTTCTCCTCAACGGGATGGGTTCTTGAAAGTCCTCAGCGTTTCAGATCTAAAATTCCTCTCTCTTATTGTGGTAGAAAACCCTAACAAACATAGAACTCAATGGGAGCTCACAAAGCAAAAATGAAAAATGGTGACCAAGAATAGATCCAGTGTGATCTAATGCAATGAAGGTGACCAATGAATGGGGAAAACCCTTCTATTTATAACAAAATATTGGGGTGTTCTAGAACTCGGTGCATGAATAAAATATTATTAATCAAAATTCTAGAATCACCCTTTAGGAATATTTTATTATATTTGTTGGAGGGAAAAGGTCTTTTGACTTGTGTCAATTCCTTTATTTATAAAAAATAAATAAATAAATGATTTATTTATTATTTTAGGGAGATGATGGGAATATAATTAAATAAATAATGATTTATTTAATTATTTACAAATGATTTAGTCAAATTTAACTAGGAATGTTATTTAAATAATGATTTGAATAACTTATTCCTAGGAAATAATTAAATAAATGATGATTTATTTAATTAATTTCCTTGTTTTGGGTTAAATATGACCAGGAAATATAGACAAATGTTATTTTACATGGTGAAAGCAATTTTACTTAGGGTAAAATTGGTCTTACATGGTGTACTTGGGTTCATCTAATGATAACAAGTTAGATGACCAAAAAAATGGTGTAACACATCCCTCCATATTTCCTTCCAAACTTCCATGGTATGAGGATAGAGGATCCAGAAACATTTCTCTTTGAATTTGAGATACTTTTCAGATCTTATGGCTATTTATCACACACTCAAAAAATGAAATTGTTTCCTGCAACATTGAAGGATAGAGCTCTTAAATGGTTCATGAGTCTAGGTACTAATTCAATATGATCATGGAATGATATGCAAAAGATATTTCTAGAAAAATACAAAGATCGTGATCTTAGAGAAGAAATTTTTAGAATGAACCAAGAAGAAGATGAGAGCCTTGAGGATCTAATAGAGAGGTTCATGTATAATGTTAAGAGGGAAAAATTGCATCATTTAGGATTTGACACACTAAAAACCATCTTAATTAGAAAAATTAGGGATGAGTGGATTGATCTCCTTAATCTCATGAGTAAAGGAGATGTATATCAATTGTCATTTGAAGAAATTTGTGAAACATGCAAGCGCATATCAAGAGGAAGGTAAAGAGTAAGTAAATCAACATCAACATTGGTAAGGCAAGATGAACTTGGAAATTTTCTTGATATCTTTAAAACAGAAATTATTAGCAATCTAAGTGAACAAGTAGAAGTGTTAAGAATGCAAAATGAGAAAAAAGAAGATGCTGCTATTTTTTTTATCCATGCAGAATCATATGCTACTAAATGTTGTTCATCATTCCCCAAGTTTAAATAATTTTACCAAGAAGACAATGGAGCAGGAAGTCACCAAAGAAGTTATGTTATGTAGCTCCAAGGATACCCTAGCAACCTAGTCAACTTGATATGATTCAAGGATCCACTTCAAAATTTCAAGCTTATTCACATCCATCTCAAAATAATTGGGATACACTCCCTCCTTGGAAACCTTGGCCAGCTCACCCCCAAAACCAATCTTGGAAACATGGTTGGAAATGTCCTTATTGGGAAAATCCACAATATCCTCAATATATCCCTCCATATCCTCCATACCCAACTCCATGCTATCCCTACCATCCACCTCCACCACAACCACAACCTCAACCACATCCATCTCATATATCCGCCCCCACTCAACTACCTGTACCACCATTTCCAAACCCACACCATGAAATATCTCAACCCACTTACGATGCTGAGGTACAACACTACCAAACACATCCTCTTGATCTAAATGGTCTGCATCTTAGTTCAAGAAAGGTATTGCAAAACATAGACCTTCTTAATGTCATTGCAGGACAACCTCAAGAAGAAAGAGATTCAAATGAAGAGATCAAAGAATCAAGTGTTGCACTTGATGAAGAGAAGATATCCAAATCATATGTTGAGAGAGTTCCCTCATGTTTACTAGCATTTCTTCCATGTGTTCAAGAGAACAATCAACAAAAAGATTAATATTTGACTGCCATAATAGAAGAGGACATCCAAGGTGATCCAACTCAGTAAGTGAACCAGGGCCATCACAACTATATTGACATGTGGTTTCAAACAATCATTAAGTTGCAGCAACACACTCTTCTCCAACAGTACTTGATACAATCCCAGTCAAAGAAATTCATCTCTTATATTCAGGTACATTTCAAAACGTGTATTCCAAGTGTGCACATGATTTTATCTGTCATCTTGATATGTACATGGCTCCATTGGAAGTATTCCTATACTTGAAAAAGGTTTTGTTTAAGTAGAGTAGGAAACTAAAAAAAGAAAAAAAAGAAAAAAATGAGAAAAAAGGGAAAAAGAATAAAATCTTAGGTGAAAACCTCTTTTGAGGCGTCTGAGATTGGATCATTGATTGAAAACCTCCATGATGTGGTCATTGGGTTGAATAAAAGAGAGGAAAATAAAATATCCTAGGATAAAACCTCCTTTGAGGCGCCTAGGCAGACCTTCTAGTTGAAAATCTCATTGAGGCAGCTAGTAGGCCTTCAAAACAAAAATGTACTTCTCCATGTATCTCTCTCTAATGAATGAATGTGCTCTCCAAATTTTGCAAGCAGAACAAAACAAGTTGGCACAAAAATAAAATTTGGTCAAAACTTTAGTCAAAGGTAGTCAAACATAGACTTCCTCCTCTTGTGCTTAGAAGCTCCAAAAGGACCTTAAGCAGATTATCAAATGCAGCTTTAGAAACACCAAAGACAACTTCAAGAGCCACATCAATAGCTTCAATATCACATGAAAAAACAAATAAATGGTAAGGCTCAGGTATGCAATCATCTAACCCTTTCTTCGAATATATTTTAGTTTAATAAAACATTAAAAAGTGTGAGAAGGAAAGTTTTTTATAACCAAAATCAGTAGTAGAGCAACCTCAACCTTATCTAGCAACTAGCCTCACTTTTTCCACCAAGAAAAGAAACAAGACAAAAGTAAAAAGGACTTGAGAAAGTGGGCACTAAGCGGTTCATTGTAAGGCACCTAATGACCTCCATGCAACACCTACAAAAATAAATGTAAGAAGAATAGCAAGAAGATTAGCAGGGGGAGCAACACATGGCCCAAGAAATAGAAAATGAAATAAGCCATCATGCAGGAAGAACCCTAAGGCACAGAGGATGAATAGGTTGCTCAGAGGATGAGTAACAGTTTCAGTAGGGGGGTGATGATGGGCCTCTAAATTAGACATAAAATAAGGCCCATCTAACCTTTCTGAGGCCCATCTACCTTCCTTATGCACATAAAGGGATATATTAAATCTCTCCTTCTGCACTTAATAATGTTTTCTTATGCTTTAATACGTTCTTAGGAAGGATTAAAGGTAGTTGCATATTTTTCCTAATATTGGTTATTTTTGTAGAATATTGTGAGAATATTTCGTAGATTATACATATTTGGAGAAGGAGATGATTTAGGGACTTTCTCCGTGCCACTAGAAGATAAGGATTGGAGAATAAATGGAAACAACATCAGGAAATTAGGGAGAAATCTTGGAGAGATTCAAGGGGATTTTCCACCCTCCTTAACTCTCAAAATAAAACAAAGGATCCTCATGAGATTCCCTCCAGCAATTCGAATTCCAGAGGCAGCCAAGCAACTCAAGACCAAGTGCACTTGAGCCATAATTCACTTGGAGTCTCCAGCAAATCGAATTATAAGAGGCAGCCAAGCAACTAAAGACGAAGGGCACTTAATCTATGTTTACTTGGAGTCAAAGTGGACTCAATCACCATTTTCAAGGGAGCTGTTGGTAGCTTCCATGTAGAATAAATAAAGCAGATCTAGAGCTAGGAAGAAGTTAGTTAGTTAGTCAATGATTCGATTCCATTCAGAACTTTTACTGCAAGCTATTAGGATTTTATTGTTTAAGACCTTCGGGATGTAATAAGATTTCATTTTTAATGCAATGATTAGAAAAACTCCATTTTACTGATTTAATTCCAGAGAGTTGGGCTCATGGGTTAGGGCCCAACCCATGTGCCTTAACTTCTCTGTTGTTACTAACTTGTCCTTTCTGTCATTTAGCTAGTTTTGCTTTTGCCATTTAGTTAGATTTGCTTCTGATAGTTTCATTGCTACTTAGTCTTTGTTTTCAGTTCATTATTGTAGTTTTGTTTTCTTATTAGTAATAGAGTAGAGGAGAAAAAATCAAAAAGTTGTGGCCAAGCCTCCCCCTCTCATCTCTGTCAATAGAGCTCGAGGAGGGCGAATCTTCCCATAAACCCAAAAACTGATTCTGTTACACCTCCATTCCCTCCTGTTTTTCACTTCTTTTAACTACTACACTTACCTTTTTCCCTAAACACACTAAAGCCCTTCAACTCCTCCTTATTTCTTTATTTTTTTCATTCACAGTTACCTTACCTTCTTAATGCAAAACACGTAAAAGAAAAACCATTCAAAACCCATTTAAACATGATCTCCACCTTGCTCCTTGAGTTCCCTGCTATAGTACTTCGCCTGTTCACAAAATCACACTTCACAACTCTTACCTTTTGTCTTGAAGACTTACCGCTCCCCTTTTGCGATTGCCCACCTTATTCCTTTGTTCTATCAATCGCCATCACCAAACTCGTTTTAACGCAAAAACGCTTCAAAAACCATCCAAGGTCGACCTCCGTCTTTGCGCCTCGAGTTCCCTGCACCTGTACTTCGCAAATAACACTTCGCGACTTTTCCCTTTTACTTTAACACTTACCGCTCATTGTAGCCAATTACAATATTGAGATATCGCATATCGTAGATCACACCTTTTCCCTTTTTCCTTAAGACTTACTGCCTTCGAACGCTGATTGCGATATTGTGATCACACTCCGCCTTTGGTCCCACCACCATGTCATCCCTATCGCAATCGCATCCCGCAGTTTTTACCTTATCAAAAATTGCATCCCGCACTTTTTATTTGGTTTCGTTAACACTTACTGCTTTTTTTTTCCGATTGCGAAATCGCGATATCGCATATCGCGCTCCACAACATTTACCACATCGTAATTTGCAGTTCATAGCATTTACCTCATCGCATTTTTCCGCTTTATCTCTGTCGCATTTCACACTTCGCATCGTTTAGTGGTTTTTGTTAATACATACAACTCTCTCCATCGATTGCTATATCGCATTATGCACATCACAATGTTTACTCCATCGCACTTCGCACTTTGCAAATTTTACCTTTTCGCAATTCGCACTTCGCTCCCTCTCCCGAACTGTACTCCCACTTCTCCGCCATTGCACTTTTCAAAACATTCTGCTCCAAAATCCTTTTCTACGCTATAATAAGGTTTTATAAGGTTTACACCCCCTCTTTTCACTCATAAGCCTCGTTTCATGTGTTAAGCCTTCCATTAGCCTCTTTTAGCCTTTTTTTTTCCCCCAAACTGCACGTTAAAGTTTAGTTAGATCATGAATAGTTGCATGGTAGATAGATCATAGGATAAGTTAAGTGTGGTTTAGAACTAGTTTCATTCCTGCCATTCCTTTTCAACAATATAGCTTAGTTTCTTTTCAATCATTTCCTTTTCTGTAACTTAAATTAGTTTCATTCCTGTCATTTCTTTTCTGCAATGTAATTTAGTTTCCTTATGTCGTTTCCTTTCTGCAATTTAGTTTAGTTTCATTGAAGTGTGACAGACTTCACTAAGAACCCTTAGAAATAGCACCCTTTGGTAAAGCGGAAGAGGATGACATGAATATAATGCATCCACTGTGTATATAGCACTGTCACCTCAAAGTTTGTACGAACCCCGGGTCGATAAATTAAAGTAGGGCAGCCCCTGGGAGTTGCAACACTATTGGTGCAATACCAGTGCCCACCATATAGTCTGCATAGTCAACCCTGCACTTTGAATTTTTAGTTATTTTCCAAAAACTTTAGAACGTGTTAAATTCCTCATATGGTTTCAAATTGAGGCTATTCAAGCATCTTTAGAATCAAAATGATGAGATCTACGATTTGTCGTGGTTTTGGGAGATTTTGAGCATTTTCATTTTTGAGCATATTTTTGATCCCCTGAATCAACCCCTTAGCCTCATATTTAATATTATGATTGATTTCCTTTCAATGCCATAGAATTTCATATGAATAACATATTGCAGTGAGTTCCCCTCAAAAATCAAACTTTGGAAAAAAAAATGGTATATCCAAGTTATTATATATGACTTGCTTCAATTTTTCCACGAGATGTGAGCCTCAAACCCCTAAAAGTATTGATTTCCAGCTTAGGGTTTAAAAAAAAGCTAAAAAAATCCTCTAGATTTTGGTTTTCATTCTAATTTATTTTGATCTAGGGAAGATCAAGCTAAATTCCCTTGAAATATTTTACATTCTCAATATCAGTGGTAGCACCTGAATGAGAACCATTAAAGGGTGGATCCCTAAATGCCAGAACCGAGTATTCCACAAACCCCATTGAAACTTTCATGATTGGATCAAAAATTTTATTTTTTAATCTGCATCGAGTCACACAATTCTGAGCTAAAGGAGTGGATGCTTTATTCCTCTACCACCATTAAGGATATGGGCAAAAAAGAGTTGTAAGAGCATCCCTCAGACGCGTACAAACTGCCATAAACTAAAAGGAGTGAAATCCACGAGCCGCACACTCCAAGAATAGGTTTCCTTCCCAAGACTAAGGCCTATTATAGCTATACACAGGCAATAGATCACCATTCATGAGGATGTGGTGATTTATACAACAGCCATGAGAGGGGAATCCCGCCACACCACCCTAGAAACCCAACATTGCAATGCAAGATCCAAGTTAGAAAAAATTGTTGTTTGCCTTCTGTATTGTGGAGAAACCCATATGATTTGTGATTTATATAAAACTAAATCACTTGTTCTCGAGAGACTCTTATGGTCTGCAATAAAGATGACTCATAATTCCCCTTTTCTCATCATCCAAATGGATGTAGAGGATTACAACTACACATTTCTTGTTTTCCAAATGGATGTAAAGGAATGCACCTTCACTCTAGCATGAATTTTTGAACCAATTTACATTCTCTGGATCGATGAAAACACCACAAAAGGAAACAAAGAATCCCTAGAAAACTCACGATCTCCATTCTCGCTCAATATCCAAAATAATAAAATAATACTTACATTAATAAATTAAAAAATAGTAATAAAAAAAATCAATGACTTCCATGAATAAAATATTTCAAATTTCCACTTTAATCATACATAAACTTTTTATAGAAATAAAAATAACTGAAAATAAAAAATAAAAATTAATTTTATTTTTATTAAAAGGGAGATTTGTATTTTCTTCATTTCTTAACATGGAGTTGACAAATGGTATGTAAAAATAATATTATTGATAATATATCATATGTAATTCATTCTATTTTCTTTTGACATGTAATATTTAAAACAAAAACATATTAAATAGCACAACCACATTCATAAATGTGGTTGATATATGTCGAGCGGTGTCATTTTCATATGTCAATTGACATATAAAAGGTGGAAAATGACATTGATCGACAAATATCAACCACATTTACTTTTGTGGTTGTGATAGTTGATGCTAGACGTGTTTGGGTGGTTTTATTAACCATGGTCAACAATGGTTAATAAGGGTTAAAGAGGTTGATGAGTTTGATCATGGCTGATAAGGTTGACCGACATTGAATATGTTTGATCGAGGCTAACTAAGTTTGACCATGGTCAACCATTAATGTAACAACGCATTAATGTTAAATAAATTTAGTATTTTTAAATTAATGTCGATCATTGTTAACTGAATTTGAGCATGTTTGACCATTCTAATCATGGGTGACCATGTTTTTCCAAGTTGAGCATGGGTTAACTATCATTATGCAAGGTTGACTATGGCGAACCAGAGATGACTGTGGTTGGTCATGGTTGATCATCATTGACCATTGTTGAAGATTGCTTATGATGACTAACTAAAGTTCATGGTAGAGCATGGTTGATTATTGTCAATTATCATGAATAAAATCAACTATGGTCGATGATGGTTGATCATGTTGACCATGTCTATTTACAAGATATTATAGTTGACTATGGTCAACCACACTAAAACATAGAGACCATAGCCAACTTTGGTCATGTTATAGTGGCAACCTGATAATTATTATTCTTAGTAAACTTTATTAAACCTTATTTAAAAACCTTAATATTATTATTAAATATTAAACGTTATTGAGAGATCCTAATATTAATATTATTCATGAACCTTATTAACATTAACACTACTAATATTAATGTCAATAATATTAATTGTAATAATAATATTATTATTGTGAATATTATTAATAATATATTCAATCATATAATAATAATACCACAATCAAATTCAATATTATTAATATTATTAATAAACGCGATTAAAATTCATACTACTAATATTCATATTATTTAATAGTAATAATAATATTATTATTGCTATTATCAATATTAGTAATAGTTAACTTTATTAATATTATGAAACTTTTTAATTCTTGACTATGACCAACTAAAGTTGACCTTGGTTAACTAAGGTTAACTTTTATCAACTATGGTTGATTATAATTGAATATGCTCGAGTTAAGATGACTAAGGATGACTATAAATGAACATGGTTGAGTATTGCTGATTATGATAAATATAGGTTTCACCAAATTAAGTCATGGTAAAATAATAGTAATATACTCTCTCATATAATAATCACATAGTAAACCTTATTATTATTATTAGTCGTCCTCAACTCTATTAATATTAATACTATTATTAAACATTATTAAATATTAAATCTTATTAAAAAAACCTACTATTATCATTAAATATTAAACTTTAATCATAAACACTAATATTTTAATATTATTAGGACTCGTGAATAAGGTTGGTAACTCTTATAATATTATTTTTATAGGGTTGACCAAGTTTGATCGTAATAAACTATTAATAATACATTCAATCATATAATAATAATAATGATAATATAGCCAACCTTGGTATTATTATTATTGAACAATTTTAAATATTGATTGTGACTTACCAAGGTTGGCCTCGATTGAGTAAGGTTGATAATGTTTGACTTTAGACAACCATGGTTAACTATAATTGAATATGGTTAATTTAAACAAAATTATTATTATTATTATTCAATTTTATTAATATTATAATAATACTATACGTCGACCAAGTTTGATCATGGTCAACTACTAATATTATATGCAATAATAATAATGATGATGATGTCAACCTTATTATTATTATTCAACTTTATTAATATTGATATTATTAAATATTTTTAAATCTTAATTATATCTAACCAAGGATGACGTTAGTTGATTAAGGTGTACAATATTTGGCTTTGGTCAACAATGGTTGGCTATAATTGAATATGGTCGAGTTACATTGGCTAAGGACAACTATGAGTGAACAAGGTTTATTATTGTTAAATATTGTAAACATAGGGTTGACCAATTTTAACCATGGCCAACTATTTAAAAATCTAATATAAAGGTTGACTTTGTTTAAATATGTTTGATTAATGTGGTTGACTATGTTTAATTATTAAAATTAATAGGAAATTATGTGTAACTGAAGTTGAACAGTGTTGATGGTCAAACATAGTCAAACATAATCGAAAATAAAAAACCACATTAGTAAATGGGGGGGACTAATTTTTTTATGGAACATTGCGATGTTGGATAAATTGCAATATAATGTAACATTACGATAATGTTTGTTACATTGCAATAATGTTTGTCACATTGCAATGTTGGATATATTTTTGTACCATTATGACGTCATAACATTTTTTATTTTTAATACTAATCAATAATACGAATATGAGAAATTATGTTTGATCGAAGTTGAAGAGCGCTGACTATCAAACATAGTCAATCTTAGCCAACCACATTATTAAATGTGGTTGACTAATTTTGTAATGTCACATTGCGACGTTGGATAAATTGGAATGTAACGTAACATCTTGACAATATTTGTCACATCGTAATATTCAGTAGATTTATGTACCATTTTGATGTCTCAATATTAATAATAATAATATTATTATTAGTCAACTTTATTAATATTAATGTTATTATTATTAAAGATCTTTAAATCTTGGTCGAATAGTAATGTTATTATTAAAAAAATTTAAATCTTGATTATGACCATATTAATAATAATAATATTATTATTAGTCAACTTTATTAATATTAATGTTATTGTTATTAAACATCTTTAAATCTTGGTCGAATAGTAATGTTATTATTAAAAAAATTTAAATCTTGATTATGACCAACCAAGGATGACATTAGTTGACTGTGGTTGATAATATTTGACTTTGGTCAACCATAGTTAACCATAATTGAATATGGTTGAGTTGTGTTGACTAAAGATGACTATGACTGAACAGGATTGACTATTGTTAAAAATGGTAAAAATGGTAAACATAAAGTTGACCAAGGTTGTTCATGATCAACTATATAAACATTGATTATAAAGGTTGACTTTGTTTGAATAATTTGGTTGAATATGTTTCACTATTAATATTAAACAATAATAATAATAGGTGATTATATATGACTGAAGTCAAAGGGTGTTAACTGTTAAATATAGTCAAACATAATCAACCACATTAGTAAACCATTTAAACCATATTACTAGTAATATTATTAATCATTTTTAAACAATAATTATGAGTGAGCATGGTTTAACCATAGGTGAATATGGTTTGAATAAGTTGACCATAATTGACCAATATTATTCTATTAAAATTATTATACATATGCATCAATCATAAAAATATACTATTATAATAAGGTGTTAATATGTATTTTTTTTCTTCTTTTTTCCCTAAAGAAAAAACCTATAATTCTATTAAAAATAAAATTACATTTTTCATGTGCTTAATGTATGAATAGCTTAGCTACATGTACGAAGCTTCCCGCATGATTTTGATTATCCATAAAATTCAATTGGGAGCACGGTTGGAATTTAATAGGCATTTTGCCTGGGCATTTGGCTCGTAAAATACATTTAAACTTCTAAAATGACCTTCATTGATGACGAGTATTGAATGGTATATAACGTATATTTGCCGGTCTATTTTTTTTGGAAACCATTATTAATTGAGCCGAGAGGATCATTCTACAATCCAGTATGAGAGAAATGTGTAAGTATGTCATGTCCTAAAAAAATAATAAAAATAATGTTTGCTCATGCGAGCAAAAATAAAAAAACAAAAATTAAATAACCATATAAATATACAATAAAAAATCTATTAACAAAATAATTAATTGAGTTGTTGATATTTCACTTTCACTCTTCAAGTAGTAAAATACAGGGATAAAACATCCAATGTGAGTTATGAGTAAAATATTTTAACATAAATTAATATAAAATGGCTCAATACACATGTTATGTAATATTTATAACATTCAAAAATACAATTTAAATCGTTTAAAATTATACATTATTTTTTACACTATAAAATAAGTTTGCAACAAAAAAATTAGATCTCTCTATACTTATGTTAGATCTGTGATTTAGATGAATCCATGCTGGTACCTTATCGGTTACTCTTCCGAACATCGACAGTGGAGACCGATCGGAAAAAGATCAGTTTGTGACGACAGAGAATGGCGAGTCAATGTCCGTAGAATGATGTAGGAGAATTCGTTTCAGAAAACCCGGTGATGACTGCTAACGTGACAAATTAATTAAGCACCTTCCTCCACACCTTTGGAGTGCCAACACAAATCATGAACCCTCACCATTACTGATTCAAATTTGAATTTGGAATTTTGTGGCAACCACCCTAGGAATTGTAAAGACTCACGCTTTTCAGATTAACAAGGCTTCCTATGCAGTGCAGGGAGAGATCCCGTGAGGTTGTTCTCCAAAAAAGCACAAGCTTTCCAAGTGGATTTGAGAGCACTTACGCTAGTCACTCGTCAATATTGTGCGGGATTTGTCAAGAGAGTTGGCTTTTCCAAAGATAAAGTTATGTCATCCTAGGCAACCTCATCAAACTGGCGGGAATTTTACTGTAAGGTTGCATTATGAACTTGATATATTTATATTTTAATTTCAATCTTAGTTTTATAATGGATTGATAAAGTAATGTGATTTACGTTTTTTTTTTTTAATTCCAATCTTTTTTATAGTGTTATAGACGATTCATCACATTTTAGAATTTGCTGAGTTGGTTATTTGATTATTTACATTTGTAATATGATAAATTTTACAGGGAAAGAGACAATCATATAAAATGTTTTTATGAGTTAATAATGGTTAGTGAACATATGTTAAAAGTCAATATTATCAAATAGTTTCTAATTAATCTATCAATTAATTAAATTTCCAATCTAAATTTTAATTAATTTTGTGTAAACAAATTGTTATTTTACTAAATTATGATTGTATAATGCTTGTATATTAACTAAAGTAGAAATGGTGTTGAAAAACTCAATTGTAAAACAATGTAGATATTTCACTTTGGAAACTTTTTAGACAAAACCATCTAAAAATGGCTTTTGTTTGACCCTTTTAATGCTTTCAGAATTATTACAAATAGAAGCTATAATGTTGTAGATAAAGATTTTTTTATATTTTTACTCTTAGGTTTCACATCTTTAGTCTTTCTTTATTTTATTTTGTGCCATAATATTGCAAGCTTTCAAATCAGCCCCAAGGGTTAGCTCAACTGGTTGAGTCCCCGCTTGTTGAAGTACTCACAGATTGAGAGGCCATAGGATCAATTCTCCTAGACGCTCGCGGGGTTAGGTCTCAGTGCAGGCCGATAGTAGATCCCTTCGGGAGGATTTACTGCGATTCATTAAGACCGTGGATGTAGCTAGTATGTGTGTGCGGGCACATAAGAACGTGAACCACTTGTAAAAAAAATAAAAAAAAATAAAAAAAATTGCAAGCTTTCAATTTTCCGTGGGTAAATCTATTTAGGCCCTTTTTCACCTTTGATTGATTTAATTCCTTATTGATGCAGCTTGAATTGCATGTGAGTGGACCATGATAATTAACAAGAGATCCCTAGTGAATTTGAATGTGCACACACGGGGAAGAAAAAACATATTTTTATTCACGTAGGAATTAAAATACAACCAATTTATGCAAACACACCTATAGCATAAGGGCAAACAACCACAAAAATAAAGTCTTTATAGATATAGATATGCCCACAACACAACAAACTTGGCTTGGCTTGAAATGTTTTGTTCATGGTGAGATCTCATCACGTGCTCAATATAGTATGATTTAATTCCCATAGGTGTCACCTACATGTTCACTATTTTCACCTTCGGGACAAGGGGAAGAAAAACATACGTATTTCATACTCCTTGGAAGGAATGTCATTCAATAAATCACAATTATTTGATTTGACCAAGGTAAGTTGGATTAAAATCCAAGTCTCAACAGTTTCCTTGAAATCCAATGAATATGCATCTATCTCTTATGAAAATATCATTAAAAATCCTATTTGAATGAAAAAACAATCAATCCATGAGTGTGGTAGTGCATCATTGAACCAATGTATCCAAAAACACAAAACTTCTTCCTTGTCATAATCAATTTGGACAACAATTCTGTTTGTTGTCACTCACTCTCCCTGAGTGTATTGGCCACCCAACCTTATTGAATTGTTTGGGCCGGGGTCCTGTCACTGTGTGAACGACTCACCACTCACTTGTGAAATCTATCCTATGTCACAATATCACTTTTGGAATAGTGGAGTGTCATTTCAACTACAATTTTCACTAGGTCTCCAATGTCTAAACAAATCACTTAAAATATGTGAAATATCTGGCTCATGAATAACAACATATACTTCCATTTATAAAATATTAAAATGTGTTTAATACACTATGCTTGCTTGACTACAAACTCTTCCGTGTGGACTCCCACATTGATTCCATGTGATTGTGATCATGGAGAGGATGCCGAGGATATCCCATCTTATAATTTTACTTTGTCGATCATCTTATATGTCCCATAAAATCTCCTTAGCTATATCTCATATATACAAATTCTATGGAATGTTCGAGTTGAGTACATTTGATTTCAGAGTTATGAATATTTTGTTATGAGTGTTCCATGAAATTTGAAATCAAGAATCAAGATTCAATAAGTAATTTATGTGCTATGGTCATTTTGTTTTATTTCTGATCATAAATAACATAATTGTGTTATTGAAGCTTAATTTTTTAATTAAAAATTTATTGGTGAAGGGTTAATTTATTATCAAAACATCACTCTTTAAGGGAAAAATTTTAAACATAGTTTTGGTGATGGGAGGCATAGACACCTAAAACGTAAAAAAAAATGATTTGATAGAGAAAAAAGAATCCAAATTCCAACTCTGATTGAGATCAATAATTCAATTGAACACGAGTGCATTTACCACGAGTACGTAGAGTCAAATTATGCATATAGTGTAAGGGAGATAAAAATTCGAGTGGATAAGTCTCAAGACCCTAGGGATTCATGGTCATTTATCATTATATATTTTAAAGGGTGGTGTTTGAAAAAGGTGGTTTAAAAGTCAATAACTTGGTTATAAAGTTTAAATAGTTTATAAGGTTTAGGTTGAGAGTTATTAAAAGGCTTATGAAAGATTATAAAGGAGTTTTTCTTAAAGGTATGGTGGTGTTTTAAAAAAATTATTTAAAAGTAATATCTTGGTTATAAAGTTTAAAAAGTTTAGGTTGAGAGTTATTAAAAGGTTTATGAAAGATTATAATGGAGTTTAAGGTTTAAGTTAAGAGTTATTAAAAGGTTTATGAAGGATTATAAAGGAGTTTTTTAAAATATTGAAGAGATGTAGTGTGTTGGTATTTTTTATGGGATTATTTAAAGGTTTATTTTGTTTTTAAGAGTTTGTGGTATGAAAAGGTGCATGAAGGGTTTTATTTAAAGTGATTCTTGAAAGAGAATTAAAAAAGGGTCTTTCTTTGAACAAGAGTTTAGTTATGGTTTTGTAATGGTGTGTATGGGTGTAATTTTGTTTTTTGTTTTTTCAAGCATGATAGTGTGGTGGGTCCGGAAAAATACTTTTGTATGGTAAGGATATATGAATTCGGTGAATATTGTGCCTTATGGGGGCACATATTAAAAACCATATTTTTTGAGGGGCGATATGGAGAGAATCCTTATGCAATAAAGAAATATGACAATCATTGGTCACAAAGCAAGATTGAAGTAGCAGGAAATAAATCGAAAGAAGGAGGTAGAGTATTTTTAAGAGCTCATAGAGCTTTTGGAAGCAACTGAGGAACTGAGAAGTCTAGTAAAAGATTGTTTATTTTGTGTAAATTGTGTATTTTACTCCTTTTCCTTTTCATCAAATAATGAATATTCCCCGATTTTGAGTTTCATTTAGCAAGAAATGGATGAAATGGTTCTATGCAAGGTAGTAAAAGATACATCTTCTTAGGAAACATGGAATATACTAGAAGCAAAGTTTGGTACAAAGGAAAGTGACATCCAAGAATAAATTGTGTCACAGTGCGTTGAATAATCAATAGAGAAGTAAAAAACATATATGAGAATAGATGAAAAAGAATTTGAGAGGACAACATGGCTTTGAGAATCCCACTCAAAGGTGGATTATGGTTGTGAAGACTGTAAAAGTGAAACCCTTTATGAAAATGTGCATATGGATGAAGAAGACATAGAAAATATTGCAAAGAGATAAATTGAAACCTCTGTGTGCGAAGTAGAGAAAGAAAAAATTCACATGGATGGTGAAGATGATGGTGAATCCCACTGTGACGAGACACATGCAGATGATGATTGAAAAGTGAGATGTGAATTGATGAATCTAGCCACAATTGATGAACTTGGTTAAGTTGAAATAGTTAATGAACAAATGCATGCTCAGATATCTCACCATAGAGTGGATGATTTTTTTTTTAATTATAATTGTGATCTATTTTTTGAAACATAGATTGAATGTGGAAATATGGAAAGTTTCATGTTTGATGAAGAATTGAAGGTTGAAGCTATCACTGTAGAAACTAGTTATGAAGTAGTTGGAAATACTCATGAAGCAATGCGAGATATAAAAAATACTAATGTTCAAGAAGAGGATAAAGTGATTCAAGAGTGTTTGATGATAATATATATTGAACACAATAGTGGAAGACAGTCTCAATGAATTTGAAGAGGAAGAGAAGAAAGTTCTCATTGCAGAGCATAATGAAGATGTTTTTAACATTTTTTTTAGTATGTAGCTGTTCCAAATAACATGGGAGTTGAAGTTGAAAACAAATTTGCTGATAAGTTCGATACAAATTTGAAGCTCATTGAAGAATGGATTGAGAAGCCAATTGAACAAATTGATGATAGCCTTAAAGAAATAACTGGGATAAAAGAATCAAATGAAGTCGTGAATGAGAAAAATGAGAGTGATTATGATTTTACATGTAAGCATAATGATGATCTTGAGTGTGTAGATTACAGGGAAAAAATAACAATACCTAACGATGAAAGTGAAGAGAAAGACATGAACATTTGTGGAGAAGGAAAATAATTGTTGAATAAATCTTTCAATTTTGAAGTTTTGAAGAAATTAAATTATACTACGAGCTAATTTTATGGCAATAGTTGAGTGATTAGGTGTATGATAATGATAAATTGAATGTTGGTTATAAGCTTGGTGATAGTGTGCATAAATGACAACAATCCACGAGTGAACGAATATTTGAAGAAGAAGTTGTAGAAAACATACCCAAAAAAAATATAATAGAAGTCAAAGAAAAATTGCAATAGTAGCAAGTGAAGAAACATGTGGCTTATACCAATAAAGTGATACAAAAAATGAATCAGTTTCAAGGGCATAAACTCTCGAAAAAACGGAAAAGAAAATATAACATTGTCAAATTTTTTGAGTCAATTTTTGATTTTAAGCCTAACTGGACTTAAACTAGTGGGCATGTCTAATTTATGTTGAATCATGATTAAGTTATGTTGATTCATCCCATCATAATTAATGGGTAGTGTTGGAAATAGAAATTACTCCCGTATGTATGTAATGCATGACAAGTTGAGGTGAGTTGAGTTGATTTGAGTCTAATTTAGTGTGAATTTGCATGAACATGTTAGTCAAAGTTGAGTCAAGTCTATTTAGAGTTTACATGATTCCATATTTAATAAGTGTGGTACTTATATACTCATGGTTGGGTCATTGTGTATGTGAGAAACTTTAATGAATAAAAGATTGTCTTATGTGTAAATTTTGTTTTTTTCCTCATCCGCCTTTCCATCACTCTATAAGGACTTTCGTGTAACAACCAAAAGTCGTATATATAATGAAAATCTTTAAAATACTTCAAAGATGTAAATGTCCAGTGTAAGACATGTAACTGTATATTGAATATTTTATATTAAATTGAGGTAAGATGATTACAAATGAGAATTAGGGTCTACTTATATACCCTAGGCATGTTCCCTTTCATGAATGGTCATGTCTCTAAGACATGCCTCTTCATTACCAACTAACTAGCAATTAGTTAATTAATTGTTATTTATTATTATTATATTTATATTTATATGTATTATTTTTATATGAATTATATTCATAACATTGCCGCTCTCTTCAAGAAGCTTTGTCCTCAAAGCTTACTCATAATATCTTCTTGTCTCTGAACTTTCATTTTCGTTGATACAAAATGATATGATGCTATGAGTGATAGAAAAAATTGTCGTACTGAATACAGATCATACCACCATAGATTAATCTTCTATGGAATCTTCTGATCTCTAGAAATGTTTGGTGAATAGTTATCGTAAGACTAAATTCTGCAAACTTCATTATTCATGGGAACATAAATTTCTCATTTATGTTCTGAGTGATACTGGTACGCAGTTCGATTGGAAAGTCTGCTCTTGTGATTCAAATGTCGATACATAGTTCTTTTGGTTGGACTTTCCTTTATCATTTTGGCAGCTTCATGATTTCCTTTAGGTGTTGTTGTTGTCAAGTTTGCTACTAAATCTTCATTTGGAATGTCTATTGTTTGAACTACAACTTCTAAATATGTTTTAACTTCTCTATATTTCTCTTCTTCCTTACTTGTGATATTGACTGGATCAATATTTGTTCTTTTATCTCCAACTTGGACTGAAACAACTGACGAGTTCAATACTTCACTTTGAAGTTGTTCTAACTTGTCATTTAGTGACTTCTTGTCATTTTAAAGTTTTTTTTTGCATAAGTAGGGTTCAGTTATGATTCCTTAGATGTACAAGTTCGTCATTTTCTAATTGTTGACTTTAATCATAGTAAACATAGTTACCGATCAAATAGGAAAATTACCCGGTACCTATTTTTTTAACGTAGCAAAAAAGTCACCCGATTTTGAAAAGTTGTGATGTAGAATCACCATTTTTTTTGTAGCATAGTTTTGGCACTTTAAATTTTCTTATGACTTTTTTTTAAATGTCATGATTTTTATGTCGATTTTAAAAATTGGTGATGTAAAATTACCTTTTTTTTGGAGCATATTTTGGAACTTTAAATTTTCTTTGATTTTTTTTAAATGTCATGATTTTCATGTTGATTTTGAAAAGGGGTGATTTTTTATTTATCAGTATAAACATTTGTTTTAAAACGTTAGTGATTTTCATGCTAATTTTGAAAAGTGTTGATGCAACATCAATCATTTTTGTTTAGAGTGGTGATTTTCATATTGGTAATAAAAATAAAATAAAAAGACATTACAAATATATATATATATATATATATATATATATATATAACCAATAAAAGTGTAAAAAAACAAAAATAACTTGTAAAAAAAAAAAACAAAAAAATAAAAAAAATAAATAAAGAAAGGGAAAAAATTCAAAATAACACATAATTTAAAGAAAAAAATAATAATAAAATAAATAAAATAAAAATATTAAAATTTAAAATAATCAAAATACTAAATTAAAATAATTAAAATTAAAAAAAAATTAAAATTAAAAATGAACATAATTATTTTTATTAGGAATTGGGCTTCTGTGATCCATAAATTGTATATAAAAAATTTCGGTGAAAATCAGATGTAAGAAATTTTTTGCCGACGCGTGATTTTCTTACATGTGATTTTCACCGAAAGTTTTTATACATAATTTTTTAAAAAATAATAATAATTAAATTAAAAAAATAAATAAATGAAATATATATATATATATATATATATATATATATATATATATATATATATATATATATATTCAAATAATAATAAAAAAAAACATAATTCATTTAAATAAAAAATATTTTTAAAATTAAAATTAAAAAAAATAATTTAATATTTGAATTTAAAAAAGATAAAAAAATAAAAATAAAAATAAAAAACAAATTATATATATATATATAAACAAATAAAGTTAAAAAAATGTAAATCTAAATTTTAAAAAAAATAAAAAAAATAAAAAAATAAAAAAAAAGAATTTCGCTGCCCTGGGGGCATCGTGGCTGGGGCGGCGAGTGGCGAGAGAGTTTCCAATTCTCTCGCCGCCTGTCGACCGAGCTACGCAGCTCCAAGGTTGGCGAGGTTTGATTTTGAGCCCCGCGGCCCCCACGACAGCTGGGGTCGATTCTCATAATCGACGCCCTTCGCCCTGGGGGTCGTGTGGCTCGGCCAACAGGCAGCGGGAGAGCTGCCAGCTCGCCCATCGGCTAAGCCACGCGACCCTTATGGTGGCCAAATTTGTTAATTATTATTATTATTATTATTTTTAAATTTATTTATTTATTTATTTTTATTAATTTAAATTTAATTTTTATTTTTATTTTTAATTTTATTCGTTTTTTTTTAATTTTTTTTTTTTTTAATAATAATTTATAGAAAAAATAATTTTTTTTTTTTAATAATTTATAGAAAAATGATTTTTTTAAAAAAATAATTTATAGAAAAATGATTTTTTTTTTTTTAATAAATTTAAAATTGTGTTTTTCATACATTTATATAATTTTTAATTTTTAATTTTTAATTTTCATTTTAAATTCTAAATTATTATTATTATTTTTTTTAAAATTTAATTTAATTTATTTTTATATTTATTTTTTTAATTTCTAAATTTAATTATTTTTTATTTTATTTTATTTTTAATTATTTTTTTTATATGTAAAGCTAAATTCTATTATATTGTACAAAAAATACATTCGAGCTTCATAACAGGGGTCGTTGAATTAGCCAATCCCTGTTGGATGAAGACATTTCAAAAATTCAAAAAGTGGGTTGTCTTTTAGAGGGAAACCAACCCTTAGAGAGTTCAGCATTTCAAAAATAGAGCTGCCCTTTTTGGGGAAACTAGCTATTAACATAGATATGAATAATTGAGTTTGCTAGAAAATAGAAAGATAGACAAAAAAACAATAGAGAAGCATGTAAAAAATGAGAAAGATGAGAGCCATGGCTCTACAACTACTGGTCTTGTGTGTCATGATGCTCCATTTGAGGAGTTTCTTCAATGATGTAGCATTCGTAGTCGAACAAGGCATCATCCTTCTTGGAGAGCTGGCGAGCTAGCTATGGAGTTGAAGTTGAGTGTGCAAATTTGTCCGCTTCTTTGACATTTTGCAGGGTGCCTTTCGTAGAGCTACTCCCTCCACTATTCGAAGCATCCTCCATGCTTTTGATAGGAAGACTAATTTTTTTCCTTGGCCGAGGGAAAGAGGAGCGTGAAAGGGTTGACTTGCGAGGGTGCTTCCAGTTACCAGAGCCAGAATGACTATGTTGTGCCTCTAGGAGGTGAATTGAAAGTTGAGTGGAGAGCAATTGAGGGTCAAAGACCTTTGGAGCATCCACATCCCCAGAGAAGGCCAAGGAGCGCTCCGCCATAGCCTAAGCTGCAGGGTGAGAGGGAGAGCCTCTGCCTTTGCCGCGACAACATCTCATGCGGTGTCGGCGTGGTATTGCGTAGACGGAATGATGGGCTTGCAGGGTAGGGAAGGAGAGCTTAGAGGGTGGTTGAGGAACAATGAGGTGGGCGTGGGTGAGACGAAGGCTTGCAGAGCACTCAGTAGAGTACGGAGGCTTATAGAGCATGACTGACAAGGAAAGAAAACTGGAATGAAAACTGGAGCGAAGGAGAATGGGAGTTAGAGCCATTGGCCATACCAGAGAGCAGAATGCAGGAGCCGAGGTATTGTACGCAAGATTGAATGCTGTAGGTGTCAATGTCCTACCCAGTGGAGCTAGTTTAAATCCCTCATGCGAGAGGCAGGTGCATCCCCATGGTGAGGCCAGGTGGTCAGCAAAATTCCATCATCTTAATCACCCGCATATGGGGTTTTAATTATTTAATTTAATTTAATTAATTAATTATTTTTAAATTTTTTATCTAAATTATTTTATTTTATATATATATTTTTTAATTATATGTTTTTTTTTTTATTAATTATTTTTTTATAACTTAAAAAAATAATTTGTTGTTGTTTTTTTTGTCTTTTGGTTTTGAATTTAATTTTTATTTACTTTTCTTTAAATTGTGTGTTTTTTGATTTTTTTGTTTTTATTTTTATTTAGTTTTGTTTAATTTTTAATTTTATTTTTAAAATTATCTGTAATACGATGACTAAAAATCGTTGGAATTTCATTTTCATAAAGATGTTATTTTAACTTAAATATCATCCTTGGTTTTTTAAGGCTTTTCAGAGACATGATATTTTATCTTTAATACCATGCCTAAAAATCGTTGTAATTTTAAGATTTTTGATATTTTATCTTTAATGTCGTGTTTATTGTTGAAATTTTAAGGTTTTTCAGAGTCATGAGATTTTATCTTTAATGTCATTATTAAAAAATGTTGACAATTTACCTCGAAAAGAAAAAAATGTTATTCCAACATCAACAATTTTCATTTTCAAGGTGTTTTTTGCACACAAAAAATTGACGACATTATCCCAACATCATCACTTTTCATTTTCAGGGTCGACATTATTCCAACATCAACACTTTTCGTTTTCAAACTGTTTTTTGCACAAAAAAAATTGGCGATGTTATTTCAGCATCAACACTGTTTGTTTTCAGACTGTTTTTTGCACACACAAAATTGGTGACGTTATTCCAGCATCAACACTTTTCGTTTTCAGTTTGTTTTTTACAAAAAAAAATTAGCTTTTACTTCCATTTTTAAAAAATGTTGAAAATTTATCTTGAAAAAAATTGAGGTTATTCCAGAATACAACTTTTCATTTTCGAGTTGTTTTTTCGTGGTTTTTTGATGTTTTTTTGTTAGAGTTCTCGTTTTGAGGTAATATTTCCTATTTGATCGGTAACTATGTTAGTAGCCTAGTCATATTTTATAATTTTGATTTGTTCTAATAATGTTTGATTAAGGTTCTTTAGATGTAAATTTTCCTCTTCTTATTCTGATAAGTGCTTCTTGAGTTCCTTCTTTTCGGCCTTAGCTTTCTTGACTTGTTCGAATAGTTTTGATTATGATCTTTTAAACGAAAATTTTCTTCAGTTTTATCAAATATGGCTTCTTCAAGATCCTTCTGCTTCTCCAATTCAATCTCCTGGAACATCAATTTCGAAATATCCTTAAGGTCTTGTGATGAACATGTTATAATTTTTGACATCATGGTCATGTCCTGGAAGGTGAACATCTTCTTCTTATAAGAAAACATTAAGATCTTTTTTTTTCTATGTTTAACATGAACATACCCAATTCTTGTAACTAAGGTTGACAAAAAATTATGCAAATATTTGGGTTAAACATAGTTATGACGAAGAATTGAGAAATGCATTCATAATGGTCAATTATTACTTGTAAATAATTAATTTCGTATTCTTTTTGGCCAAAAATAAATGTTCTTTCTCCTATGCTTGAGTCTGGAATTAATAGCTGATTCGCCAAGTTAACATTGGCGTAATTTTCCTCGACACTTGTGCTCATCGCGATGTTAACCTCCTTCCTTTGGGTATTCCCTTTTAATATAATTAATCTATAATCCACAATTGAAAAACCCTTATAGGAAAATTCCCATTCGTTTATTTTCGAATCAGATTGCATTCTTGGTAATTTTTACGTTAAATGGTACTTTTGACTAAAGATTTATTTATTTATTTTATATCTCTATTTTTTTTAAATTTCTTTCATTTCCTCCTTTCTTCTCCTTCTACTTTATATAATAATAATAATAATAATAATAATTTATTTTATTATTATTATTATTATTTTTTAACTTTATATATATATATATATATATATATATATATATATATATATATATATATATATATATATATATTATAAAATTAATTAATTAACTATATAATTAAATAGTTTTAAATGTAAAATATATTTATCTTTTAATTATATAATTAATTTGATTCCACACACACACATATATATAACTCAATTAATATATATATATATATATATATATATGAAATCTTTATGAATATATATATATATATATATATATATATATATATTCATAAAGAATTCATATATATATATATATATATATATATTCATAAAGATTTCATATATATATATATATATATGTTTTATGACTGTTGGGAATCGGTGTGTGCCGATAGCGGGGAGACATGACGATATTGTGGTTGGAAGTCAAAATAAAAAAGATGACGAGAATGATGCGGGAATGGTAACATGGAAACGATTCAGAGGTGAAGGGAATATCGCACAACGTGACATGGGTGCATGGGAGAGGCGAAAAGAGGTGTCGGGGAATAATGGAGGGTACCGGTGGATTTTGATGTGGAGCGGAGACTGGATGGGGGCCAGAACGTCGAGGAATAGAGACGCTTTTGGACGGTAATGAGGGTGTGATGACTAATCAGGACACAGACATGATTTAACGGAGTGCGGGAGTGGTGAACGGAGTGCGAAAGTTGGGACTACATCTGGTGAATGAGTTATGGCGGTAGACAGGTGGATACAGGTTGTGGTGGTGGATGACAGGGTGGCTGCAGTTAGATCGACGTTTATGGCTGGATGGAGATGGACATAAAGGTACCTGGTGGTATGTGTTCAAATGGAATTTTTTTTGTTCATACGACAATGCATGTATAGGAGTAGTCGAAGCAGTCGGGGAGAAATCGAAGCAGTCAGTGTCTCGATGGCTTGTGGTTTCGGCCAGTGGTGGCTGATGTAAGACGTAAGTATATATATATATATATATATATATTTTCCCCTACTATTTTTTTTAAATTCTTTTATTTATATAATTTTACTATTTTGTTTTCCTTTTTTTTTAATATATGTTTTTAGCTCTTCTTTTTTATATATCTTTGTTTGACTATTTTTTTTTTTAATGGAAATTACCAATTGAGGAAAATGGAGAATAGCCAAACTATGGAGTGAAATACTTCGATTATGTAATATTCCAAAAATTTAGACTTCATCTAAATGGAATATTATAGTTGTTTTAGCACTAGGTAGATGAATAAATGGGTGGGGAGACTCATAAAACCCCTTTAGAAGGAATAATAACACTCCTAATGTGAAAGGAGGAAAGCAGTTGGATTAAGCACCTTTGGGTGTGAACAAGGATTAAATCATGTTGATTCAGTCAACTTTGACCAAATCAACAACGTTGTCATAGAGGAGTGGTCTTTATGAAAAGACAACGTAGTTTTGGTGGAGGACAACTTGCATGAGCTTGGTGGCAAGTATGGATGGGACCCAATGTGAGGAGGCTCTCATGCTATATATGGAGGGGATAGCAACCATTTTTATTCATGTTTTAGTTTATCATTTTGATATTGGTCTGCTTAGAGTAGCTTCCTCTCGCTGTTTAGCAGGGTTGCTGTGCTGTTTAGCACAAGGGTGCTCATCCTCAGGGAAGTAGAGGTTCTTTAAGCTGCATTTCCTCTTTCCATCATTTTGGCCAAGCTACCTCCTTCAGCTACAACACAGTTTTTGTTTAGAGCTGGGTTGTGTTGTAGGGTGCAGCAACGGAGGATCACATAGAGCTGTTTCTAGGGCTTTTTTTTCAGTGGAGAAGTAGCTTATCCATTGGAGGATCAGCAAGGAAGGCTCCTAGGCATATTTTCTCATCTTTGGCATCAGGCCAACCATCTACCATCCCTCACAGTGCAGTCACAATTTTGAACTGTGTTATTTTTGGAGGCATTTGCTGGGAGGGTTCATTGAGCTCATCAGGTGGGTCTATTTCTGAGTAAAGGGATCAACCTTCTAATTAGAAATACCATTGGAGGAGGACATCATCATTTCAGATCTATCATAGCCTCATTCTATTCAGATCCAATTTGCAGTGACATCTCAACCCTAGGGTTATTTGTCACATTGTATATTTCTTGGCATTTCTAGCAATCTTTTTCGGATTGGCCAGAAATCTTGTATTAGAGCTCACATCTTCTTGTTGGGAATTTATTTTGTTTTTGTCAGCCACATTTAATTTATATATGTATTAAGAAGTAGCTACACTGATATAGATAGCACTGTCACTGTTCTTCGACATTCTATACAGTTGCAACAACTCATGTGCTGATTGCTTTATTCATTGGAGACTTGTTCCCATTGCTTGAGTGGCTTGTCCCTCATGATATTTTTGTATATTTATGATAGTATCTTAATAAAATGACGGTTTCATATTGATCTCTCCTATTTCATATTCAGATTTGCTGTGTTTTACATTTTTATGAGCTATATTGTTGTTATTCCCATTTTGGGACATTACAGTGGTATCAGAGCATAATCTTGGCTTAGCCTGTGCATTCAAGACATTATGCCATTAGAAGGAGAAGCTTCTTCTCACAGAAAAGAGAATAAGTATAGAAGAAGCAAAGGCAAAACTCCATTATTTGGAGAAATGAAGGAAGAGAGGATCTCTCAGCTTCTTTTCCAATCTATGAAGAGCATCAAAGAAGATCTCAAGGAGATTAAAGGAGAGAAGTGTAGAAACACTTCAAGAGGGTTTGAAAGTGAAGCAAGCCCTAAATATTCACATGATAAGTGTGAGAATTTAGCCACACATGCAGATCCACAACGCATTTTATGGCCCACAATCACTGCAAGAAGAATGGAGGAATAAGGTGCACCAAGGGAGGATACCTTGAGTGACTATCTTCAGGAGTATGAGTCTCAATCATGGAGATTCAAAGAGCACCTGGAATTCCAAGGGTTTTGCCAACTCGAGGAAGAAAAAAGATCCATCAACCATAATAGAAGCAAGAGAGGTATAATCTTTCTATCTAACTTTGATGGATCAACAAAGTGCACAGCCAAAGCTTGGGTGGAGGAGCTAGATTCCTATTTCCAGCTACACCAAGTTTCAAAAAAGGAGGCCATTAGAGTAGCAACGCTGCACCTCAAGGGTATGGCCCATGATTGGTGGTTTTATAATTCTGCTTCATTTTATCATGAAAATGTAAACACTTATGCAGGGTTCACTAAGAAATTAGTGAGGAGATTTGATCTTAAGCACTGTAAAACATCTCTTGTTGAACCCAAAAACTCAAAACCTTTGCATGAGTTGGAGAGATTTATTTTGCCAACTCCACTCCATAATTTTGTTGAAGGGGATAGAAACATGCATGATACCTTGCCAAGGGCAAGATCCCCAGTTCTTGAAGAGCCCTCTTCTATATATGAAGACATGGAGGTTCCTCCTTCAAGGGAAGACCAAGATCAAGGGTCTCTCATTGATGATGAGGCATCCTCACATATTAATGAAGAAGCTGAGTAGAGAAGAGATAACAACGCTGTATCATTGGGAGAAGATCCATCACCACATGGAGGTGGAAAGGGAGCCATTGTTTCCATTAGAGGAGCCCTTGTGTCTTTGCAAGGAGTCCCAAATGATTCAACATGTGGGAACCAAAACACAATTCAGGAGTAGCATGCATTAGTTTTTGTGAATTGTGAGATGGAAGTGGAAGAAATGAAGGATAAACATCAAGGGATGATTCACCATTATCTATTTCACGGGGTTTCTGCATAAGAGAAGGAGACTGTATTGCGTAGTGAAGAGAGGGAAAAATCAGTCCACTCATATGTACAATCCACTTCAGATTTTGATGTCTCACTACATGGGGGCATTCCACCTAGGAGGCCACCAGATCTAGAGTTGGTGGGAGGCATTTGTACATTTGGTTCACCACTCTTAGATTCCGGAGGGGTGAATACTTGGGAGGAATCTAGTACAATGCAAAGAGTTTGGGATAGACTCAAGGAGGAGGGAGACATTCTCCCATTTTCAGCATCACCCACTCTGACTACACATACTGCTCTGACAGAAGTTGCTGCAGTGATGGAGGATGGCACCTTCATGGTGCAAGGGAGCTACTCCATGGATTTGGAGAATCAGAGGGTACTTCCTTTGAGGAAGAAATCCTCTATACATTGGAGTAGATGGAGGCCACCCATGCTTACATTGGCCAAGATCAGGAGGTTCTTTTTGGATGGTAGCTTCTCATGGGAGGCCAACCTCCAAAGGTCACCACTTATATTTGAGCATGAGCAGCTGCATGATGGGCATGGCAGCAATTTGGAGGATTAATTTGGCATGAGGGATGTCAAAGGAGAAGACAACAACATATGGGGAGCTTCACATTTCAGATCTTCAACGCTGTCTCTTAGGAGGATTGATCCATATTGGAGGTCTCAACTCTTGGTAGAGTACTCCAAGAATCTTGGTGCTTGCATGATTCTTGATGACCTGGATGGAGATGATGTGGTCATCTATTCTTATGGCAGAGTATTCTTGACTAAATCTTCTGAGCTCAAGGAGAAGCTGCTACATGCAGCATATGAGGACTTCCTTTCTATGCACTTTGATGCATATCATTCTTTGATGGAGGAGTTCACTTGGGAGGGCACCCAACATGATGTATTTTAGCATATGGAGAGATGCATAGCTTGAATGCTAAAGGAGAGGTTGGCATAGCCACTTCCCTATTCATTGAGAGTGAGGAAGAATTTCCAGTTGAGCCATTTCAGCTCAAGGACCAAAGTACATGGTGGAGAAGGTACAATTTTGCATTATGATTTGTACTTCTTTACTTTTTATGAGCAACATTTTGTATTAAGGAGGGTCATTCCTTCTTATACATTATATTATGATGTACTTGAGGCCAATTTCAGCATTGAGGTTGGCTATTATATTGGTGGTTTGTGGGGGAAGCCACATGATTCTTGGCGTGCACCATTGACACCACATTATACTTTCATGATTCCATCTCATGGGATGATTGTGGCAGAAAAAAAGTGGCTGGAAGGGCACTTGTTATTCTTTTTTTTGAGGTAGGCAAGGGATGCACTACGCTGGTTCCATGTGTGGAACTATGATCCAATTTTCGGTTGTCATATGGCAGCTTGTTTTCATTGGTTTTTGCTTCCATATATTGCTGATATTCTTATGTTCATGGGGGGCTTTATTTGGAGAGTGGGACAATGTTTGGAGGTGTCCATTGGGAGTATGATTCTCCCTAATTTACATGTTGTATGTTTCAGGAGAAACGATGGGCAAACCATGATTTCCATACTACATCTCTTTTCTTCATGTGGGAGGAGCCATTTGGAGAACTTAAGTTCTTGGAGGAGGCACTTCATGGCCAATTTGTTTAGTGGGGTAACTTGGGCCATTCTTGGAGGCCATGTCATTTCAGCCCAAGATCATAAACAACCCCATACTTACCATAAATAGAGAGAGAGACAATTTGGGTGGAAAAATCTAATCTCTCCATGCAGCCCCAATACATTGCACAAACCGAGGGTTGAGGATTTCTTTGATGAGCTACCTAGGATGGCTCATTTCATTTAGATGATAGCATGGGTATGGGAAACTCTCATTGGGGATGAGATTCTCTATGTTTATCATCACTTCTACCTTGAGGAGACCATGGGAAAACAAGAAGTTTTCCACTTACACCTTCCACTTTCTCATGATGTACACCATTTGGTTTTGCATACTTGGGAGGAACCATTGGAGGCAGATTTATTGTAGTTTATGTTGAGCTATGGTGGGAACTATTGATGGTGAGGCCACAAGAAGAGGAAGGGAGAAATTTTTCTCCACCTTATAGTTGCTTGAGGACAAGAAACATTTTGGAGGGGAGGACTGTAATATTCCAAAAATTTAGACTTCATCTAAATGGAATATTATAGTTGTTTTATCACTAGGTAGATGAATAAATGGGTGGGGAGACTCATAAAACCCCTTTAGAAGGAATAATAACACTCATAATGTGAAATGAGGGAGAATAAGCAGCTATATTAAGCACCTTTGGGTGTGAATAGGGATTGAATCATGTTGATTCAGTCAACTTTGACCAAATCAACAACGTTGTCATAGAGGAGTGGTCTTTATGAAAAGACAATGCAGTTTTGGTGGAGGAAAAATTGCATGAGCTTGGTGGCAAGTATGGATGGGACCCAATGTGAGGAGGCTCTCATGCTATATATGGAGGGGATAGAAACCATTGTTATTCATGTTTTAGTTTATCATTTTGATATTGGTCTGCTTAGACTAGCTTCCTCTTGCTGTTTAGCACAAGGGTGTTCCTGGTCGGGAATCCATACCTCATCCTCAGGGAAGGAGAGGTTCTTTGACCTAAATTTCCTCATTCTAGCATTCTGGCCAAGCTACCTCCTTTAGCTACAACACAGTTTCTATTTAGAGCTGGGTTGTGTTACAGGGTGCAGCAACGGAGGATCAAATAGAACTATTTCTGGGGCTTGTTTTTCAGTGGAGAAGTAGCCTATCCATTGGAGGATTAACAAGGAAGGCTCCTGGGCATATTTTATCATCTTTGGCATCAGGCCAACCATCTACCATCCCTCACAATGCAGTCACAATTCTGAACTGCGTTATTGTTGGAGGCATTTGCTGGGAGGGTTCATTGAGCTCATCAGGAGGGTCTATTTCTGAGTAGAGGGATCAACCTTCTAATTAGAAATACGATTGGAGGAGGAAATAATCATTTCAGATCTTTCATAGCCTCATTTTATTCAGATCTAGTTTGTAGTGACACCTCAACCCCAGGGTTATTTGTCACATTGTATATTTTTTGGCATTTCTAGCAATCTTTTCTGGATTGGCTAGAAATCTTGTATTAGAGACCACATCTTCTTTGTTGGGCATTTATTTTGTTTTTGTCAGCCACATTTCATTTATATATGTATTCAACAATAGCTACACTAATATAGACAACACTGTCACCGCTCTCCGACATTCTATACAGTTGAGCAACTCATGTGTTGATTGTTTTGTTCATTGGAGACTTGTTCCCATTGCTTGAGTGGCTTGTCCCTCATGATATTTTTGTATATTTATGCTGATATCTTAGTAAAATGATGGCTTCATATTGATCTCTCCTATGTCATATTCAGATTTGCTGCGTTTTACATTTTTATGAGCTATATTTCTGCTATTCCCATTTTGGGATATTACATATTATGATGACAACAACGTTGATGAAAGATTGATATCCAAGGGCCTTGTGATCAACCAACCTAGCTCTGATAATATTTTAACGACTAAAAGCTGTATACGCAGCACAAATATTTAAAATACTTCAAAGATGTAAATTTCCATTGTAATACATGTAACTGTATATTGAATTGATGTAAGATGATTACAAATGATAATGAGTGTCTGCTTATATACCCTAGGTAGGTGCCCTTTCATGAACGATCATGTCTCTAAGACATTCCTCTTCATTACTAACTAACTAATGATTAGTTAATTAATTTTTATTTATTATTATTATATTTATATTTATATTTATTTATTTTGTATGAATCATATTCATAACATTTCGCTAATTTGGTCATAATCTTGTGAGTTTCCATAGACTTTGCCACATCTACTAGAATGCTCAAAAATTATTCAAGGATTGTTTTAGATTATGATTTTACTGTTTTCCTTTTTTCCTGAGTGACTTTTCCCCTAAGACCACCAACTCTTTTGCTACCAACTCTTTAGCTAGTCAATTGAGTATAAGCTATGTCCACAAACAAAATATACCTTCCATTCCAAATAATTAAGGGAGTTACATAAAAAAACATGCCATATCATAATATTTGAACCCATTAAACCACACCACCCTATGACTTACAAATTTTTCTCATCTCGACATATCTTCTTCACATCCCTCTCACCTTATTCGTAATGCATGATGATCATCGACTTGCACAATGACCTTGGTGAGTGCACCCTAATATACTTGTAAGCCTTGATGGTGCATGGGCCTATTGTTCTTTCATGAATACAAGTAACCATAAACCCATGAATTCATTGAATTCACGCTTCAAATATAGCCTTAGCCTCACACGCTTGTCAAACAAGCTTGAGGACTCTCTTACACAACTTTACACAACTTATTCCCTACAATAGGGCAAGCGATGGATGGAAACATCAACATCCTTCTCTTATTATTCACAATGTCTGTTCATTCACATAGTTATTTCTCCTTATGAAACCAAATCCTATTATCACTTTGACGATGATTACTTTTAGCTGGCGATGTCCCCAAAAACTACAAGCAACAAATCTATTTCCTTCATGAAAAATACAAGGACACAAAAAAAAACACACTATCACTTTCCATATCTTAGGTTTTTCTATGAGGGAGTCTAGCTACCTAGTGCTGTGATATCATGTTAAGTTTCAAGAGTAGATATTTATTGTACACACAAAATTGTTGAGCACTCTACATTAAAAAAAGTGACAATACAAATTATATAAATACATGAAACTACTCTCAAGATAGAGAAATTATTTTCGACATATAGTCCAACTATTGAGAGAATATCTCAATCTCACACTAATACATGAAGCTAATTAATTGAAAAGAATCTATCAACTAACTAGGTATAATATCCTCTTATAAATTATGTTCTCGTATTTTAATTCAACTATTCATAATTATTAAGTGGATGATATGGATTTAATATCAATAGAATATTCTAGAATATTTATATTAGTGTACACAAATCAATAGTTAAAATTTATCTTCAAAGTAGTTAAGCCCTTTTAACTTTTTAATTAAATTGACTAATTAAAAAAATGTCATATGAACAAGTGGCATATGAAGTGAATTATGGTTTATTGTGAATATGGTATTACCTCATGGTATTGTAACAAAGAATATTTACAAATTAATAATTTATATGGTAAAGTCAGAATAAATTTTCATGGTTAAGAATATTGTTCCATGTTTTCTTAAGTGTATATATGTTTAACTTATATATTATTTATTTTTTTATTTTATAATTCATAATAATTTAAAATAAAGTTATAATTTAGTTAACAAACACACACACACACATATTTTAGTAACTTGAGATATATAATGAAGTGTTTTGACGCTTATTATGGATTGATGACTATTGCCTTTTACCGACTATTTAATTTATATTGTTACGCTAGTTGAATATGACCACACACATAAGAGAAGTAGAAGTTATATACTCCAACACATCTATTTTAAATTCTGATGTATCAATTACTAAGAGAGATCAAATTTCTTATTGTGTGATTTCTTTATTATTTAATATGAAATAATGAATACATGACACAAAACTAAATGATAACAAAATTTACACATTAAAAAAATGATGTTTTATAGATAAGGGTTTAATATATATCTTATATATGAAATCAAACCATTAAAATAATTATGAAAAATAAAATAAAAATTAAATACTAAAGCAATTTTTTTTAAGAAAAAGTTATCAAGGAAAAATCAATTATCATTCACATTAGAACATTTAATTAAATCAATTATCATTCAAATTAGAACATTTAATTTATATTAGATGATATTAAATTAATTTTTTTTATATAAATATATATAAATTTTAAATTAAAATAATGCAAATCAATTTATTGAGTTTAATATTTTTATATATTTTTTTTTTTTATGATTGGTAGGATTATATCTTCATCATGTCCAATATATTGCCCTGATCGAGGCGAGGAATTGAACCAATGACTTCTCATAAAGAAGTGTCTTAACAGAGCACATGATCACTGTCTATGCAAGGCTGCGTGGACATTTGAATTTATTACTTTTATTATATGTTAATAATAGTATTTATTTTTAAGTTCATTGAAGAGCTTTAATTGGTAATTTCCATGATATGAAGTATTAGATAAACAATGAGATTAAAAGTTTTATTTTTAATAATGAGTTGGTTTTGGAAACATGATTTTTTAAAATCTATTTTATAAATTTGTAATAAGAAAAATAATGAATATTAATTATGTCCATAAATTGTTAAGGTAATTTAAAAAAAAACATTTTTTTTTAATTTGTTGAAAACGAAAAAAAAAATTAAACTCAATTCATAGTTGATTGTATGGTCAAGTATTCTAGTTTTTAATATGGGCTAGATGTGACACAACATAAAATGATGACAAATATATAAACAAGTGCTATAGGACAAATTAGTCCTTGCCACTCAAGTTAAAAGTTATGTTATGGGGAAAATTGCACACAAAATTATAACCTATGTTGGTCAAAGACAAAAATATAAACAAGTGCTATAAGACAACTTATTCCATGCCAATACATTTAAAAAATATGTTATGGGAAAAATTTCACAAAAAATTATAACCTACATTGATCATTGTTAGCTAAATTAATAGTGGTTAATAGGAAAATGGAATCATATAGTGTGAAGTTGGTACCTCCATTGATCAATGACAAAAATATAAAAAAGTTCTATAGGACAACTTAGTCCTTGTCACTCAAGTTAAAAATTATGTTATGGGAAAAATTGCACAAATAATTAAAACATACAGTGATCAATGTTACCGAAATTAATAGTGGCTAATAGGAAAATAGAATCCTATAGTGCGAAGTTGGTAAAATTTGGTAAATTAATGTGTTGAAGAAAACATAAATAATGTTGAGACGTAACTCCTAATAAATATATATTTTTGCATCTTATTCCTATACATTTTTTATGCAAACACTTGTTTAAATTATGGTGGGAAGTAATTGGTAGTAAATATGTTCTCTACTTCTTTCAAAGTTTAAGAATAAAGAATCACTATAAAAATATCTAATAACAAGTGTTGCAAGGGAACTTAGTCCATGCAACTCAAGTTATAAATTATGGTTTTAGAAAGACTACAAACTAATATATGAAGTGAAAAAATCAATTGTCTACTAAGGGGAAAGAAATTGCATAAATTTTGGCATGTAGTAACCAAGACTAAGTCTACACATTTACATTTTTACTCCTACATTTTAAAATAACGATAATCAATAACACTTAGTAAGCTATTTTAAAAGACTTTAATTTTGGGTGGTTTTCATATAAAGCTTAACAATGAAAAATGATTGCACAATTTTCTAAAAAATTATGGAATAAATATTGTATTTATATCCAAAAGTTATGGCAGATAAATATGAGGAAGTTATCCACATGAAATTCTATTGTGCAAAGGAAACAATAAGAAATTCAAATTATGGTCTAATAAAATGTTTTAAACAATTTTTTTTAATAATATTGAAGAATAAATAATTATTTTTCAAAGTTAACATCATAATATACATTTCTCGATGCTAAAATAATACGGGTCGACAAATCAATTGCTAGAGTTATGCCATAGTAGAGACTAATAATGCATGAATATTGCAACCATATCCATACATTATGACATAAAATATGTGAGACAATTGTCCACATGAAATTATCTTATGAAAAGGTTGCAATAATACCTTCGAGTTATGGTCCAGTCAAATGTTTGAAAATTATTTTTTAAATAATATTGAAAAATATATATATATTTTTTAATGTTAAACATTATAAGTTGCATTGGTCAATGTTAAATAAAAAGTGGTCAACAAGAAAATTGGTTGCTAAGGTATTTCCTTGGAAAAACCTAATGACTAAGTATATACACGTGACAAAAATAAATAAATAACCAACCAAACAATTATGTTATGTAGATGGTAGAGATTTAATGTCCATGAAATATTCTAGAACATTAATAGTAATATAAAAAAATCAAAGTTTGAGATTTATCTTCAAAGTAGTTATTCTCTTTTTACCCTTCTAATTGAATAGATTAATTAAAAAAAAGTCATATGAACAAGTGTCATAAGTGACTTATGGTATTTTTGGGCATGTGGTATTGATAAGCCAAAATATTGTAACAAAGCCTATTTATAGATCAAGAATATCTCCATGATTGAGAATCATGTTTCATATATATATTTAACTCATGTATTAAGTAGTTTCATTATTTAATAATAATAATAATAATAAAGTTATAATTTAGTTAGTCTTTATGATATTTTTAATTTCAATTATTTGAAATGTATCATGTACTAAATGTTTTGATATTTATTATGGATAAGTATTTTGATTTTGATTATGAATTGATGTTTATTGGCATGTATCAACTATTTAATGTATATAATTACATTAATAAATAATAATTATATAAGTACATACAACATCTAAAATATAAACATATATTTATCATGTGTTGTAGGACATCAAATTTCTTAAAATGTAATGGTTTTTGTTATTTAATATGATGAAATAAACACATAATATGCATCACATAAGATGAATAAATTAATTAAAAAATAACATTGAAAAATGATTAATTAATATAATAAATTTAGATTTAAAATAAATATAAGATGAAGAAAAAATTATAAAACAAATATATTGGAAATTTATAATATAAAATATATTAATAAATTACAAATTATATTTTAAAGAAATTTCATTTTCTTTATTTTCAATAAATTTGAAAAACACAAAACAATTCTTATTTATAAATTCAAAATAAAAAAATTAAAACTAAGAAAACAAGACCTACTAAGAATTTAAAAGTGAAAAGCACGCTAAAATCAATTATATATATATATATATATATATTTATTTTGTAATTGAGTTTTTTTTATATATCGATGCTTCGTGGAGGGTTGACTCTGATGGAAACACTACTGTACTGCGACAACATAACTCGTTCAAGTGGATGAATCTAGACTGTAACATGCAAAGATCATCACAATTTTTTTTTCTTTTACTCTAGCATTTGTTAAAATGTAACAATTCTACCCTGCATCTAAACATATACATGACCCAAGCATACTACATATCTACTTGTTAACATTTCAAATAAACATAACATAGTTGGATTATGCATCTAACTCATTAAGGTTCCAGATAACCATATCATATATGGATTACACATCCAGCTTATTAACATTTTAAATAAAACCTAATGCGTATATTTACATAACTAACTTGTGAACATTTCAATAAACACAACATATTTATATATGGAATCGGGTAGGTGTATAGATGGAATATAATAACCATACCTATATGTATTGGACTTGTTATTATTCAAGTTACACATTATATATAATCCCATCACCTAATGTGTGTGTTATTGAATGCATAACTCGTAAGTTATGATACGACATACAATATACAGGTCTAAGTTTATTTTGCTGGTTGGCGTGTGGTTTGATACTATTGTACTCGCACTTTAACCTTTTGATCATGGCACATTTAATACTATTAATTTCTGATTTAACAACTAGTCTAGGATATCACACCTGCCTGGTCCATGTGTCGGTGTTGTTCCCTTTTACCGGTGACTTCAGTCTGTAGTTGAAGTGCCTCAGAATCCTCCCGAGGGTCCTCACCAGAAGCTGGCAGTAGCACCTGCAACAGGTGGACCTTCCGTCATTGTTGATCTATTGATTGAAGATCAGAGGGCTGAGGTTTACCCACGATGGTTAGGATAATGAACCTTGACCCCCTCTTCACCATTTTTCTACATTCTGCCGCTGTGGAGGCTCTGTCTGGCTCTGAAACTTTCAAATCCTTTGTCGGCGCCTCTACCCCATTGCAATAAGATAAGCCATGCCCTTCTTCAGCTGAATCATTGTTGTAGATGGCTAACGATGGTGCTTGCGCCCTTACTACTTGTTTTCGATAAGTAACATGTTTTGGATTTTGACCTTCATGATCGTGTTTGCAGGTATCATAATTTTTATAGCTAAGGGTTTTCATGCTGACAGAATTGGGGATGCTATCTGACCTGTTGTCGACATAAATTGTCGCTCCTAGAGACAACCTAGAGTTGCCATAGAACATTGCCTAGGACATCTTATCATAGAAGGGAGTGTATCATATAACTTGGGTGTCAATCCAAAACTCTCTCGCTATCTCTTGTAAAACAAGGAAATTGATTTAAATGGAACCAGAAATCACAGAAACTATCACAGGGAAAGTAATGTTGCAGAGGCACAATGCAAAGCTCTAATAGAAAAGCATCAGACAGTTAAGAGACAATTTACTGCAAAGAGGGCCGATTCAAGTAATATTCCACAGAAATCAAATATCAGAAAGTGAATGCGGTGAAAGAAAAGTTAAGAAGATACTAGTCAACATTGGGCTGATACCCAAATACACAATAGAACCATATATGGGCTTATCAATTTAAGAATCCATACATGATAATGGCATTTTAAAAGCACCCTCCCAAAGCAACTAATATAGAAGAAAGATGGTTGAGATGAATATGGAACAGTATATCATGCATGAGCCATATTTAAAGCGCTTGACTGATTTAAGTATGGGCATCAACTAGGATGAATCCTTACCAAATCAGTGAGCCACTCACATTCTAAAACATGATACAAGAAAGTGGATGAAATGAAATGTTATATTAAACACATAAGAGAAAGTTACACACTGTGAAATACCAAAGACCAGAATCCTCATTACAGATAGCACTCCTCCTCACTGAGACCCTACGGGCTCTGAGCCTTCACACAGAAACTTTACAAGATGTATACAAAAAACGCCTTTCACTGCACAATTCTTTGATAAAAATCTGGAACACTTACAATGTCTTTTTTCTGGGTTCTTATAGAGGAAGAAGAAGAAAAACTAATAAAAGAAGTAGGTGAAAATATTTGATTGTTTCATTAAAACAAAATGGCGGAAATATTCGCGCCCATACTATTTGACAACCATGAAATATTACATGTACTCTGCGGCCAGCTCCATGAAGTAAATGCACTGGGTAGAAGATCTCTTTAGAGGTAAGGTGTGAGGAATAAAATATATAACACTCTGTACTTTCCCGAGAGAAAAATCTGTGAAGTAAAACCTGGAGGATAAGAATTTTATGTACTTTTACTCTCTGTCTTCTGAATGCCGAATTGGAATTTAAATTCTTCAATGCGAGACACTGCATTCCTTGGATCTTTCATTGATATTCTTTGCCGTGACAATTAATATCTCCATCCATAAAATCTGCATTTTGAATTTCTCTGGAGGTTTTGACATATTTTAACCCCTGCTTCATTTAATGTTGGTCATATCATAGCGGCTCCCGGATCTTTCTTCACAAATTTTGCTCCTGAAACATGGTCCTGTCATGCGTTCTCGGCTTCTGTAATGGAGGCGGTGAATCATAGCAAATTTTTCCGTCGCTACACACCTGCAAAACCCACAAACATGTTAAAGAGGACCATGCACGGGAATGGTGATGCAGTGGAGAAAACCATGTGATGAGGCGGTGTGGTAATATGATGGAGGCATGAAAGATGGCGGTGAAAGCACAGTGGGATGAGGGTGGATGGATGGAGCAGAGATTTCTACGCGAAACAACAAAACATGGCATATGAATGGAGTATATGAATGGTGAAAGAGAAAAGTGATCGACGCGTGAAACGATGACGTGGAGGCGGACTTGGTCAATCAGCGCAACGTATAAATGATTCTGGACCGTACGATTTACAAATGAAATCAACGGTCGAAACCTAACCGGAAGGCGATGGAATGACGGGCCCGGAGTACTGTGCACTGGGGATAAAGTTTGCGCAGCTTGGGAGATTGGCAACCATTGGATGGAGCGCTCAAGATCGGACGGCTAAGGTTGATTTCGCTGCGCGCCCTGGATCGAGAGTTAACGCGCGAAATGGGGCAGTATTGGAACAGTGGCCTGGGACACGTGGCGATCAGCGTATGGAATCGCTGCGATTTGAGAAAAACCGCCAGCCCTCCAAAGGTGGTGCAGGGAATACGGCTTGTTTTAGGCGGTGGTTTATAGGGTGCGGGGACCACAAGGGCGATGAGCTGTGGTTCGTTGATCTGTGGTCTGATCGGACGGCGCAAAACGCGCCCGATGGCCGTATATGGGAAGCGCTTTTCATTTTGGCCCATGGGCGAGCTCCTGCGTTACGTGGAGAACAAAGCAAAGGGGGCTGAGGCCGAAGGGAGCTAGGACCGATATATTTCTGAATATGGGTTTTTTGGCCATTTTGAATACGGTTTTAGGAATGAAAGGTGGCAACGGTAGGCAGGAGACGAAGGTCTTAGGTCACAAAAGAGGATTTAAAAGGATTCAAATGTGACTATTGGCTGAAAATTTGAATGGAGGGGCTAATATAGTCAATATCGGCTCCACCTGGGGATGGCACGTTCATCCCTGGACGTGTCGAGAACTTGCAGAGCCTTTGATCATCTTTTTGTGCAGACTCTGCCCTTCAAAACCTTTTCTTCTCATGATTCATTATAACACCCGCATCATTCAGTCAGTAATAAAACAAAAATTAATATACAATATGATACAGTCAGGCCACCTCGACCTGAATCAGAATTGGAAGTAGGGCTTTAAAAATTGTCCGTTTACGGTGGCATCCAACAAGTCACCCTGCAAATTTTCCAATATGAACGTGTTATTGCCTCCCTGTTCCACAACTTTGAATGGGCCGAACCAAAGTGGATCAAACTTGCCATGCTTTCCTCTTTCAGCCCTTCGTACCTCCCATCTGAGAACTAGATCACCAATCTGCAATTTTCTGTCTTTTGCATGCTGATAAAATATATGTTTCATTCTCTCTTGATATTCTATTAGTCTCTGATTCACTTGGTCCCGTGTTTCCTCTAATTCTACCAATTGATTGATTCTTCTGACCATATCATCGGGTTCCTCCTTACTGTCTTGCATGAAGCGTGCCACTGGTAAGGCCAGCTGCACAGGAAAAACTGCTGCTCGTCCATATACCAACTCATATGGAGATTTCCCAGTTGCTCTCTTACTGGTGATTCTATTAGCCCATAGAGCAAATTTCAATTGAGAATCCCAATTCTTCTGATTTTCATTGATATTTTTCTTTAAGGCCCTCACCAGAGTTTTGTTAGAAGATTCTGCCAAGCCATTCCCTGTGGCTAGTAAGCTGTGGAGTGATTCAATGTAATATTATATTGCTGGCAGAAATTTACAAATTTTGCAGATTTGAAGGCCTGTGCATTATCAGTCACTATTCTAGCAGGACAGCCAAACCTGGATATGATGTTTTCTTCCATGAATTTTATGACGACAGTGTCAGTAGCATTCCTTGCAGGTATGGCTTCCACCCATTTTGTAAAGTAATCTGTGGCTGTTAATATTCATTTATGTTGTCCACTTGATGGGGGATGTATTTCTCTAATAAAATCTGTTCCCCATTGTTGAAATGGTTCATCTACATGAACTGGAATCAGGGGCAGAGCTGCCAACTTCTGTTTCTCAGCAAATTTCTGACACTTATCACATGCTCTGACCCAAGTAAAAACATCTCCAAATAATTTTGGCTAGTAGAAACTAGCCTTTAAGATTTTATGAGCTGTGGCCCTCCAGCTATAGTTTCCTCCACATATTCCTTCATGAAATTCCATCATTATACTTTCCACTTCATCCTCTGTGAGGCACATGAGTAGAATGCTTGAAGGATCTCTCCAATATAGCTGACCATTGGCAGCTATATAATTTTGTGACTTCAACCTCAAAGCCCTGTATTTTGATTTATCACAGCTGGGTGGATAGCTGAGTGTTAGGAGGTATTCTACTATCTCCTTATACCATGGACTAGTGAGGTATTTTGTGTGTGCTCTTTGAGTGGCCATTTCCAAACCTTGCTGCTCTTTCTCTTTCTCAGACTCTCCATTTGCTATCATAGACAAATTTATGCCCAGAGCCTAGTAGTTTGATTTCGATAAGATCCTTGCTAGCCCCTATCCTTTTATCAGCTTAGTAGGGCGAATATCCAGATCATACTCCTGTATTTTTGCAATCCACCTTCCCATTTTTCCTTCACTGTCTCCCTATACCCTTCACTGTCTCCCTATACAAGGATATCCTTTACAGCTGCAGTAGGGACAAATGCAGTAATGTGGGACTGCAAAATGTACATGCAAAATGCTTTGAGGGACTTTACTAGGGCATATGCCTGTTTCTCCAATATGTTATATTTCAATTCTGCATCATGAAGCACCTGATTGAAAAAGGCAATAGGTTGCTCATATCCTTCTTCATTTTTCTGCAATAACACTCCAGCTACTATATGAGGTGATGAAAAAGAAGAGATCATAAATGGTCTAGTATAATCAGGTCTAGCCAGCACAGGGGCTTCAGCAAATGCAGCTTTAATTCTGGTAAAGGCCTCCCGTGATTCTTGTGACCATTTCACCTCATTATTCTTCTTTAGCATATCTGTTATATGCCTAACTATCTCAGCATAGTTAGGAATAAACCTTCTCAGAAAATTTATCCGGCCTAAAAATACCTGTACTTCTTTCTTGTTCCTGGGGAAAGGGATGCTATTTATCACCTCTACTCTTTTAGGATCTATTCTCACCCCATCCTTAGTTACAATATGCCCCAAAATTTTTCCTTCCTCTAATGCAAATAAAGACTTTTGTGGATTAAGAGAAAGGCCATACCTTCTGCATTTTTCAAAAGTTCTTCGTAAATGCTAAATGTGTTCGACATCATTTTTTGAAAACACTGTAATATCATCAAGGTACACCACCAAAAATTTATCCTGCTCCCCAACAAAAGAAATTTCCATCGCCCTCTGAAAGGTAGCCCCTGCATTAATCAGCCCAAAATGCATCCTGGCATACATAAATGTACCCCATGGTGTGATGAAAGCAGTCTTCTTCTGATCCTCTGGGAGCACAGCTACCTGATTATAACCCGAAAAACCATCCATCATTGACATTCTAGAGGCTCCCACCACTTTCTGCAGGATGTGGTCCATCTTGGGGAGTGGATAATTATCTTTTAAAGATGCTCTGTTCAAGTTTCCGAAGTCCACACATAGCCTTATCTCTCCATTTTTCTTTATGACAGGGACCAAATTAGCAACCCATTCTGTGTATCTCAGGGGCACAATTATTTTTGCCTTTAGCAGCTTCTTAATTTCTTTCTCAATGGAGGGAAGCAGCAGAGGATTTATCTGTCTGAGCTTCTGCTTATAAGGTTTTGCATCTTCCCTCAGAGGAATTTTATGCTGCATTATACTAATATCAAATGTTTTTAGGTCCTGATAGGACCATGCAAATACATCTTTATAAGATTGAAATAATTTCAGGTATCTTTCTTTATACTCCTCTGGGACCTTCTTAGATAATTTGACAATTTTGGGATAAAAATTAGTACCCAGATTCAGATCTTCTACTTGATCTTCTTCTACCACTTTACTAGCTTGCAATGAGACATCATTCTTATCAAACAACCTTTCTAGAGGGACCAGCCCCCTAGGGATAACATTTCCTTTTAGCTGCAACACTTTACTTCCTGCCATTTTCTCCTCCCACTTATTTTCTAAAATATCTTCAGCCTCATCTTCTTCACCATCATCAATCTCCATATTGGAGAATTCTCCCACTGTCTCCAGGAATATCTTCATCTATTCATCATCTTCAAATACCTGCCAGTGCTTAATATTATCTGGGATTGATGGTCTATAACGTACCTCAATTTCATACCTCAAGAGAGGGTTCTGAGGAGGAAGAAATGTACTAGCAGCCACAGCAAGGGAGTCTGCCATTCTGTTCTGCTCCCGGGGCATGAACTGGATATTGAATGCTGAGAAGAAGTTCTCCACCATGTCCCATACTTCATTTATATATGCTCTCAACCGAGGATGCTTGGTTTGACATTGATTTCTGATCTGTCTGACCACCAGCTCAGAATCTCCCAGAACCTTTAAACTCTGTATACCCATACTCTTGGCTGCCTGCAGTCCCAATAGTAGTGCTTCATATTCAGCCACATTATTAGTAGCCTCATATTCCAATTTAAAAGACAGTGGCACTGATTTTCCTATAGGGGAGATTAATAATGCTCCAACCCCATTTCCTTCTCTTGAATTTGCTCTATCAAAATGTAGAGTCCATACTCCTGCTTCACGGTTTTCTAAAAGCTGCTCAGCCTTGATTTGACAGAAGGAAGGTTCCTGAGCAAAGTTTTGATCTTCTTCAAGCATAAAACATGATAAATCTCCCTCCTTGCTATAGACTGGTGAATTCTCCGAGTTGTCAGCTTTTGTAACCATCTTGACAAATCTGGTTTCTCTGTATAACCTCCTCTCCTGGCCACCAAAAACTGGAATAGTGGCATATGTTAAGTCTAGTTTGAGTGACCCACCAATTTTTGTTCCCCAGGACCTTGACAACAGCATGCCAAAGCAAGCTGGGATGTCAGCCACCACAATGTCCATTACTACACTTTTTGCTGGAATTTGGGCCAGATTGACCACTAAATCTTTAATCATCCCTAGACACTTAACTCTTTTGGAATCAAATGAATATAGGTATTTATATGGGCGAGTGATTTGTAAACCTAGTTGCTCCATGACTAACAAAGGCATAAGATTATGGGAAGCTCCAGAATCTAACATACAATTGTGTAACAGCAGGTCATGAATAACTAGAGACACATAGAAAGGAGGAGTAGAGGGGTCTATCTCCTCGACATGTGGGCCAAAAACTACCATGGGTCTTTCTTCTTGAAGATTAAGACTGTCTGGAATTATTGGTGCTTCAGGAGGAAGTAATAAAGAAGTGACTTGAGATTGATATGCAGGTTGTTTCAATAGTTCAGTCAAAAGGACTGTGATTTTGACTTTCTCAAGTTCTTTTTGCAAATTGAAAATAGGAGGGGACTTTTCTATTACAACTTCTTTTGACTCTTTATTTTCAGCTGAAGGTTTAACTTCTTTTGATACAGACTTAGCATTAGGAGGAGTGACTACTTTTGAAGAGGAAGGAGCTTGATCATTGGAATGCAAAGGAGCTTTTAGAAGACTCTTACCTTTGTATGTGACTTTCTTCATTGTTGACTCCTTATGAATAGGTGCTTCCTTCTGAGGAGTCTCTTCTTCATGTTCTTGAGTCCGAGTTCTCTTTTTGGAAGATCTGAGGTCATATCTCCTATTGAAATGTGCTTGCATGAAATCATTAAACTGTTTGTAATAGTGATCAATTTCTGCATCTTCTGTATCTCTGATCTCTTGTTCTTCTTCTTGCAATGGACATTCTATTTCATCATTGTTTGAAAAGGCAAGATTTTCATCTTGCAGTTCATAGGCAGCATCTTCAGTGGAGTCATCTACTGGGCCTTCCAGGTATAATGGGTGTGGCACTTGGTCCTGTTGCTCCTTAGCTTCCCTTGGTAATATTTGCAGGGGTGGTTTTCTATACTGAGGATTGTAACCCTTGTTTTGAGCGTTCTGGACGTTCTTGGAAGCTGAGTTGTTGGTCTCCAATTCAAGCTTGACCAGTTTATTAGAAAAATTCTTAATGATTTTGCTCATTTCTTCAATTTTATCTAATCTTTATCCTGATTGGAAGTGGATACTTCCTCTTTACCCCTTCTTCTAGCATCCTGTTCAGCTTTCCCTCTTAATTTTCCAGTGGAAGCGAAGTTCGTTTCCAACTCAAGAGCATCTGACTGAGCATCATCTAGGGTGGCAGGCTTTCTTTCCCCGAGAGAGAAACCAAAATATGAGTCAAAGGCTGCTATGAAAACAACTTTGGCGGCATTCTGATGAGGCTTCATATTTGCAGGGAGGTTTAGATATAACTTATTAAATCTCTTGATAAATTCTGACACCCCTTCATTATTTTTCTTCTTGAGTGTATTGAACTCAGTAAGACACTGTCCATGATCTTTCTTCTCTCCCCATTTTCTAAGAAAAGTGTTTTCCAGATCATCCCAAGTGGTTATGGAACGGTTTCCCAATGTCTTGAACCATTTTCTGGCTTCACCATCCAGAGATTGCACAAATAGCCTTAAGACCACATCTAGATGTTCAACATTAAAGTTCTCTGCAAAAGAGCAGAAAGTCTCAAGGTGTTTTTGAGCATCAATTTCGTTTTCCCCTGTGAATCTGGGCAATATCTTTAAATAATCCTGGGGCATATCATTTAACACTTGAGGCAGTGCTAGGGGAGCATATTTGTTCAACAAAAAGGCTGGAACATTAGCCATTGGAGGAGGTGGGGGTTGCGCAACAATCTGGTGTACAAATGGAGGAAGAGGCAGAAGTGGCAGTGGAGTATGAATAACAATAGGAATATACTGCACAGCAGCCTGAGGTGTGGATGGGAACAATTCACAATTAACAACAGCTACTTCGGTGACTTCTTTAACCTCTTCGACCTCAGGAGTAGGGTGAGGATGATCTTTAATTCTAGCACCTCCCCTGGGTGGGCTATCTGAATAGTAATCTGTGTCTCCCACAGTGGAGTCGGGATTTTCTATTGGAACTTCTTGAGAAGAAGAAGATGGATAATCTTCTATGGAGAACTCAGGGATTTCAGCGCGTACTGATCTCTTTTCTTTTCGACTTCTTCTATGAATAATATTTTCTGGGTCAGACATGGAAGGTATCTTTGACTGTGATATATCCGACCTCAAATGTGGCTTACGAGGATCCAGGACTACAAATAGATTTATCAAATAAACAACAGTGGAGTCGCCAAGGTGAGAGATATACAACTCTTCAACTCTCTGTGCTCACCTGATTAGAGAGTGAATATAATTTGTCGAGGCCCAGGGATAATGATTTTCTTAACTTCGTTCCCCGGCAACGGCGCCAAAAAGATGTTGTCGACATAAATTCTCGCTCCTAGAGACAGCCTAGAGTTGCCATAGACCAGTGCCTAGGACATCTTATCATAGCAGGGAGTGTATCATATAACTTGGGTGTCAATCCAAAAATCTCTCGCTATCTCTTGTAAAACAAGGGAATTGATTTAAATGGAACCAGAAATCACAGAAACTGTCACAGGGAAAGTAATGTTTCAGAGGCACAATGCAAAGCTCCAATATTAAAGCATCAGACAGTTAAGAGAAAATTTAATGCAAATAGGGCCAGTTCAAGTAATATGCCACAGAAATCAAATATCAGAAAGTGAATGCGTTGAAAGAAAAGTTAAGAAGATACTGGTCAACATTGGGCTGATACCCAGATACAAAACAGAACCATATATGGGCTTATCAATCTAAGAATCCATACATGACAATGGCGTTTTAAAAGCACCCTCCCAAAGCAAATAATATAGCAGAAAGATGGTTGAGCTGAATATGGAACAATATATCATGCATGAGCCATATTTAAAGCACTTGACTGATTTAAGTATGGGCATCAACTAGGATGAATCCTTACCAAACCAGTGAGCCACTTGCATTCCAAAACATGATACAAGAAAGTGGATGAAATGAAATGTTATATTAAACACATAAGAGAAAGTTACATACTGTGAAATACCAAAGACCAGAATCCTCATTACAGATAGAACTCCTCCTCATTGAGACCCTAAGGGCTCTGAGCCTTCACACAAGAGCTTATACAGAATGTATACAAAAATGCCTTTCTTAGCACAATTCTCTGATAAAAATCTGGAACCCTTACAATGTCTTTCTTCCCGGTTTTTATAGAGGAAGAAGAAGAAAAACTCATAAAAGAAGTAGGTGAAAACAATTAATTGTTTCATTAAAACAAAAAGGCAGAAATATTCACGCCCATACTATTTGACAACCATGAAATATTACATGTACTCTGCGGCCAGCTCCATGAAGTAAATGCACTGGGTAGAAGATCTCTTTAGAGGTAAGGTGTGAGGAATAAAATATATAACACTCTGTACTTTCCTGAGAGAAAAATCTGTGAAGTAAAACCTGGAGGATAAGATTTTTATGTACTTGTACTCTCTGTCTTCTAAATGCCGAATTGGAATTTAAATTCTTCAATGCCAGACACTGCATTCCTTGGATCTTTCATTGATATTCTTTTCCGCGACAATTAATATCTCCATCTGTAAAATCTGCATTTTGAATTTCTCTGGAGGTTTCGACAGATTTTAACCCCTGCTTCATATAATGTTGGTCATATCATAGCGGCTCCCGGATCTTTCTTCACAAATTTTGCTCCTGAAACATGGTCCTGTCATGCGTTCTTGGCTTCTGTAATGGAGGTGGTGAATCATAGCAAATTTTTCCGCTGCTGCACACCTGCAAAACCCACAAACATGTTAAAGAGGACCATGCATGGGAATGGTGATGCAGTGGAGAAAACCATGTGATGAAGCGGTGTGGTAATATGATGGACGCACGAAAGATGGCGGTGAAAGCACGGCGGGACGAGGGTGGATGGACGGAGCAGAGATTTCTACGCGAAACAACAAAACATGGCATATGAATGGAGTATATGAATGGTGAAAGAGAAAAGTGATCGACGCGTGAAACGATGACGTGGAGGCGGACTTGGTCAATCAGCGCAACGTATAAATTATTTTGGACCGTACGATTCACAAATTAAATCAATGGTTGAAACCTAACCGGAAGGCGATGGAATGGCGGGCCTAGAGTACTGTGCACTGGGGCTAAAGTTCACGCAGCTTGGGAGATTGGCAACCGTTGGATGGAGCGCTCAGGATCGGACGGCTGAGGTTGATTTCGCTGCGCGCACGGGATCGAGAGTTAACGCGCGAAATGGGGCGGTATTGGAATAGTGGCCTGGGACACGCGGCGATCAGCATATGGAATCGCTGCGCTTTGAGAAAAACCACCAGCACTCCAAAGGTGGTGCGGGGAATACGACTTGTTTTAGGCGGTGGTTTATAGGGTGCGAGGACCAAAAGGGCGATGAGCTGTGGTGCGTTGATCTGTGGTCTGATCGGACGGTGCAAAACGCACCCGATGGCCATATATGGTAAGCGCTTTTCATTTTGGCCCATGGGCTAGCTCCTGCGTTACGTGGAGAACAAAGCGAAGGGGGCTGAGGTCAGAGGGAGCTAGGACCGATATATTTTTGAATATGGGTTTTTTGGCCATTTTGAATACGGTTTTAGGAATGAAAGGTGGCAACGGTAGGCAGGAGATGAAGGTCTTAGGTCACAAAAGAGGATTTAAAAGGATTCAAATGGGACTATTGGCCGAAAATTTGAATGGAGGGGCTAATATAGTCAACACGACCCACATTTGTCTAGCGCAAGATAAATTTTTATCTCACTGTCTCACTGATTACTTGATCTCTCACAGACCTTTAGTTGCTCACTATATTCACTGTTATTCCATATTTGATTACTGGCATGTGCGTTGGGGGTCAAGCTTCAAGCTCCTCCTTGCCCGAAGAGCAGCACCACCACAGGACAGGGTCCTCGCTCAAACCTTGGTAAGAGGCCCTCTCGTTCTCGATGCTATTAACTGTTGCTGAAATAAAAGGAAAGGAATGAGTCCCTCCTTATGTGACAGGTTCACAAAATTTACCGAGTTCTCTATGGATCTGGAAAGATCCTTGATATTATCACCTTGGATAATTTTACAGGTAGTTATCTTGTGACTAGTGCCCACTGTTTATTTTTGTGAGGCGTTACGCTTTATCACACATTTCCTTAACTGTAATGACACATTTTAATGTATTTATTAAATTTGAGGTGGCTCAGGTTTAAGTCATGAATGTCTATCATTGATGCTGAGTTTTACTGAGGTTTCTTAGAAACCCTTGATGTTTTAAAATAGAAATTTTAGTGACCCTGAGGGTCACGGTCCTCCTTCAGGAAATAATCTTTCTGAATGTTGTTGATATCGTAAGGTTTGTTAGGTTGCTTGTAATTCTTTATTTGTTTTATTTAACCTTTTTTTTCTTCTATTATGTATGAGAATCTAATTTTTCAAAGTCTCATGTGACCTCTCTGCTCCATTTTTATATAAATTTTTTAAGTCATCTAAATGTTTCCATCATTTTAATTCTAAATGCATGAAGAATCACACAGGGTTTGCTCATGCTTTAGTTACAATGTTTACCGCATATTACTTGTCTATGATTTGTGCTATTATCATATCTATAACTACAATGTTTACCTTATTTTATTTAATGGTTGAAAATATTGAGTTTTGGACTAACTCTAGCTTAGATTGCCTGGTGAAATTGCATTCCTCAGGAACTCCCAAATACCAATTTATATGCAAAATTTTCCTTTGAATGCTTAAGTATGAGAAGGGACTGGCAACCCCCTGGATTTGGTTTTGCAGTGAGGCTAAACCCTATAACTGCTTCCATGAATTTCAGGGAAAACATACCGATTTTACTCTGCTGTTATATTGAAATCATAGATAAAAATTAAAAGACTCTTTATTCATATACATATATTTCCCGGGTCCTTGGCACACGGTAACCATTCATCTCATATATATATATAAAAGAAAAGATTTGTTTGCAAAAATCATCTAGTAATTTGCATAGTGTACTTACGCAACAACCATATAGTCATCCTTTCGCACCATACCATCAATCAATTATTTTTAACAGCAAATCACTCATAATCTATCTAGTTTTAATTCAATCACAATTAATATTTTTCCATTTTGTACTATATTAGCTATGTGAAATTCTACGCACTACCATACATAACTTACATATTTAAGACAATTGATCTATAACATAACAATTATTACATTTTATGTCTTAACAATTAGACTTTCTTTTTAAACTACAAAACTGTAAATAACACAACTTGCATTTAATACTTATTTTTTCACAAGGAAAAAACTGAATAAACTTAGCTGGTCCTCCCAACCATGAGAAGAGTGATCATATCCACTTCTCCCCACTGAGCTACACGCTCTTGGAAAGTCACAGGTTATCCTTTACAAGCTTTCAGACAACAATCCAACCTTATGGAAAGTCACAGTTATTCACAGGTTATCCTTTACAAGCTTCCGGACAACGATTCAACCTTATAACCATTCAGATCTAGGGTCTCCATTGGCTCATTACCAACTCGATAGTTTTTCCCACAGGCATCGTCCTGCCTATCTAGATCTTTTTCTCTTCCATAGTATTTCCTAGACTTTCTCATTGGAAGAAAGAACCAACCCCCTCCTCTCTTCAAATTTCCTTTAAATATGAGGAGGGTGGTTGTAGCCGTTCAAGAACTGGCTCAACTGTCCAAGGCTGAGTTCATTACCAACCATTTTTGTCTCTTTATTCAATTCATAAAAAAATATCACATTCAATCATAATAATGAAACACAAACATTTATGTGTTCTTTTAATTTATTACTGGTCCTACAATCAAGTTTGTAAATAATAATAATTACTACGGTAACTTAAATAAGTCTATAAACAAAAGGTGGGTTACATATTTCCCCTCTAAGTGCAACACCGTCCTTGTTGTTCCTTCCAATTCATGGAATAATTTTGCGTACATCTGTTTCATCAACCCTTCATATTCCCAAGTAGCCTCATCTGGCCTAAACTGCATCCACTGCACTTTAACGAGGGTGACCACTTGCCTCCACAACTTGGCTTCTCACCGATCGAGAATATGCACAGGTTCTACCAGGAATTATCTATCCGGTTCGACCTATCAATCATTACAACATCTGTTAATTTTATGAATCAAAATTTAAACTTATACATTTTAAAATGCACACAACCCCTACCTGAACATATTTCCAATTAATTACATGTCTGGAATCATATACGTATTCTTTAACAAATAAATGTGAAATACATTATGGACCTTGGCATAACTAGGAAGGGCAAGTTGGTAGGCTAGTGACCCTATTCTTTCCAAGATTTGGAAAGGTCTGCAATAGCGGGGTGCCAACTTGGTGCACCCACTCCACCGCATGGTACTTTTCCTAGGTTTAATTCTTAAGTAGACATGATCACCTACTTGAAACTCTTTATGAGTCCTTTTCCTATCTGCGTAAGTTTTATGCTTGTCCTGAGTAGCCTGCAAATTCTGGCGAATATTTTTAACTTCTTGCTCCAACTCTTTAAGCATATATGGTCCCAATAGAATCTTTTCCTCCAGACCATTCCAATTGCCGGGTTTTCTTCATTTATGAACATATAACACTTCATAGTGGCTCATTTTTAGTGACTTGTGGTAACTATTATTATAAGAAAACTCCAGTAAGTAGAGATAATCCTCCCATTTAGTTGGTTGTTTCGTTACGTACATCCACAACATGTCTTCCAATACCTAATTCACTCGTTCTATCTTCCAGTTCATCTGAGGGTGGTAGGTAGTGTTGAAATGTATTTGGGTACACAACCTAGTGAAAATATCCTTCCAAAAGGCAGATGTGAATTTCAAATCTCTATTGGAAATTACCACCTTAGGTATGCCATGTAACCATAATATTTATTTCATGAAAATATCCACAATATCCACTGTCTTGTACATGGATTTTATTGGAATGAAGTGAGCATATTTACTCAACTTATCTACGACCACCATAATAGAGTCATGTTGTTTATTTGTCCCACGCATTCCAGTTATAAAATCCAGTGTAATAATTTCCCACTTCCATTCTAGAATAGGAAGAGGATTCAACAAACCTGCTGGATGTTGATGTTCAACCTTTACTTGTTGAAATTCTAGGCATTTAGACAGATATTCTGTGATGCATTTCTACATACCCGACCAAAATTATTCCTTCTTCAACATAGAAAATAACTTTTGATATCCTAGATGTGCTGCATATGGACTATAGTGATGTTCATCTAGTAATAACTGCTTAATAGAAATTTTATTAGGAACATAAATTCTTCCAGGGAAGGTCAACTGATCCCGACTATTAATATCATATTCTGTGGTTTTACCAAATGCCTACAATTCTTTGGTGTGCTTCCATAAGTATTTATACTCCAAGTCCTTAAGGGCAGCTTTGACAAGAGGTCCAAACACATCAAACCCAATTTGATGGTATTAGACTTCATAGACACATTATACCTTCCTACTTAAAGCATCTGCTCCCTGATTTTCCTTCCCCTCCGAATGATTTATCTCAAAATAAAAATTGCTCAAGAATGCAGTCCATCTAGCTTGTCTTGCATTCAAAGTTGGCTGATTAAATAAACTGGTCAGACTGCTGTGATCGATCAACAACATAAATATTTTTCCCAACAGGTAATGACGCCACATTTTAAAGGAATGAACTACTGTTGTGAGTTCCAAGTCGTAAGCATAGTACCTTTTTTTGTGCTCCTTTAGTTTTCTAGATTCATATCACACCGCCTTATATTCCTACATAAGAACTCCACCCACTCCTTGGCATGCATTGGTACACACAAAAAACTACTTCTCAGGATCTGCCACTTTCAGAATTGAGGTTGAAGTTAGTAATTGTTTTAATTTTTCAAATCTTTCCTGACATTCTGCTATCCACTTAAATTTCCTCCCTTTATTCTGTAGGGAGGTTATGGGATACGCGATCCTAGAAAAAATATTGATAAAACGATGGTAATAACCTGCTAGACCCACGAAATATCGTATATCTACAACATTTTTAGGAGCATCCCATTCCATAATTTTCTGGATATTTTCAGGGTCAACAACTATTCCTTGAGCTGATATCACATGACCCAAATACTATATTCGGTCTTTAAAGAAGTCACACTTATTATGATTGGCATACAATTGCTTTTCCCATAGTGTTTGCAACACTACCTTGAAGTGCTCCTCATGCTCTTCTTGGTTCTTAGAGTAAATTAATATATTGTCAATGAAAATTAGTACAACTTATCCAGGTATGGCTGAAAAAATGCCATGCATCAGGCTCATGAAAGTGGTGGTAGCATTGGTGAGGCTGAAGGGCAATGCCATGAACTTGTAATGGCCATAACGAGTTCAAAAGGACATCTTACAAATATCTTCTTCTTTAATCCGAATTTGATGATATCCAGATCTAAGGTTGATTTTTGAAAACACACTAGCTTCACTAACTTGGTAAAACAAATCATCAATTCATGGCAGTGGGTATTTATTTTTGATAGTTAATTTGTTCAGCTGTTGGTAGTCAACGCATAGGTGCATAGTTCCATCTTTTTTGCGTACAAACAACACCAGGGCCCCCCAAGGGGACACACTGGGATGGATGTATCCCATATCAAGCAGTTCTTGCAACTGTATCTTGAGCTTAGATAATTCTGGCACACTCATACAATAATGTGTCCTTGATACATGAACTTCTCCTCGAATTAGCTCTATCGTAAAGTCAATATCCCACTTAGGTGGCAAGCTAGGAATTGACTCAGGAAACACATAAGAAAATTCATGAACAATTGGCAGATTTTCAAGAGAAGTTATATTGTCTTTCGAATTTGTATACCCCACTTGAACAACACAGAACTGACAACCTTTTCGAATACACTTTCATAATTTATTGGCAGTAATGGGTCTCAGTTTACTACCCATTTTAATCCCTTGAAACTCTTGTCTTACTCCCTCATCAGTAAGGAAGATGACCTTCTTCTCCTTGCAGTCCACCACTGACCAATGGATTTTTAGCCAGTCCATTCCAATCAACACATCAAATGAATCCAAAGGAAGCATATTCAAATTCACATGAATGTGTTGTCATGATATTTCAATAGGACAATTTTTTGTTTTGGTAGTTACTCGCCTCTTGGCACCAATGGGCAACTGCACAGTCAAGGTGTCTGAAATTTAAGACTTTGAAACTGACATAATTCTATGACCTTGGGGCTAGTATAACTCAGGCTAGCATCCGAGAACAATTAAAACAAAGATAGGCTGGTTAGAAATTTTACCTTCACACTCTATCATCGAGGGCTGATACTCCACTTGCCGGTCCTTGAAAGTTGCGTTGATTCAAGGTATGCTCCTTACTACCTTACCCACTGTTGAAGCTTCTTGAATATTGGCTGCATGTTCAATCCTTGCCTTGTGGGGACAATTTCAGTAATAATGGGCTTCACCGCAACCCCAACACTATAGGGTGGGTTTTTCCACTGAGTTAGGCTCTAGTTAGCTGGTGGCTTCAGCGGTTCAAGCCCCTGATTGCCATTTTGGCTTTGGTTGTGATTTTTCGGTCAGTTTTATTGCTGAGTTTCTCTGAAAATTTTTAGGAACAGGGTTCGAATTTCTAAAATTTTGAAAACTCTTAGATTTTTTCTTTTGGTTCCATCTCTTGTTAAATTTTTTTTTCTTAGTTTGTTGGTAGCACATACACACCTTTTTGATCACTTCATCCATTGTTTTAGGACTGTCGAATTCAATTCTTTCTTTCATATAAGTAGGTAAGCTACTTAGGAATCACTGAACTTTCGCCTTCTCTTCATGTAAATAGGGCACATACCTCAACAAAGCTATAAATTTAGTTATGAACTCGTCCATGGTTAGTTGTCCCAGTTGCAGAACATATAACTCTCTGGATTTTCATCATAAAATCGCTCCGTCAAAGATTTTTTCTTAAAGTACCACTGAAATTCTTCCCAAATCACTTTCTGTTCATCTATTTTCTGCAAGGTTTTGATCTCTTCCCACCACAAGGTGGATTTTCCCGACAGTTGGTAGATAGCCAATATAGTCTTTAGATTTCTTTCATAATCATATACTTGAAAATATTTATTCATTTCAATGATCAAAACTTCAATTGCCTCTTCTTTCTCCCCTATCATAGGTTGGTGGTTTAATTTTCCCGAATTCACCTTGTAATTTTTTTTTTCTGCTTCTTTGTCATTCCTTGGTCATTAACATTATCAAATTATTCCTCATGCTCCATTCTTTGTCTCTCACGGCGCTACCTTTTTTGAGTATGAATTTCCTCCTTGTTCTCTTCAATTCGCCGTTGTTCCCTTTCATACTGGGGCTCATGATTTGGATTTGGTGGATAGGCTCTATTATTCTGCTTATCGAAGAGAATTTTTAGGATATTTCCCTTTTCCTGGATTAGCCTCATATTATCATTACGCATTTAGGCCATCTCAATTTGCAACTGTTGCACAATTTGCAGTAGCTGTCTAGTTTGTTGTTGTTGTTCTTCCAATAATCGATTTGTGTGGCACTGCTGGTCCGCATCTAGTAGTACCCACATTTCAGGATTAACTCCACCATAGGACGCTTCTGGCCTCCTTGACGGTCTAGATCCTCTCTACATCACTCTTTCACTTTCTCTCTGTGTTCATCACATCGTAGTACTTTCAGTTCCCATAAATCCATAGCGTCGAAACATGGCTGTGATACCACTTGTAACATGCAAAGATCATTACTAATTTTTATTTATTTATTTATTTATTACTCTAGCATCTGTTAAAATGTAACAATTCTACCCCGCAACTAAACATATACATGACCCAAGCAAACTACATATCTACTTGTTAACATTTCAAATAAACATAACATAGTTGTATTATGCATCTAACTCATTAATGTTCTAGATAACCATATCATATATGGATTACACATCCAACTTATTGACATTTTAAATAAAGCCTAATGCATATATTTTCATAACTAACTTGTGAACATTTCACTAAACACAAAATATTTATATATGGCATCAGGTAGGTGTATAGATTGAATATAATCACCATACCTCTATGTGTTGGACTCGTTATTATTCAAGTTAAACATTGTATATAAGCCCATCACCGAAGAGGTGTGTTATTGAATGCATAACTCATAAGTTATGATATGACATACAATATACAAGTCTACGGTTATATTGCTGGTTGGCACATGGTTTGATATTGTTGTACCTACACTTTAACCTTTTGATCATGACACATTTAATACTATTGAATTCTAATTTAATAACGAATCTGGGATATCCCACCTGCCTGGTCCATCTGTCAGTGTTGTGCCCTTTTACCGATGACTTCAGTCAGTAGTTAAAGAACCTCATAATCCTCTTTAAGGTCCTCACCAAAAGCTGACGGTAGTAGCTGCAACAGGTGGACCTTCCGTCATTGTTGATCTGTTGATTGAATATGAAAGGGATGAATTTTACCCAACGATGGTTAGGGTAACAAACCCTAACTCCCTCCTCACCATTCTGCCGCATTTTGTCGTCATGGAGGCTTTGTCTGGGTCTGCAACTTTCGCATCCTTCATTGAAGCCTCTACCCCATTGCAATCAGATAACCCATGCCCTTCTTCAGCTGAATCATTGCTATGGATGGATATCAATTATGCTTGAGACCTTACTGCTTGATTTCAATAATTAACAAGTTTTGGCTTTTGACCTTCTTGATCGTGTTTGCAGGTATCATAATTGTTACATCCAAGGGTTGTAAAGCTGACAGAATTGGGGATGACATCCGACCCACATTTGTCTAGCGCAAGGAAAATTATTCTTTGATTATCTTGCCAGTTACTTGCTCTCTCATAGACATTCAGTTGCTCACTGTACTCACTGTTCTTCCCTGTTTGATTATTGGCATGTGCGTTGGCGGTCAAGGTTCGAGCTCCTCCTTGCCCGAAGAGCACCACCACTACAAGACAGGGTCCTCGCTCAAAATTTGGTAAGAGGCCCTCCCGTTCTCGGTGCTATTAACTGTTGGTGAAATAAAAGGAAAGGAATGAATCCCTCCTTATGTGACAGGTTCAAAAAAAGCCCCAGTTCTCTATGGATCTGGAAAGACCCTCGATCTTTACTGCCTTGGATAATTTTACAGGTAGTTAGCTTGTGACTAGTGCCCATTGTTTATTTTTGTAAGGTATTACACCTTATCACACATTTTTTTAACTATAATGACACATTGTAAATTTATTTATTTAAGTTGAGGTGGATTTGGTTTAAGTCATGAATGTCTAACATTGATCCTGAGTTTTTCCGAGGTTTTTCAGAAACCCTTGATGTTTTAAAATAGAAGTTTTAGTGACTGTGAGGGTCATGGTCCTCCTTTAGGAAAGAATCTTTCTAAATGTTGTTGGTTGTTAGGTTGCCTGTAATTCCTTCTTTGGTTTATTTAACCTTCTTGTTCTTCTAGTATGTATGGGAATCTAAGTTTTCAAAGTCTTATGAGACCTCTCTGCTCCATTTTGGTATAAAAGAACAATTTTTAAGTCATCTAAGTGTTTCCATCATTTTAATTCTAAATGCATGAAGAATCACATAGGGTTTTCTCACACTTTGGTTACAATGCTTACTACATATTACTTGTATATGATTTGTGCTATTATCGTATCTTTAACTACACTATTTACCTTCTTTTATTTAATGGTTGCAAATGTTGAGTTTTGGATTAACTCTAGCTTAGATTGCCCGGTAAAATTGCATTCCTCAGGAACTCTTGGATACAAATTTATATGCACAATTTTCCTTTGAATGGTTAAGTATGAGAAGGGATTGGCAACCCCTTGGATTTGGTTATGGGGTGAGGCTAAATCCTATAACCACTTTCGTGAATTTCAGGGAAAACATACCGATTTAATTTGTTGTTATACTTAAATTATAGATAAGAATTTAAAACATAGTCTTTATTCATATACACATATTTCCTGGGTCCTTGGCACAAGGTAACCGTTCATCCCATATATATATATATATATATAAGAAAAGAGTTGTTTACAGAACTCATCTAGTAATTTGCATAGTGTACTTACACAACAACCATATAGTAATCCTTTCACACCATACCATCTAATATTTTTCCATTCTATACTATGCTAGCTATGTGCAGTTCTATGCACTACCATATAGAACTTACATAATTAAGACAATTGATCTATAACATAAAAAATTCTACATTTTATGCCTTCACAATCGGAATTTCTTTTTAAACTAAGGAACTGTAAACTTTCATTTAATACTTATTGTTCATGAAGACAAACTGAATAAACTTAGTTGGTCCTCTCAACCACGAGAAGGGCGATCACGTCTACTTCTCCCCACTGAGCTACACGGTCCTGGACAGTCATAGTTATTCATAGGTTATCCCCTGGAGGCTTGGGGACAACAATCCAACCTTATAACCATTTAGATCTAGGGCCTCCACTGGTTCATTATCAGCTCGAGAGTTTTTCCCATAGGCATCGTCCGGCCTATCTTGATCTTTTTCTCTTCCCTAGTTTTTCAGACTTTTTCCATAGAAGCAAGAACCAACCCCTCCTCTTTCTCCATGGAAGCAAGAACCAACCCCTCCTCTCTTTAGATTTCCTATAAATATGAGGAGGGTGGTTGTAACTATTCAAGAATTGACTCCACTATCCAGAGTTGGTTACCAACCAGTTTTCTCTTTTTATTCAATTCATAAACAATTATCACATTCAATCATAATGATGAAATGCATTCTTTTAATTTATTACCGGTACTACAATCAAGTTTGTAAATAAAAATAATTACTACTGTAACTTAAATAAGTCTATAAACAGCGATGGGTTTTACGTAGACTAATCAAAACACTATTGTATAGTTCCGATGATGAATTAACTTGATGGGTTGAGTGAAATGGTCATGTACATGATGCATCGAGTGGAATGAGATAGGGCTTCTAGGTTGCAGAGTCATAACTCTATGGGCAATGTCTAAGTATAAGCTGTTATTTTCATGGAATAATCTCAATCGTAAATTGCATGCGGAGAAGATTTTTCACTCGACGATCTGCCAAGTATTTGAAATTGAATATAAAATATCAATCCTGATGGGACTGAGTAACATATATCTTCTTTATTTTGAAACAAGTGCATGGCTTCCCTGTTCTTTATTACACATCAAATAGACCAATCAAGTAAGGAATCCCGACAGGAAAGAAATGAAGGGATCATAGGGGTTGGAGATCACAAAAGCTAGCGAGGGGGAAGGGTGGTTAAAAGTATTTTCCACTCAAAATTTGTTGGGTGAGGAGTTTGTTGGCCTCGTCAGTCTAGTGGACCCCATCTCAGCTGATGTAGGAGGCTGGATCTGAGGAGGACACCACCTTCACAGTGCTACCATTGATGATACCAGTGGATCCACACTGTATGGTGTAGTCGTAGTTATACTTTCCTCCAACTCTGCAACATGCTTTAGTGGTGGGCTTGAACCCTTAATTTTTGAATGTTGAGTATACTGCATCATTCATTCATCCATAATTTCATCTAGTAATCAGAATATATACACAAATAGTTAGTACAGAATGAGATAAGGGTACAATAGAATACCATATTTGGAGGGGTTGGCGAAGAAATCGTAGATGATGTCATATGTATTGACATAATGATGGTGGTGTCTTTGAGTTGTTTGCGGAAGGAGGAGATCTCAGCTCTCAGAAGTGTCGAATTGCGTTGTCGTAGGAAATGGAGCAACCATGCTTATCGAAGTCATTAGGAGAATGGGGGAAATAAGTGAGCCAGAAGGGCCCTCACCCTTGAGGCACCACATCCCTCACAATAAAACTGTTCGGTCCCTCATTGTACAAATCCTGTACAACTCTTGCAATAGACTTTACAAGCTTTGGAAGAATGGTAGTTAAGTTTGAGGTTCATGTATGTGTAGCTGATGTCGTTTCCCCCGATCTCTATGGTGTATATCCCGCTCTTGAACGCTTCAGCACTTGGGAGATCGCTTAGAGAACCTGTATTAACATTCCATCAATTCTAAATTAAATAGTGAACTAAGGATATCTTAGTTATCAAAGTTACTCGTGCCCATATCAACTTTTTGTCCATAGAAATTTAAATCAGTTACAGTACACTCAATACCTTTTCATTTTCTACTTTTAATGTTGCGTTAGACATGGAATTGTTACTGGACTGAATGAATATGAAAGCTAAGATTAAACTTTTGTGATGATGTAATTAGTTGGATTATCGTTAATAAATAAAATGTTGGAAAATACTCAAGAAAACATCACTAGAGTTAGAATATTTCTTGCTAGATTGAGAAAAATTGTTGGTGGTCAACTCCACATAGTGGACCTTCCTTGAAATCTCCTAAAAATCCCTAGGAGGGAATAGTTAAAAGTACATTGATTAAACATGATGGGAGAGAAAGGTTTTGTTAAACCACTTAGTTGGAGAAATATACTAAGTAGGCTGAAATAAAGCGATACAGGAAAGATGGGAGAGAAAGGCATTGTTAAATCACTTAGTTGGAGAAATATACTAAATAGGGTGAAATAAAGCGATGTGGGAAAAAAAGAAAGGCTTTAAAGAAAAAAAAAAGATTTTTTTTCTAAAGAAAAAACCTACGTAAAAGGTTGGCAAACCTTAAAGTATGGCATTGCTAAAAATATTCTAAGAAGAGATCTATAAGATACACCAACGAAGAATAAATGAAAGTTGTCGATTTGTATTGTTGATTTGCATGGCAAGAAAATCTTAGTTGGAGAGGAACTAGTAGACACAGTTTATGGTCGAGAGGATAGGTGCTTAATAGATCTTAGCTTGAGAGGAATTAATAGACACAACCCATGGTCAGGAGGATAGATGCTTTGTCCTTAGAAATTTCCACGCAACAGTTGGACTTGGAATTCTGATTATAATTTTGTTAATATGGGAATGTTAGTTGGATTGCATTTGTTTTATTTCTGTGTTATTTTCCATGCTAAAATAATGTCTAATGAGTAGTTGCATGCATACTGTAGACATACGCATACGTTCTATTTTTCATGTCTAGGTTAAGATCCATAAATATGTTAATGATAGCAGTATGAAAATTTCCTTATGCAAGCATATGAAGTGAGCTTGCATATGAAGTGAATCATAAGGCTTTGACTTAAATATTAAGTTCGAAACTGTGAAATTGATGAAGTTGTTATGGGCAATTCGACAAGACGTACAAATCAATAATTTCATATTCATGAAGTGGGTTTGTAACTATTTCCTAGTTTACAATACAATAATTTTGAAAGAGTACTAGTTTCATAATTGGACATGTGTGTACTAGTACAATCACATTTACCAATGTGGTTGATATACGCCGATAGGCATATATGAAATAAATTTACAACCACATTCACCAATGTGGTTATATGAAATAGATTTACAACCACATTCACCAATGTAGTTGATATACGTCGATAAGCCTATACTCACCACCCACCACATGTATTTTATCAAAATAATCATTATGTATTTATCAATATAATTACCAATATATTTTATATATCTCCTTAAAATATATTAATAATATTAACTATATGCATACCATATATTAAACTAATATATATATATATATATATATATATATATATATATATATATATATATTATTTGATAATAAAGTGTTATTAAAATTTTTCAATACATTAATAGTTATAATTCAAACTATACTAAAATTCAAATATAACTTAATAATATTATTTTATTACTATTTATAATAAGCATATATCTCTTACCAATATCCCAAGTGATTATTAATATTGTAAGCCAAAAGAACTAATAAAACCAAGGAATTGGTGAACCCAAGGGGAAAATATTAAAAACCTAAGAGATCACGAAACCCTAGGGATCCATATTAAAAAGAGAAGAGATTAATAAAGGCTAAGAATTAATATTTTAAATACAAAAGAATGATAAACTCACATGTTCAATAAAGATAAGAGATCAATATTAAAAACATAATATATTAATAAACCCTAAGAATAAAGATTTCAAAATAAAAAAATGAGAAATTAATAAACCCTAATAATTGATATTTTAAATTCAAGATATAAATAAACCTAAGAGAGTATTAATATTATAAACCATTTAAAGAAGTAATAAACCCAAGGGTTTAATATTATAAACCAAAGGAATTAGTGAACCTAAGGGATAAATATTAATATTATAAGCCAAGAAATTAATAAACCCTAAGAATTAATATTTTAAACTCAAGAGATTAATAAAGCATAAGAATTAATATTTTAAACTCAAGAGATTAATAAACCCAAGGAGTTATTAATATTATAAACTAAAAGAACTAATAAAACCAAGGGTTTAATATTACAAACCAAAGGAATTCGTGAATCCAAGGGATAAATATTAAAGACCTAAGGGATAAATAAGGACAAGGGATCAATATTAAGAACACAATAGATTAATAAACCCTAAGAATTAATATTTTAAACACAAAAACCTAAAAAATTAATAAACCCTAACAATTAATATTTTTAACTCAAGAGATTTTAAAACCAAATGGATTATTAATATTGTAAAATAAAATAACTAATAAACCCAAAGGGTTTTATATTTTAAACCCAAGGAATTGGTGAACCCAAGGGATAAATATTAAAAACCGAAGGGATCAATATTAAAAACAAAAGAGATTAACAAAGCCTACAAATTAATATCTTAAACAGAAAGGATTGATAAAATCACATGATTATTAATATTATAAACTCAAGGAAACAATATTAAAGCTAAGATATTAATATTATTTAAACCTCAAGTATATAAAAACTTTTAGATAAATACTATAAACCATAAAATAAACATCGTTGAGCATGCTTGATTTAAACATTGAGACAATTGCTGTCACTATGCAACATTGGACGAAGAATGACGATGGTTGGTCATGGTTGATTTTCATATTGAGAAAATATTTTTCACAATGTGACATTCGACCATGGAAGACCTTGATCAAATACGAATAACGATGATTAAAAATGGTCTCACATGGTTGGTTTTCATATTCAGACAACATTTTTCATACTATGACATTGGACCATGCATTAATATGAAAATGTACGACTAATATTTAACAATTAATATTACCAACCCAAAGATTTAGAAAACTCAAATATTAATAAACCCTAAGAATTAATATTTTTAACTCAATAGATTTTAAAACCAAAGGGATTATTAATATTATAAACCAAAATAACTAATAAACCCAAGGGTTTTATATTTCAAACCCAAGGAATTGGTGAACTCAAGGGATAAATATTAAAAATCTAAGGTATCAATAAGGGGAAGGGATCAATATTAAAAACAAAAGAGATTAACAAAGCCTACAAATTAATATCTTAAACAGAAAGGATTGATAAACTCACATGATTATTATTACTATTATCTCAAGGGAATAATATTAAAGCTAAGAGAATAATGTATAAACCTCAAGTATATAAAAACCTTTAGATAAATACTATAAACCATAAAATAAACATGGTTGAGAATGCGTGATTTAAACATTGAGACAATTGCTGTCACAATGCGACGTTGGACGGAGAATGACGATGGTTGGCCATGGTTGATTTTCATATTGAGATAATCTTTGTCACAATGTGACATTCGATCATGGAAGACCTTGATCAAATACAAATAACGATGATTAACAATGCTCTCCCATGGTTGGTTTTCATATTCAGACAATGTTTTTCATAATATAACATTGGACCATGCATTAATATTAAAGTGTACGACTAATATTTAAAGCCTAATATTACCAACCCAAAGATTTAGAAAACTCAAAGATTAATAAACCCTAAAAATTACTATTTTAAACTCAAAAGCCTAAGAAATTAATAAACCTTAATAATTAATAATTTAAACTCAAGATATTAATAAACCAAAGGGATTATAAATATTATAAACCAAAAAAACTAATAAACCCGAGGGTTTAATATTATAAACTAAAGGAATTGGTGAACCCAAGGGATAAATATTAAAAACCTAAGGGATTAATAAGGCCGAGGGTTTAATATTAAAAACACAAGAGATTAATAAACCCTAAGAACTAATATTTTAAACACAAAAACCTAAAAAATTAATATACCATAATCTAATCAATATTTTAAACTCAAGGGATTAATAAACCCAAGGAATTATTAATATTATATACCAAAAGAACTAATAAACCAAAAGTTTTAATATATTATAAACTAAAGGAATTGGTGAACCCAAGGGATAAATATTAAAAATCTAAGGGATCAATAAGGCCAAGGGTTTAATATTAAAAACACAAGAGATTAATAAACCCTAAGAATTAATATTTTAAATATAAAAACCTAAAAATTTAATATACCATAATATAATCAATATTTTAAACTCAAGAGATTAATAAACCCAACGGATTATTAATATTATAAACCAAAAAAACTAATAAACCCAAGGGTTTAATATTATAAACTAAAGGAATTGGTGAAACTAAGGGATAAATATTAAAAAGCTAAGAGATCAATAAGGCCAAGGGTTTAATATTAAAAAGACGAGATTAATAAACCCTAAGAATTAATATTTTAAACACAAAAAACTAAAAAATTAATATACATAATCTAATCAATATTTTAAACTGAAGAGATTAATAAACCCAAGGGATTATTAATATTATAAACCAAAAGAACTAATAAACCAAAGGGTTTTCTATGATAGATTATGGCTCCACATTTTAGCAATGGTAGACCACATTCAATCATATTACCAACCAAAGGGACTAACATTATAAATCCTTGAGATTACTATTATAAACCCGAAATATTTATAATCCCAATGGTTTATTAAACCCTAACATTATAAACCCAATGGAATAATATTAAACCTTAGAGTTAGTATTATAAACCAAAGTATTATGAACCCTGGGGTTAATATTATAAACCAAAGTATTATAAACCATAAGATTAATATTATAAGCACAATGGATTAACATTATAAATCCTTGGGTCTAATATTATAAATCCAAAATATTAACAAACCCAAGGGTTTACTAAATCCTAACATTATAAACCCAAGAGAATAATATTAAACCCTAGGGTTAGTATTATAAATCGTGGGATTTGAATATTATAAAACCACACGATTAATATTAAAAATTATTGATATTAATATTATAAACCCAAAATATTAATTAACCCAAGGGTTTATTGATATTAGAAATTCAAGGGATTAATAAACCATTAGGATTATTAATATTATAATCTAAGAAATTGATATTATAAACCAAAGGGATCAATAAACATAAAGGATTATCAATATTATAAATTCAAATAACTAATCAACCGAAGGGATTAATATTAGAAACCAAACAGATGAAAACAACCCAAGGGATACATATTATAAATGCTTGAGATTAATATTATAAATTCAAAAGATTAATACACCTGAGGGTTTATTAAACCCTAACATTATAAACCCAATGGAATATTATTAACTCTCGTATTAGTATTATAAACCTTAGGACTAATATTATAAACCAAAGGGATTTACATTATAAATCCTTTGGATTAATAGTATAAACCCAAAATATTAATAAACTTTAGGGTTTATTAAACCCTAACATTATAAACCCAATGGAATAATATTAAACCCTAGGGTTAGTATTATAAAGAATAGCCATGATTAAATATGGTTAAGTAATGTTGTGTATTCTCGAGCATGGGTGACAATGAGTAACAATGATTAACTATGTTGGAAATATTTGACCATGTATGACCATGGTTGAGTTTTTTTTACCATGTTTTATTAGAATGATTACAATGGTTAACCAAGGATGACCGTAGGTTACTATGGTTGACCAAGGATGACCATAGGTTACTATGGTTGAGCATAAAATCAATTCCATGGATTACATGGCCAAAGAGTTACCAGTACTCCAATTGAAGGATTTAGGAGGTGTATGTATATAACATTTCACAACTTCATTTGAACATACCTAATGTAAATCTCATTAATTAATGAGGGGAGGCCTATGGTTGTGATTTTCCAAGTCAACCACTTATAGGTTATTGGGATTTGATTCTACAAGCTTCACGTTTAGGTTTTGGCCTTCGAATTTTGGAATATCACAGCGGGCAAGTTCTCAACGCGACATATCTGTTCGTTTTCGGGGTTTGTATCATAATCTCCTGGTTTTGGTTTTATCGATGACATTTTATAGGGAGCTCTTTAACTATATGTTTATATATATTATATTGTATGTGCAATTTATTTTTTATTACATATACATTTTATTGGTTTGTTAATTTTTGGTTTAATTATGATCTAAGGATATCTTAGTTATCAAAGTTACTGGGGCCATATAAATCTTTAATATGGCTGAATTTTTTTCCATAAAAATTTAAATCAGTGATTGTACAATGAATACCTTTTCATTTTGTACTTTTAATGTTGCTTATGTTAGACATGGACTTATTAGTGGACTGAATGACTATGAAAACCAAGATTAAAATTTTTTGATGATGTAATTAGTTGGATTATCGTTAATAAATAAAATGTTGGAAAATACTCAAGAAAACATCAGTAGAGTTAGAAGATTTCTTGCTAGATTGAGAAAAGTTGTTGGTGGTCAACTCCACATTGTGGAGCTTCCCTGAAATCTCCTAAAAATCCCTAGGAGGGAATAGTTAAAAGTACATTGATTAAACATTATGGGAGAGAAAGGTATTGTTAAATCACTTAGCTGGAGAAATATACTAAGTAAGGTGAAATAAAGCGATGCGGGAAAGATGGGAGAGAAAGGCATTGTTAAATCACTTAGTTGGAGAAATATACTAAGTAGGGTAAAATAAAGCGATGCGGGAAATATGGGAGAGAAAGGCATTGTTAAATCACTTAGTTGGAGAAATATACTAAGTAGGGTGAAATAAAGCAATGGGCAAAAAAAAAAAAAAAAAAAAAAAAAAGATTTTTTTTCTAAAGAAAAAACCCATGCAAAAAGTTGGCAAACCTTAAAACATGAAATTGCTAAAAATATTCTAAGAAGAGATCTATAATATAAACCAACAAAGAATCAATGAAATTTGTCAATTTGCGTTGTTTATTTTCATGGAAAGCAAATCTTAGCTGGAGAGGAACTACTATACACAGTTCATGGTCGAGAGGATAGGTGCTTAATAGATCTTAGCTCGAGAGGAATTAATAGACACAACCCATGGTCAGGAGGATAGATGCTTTGTCCTCAGAAATTTCCACGCAACAATTGCACTTAGAATTCTGATTATAATTTTGTTAATATGGGAATGTTAGTTGGATTGTGTTTGTTTTATTTGTGTGTTATTTTCCATGCTGAAATAATGTCCGATGAGTAGTTGCATGCATATTGTAGATATATGCATACGTTCTATTTTTCATGTCTAGGTTTAGATCCTTCAATATGTTAATGATGGCAGTATGAAAATTTCCTTATGCAAGCATATGAAGTGAATCATAAGACTTTGACTTAAATTTTAGGTTCTCTATGCATGCAAATAAGAAACTATGAAATTGATGAAGTTGTTATGGGCAATTTGACAAGAGGTACAAATCAATAATTTCATATTCATGAAATGGGTTTGTAACTATTTCCTAGTGTACAATACAAGACTTTTGAAAGAGTACTAGTTTCATAATTGGACATGTGTGTACTAGCACAATCACATTTACTAATGTGGTTCATATACGCCGATAGGCGTCTATGAAATATATTTACAACCACATTCACCAATGTGGTTATATGAAATATATTTACAAACACATTCACCAATGTAGTTGATATATGCCGATAAGCCTATATCCACCACCCACCACATGCATTTTACCAAAATAATCATTATATATTTATCAATATAATTACCAATATATTTTATATATCTCCTTAAAATATATTAATAATATTAACTATATGCATACTATATATTAAACTAATATATATATATATATATTATCTGATAAAATATTATTAAATTTTTTCAATACATTAATAGTTATAATTCAAACTATACTAAAATTCAAATATAGCTTAATAATAGTATTTTATTACTATTTATAATAAGTTTATATCTCTTACCAATATACCAAGGGATTATTAATATTAGAAGCCAAAAGAACTAATAAAACCAAGGAATTGGTGAACCTAAGGGGAAAATATTAAAAACCTAAGAGATCAAGAAGCCCAAGGGATCCATATTAAAAAGAGAAGAGATTAATAAAGACTAAGAATTAATATTTTAAATACAAAAGAATGATAAACTCACATGATCAATAAGGATAAGAGATCAATATTAAAAACATAAGATATTAATAAACCCTAAGAATAAAGATTTCAAAAAAGAAAAAGAAGAGAAATTAATAAACCCTAATAATTGATATTTTAAATTCAAGATATAAATAAACCCAAGAGATTATTAATATTATAAACCATTTAAAGAAGTAATAAATCCGAGGGTTTAATATTATAAACCAAAGGAATTAGTGAACCCAAGGGATAAATATTAATATTATAAACTAAGAAATTAATAAACCCTAAGAATTAATATTTTAAACTCAAGAGATTAATAAACCCAATGAGTTATTAATATTATAAACTAAAAGAGTTAATAAAACCAAGAGTTTAATATTACAAACCAAAGGAATTGGTGAACCCAAGGGATGAATATTAAAGACCTAAGGGATAAATAAGGCCAAGGGATCCATATTAAGAACACAAGAGATTAATAAACCCTAAGAATTAATATTTTAAACCCAAAAACCTAAAAAATTAATAAACCCTAACAATTAATATTTTTAACTCGAGAGATTTTAAAACCAAAGGGATTATTAATATCTTAAACCAAAATAACTAGTAAACCCAATGGTTTTATATTTCAAACCCAAGGAATTGGTGAACCCAAGGGATAAATATTAAAAACCTAAGGGATCAATATTAAAAACAAAAGATATTAACAAAGCCTACAAATTAATATCTTAAACATAAAGGATTGATAAAATCACATGATTATTAATATTATAAACTCAAGGGAACAATATTAAAGCTAAGGGATTAATATTATAAACCTCAAGTATATAAAAACCTTTAGATAAATACTATAAACCGTAAAATAAACATGGTTGAGCATGCTTGATTTAAACATTGAGACAACTATTGTCACAATGCGACGTTGGACGAAGAATGACAATGGTTGGCCATGGTTGATTTTCATATTAAGACAATCTTTGTCACAATGTGACATTCAACCATGGAAGACCTTGATCAAATACGAATAACGATGATTAACAATGGTCTCCCTCACAATGCGACGTTGGATGAAGAATGAAAATGGTTGGCCATGGTTGGTTTTCATACTCAGACAATGTTTTTCATAATATGACATTGGACCATGCATTAATATTAATGTGTACGACTAATAATTAATGCCTAATATTACCAACCCAAAGATTTAGAAAACTCAAAGATTAATAAACCCTAAGAATTAATATTTTTAACTCAAGAGATTTTAAAACCAAAGGGATTATTAATATTATAAACCAAAATAACTAATAAACCCAAGGGTTTTATATTTCAAACCCAAGGAATTGGTGAACCCAAGGGATAAATATTGAAAACCTAAGGGATAAATAAGGAGAAGGGATCAATATTAAAGACAAAAGAGATTAACAAAGCCTGCAAATTAATATCTTAAACAGAAAGGATTGATAAAATCACATGATTATTAATATTATAAACTCAAGGGAATAATATTAAAGCTAAGAGATTAATGTATAAACCTCAAGTATATAAAAACCTTTAGATAAATACTATAAACCGTAAATAAACATGGTCGAGAATGCTTGATTTAAACATTGAGACAATTGTTGTCACAATGCGACGTTGGACAAAGAATGACAATGGTTGGCCATGGTTGATTTTTATATTGAGGCAATATTTGTCATAATATGACATTTGACCATGGAAGACCTTGATCAAATACGAATAACGATGATTAACAATGGTCTCCCATGGTTGGTTTTCATATTCAAACAATGTTTTTCATAATATGACATTGGATCATGCATTAATATTAAAATGTACGACTAATTTTTAAAGCCTAATGTTACCAACCCAAATATTTAGAAAACTCAAAGATTAATAAACCTTAAGAATTAATATTTTAAACTCAAAAGCCTAAGAAATTAATAAATCCTAATAATTAATAATTTAAACTCAAGATATTAATAAACCAAAGGGATTATAAATATTATAAACCAAAAAAACTAATAAACTAGAGGGTTTAATATTATAAACTAAAGGAATTGGTGAACCCAAGGGATAAATATTAAAAACCTACAAAAAAACTAATAAACCCGAGGGTTTAATATTATAAACTAAAGGAATTGGTGAACCCAAGGGATAAATATTAAAAACCTAAGGGATCAATAAGGCCAAGGGTTTAATATTAAAAACACAAGAGATTAATAAACCCTAAGAATTAATATTTTAAACACAAAAACCTAAAAAATTAATATACAATAATCTAATCAATATTTTAAACTCAAAAGATTAATAAACCCAAGGAATTATTAATATTATACACCAAAAGAACCAATAAACCAAAGGGTTTAATATTATAAACTAAAGGAATTGGTGAACCCAAGGGATAAATATTAAAAACCTAAGGGATCAATAAGGCCAAGGGTTTAATATTAAAAATACAAGAGATTAATAAACCCTAAGAATTAATATTTTAAATATAAAAACCTAAAAAATTAATATACTATAATCTAATCAATATTTTAAACTCAATAGATTAATAAACCCAAGGGATTATTAATATTATACACCAAAAATAATAATAAACCCAAGGGTTTAATATTATAAACTAAAGGAATTGGTGAAACCAAGGGATAAATATTAAAAACCTAAGGGATCAATAAGGCCAAGGGTTTAATATTAAAAACACAAGAGATTAATAAACCCTAAGAATTAATATTTTAAACAAAAAAACCTAAAAAATTAATATACCATAATCTTATCAATATTTTAAAGTGAATAGATTGATAAACCCAAGGGATTATTAATATTATAAACCAAAAGAACTAATAAACCAAAGGGTTTTCTATGATATATTATGGCTCTACTTTTTGGCAATGGTAGACCACATTCAATCATATTATTGACCGAAGGAACTAACATTATAAATCCTTGGGATTACTATTATAAACCCAAAATATTAATAATCCCAATGATTTATTAAACCCTAACATTATAAATCCAATGGAATAATATTAAACCTTAGGCTTAGTATTATAAACCAAAGTATTATGAACCCTAGGGTTAATATTATAAACCAAAGTATTATAAACCATAAGATTAATATTATAAAAAAATGGATTAACATTATAAATCCTTGGGTCTAATATTATAAATCTAAATTATTAACAAACCCAAGGGTTTATTAAACCCTAACATTATAAAACCAAGGGAATAATATTAAACCCTAGGGTTAGTATTATAAACCGTGGGATTTGATATTATAAACCCACACAATTAATATTATAAATTCTTGATATTAATATTATAAACTCAAAATATGAATTAACCCAAGGGTTTATTTATTTATTTTTTTCTAAGTAAAGCTAATTCTATTATATCATCAACAAAAAGTTACAGTGCACATCCTCATCAACAAAAAGTTACAGTGCACATCTTCAGAAATGGACAAGTCCATTTCAGAGGGAAAAGTCAAAAGCCTGCTTCCTGGAGCTAGACTGCCCCGAGAGGGGAAAATAGTCCTTATAAACCAAAAGAAACGAGCTGCCCTTGGCGGGAAACCAGCCATAATACTATTCAAAATAAAGCAAAGGTATCAAAAAGTATCAGTTCGAAAAACCAAACTACTACAAAGAGCTGAAGAGGATGCTCTAAGGAGAACCTTCATGCTTGTCGTTGGAGGGATATGCTTCATTAAGAATTCAGCAGATGTAGCCATAATCCAGAGAGTCAAACCCAGGCCCAGAATCGTCATGCGGTGAGCGAGGAGAAGCAAGAAGTCTGAGGCGCTCCACCGGATTATCCAACTGAACATCGTCCTGCAAGGTAGCCCGAAGCTTCGAGGAGGCGTCCAAGCTGATGTCGTCTATCCGCAAGGTGGAACCAGGCACTTTCGAACGAAAAATATAGTCGTCCCCTGCAAGCTCAGGGTCACTGTCATTAGAGTTAGTGCTGGAGGCTTCGAGGATATAGTAGACTTACGGGCTCATTTTTGACAGCGGGAAGAAGAAGGGGGGAGGGAAGGGCCAGCGAGCTGTAGGGAGAGCTGAGCGTTCAAGAAGGATGGGGGCTGCAATTTAGGTGAATTCTAGTCCAGGGAGAGGTTCAAGTCACTGGGGAAGGAGAAAGACAGGGGAGGACGCGAGGGAAAGCCCCTCCCACCTGCACGCCTACACCGCATTCTGTGGCAACAGGGCATTGAGCCAAATAGGGAAGATATACCAAATAGGAGCGAAGCCGAAACAAAAGTGAAGGCCCAACAGCCGCCCACCTGGATTGGGAAGGGCCGGAGGCAATGCGCCAGAGGGAGAGTAACCGGAGCAGGGCTATACGCAATGGGCGGGCGAACCAGAGACACGATAGGAGAACGATGGGGAGTGCCAAACTTCATGCTGAAGGGTGGTATAAATGCCGAGCTTGCCGAGTACGTCGCCCCAAGGTTGGAATATGGAGGTTTAAAGCTCATCCCACACCAAGAGTTATTGCAGTGAAGATCCCAATGGTGTAGCACATGGGTGCGCCGTGTGGTGATCCACATGGTTGCCCCATGGCGCTTTAAAAATCTAACATACACCCGCATCTGGGGAACCCAAGGGTTTATTGATATTAGAAATTGAAGAGATTAATAAACCCAAGGGATTAATAAACCATCAGGATTATTAATATTATAAATATAAGAAATTAATATTATAAACCAAAGGTATCAATAAACATAAAGGATTATCAATATTATAAACTCAAATAATTAATCAACCGAAGGGATTAATATTAGAAACCAAACCGATGAAAACAACCCAAGGGATACATATTATAAATACTTGAGATTAATATTATAAACTCAAAAGATTAATACACCCAAGGGTTTATTAAACCCTAAAATTATAAACCCAATGGAATATTATTAACCCTCATATTAGTATTATAAACCCTACGGTTAATATTATAAACCCAAGGGATTTACATTATAAATCATTTGAAAAAATAATATAAACCCAAAATATTAATAAACCCGGTTTATTAAACCCTAACATTATAAGCCCAATGGAATAATATTAAACCTTAGGGATAGTATTATAAAGAATAGCCATGATTAAATATGGTTAAGTAATGTTGTGTATTCTCGAGCATGGGTGACAATGAGTAACAACGATTAACTATGTTGGAAAGGTTTGACCATGTATGACCATGGTTGAGTTTTTTTTACCATGTTTTATTAGAATGATTACAATGGTTGACCAAGGATGACCATAGGTTACTATGGTTGACCAAGGATGACCATAGGTTACTATGGTTGAGCAAGGTTGACAATAGACTACTATGGTTGACCACATTTGACCATAGGCTATTATGGTTGAATACGGCTAACTATGGTTGTGTATTTTCGAGCAATGAGTGACAATGATTAACTACGATGGCAATGTTTGACCATGTATGGACATGCTTGAGTTTGTTTTACCATGTTTTATTAGAATGATTACAATGCAAATCTTAATATTGTTATTTATCACTAATAATCTTAATATTATTTATATTAATAGTGTAAATTTTAGTATCAATAACGTTATTTATCACTAATGATCTTAATACTTTTTATATTAATAGTGTTAATTTTGGTATCAACACTAATATCATTCATAATATTAAGCATCATATTTTTAGAGTGAATATAATTAAAAAAAATTAATAAATAAAATATTTATTATTATAAAGAAAACATTATTAATATTATTTATCAATATTAATGTTAATATGATTTATATTAACAATATTAATATAATTAATCATATTAATATTATTAATAAAATGTTATTAATAATTTTAATAAACCTTAATAATGTTTGAAACTTATTATTATTAATATAATTATGAACATTAATTTTAAATAAACATCATTAATATTGTATTAATGATATTTTTAATAATAATATTATTATTATTAATAATGTTACTAATAACACTGCTTTTAATAATAATTAAAATGCCATTTTCATTATTAATATAGTTTTTAATATAAATCATAAGCATCATTATTTAAATAGTAATTATTAATATTATTTTTAGTGTATATTAAAATGTTAATGTTATTAATGTCATTTTTATTATTGCAGGGTTTTTAATATTGATTTTATAATATTGGGGTTCTAAATTAGAAAACATAATATTATAAAAATATGAAAATTAAAATTTAGAGAAACTTAATATTATAAAGTTTAAATATCTAAAATCATAAAATAACTTAAAATTATAAAATTAAAAAAATAAAACATAGTTGGTTAATATATACTTTTACCCTAATACACTAAGTATATTAATTCTATCAATTATATTAATATTGACATTATCAATATTAATAATATTAATAAATAATTAATCAATATTAATAATATTAATAAATAATTAATCAATATTAATAAAAATAATACTATTAATCAATAGTAATACTTTTTTTTTTTTTTTACAAAGTCGAATGCTATTTATATTCAAAAAAGTAGGAGAAGCTGAGCTCCATTGTTACATGGCAGAGAAGATGAGAAGTAGAGCAGGGGGAAACTACATTAATAAGAAATTCCCTTCTGCTTCCATCGTTTTTGACAAGATGAAAAACTAAACATGTATAAAATCGAACAAACTGAAGTAGTAAAAAACAACATTTGCAATTCATGCTTAATCAATGTTTATGTGGTGGATTTGGCGTGCAGTGGACTTCAGACTTGCCTTCTACATCCATAGTTCTTGCATTGGATGAGCTGGTACTTGGTGCATTGTTTTTTTCCAGGATGTACTTCAGGATATCAACAGTTTCTTTGATATGCTCACAAGTGTTTGAGAGATCATTGAACTGGCTCTACAGTGAAGAAAATCGATGAAGGAAGAGATTGAGGTTGGCCTCATGCTTTCCCTTAGTAAATTGAGCATGAGTGTCAATCTTGTCTTCCAAAAGCTTATTCTGTGTGCGAATTTTCTCCAGCTCCGCCTGGAGGTTGGCGCAATGGAAGCACTCTTCACTTTTGGACATGATTTGATTGTTTAAAGAAATTTTAGATTGTAGAGCGGGCCTGCAAGATTGCAACAACAGAGAGCAGGGATCTGGATTGGGGAGAAAGGAAGCAATTGTGTATAACACAGAGCTGGGAAATTAGAGTGAAAGAAGGGGGAAATGTGAATATGGGAGGTGAGAGGGATGAAACGGAGAGAGGGGAGCCCTGTATAAATAGAAAAGGATGGTCATGGAACCGGGAATGAAGGGAGGCACAGTCACATGTGAAAGAATGAGAATATGGCAGGAGCATGGGAAGAATGACACAAAATGAGGTGCATTCACATGTGAAAGAATGAGGTAGAGGTCACGGGAAGAATGAGAAGAAGGCAGGAGCACATGTGAGGAGGGTCGACATCTGAGAGAGAGAAATAAAAACAGAGATACAGAGGCAGGGGAATCCTTTGCAGAGGATTCGACAGAGGTATTAGAGGATACAATGGATAATACAGTCAGTAAATTGGGACAATTACCTGAAAAGAGAGATACGAAGGTGCTATACACCTCTACAGTAAATCTATGATCGGAATTGTTTCTGATCATGGCAGGTAGCAATAAGATTCGGAGGCGTTGCATCTCAGAAAGCCAATGGGATGAAAGCAGACACTGCTAGCACGTGAATCCGCCTCCTTATTGAGAGAGCGGAGAACATGGTAGAACCGGGTCTCTTTCAACTGTTTGGAAAGGATTTGACATCAACTGATAGTTTGCTGAAGGATCACGTTGGAGGCATTCCTGTTGTGTATCATTAAACTAATGATGATTGCCGAATCTCCTATGATCATAGCTGTGTGTATGCCAAGTCTTTGAAGCTAAAGAAGGCCTTGATAGAGAGAGAGTGCATCAGCCTTGTTATTGGATAGATTTCCCAGACCCCACTCGTAAGCATGTACGATATCACCATTAGCATTACAGATGATTCCTCTAGCCCCAGCCATTCCTAGGTTAGACTTGGAGGCACCGTCAAAAAATAGATAATGAGTTTTGCAATTTCTGAGCCAAAGAGAGAATTCCTCTTCTTTCATTCTAATCTTCCAGCTATACCTAGTGTTGTTACTACTATTGGCACTAACCCTGCTATTACCAATATTGCTTCTTTCCAGAAAATATCCAATGTAGCTCCTTTCCTCAACATAGAGATCAGCTGTAGCAAGCTTCCTGGGTTTTTGGTGGACATTGCTTCCAAGGTGAGGCTCTAGGTCTTATTATATAACCTTCTAATGCTGGTTTCTTTGTCCTTAAAGATCATGCAATTGCGTGCAAGCCATATGTTCCACAAGAGAGCGTATGGTAAGGCATTCCATACTCTATGGGCTAAATTGTTTTTCTTTTGTTGCCATGGATAATTTCTTTTCCAGGTTTGCAAGAGTTCAGCAACACTGGTGTTTGGAGCCCAGGGGAGATTGTCGTGTTGATAAGCTTCTTTCCAACAAGAAATGGCAAAGGGGCAATCTATGAAAAGGTGTTGACTAGTTTCTTCATCTGCTTGACAATTTGGGTAGCGGGATGGCCTAATTATCCCACGTTTTTTAAGATTCTCAGATGTGAGGACTTTCCCTTTTAGCAGGAGCCAAATAAAGAATTTTATTTTTGGGAGAGTCTCTGCTTTCCATACTAGTTTCCACTGCGCCCAAATGGGTATGGAGAAAACATTGTTGCAGATCTGTTGATAAGCGGCTTTGACTGTATAGCTGGTACCTGTGGGATCCCAACGAAAGCCATCATCACTGTTGCGTTTGGTGGGAGCAATGCCATGAAGATGGGCTTGAATATTGTTGAAGCTTTGCTCCATTTCAATGGGAATAGATTGGAAGATCCATCCTTTCCAAGACTGAGAATGGGCATCCCACTGAGATATCTGATCCAAGGTATGAATCCCCATGTTATTAAGAAAGAATATAATCTGCTGAGTGCTCAGTCTACTACTAATGGGTTGCTGTCCCATTATCTTGTCAGCTCTGATTCTAATCTGGCTGCCACCATTGGGAATATTGGAGATATTTGGAACTAGGAGGGGGATTGCCTTCTTGCACAGCCCCCAGATTTTTGAGCAGGCTCTGTGAGGAATCTCATGGTCCAAAAGTTGTTGCCTTGTTGAGTTGAGATATTTGATTTCTAGCACTGTTTTCCACCAGGCAGGTTTTCCATTGATGAGTCTCCAAATAATCTTGCCACCAAAAGCCAAGTTTAACAGTCTTGGCGATCTAATTCCTAGCCCTCCTTATTCTTGAGATTGAATGACCTGTTTCCAATTTATAAGGTTATATTTCTTCTTATCATTTCCCCCCCCTTGCCATAGAAAATGTTGGAGGATGGCATCGACTTTGTGATGGAAACTAGCTGGGGCATGCAAGAGCGAAAAGAGGTATAAGGGTAAGGAGGAGAGATCAGATTTAAGGAGGATTAGGCGTCCTGCTGGATTAAGACAAGAGGTGCCCTACTGTTGCACCTTCCTTTTCATTTTGTCAATTATAGTGTCCTAGACAGAATCTTTCAGATTGCCAACACTCACTGGCATACCTAGGTAAGAAAAGTGCCCCCAATCCAACTTGTAAGGAACTCCAAACGTGCTAGCTATGCTATGCAGAGTTTAGGCAGTAGTATTCCAGCCATAAATGCAGCTCTTGAGATAATTGACCATACCTCTGGAGTAATTCATGTATTTGTCTAAGAGAGTTTTAAAACGACGAGCTATTATGTTGTAGGCTCCTCCCAGTAAAAGAGTGTCATCGACAAATTGAGAATGGTTTATGTTCTTGACTCCATTTCCAAATTTGATCCCAGTATTAAGTCCCATGAGGCAATTGTAATCCAGGGCCCTGCTAAATGATTCAGCCATCAAGATGAACAAGTAGGGGGAGAGCGGACAACCTTGTCTTAGACCTCGGGTCGACTGGAAGGAAGGTCCAGGTCTACCATTAATGAGAGGGGAGATCCAAGGCACAGTAATGCATGCTTTGACAAGCTCAATGAAGGATGCGGCAAATCCCAATTTTTCCAAAACAACAAAAAGGAAGGAGTGTCTGACTCGGTCAAAGGCATTGGCTAAATCCAATTTTAGAATGAAGCCTTTTTCGTTTCTAGCTTGACTGGAGTGGATGGCCTCTTGGACAAGGAGGATGGAATCAGAGATTTGTATGTTGGCCAAGAAACCTCTTTGATTTTCGGAAATGAGAGAGGAGAGGAGAGGTTTGAGGCGCAAGGCAAGGATTTTGGTCAAAATTTTATAAGAAGAGTTGCACAGAGAGATGGGTCGGAAGCGAGAGAAGGATGAGGGTCGATTCTCTTTGGGAATAAGGGCAAGGTGGGTGGCATTAGTGTATCCTCCAATTTTTCATTTGCGCTGTGCCCATCTTATCATTTTGACTAGATCTTTTTTTATGGTTCCCCAGTAAGTTATATAGAAGTAAATGGGGAAACCATCTAGTCCGGAGGCTTTATCTGGCTGGAGTTACCATATGACACTTTGAATTTCATCTTCATCAATTTCGTTTGTTAATTTTGCATTGATTTCCTCACTGATACCCGTGGGAAAGTGCTGAAGAATATATGAGTAGTCTTCTGCTGCTTTCATCTCAGCCAAAAGAACACTGTAATAATCCGAAGCAGTCTACTTAATGGCATCTTGAGTAGTTTGCAGTTGACCGTTCTCATCGATAATGGTGGTAACATTGTTCTTGATTTTTCTGATTGTGGCCTGCTTATCGAAGAAGGCAGAGTTTTTATCCCCTCCTTGCAGCCAAAGCTGTCCCGATTTTATTCTCCATTTCTGTTCTTCTCTATTGGATCGAAAGAGCTAGAAATAGAGATCACCCTCTTGTGCTTTGTATTCCTGGGAGAGCCCATGTTCTTCTATTTTGCTATGGACCCTTTCTAACTTGTTTTTTATTTTTGTTTTGGCTTTCTCCGGTTCTTTGTAGTAACACTTTGCCCATTCCTTCAGGGCACATTTGATCCTCTTCAGCTTGCTTTCCCAAATGTGTCCTGGTGATCCCTCTATATGTTGGCGCCATGTGATGTTGACAATCTAGTCTACTTTCGGATTGCTGCTCCAAAGAGAACTATATTTAAATGGGATTGGCCCCAATGGGCAGTGCGTCACAAGGAAAATAATTGTAGGATAGTCATTGGACGCCAAGTAGGGGAGGACAGCAGTGTAAGCAGTGAAGAAAGTTGATAGAAGAGAGACATTTATCAAGATCCTGTCTAGCCACTCCATTATATTATCCTTTCCCAGCTGGTGGTTGTTCCAAGTGAATCTGCGATTTTTTGGCACAACATCAACTAAATCATGTTCCTGCATAATGATTTCCAGCTTTTTTCTATAGGGATCATGGGTAAAAATGCCTCCTCTCTTCTCATTGGAGTGGAGTATGAGATTGAGATCTCCACTGAGAATAATATTACTGTTATCTTCATCCTCTATATCTGTTTTGAGAGAGGTCTAGCATTGTTTTTTGTCTTTGAAGTGATTAGGTGCATAGATATTATAAATGACAGTCTTCTTGTTGTCTGCTTTGTTCTCTAAATTGATTTTAATCCAATACTGATTGATTACATTGGAAACGTAAGTCCATGTACTTTGGTTCCAAATGGTGGCTATTCCACCGGAGGCTCCCCTTGAATCACAAATGCAACCTTCATACTGCTTGAACTGTTCAATGTTTTTTTTCATTTCTTGCTAACCTTGTTTTGTTTCTTGAAGCATTAAGATTCCTGGTTTCTCATGGTCTATCATATCTTTCAGAGCAGCAATTTTAGAGGGGTGCCCTAATCCCCTGCTGTTCCAGGATAGGACCTTCATCATTGAGGAGGGGGTATACAGAGAGTTGCTCTCCCTCCCTGCTCCTTGTGCGTCAATTATTTGTTATTTTGCCCCATAATATAGGTTTCTATGGGGTTTTGTGTACCCATAGATATGTCTTTTTGGGAATTTTCATCCCTTTATTGCTTTATGGATTTTCTACTAGGCCCATGTTTTTTGTGCGCTTCAAGATTTACACCGTGCTCTTTGGAAGAGCTCCTGGTTGTTTGAGGAGGGGGAGGGTCATGAGAGGAAGAAGGGGATGTTTGCGAGATGGTTATGGGGATGGGGGAGTCATTTTCAAGGGGGGTGGAGATGGGAGGGTCAAATTCAGAGGGAAAGTGCGCCAAAGGGGTTGGATGATTCCAAGGGAGTCTAAGAGAGAGGAGCGACATCAGAAGTGTTAAGAGAAGGACCAAGGGATGAGGTGGAAGGGTTGGATGAGCGGTTGAATGTGGGTGGAGTAGATTCAGGGTTTGTCTTAGAGACTGGAGAAGTCTTCTTTTTTTTGACAGTTTCCCATTGTTCATCTTGAGATGCATTTTCAACATCAAATAATTTAGAGCAGCAATTTGCAAAGTGGTCGTATTCGTGACATACCTTGCATTTAAATGGGATTTGCTTGTAATCTAGTTGCTGAATGTGAGTCCAATCGTCCACTTTGAGTTTGATTGCTTCCGGAAGACCCTTGTCGAGATCAACTTCAACACAAATGCGTGCACAGGCTTGCATGTTGTCCTTAGGTTCACTACGATCAATAAACTTCCCAATAGCTTTACCGATGGCTCTAACTGATTCATCTCCCCAGCAGTGGAGAGGTAGATGTGGGAGCCGGACCCAGACCAGGATTGCATTAGGGACATCAAGCTCGGGATCGAAGTCAGGGGTCCATTTCTTTAGATATAATCCTCTGGAGTCCATCAAGTAAGGTCCGTTTCTAAATATTAGGTCCTTGTCTTCTCTTGATTCGAAATGAAAGGTGAAGTAGCCTTTCCCACAAAAACGAATAGATATTTTGCCACTTATTTTATCAGCCTAGTTCCACTCGATCCACCTTTGCATTGTCTTCGGGGAAGGCCACAGGCCAGTGAATTGCCCTATGAGGCCTCGGTCAGCCAAAGAAAGGGCTACCATGCAAGGTAGAGCAAGGGGGAGAACAAATTCTTGCAGTCCATCCAACTTCTTTACAAATTTTGAAATTGCAGGGTGAGGATGCTGGGGCGGAAGAGATTGCACCAAGGCAAAGAAAGCAACACGGGCAACAGCTGCCTCCGGGTTTGCGTCTGGAGGGGCCATGGTGGACGAAGCTGAGGTAAAGGCGATGGCATGCATAGGCACAGAGAGCGGCACGACCTAGCAGCGCAACGCAACGAATCTTCAAACTTTTAGTAATACTATTATTAATATTAATATCAATATTAATTAATATTAATATTGATTAATTAATTATTAATATTAATGAGTTAAAATTAATAATATTAATATTAAAATATTAATTATTAATGTTATTAATATTAGTATTACTATTTTATTATAAAATTAAAGAAATTATAAAACTAATTTATAGTTAAAAAACTATGAAAAACTAATATTATTATAAACTTAATAAACTTATTATTAATATTATAAAACTCTTAATAAAACATTATTATTATAAATAAAAGATTATTTTTACTACATTAATTAAACCTTAATAATAATAATAATAAACGACTAAATCTAATAAAACACTAAATACCTAAATACAAATTTAATGATAAAATTGATCTTATTATATTAAAACCTAATAATGAAAAAAAACAAACTACATATCAAAAGATTAAAAAAACACATTATAGTTACATTAAAATGTAAATGGAGAGGGCCGCAATAATTTAAAGGTCAACCTCCACACCATGTTTTATTGGACATGCCAATATTTAAATTTTCAATGTATTTTTAATTTCACTCTTTAATGTAAAATGTTTAATATAAATAAAACCTCCCACAATTGTTTTAACTTGTAACGCACACATCCACGTTTCAATATATTTTTAATTTTAATGTTTAATATAAATAAAAGCTCCCTAAAAATTAAATTTAAATAAGGAGCGTTAGAGCTTTGGCTGCCACAAAAGAAACTCATACTTTAGGCCGCCACAAAAGAAAAGCATACTTTAGGTTATGGGACACGTTTTAGTTAACAACAACCAAGTTTCAATGTATTTTTATTTTTAATTTGATATTTATCTTTATTTTTCTCTAATCCTGATAAGTGGTGATAAATAAAAGACACAGTAAAATTTTAATCATGATTTGGTAAAAAATTATTTTAATCGAAGTTTAAACATATGATTGCAAAAAAGTTATGAGTTTGAATTTCATTCATTGATATAGTGGCGATGACGAGAATATACTAGCATCTTTCAATTTAGACTGTAAGATAAAAAAAATTAATTAGCAAAATCATTAAAGTCGCTAATTCCAACAAGAAGATGCCTATCGGCGTAATTAGACTGAGCACACATATCGCTTGATAATTAAATTTCTTATTAGATACGTGGATAACTGTTATTCGAGTAACCAAAAGGAATATGTTAAGTTACAGAAAAACGTAGCGCTAGTGGAAATCAATTTACAGATGTATGATCATAACGAATGTCAATTAATGAATAATATGCATATTTTATTCAATTCGAACCAGACTTGATTTTCATATAGCAAGAAATATGGAATTTCTGATAGTTAAACTTAGCTCTCATAGGAGTAACCAAAAGAATACACATGGAAAAATATATATCTATATATAGTTAGGATAGAAAAATTACAATCATAGGAAGATTACCATAGAATGTTATTTGCGAAATAGTAAGTATAATAAAGAAAGAGGGAATTGTAACAAATTACTATACACTCCTAGGTTAGAGTACGAACAAAGAAATTGAAAAACCAAGTAGTTTGAATAAACGAAGGCTAGAAAGAAACAATCATATTAATACCAAAAAAAAATTCTATGCACGAGCGGTCCTAGTGTCTATATACAATAAGACGAGGATGATCTCCTGAAAAATATAAGTATTCCTTATTACCGGCCACCTAGAAATATATCAAACAAAAGAGCATATACTCGGTAAAACAATCGAAATGTTACAAATAACATCACTAATGAACATGGATATGTAGATTTACAACACTACAATTATAATAATTAGTTATTAGAGACAATAGGAGCTTCCATGAATAAATATGAACATGAGAAATAGTATCTTGTTGTTGTGACTTAAAATAACATTCTATGGAGTATCTCTTAAAAGAGAAACCAAAAAACTAGAATAGTCATTTCGTTTGAGCACAAAATAGAAAGTTCAGTTCACTGGTTTGTAAAACACTTTGACTATAAATTAAGATACATTTCTCATAGTTGAGAATTGAAGTCAAAATTGGATAACCTCGAACAATTATACAGATTTAGGCACGAGGAAAAATATATCAAATGAACCGTCTATATTTCAGTTCTCAAACTACTTGCACCCTATAATGGATCTCACCGTGTGAGTGATGAATACGCCATTTCAAACAAAGGTAATCACGATTGGAAGTGATGACCTTGAAAATAAGTGTGTTTGAGGAAATTGTTACTCCAAAAAAAAAACGTGTGTGTTTCCCAAACCCAATTGTCATACTTGTAAGAATCCAAACATGACATATCGTTAGACTATGAGGGAAATAAATTGCATAAGTATATGTGTGTAAGAAAAGGGGGAGTTCCATTACTTGGGTTTTGTGTGACCCTTGTTTCTCTCAAATACCCGTAGAAGTAAAATAAAAAGGCTAGTATGACTAGGGTATAACCAAATTTACAAAAATTACTTCGACTTAGACGGAGAAATATACACATTAAAGCTTCGACTAAACCTATGGTAGAACAATAGGAGATTACTGATCTCTACTGTCTAAACCCAAAAAATCAGAGAGTTTCATAACTTGTGGTAGACAAAAACCCCCCAAAAATCAGGAGGATGGTTCTTCTTCCAAATATATTCCATTATTAATGCAAACCCCAATACACCACTGAGTTCAAAATAAGATGTCAACAACTAAATCAAAAAGAAAAAAAAGAATTGACTAGTTACCTCAGTAAGATGCGACCATGTTCAAGCAGTTCCTCAAGTGTAGAATATTAAACTTTAGACCAATAAGCAGGTAAAGTTGCAGGCAAAACCCATAGGTGAGGAACTGTTGAAGATTGTAACTAGGTTCATTCTTCATAAATTGTATTTGATTCAATATTTATTGTACTTGTCAAAAGAATAGAAGAAAATATTTTTATATTATTATTAAATGGCTTATTAAAGCATGGGTTTCATGCTTGGGTCATATTATTTTAGGTCAAAGTCCTCGTTATGGACTGCTAGGTTTTATTCCGAGTCTATAAGATTATTGCATAGTTAAATTGACTCATATTGGGTTTTTGAACCATGCAAATAGGTCAAGTATTGAGTCAAATATGATTTATGGAGCCTCCACATCAAGTCAACCTTCAAGTGATCAAGTTGGCCTCAATTTTAGTAATTAGAACCCATCAGAAGGTTATAAATACATGGAGATTTAATTCATTTGGAATCATCTCTCTGACACTCAGAAATTCGGTATCTTTTGCTGCATCAAGGAAAAGTGTGAGGTTAAGGAAGAGGTCTTTTAGAGTGTGGTTTTGGGCAAGCTAAAGGAGTTGAAGAAAGTCAGAATTTTTGTGCTACTCTCTCTCTCTCTCTCACATTCTATAGTCAATAATATTGAAGTTCTCCATCATTTACTGCATCAGTTGCTACATCAGGTGCTTCCAGTTGCTGCTACCAAGAGAAGAAGAGGTCGAAGTTGATTTTGCTGGATGTTGCTTCCTTGAGAAGTTGTATTGGGTTGAAATAGAACTCCTAGAAGAAATATCAAAGTATTTCCCTCAAGATTGAAGTTCCATAAGCAAGGTCAAAGAAAGTGCTAAATAGGGCTTCTACTACTGCTGCTATTAATAGATTACGGAAGGATCAAACGAAAGATTGAGTTGGTGTGGAGGAAGTTTGAGTCAAGGTCTAGGGTATCAAGAATCACTATTGAAATAAGAATTACTGACTGGGTTTTCCCCGAGAGTGGGTTTTTTCCTTGGCTGCTGACCTACATCTGGTGTCCTTGATCTATGTGCATTTGATTTGATATTCACTTGATGAACTAATAAGGAAGAAGATAAGAATAACACAATAAGAATCAAAGAACATCACAAGTAAATAATCAAGAATAAGATAATCTTTCTTCCTTTATGGTTCTCTAACATGGTATCAGAGGATTTACCTTGTAGAGTATTTATCTTCTATTTCGACCTAATACAAGGTTTGACATCTTCAAACTATAGATCTTGGAAAAATATGATTTACCTCCTCCTTGAAAAGAACAAGTTCTTAGACTTGGTGAACAGAAAAGTGAAGAATCCCACAAAAGAATCAAGTGATACTGATAAGGTGAAATTTAGAGAATTGGAATTAGTGGCTATGAATTTGATGGTTGAAGGCATAAAGGACAATCTTGTCCCCTTCATAACAAACATTTATCATGCCCAGGAAATGTATGATGCCTTGTCAAAACTATTTACCACAAAAATTATTGGAAATATGGCAAGCCTAAAAAATGAAGTAAGGACTACTAAGATGGCCAAGGAGGATATTGTATCTACTTTCTTTGTGAAGATAGAAAGAATAAGAGATGAAATTCCTGCCATTGATGAAATAGTGTTAGATAAATAACTTGTGATCACATCCATACTAAGGATACCACCTACTTGGGGTGCATTTGCTGCAGGTCTCAACAGGTGGAAAGAAACTCCCACCTTTGAAGAATTATGGACAACTTGTGGTCAAGAAGAGTTAATAATTTCAATGGTAGCCAACAATGGATAAGTATGAAATTCTTATGTTTCTCATCTCAAAGGAAACTTCAATAAGAAAGGGCCAATAAAGAAGGTTGATATGTCCAAGATTGAATTCTATCATTATCACAAAATAGGGAATTATATAAGTGAGTGCCCCAACAATATGAGAGGTAAGAAAAGAGATAGTTCAAATGTGGCTGAAGAAGTATTCTCTCCCAAGAGAGAAAAACCCGAAGAAAATGACATAAGGTATTTACATTACTAACCCCCTTGCTCCTAGCCTTAGATATTTAATTTGTATATTTCATGTTTAGATATAGGTTTAACATCTTTTGGAAAGACATTTTTCTTGTTTTATAAGTTTTTTAGGTTTCCCTAAAATCTTTGGAGGGAGGCCACAACAACTCCTCAAGGTAAGTATCTCATTCCCTCTCTATTTGTTTTCATATAATTATTTAAATTTTTGATTATATTAAATACTAATCACATTTCTACCTTTATTTTCTTGTCTAGGAATTAACCTGCTCAAGAATTATGGAAGAAGGGCTCAGGGATTAAGAAGGAAACCCTCACTAGAAAAAGCATTGGAATCAAAAGGTTTTTCAAAGAATCAAAGGCACATCTTAGATTATAAAGTCTTGTTATTCCTTTTTGGTATATCTGTTCTACATTACTAACTGTTCTTGTGTCTAACTCTCATGAATCTTACAAGGTTCTTGTTTGGGATTATTCATCATCTCATGAATCTACCCACCTTATAAATTTCTGATTGTTTGCATAAAAAGAACCCTAAAAGGTACTATGGAAACCCTAACCTAAGGGTATGTTGGTAATGTGAAAAACCCTAATAATTCTTACGGTTATTAATGAAGAAATTGATGTACTAATTGATATATTAATGATGTCGTGTTTGGGATTTTGATATGATCATGGAAGCTCTAACTTATTAGGGTTGAAATGATGTTTGAAATCTTGAACCTTTGAAGTCTTGATAGAATAAGGGTTTTCTTTGAGATGAACCAAAACCATAGGCTTTGGTTAGGTCTACAAGTAAAATCCTTGTTATGAAAATTCTTAGGAATGAAACGTTATGGTATGTATTTCTTTGATTGAGTCCCTAGCTTAGTTTAGGTTGATATATTAAATATTTTCTAATCATATAATATGCATATGCATGATGAAAATCTCCTAGATATATGTGTTGACCAAATTTTTAATAGTCATAAGTCCTAGGGTTTGGAAACAAGCCCTAGTGAAAGTTTGAAGGTCTAGATGATTAAAAAGTCTAGGGTTTTACAGCTACACCCTAGTAGAACTTATTTATGATGTGTTTTTATTATTATTGAAATATATTGGAAATATTGTCATTGATGGAAAAGGAGCACAAAGGAGCAACACCTGAACTATCATTAAGGAAAATAAGCAGAGAAGAATCAATAATAAAGTAGAGGAGAATATTAGGCAACAATGCAGTAAGAAAGCATAAAATAAAGGCAGAGGAGCGGCAGAGAGGAAAGGAGCGGCATTAGACTATTAACAAAGGAAGCAAAGGTAGCAAAGGCAGTGAATGCAGCAGAGAAGCAGCAAAGGCAGCATAGGCAGCAACGAAGCAACGAAGTAGCAGAGGCAGTGAATGCAGTAGAGGCAGCAGAGAAGCAACAAAGGAAACAAAGAAGAAACAAAGGCAGCAGAGAAGCAACAAAGGAAACAAAGAAGCAACAATGGCAGTAGAGAAGCAACAATGATAACAAAGAAGCAGCAAAGGCGTGTAGCAAGCGTAAGAATCCCAAGTCGGAGTGAATACCAAATAGAAGAAAAAGCTCAGGGGAGATCAACACATTTAGAAACTGAATAAAGCTCAGGAAGGATAATGGATATGTAGAGTAGCGGTGCTCGCAAAAAGAAGAAAAATCGACTAAGGCAGAGAACGCTTAGAAGAATTCCAAGGGAGGCGATCGGACGACAAAGATCGAATCACAGAATCAAAGTATTAAGAATGAACGGCAGAGATCAGAGTGGGCGAAAGAAATGAAGAAGAGCCACGTGAAGGATGAGCAGACAATCAAAATTAGATCGTTGAATTGAAGATTTAATATTAGCAACAGAGATGTGAACGTGTGTCGGGCGGAGAATGAAAGTGCACATCGCAAACCGGGAATTACAATGTTTATGTGTTAAGAATTGAAGACCAGTCAGATGTGCAAGCAATAGCAAGGACTGTAGATCCTGTGCAGATCAACGATGACAATCACATCGGCGGAGATTGAAAGTGTAAATCACAAAGTTTAGCACTTAAGTATTAAGGCTGTCGCAAGGTAAGTTAAGTTGGTTGCGATGAAAAATGGAGGAGGCACGTGTCGGCACTATGCACGAGAGCACATCATAGATCTTAGAGTTTACCGTTAAGAGTTCGCACGGTATGGTAAGTTATATGCGGTGCAATGAGGAAAGAGCCATGTTTTAGCACTGCTCACAAGTGCACATCACAGATCTTAGAGATTATGGTTTAAGGTTCGCACAGTAAGTTATGTTGTATGCGATGTGAAGTGGAGAGGGCACATGGCAGTACTGCACAATATTGCAGATCGCAAGAAATATGGTTTAGCATTATCAATAAGATTTAAACGGTGCGGGAAAGCAAAGTGTGATGTACTATGATTGATCAGGTATTGTGGGACCCGATAACCCCTGTTCTGCATATGCTATGTGTGTCCGGTTATAAAGTATACGCTTTTTGATTGCTAATCGTATGTATGTTAATATGCGTTGTTTGATTACTAAAATGTATGTGTGTTATATTTAACTCTAAAGGTGTATTCTGATGTGCATAAAAGGAGAGTTATGTGGACCATAACCCACAGATCCATGGGTTTGGTTAAAGAAGCCGACCAACATGAACAGTGTTATGCAGTTGCAGGTGTGTGTTAAAAGAAAAGTCTGAACACAACAAACAAAGGCTCGGGTACGAAAAAGGACCCGGAGCTCGTGCAGAACAATGCAACAACATGGGTCGAGTCGGGAAAAAAGGGGCAGTTATGCAGCAGAGTTGAAATATAACTGCAGAAACATAAAATACAAAAGGACAACAAGAAGAAGAGGACAAACACACAACAAAGCTAAGAAACTGAAAGGGCTGAGTAAAATAATTGATTGTAATTGTAAATTAATTATTTATTTTATATTGTTTGTGATGCAAAGGCAAGTCTTAGTAGGCAAAGAAAAACTCCAATTTAATACTGAAATGAGTATATAGTGAGGAAATGAATGGGTGGAAGGAAAAGTTGTACCTGTTCACTTCATATTCCTGTATAGAATGCAAACAACCATGAAGTGATCTCTATAAATGAAGTTATTGTAATGTGTATAGGGGCGTGAGAGAGTGGAAGAATAAGACAAGGCAGATAGAGAAGTTGTGAAGATCTAGAGATGATATAAAGTAGATTTGAAGGCTAGAAGGACAGTAGTGAAGAAGGAGAAAAACAAAGTTGATATCTAGGTAAATCAACATATGATTTTATTGTAGCGTGAGGAAGTTTGTGCTTCCATATCAAGTTGTAGCTTGATAGATGTCTAGTTGTAGCTATTTGAGGTAGGAGCCTCCTGTGGATTGCAGCCTACAAAAAATACATGGGAGTTGGTGCTTCCGTTTAAATTTGTAGCTTGATAGATGTCCAGTCGAAGTTGGTTGACGTAGGAGCCTCTTGTGGGTTGTAGCCTGTAGAAAATAGATGGGAGTTGGAGCTTCCTTGCAAGTTGTAGCTTGTAGAATTTGAGGTAGTAGCCTCCTATAGGTTGGAGCCTACAGAAAATCAGTGGTGAGAGGGAGTTGGAGCTTGCCTTTGCATCACAACAATAATAATATGTGGTTTTCTCCCTTATGGGTTTCCACTTATGTCTGTTGTCCATGTGCATGATGATCATGTGTTGATGTTCTGTACTCAATCTGCTTAATACTTGCTGCTAACATATTAAGATTGTTTTTTTTATTATATATTAAGTTGATCATTAAATGAAGGTGTAAATAAGTTTAAAGGAAAGTTTTAAAAGTCCATGAATGTATTAAATGGATTCACCCCCCCCCTCTCAGTTTAACTAAGGGTTCAACAATTGGTATCAGAGCTAGTTCCTTCAATATCAGTTTAACAATTGGAAGGAGATCCTAGGTCCCCAAAATGGCCAGCCTAGAAGGATGATCAACAAGTAAAGCCCCATTTTTTACTGGCACAAACTATGCCTTCTGGAAAATAAGAATGAGGACATACATAATGTCTCTAAGAATATAAGTTTGGGCTGCTGTAGAAGAAGGATATACTCCAAAGGATACTGACACAGAGAAAGAAGCAAAGAAAAACTACATAGCTAATGAAAAAGCCATGAATGCACTCTTGAGAGGTCTGTGTGAAACATAATTTATCAAATTAATGCACAATGAGATTGCCAAAGACATCTGGGATACTTTATAAAATATTCATGAAGGAGATAAAAGGTGAAGATGGCCAAACTGCAAGCTTATAGAGCTCAGTTTGAAAATGTAAAAATGAATGAAGATGAAGATGTAGCTAGTTTCTTCTTAAAGGTTGCAAAAGTTGTGAATAACATGAAAGCTCTAGGAGAAACAATTAAGGAATGTGTAATTTTAAAAAATATATTGAGATATTTACCATCCAGGTTTAACCCTAAGGTTTCTTCCATAGAAGAAACAACAAACTGGGAAACACTGATCATGAACCAATTGCTTGGAAACTTGATGGCCTATGAGATGAGACTTCCAAAAGGGAAGTCAAATGCGAGGGAGGCAAACTTTAAGGTAGATAAGAGCAGAGAAGAGAAGGGAGGTACATGCTTCTACTTTGATGAAGAAGAGGCCAAATTTTTCAGAAGATTGGAGAAAGGGACATGTAAGTATAAAGGTAAACTTCCATTTAAGTGCTTTAACTGTGGAAGAGTGGGGCACTATGCATCTAAATGTACTCATAAGAAAATAGAAAACCAGCCACAAGAGACAGAGAAAAACAAAATAAATAACTGGTAGAAAGGGAAGAGATTCAATAGAAAATCATTTTATGCTCAGCAAGATAGCAGTGCATCTGAATGCTCAGATGAATCCTCAAATGAAGAAGGAACCTATAAATTTGTGTTGATGGCCAAGGAAGAGCCTAGAGGATTCCTTTTGGAATATGAGGAAGAAGGTGAGGTAGATCTTAAGGGGGAGCTAATGAGTGCCCTAGAGGAAATAGACATACTTAAACTCAAGTGCAGAAAGCAGAGAGACATTCTCCTGAAATATGTAAAGGAAGAACCAAATTCGGAAAATCTCATTCAGTTGAAAGTAGAACTTGAAGAAGCTAAGAAGGTGGAAGACATGCTGCTAAAGAAAATTAAAGATAAAAATCAAGAACTAAAGAAATTGGAAGAAGAAGTAGTATGCTTGAGAAATAAATTAGAAAACTCCCAAAGGGAATTATCTATGAACACTCCACGAATGAAAATCTATGAACAGTTGGAAAAAATACTAAATGCTCAAATATCTCCTCTCATAAATGACAGGATAGGCTATGAAGGAGAAACCAGTAATGTCCCGATATGATCTCTCACATAGTCCTAATGATGAACCACACTGGTTGGTTCAAAACACGTCGACCATGTTCCATTGCATGTGATTATTACCGAAAGAATTTTACAAAAAAGGAATAAAATTTTTGTAAAAGCTGTAAAGGACAATGAAGTAGCTCAAAATATTCCTACAGAAGTAGAAGCCAACAAGAACATGATTTGCAATTAATTAAACAAAAACAAGCAGCAACCTCAAAAGACAAAGAACGAAATGAAGAAACAATCAGCTGAAAAAGGCTCATACACTCTCGAATATGAATTGAATAAATTCGGAAGCTGTCAAAGGAGGTTCTTTCCTCCTATGAGAAGTATCACTTTTTTTCCTGCCACAAACATGGACATATTGTGGCATACTATATGAAAAATCAAATCTAGTCCAACCAACTAAAGATGCATCCAATGAAAATACTACCTCAAGCAAACAAATGGAGAAGACAATCTATCACCAGGTACACAAATCATTTCCATGGCTACTATTTTTCATGCAATAAATTTGGACATAAATCTTTTGAATGTAAATTGTGTTAAAAAAGGGGAACAAAATGCCATACATCAGCTCAACCTTACTTAGGTAAAATAATATGTTATTCATGCCTCAAGCTTGGTCACAAAGAAAAAGACTGTAAGCTACCATATACATTAAATAACTCTAGACATATGATGGAATCCAATCAAATTAGACAAAACTGTGAATAAAAAAGGAGTGCAAACATTATGAAGAACCCCAATAAAGTATGGAAGGAAAAGAGAAAGGGGGAGCCTGTTACCTCAATAACATAATGAATCCATCATAGTCTCAGGAGGAGCTTCTCTAGGAAGAAACACAAACATCCAGCCAGTAATAGATCATAAGACAACAACACTCTAAGTGATGAATGGTTGAAATCACAAAAATTATGTTTCGAGCTATAGAACTGGAATCATAGAGGATGATCACAGTGTGTGTCACACTACAAGTGTTAACAGTGAAACAAAATTAAGAAGGATGAGTAAGAGAAATGTTTATCATCATTATATCAATTTAAGATAAATGTTTGTCTGCCCCTTTTAGATTCCAAGTAAAGAAATTGAAGATGTTTTCCTCAAGATCATTAGGTTAGAACAGTTGAATTGTATATAGAGCAACAATGATTCGGGAGCAATCCTAGAAATTAATATGGAGTGAAATTATTTTAAAACATAATGACATAATAAGAAAAAGGTTAATGATGCCAAGATCATATTGAGTATATTGATGATTGATGTTGAGAACATTGGAGAGATTAATAGTATAAACTATGAAGGTTATCTTAACTATGGGTGTATGTGTGAGCTAAAGTGAAATTACTATATGGATTATCAAATTAGTATCAATTGGTATTTGGAACAAGAAGCCTGCCTATCAGTAGAATACCAAGTGTCATCAGTGGAACAGTGGTATGGTACAGGTCCTCCGGATCAGAGTATTATGGTAGATGTACATCAAGGTAGTATTTCGAGCATTATCTGCATTATTAAAGCATGAAAAGGCCAATAAAAGTGCTAAATGATCATTATCTTGTTTACACTTGAAGTATTATATTGAGAATTGAAGCAGTATATATTTCTAGATATAACTGCATGCCTTCCTCAAGTTATTACATATATATCTTCAAGGCCTCTTTATTAAGATCATTCATAAAACTGTGAAGTCTGTTTTCTAAGATTTCAATTAAACAACTTGAAGATGTTTTTCTGAAGATCATCATGATAGAACAATTAAAGTATCTGAAGTATGAAGGACTAGTTGTGTTAATCTTACATTTGAAGCTCAAGAGTCTATTTTTGATTCATCTAAAGCCCACTTCAGTAGAAATAAATTGTTGGTATTTCACCATTGAAGAGAGGTTGATCATTGACATACATACCCCTTTATGTCCTAAATAAAATTGCATAGTTGATAAGTGAGACTGACCAATGCATTGAATATATATAGCCTTAAGGGTTTGTTTTGAAAGTAATCTGTACAAGTAGTAAAGTCATTTGGTCTCTTAGATGGAAAGATATTGTCTAATATTACAATAAGATGTAAGTTCTGGTTTGATTCATTGTTCACATCAGTATCAAAGTCCTTTCGACTGTTAGTGTAATATCCATGTCAGCAGTCTAGCACATATCACCACCAACAAGCAGTAAAGGTAAACCACAACTATTAAAGATATATTGGCATCACCATATTTTAATAGATGTGTACTACAGATATGTATCTTAGATGAAGATCATAATATGGATTGAAGTTTGTTTGGAGCAGACTTTATATGTCATATGGAGCATTCTCGGTATTTTAGTATTGTTCTAATGATGCGTCTATGATTATATAAGTTTGTTCTATGAAGTGTCCTTATCATCACTTTTAGATTTATACAAGTGCAAGGAGTTTGTGCTTTGGGATGGTATCAACTTACTGTGTATATACATACAAGTTCAATGATTCTCAAAGTGTTCTCCCAACAACTCTTGTACACCAGTATGTAGTAGCAAGGTATAAAGTAAGAAGAAGAAGGCCTATACACAACTCAGAGAGAAATAATGCAACCCTTTTCCATTGATGTCAAAGGGGGAGGAAAAGAAAGAAGAATAAGAAAGGCTCTTCTGAAAAGTGTTAGGTCCCTGTAATTTGTCAGATTGGAAAGACCAAATGTACAAGGGTAACATCAAACTAGTCTTTGAGTCCTAGGACCTAACCTTCCTGGACTCAGAGAGGGCTCTCTCTATCTTTGTGTAAAATATGTAACTTGATAGCTTTTTATGTTTTTGATTTTAGGCTAGTTATAAGGATTAGGGTTTGTTTGTTTGATTTGTTTCACTAGAAAATTTGGCCCAATTTTCGACGGCCACTTTGTTGCTATTTCGACACATAGTCGTCGCAATAGTGATAGTTTGAGGTCAGAAAAAATGTGGTTAGCCATTACGTCATAATTCTGACGCTTTGCCAAAGTGTCACAATACCGACACTTGTTCCGACGTTTTGCCAAGTGTCGCTATTCCGACGTTTTATAAGCGTCGGTCTTCTGACAATCACAAACTGTCGATCTTCCGACGCTTTTCAGGTTTTCAAAAGAACGTCACAATTCCGACATTATGGCTTCCAATGTTTAATTCTGATGTTTTAAAAACTGTCGCAATTCTAACGAAATATCATCTGACATTTAGAACGTAACGTCACTTTACCGATGAAAAGTTAAAAATATTTAAAAAGGAAATGTCGCTCTTCCGACGATCGAGGCGTCGGTCTTTCGACGAAAAGTAAAAATATTAAAAAATTAACGTCGCTCTTCCGACGTTGAAGGCGTCGGTCTTCCAATGAAAAGTAAAAATATTAAAAAAATTAACGTCTCTCTTCCGACATTGAAGGTGTTAGTCTTCCGATGCTTTGATAATTTTTTTTTTTAAAACTAAACACAGTGTTTTGGTCTTCTCATCTCCCAGTAATGGACTTTGATAAAGCTCTTGATGCTGAAAGTATAAATCCTGGCGATCATATCTTTGAAAAGCTAATATCAGGAATGTGTTTGGGAGATATTGTAAGAATATTATTGCTGAAATTTGCTGAAGATGCTGCTTTATTTGGAGATAACATTCCATCCAGACTGAGAGAACCATATGTCTTAACTACCCTGAATATATTTTCTATGCACCAAGACACCTCATGTGACCTTAACGTAGTTGAATTTACTTTGAATAATGTATTTGGGATATCACACAATCCTTTGAGGACACGAAAACTTGTAGTTGAACTATGCGACATTGTAGCAGTACGTGCTGCTCATTTAGCAGGAGCTTGAATTGTGGGCATATTAAAGAAATTAGGGAGAGATGAAATTGGAGAGATAGGTAAAATGAGGACCATTGTGGAAATTGATGGAGGTCTATATGAGCACTATCCACTTTTCAGACATAATACACAAAGTGCTGTTAAAGAATTGCTTGGAAGTGAGCTTTCGGAAACTATGGTTTTAGAACTTTCAAATGATGGTTTTTAAACTCTTCCTGCTGCATCTAACTCAAGGTATTAATGAAAATCTTAATAAACTTTCAGTGAATATAATTATATCATATGGATGGACAGAGTTTCTGTACCAATAAATCCAAATTTGAGAAAAGTTCAGCCAAATTCGGAAGCATAAGCATAAGATGACAACATATGCTACATGCATACTCTATAGATAAAAATCCAATAATTAAACATGGTGTTTTGGCTACACTCCAGACATCCCAAAATCCTTATCAGCATAATGGAGTGAGTTATCAATTATCTACAGATTGTGGCTCATCCACTGAGACACTGTTTTAGCTGTCAAGTCAAAGATCAAGTGAGATTGGAACACTTACAAAACAACCCGATAAATTGAAGAAAGGTTCCATATTTTTAGTCATATTCATGGAGTTTCTTGGAAAATGTAGAAACCATTAACATGGATTAATCGTTTTCTTAATGGATCAGTTTAACTATTAATCCGAATAATATATTAAGTTTGAAAATATACCTAACAGTTTAACTAGAATGCTAACACAGTTACGATGGAAACAAGAAGGTTGAAAATATACCATCCAAGAAAGGATGAGATATGCCAGTGAGAGATCTCATGGTTTCTCATTTCATTAATAGCAAGGAGGATGTACTTTCCCATAGGGATGTTTTCTAATCGTAGATATTCATAGTTTTTTGGATCACCCTCATTGTCTTTAGGATGCATTCAAGTAGAATGTTGTGGGGTTGCCTTCTAAGTTTTTGTATGATTAAGTAGACACAGAAAGGCATCTTCACCTCTAATCTGGGCTTTGATGGACTATCTTAAATGTATAATTTTATTTTTTGTAATGGAAAATATACATTTATTTCTTGAAAAGAAATGGAATGCAAATTTTCAATAATAACTTTTCTTCAAATGACATAGATGATAAAATTTCATATTACAAATTTCTATAGACTCTAGATAGTCTAAGCTGACAAGTTTGGTAGCTGTTTGTTGTGAAATCAATCAAGAAAAAAAAAACATGAGTACATTTTTAACCTGTCTTTAATAGGCAGATGACTGGGTCTGACTCATGAGACTCAAAAATTTGACTCATCGAAATAAATCTAACTCATGTTTGACTTGAATTTCCAAGCCATATTTTCAAGTCCTTATGGGATGAATTGAGGTTGAGTCCAACCCAGAAACAAGTCGGCTTGGATTCCAAACAGAGAAGAGTCAAACTTGAGAATCCAACTCAAATCAGAGGGAATTCAGTAACATTGATTTGGAGACATCGTTGTTATGAATTTTTGTGGATTTTAGATTTTCAATGATTGATTGGCATGGTACCAATTAAAAATAAGGAAAAAATGATCAGAACAACACCAGGTACAAAGGAAAAAAAAAACTCATAAGAATAAGGATAGAGGATATTATTCAATGTTTTTCTCATCAATTCTACTGAACATAATGTAACATCAAAAAGTAATGTAGAAAATCCATGAACACTATTAGATAACATTGATGAATATCAAAAATGTTCTTTCAAACCCTGTAATAACAAGGCCCTCTATTGCTTCGGTGCAAATTACATACCCAAAAAGATCTACATGCCTACTAACTCTTAATTTGTAGCTCCCCAACAAATGCAACTTAGTGAGTAGCCCCCAAGTTACAATAAATGTCGGGATGAGGTGTTTGAAACATCATTTAGTGTTTCAGATACTGACACGTAGGGGATACAACCTTGAAACATTTCAGGGACATATCATATTCTCAAAACTGTCATTTCAGGGCTGCAAAGCCATTTTGAGCAGATTTCCTCAACATTTAAGCTATCATAAAATTTATCCAGCCAAAATGTCCATGTACAGGCCCCAAAACTGAAAATAACATATCCATTTCCAAAATTAAATCCATGTCCTATCTCTGCATGGAGTGCAGTCCTGATGAGTTTATTCAAAAAATATTATTTAACTACCCCTTATCATATAAGTAATGTCAGGTAATTAAGCCTGGTGGTCTAGCTCAAGTGGTTGAGTGCTTTGACCTTCATGCATGAGGTCTTGGAATAAATCTCCTAGGCTGGCTGCCTCTGTTGTGTGCCTTACTCAATGTCCCTTCCAGGTCAGGCATCGTTATCAGCCCAACAGATTTACACTAAGTACCATCCAAGAAATGCGGGGAAGCACCCAAGAGGTTTTCCCACAAAAATATCCTTGGAAAAAAGTGTGTGTGTGAAAATGTATATAGTATTTATCATTTCCCCACCATATTGCATCTATCTTTTCTGAAATTCATAGTTCCCTGTCTCCCCTTGTCTCCATCTGAATATATGTTTCAGTACAACTTAAAGTAACACCTAAACTAAACATTACGAGTGCACAGACACACACATCACTATAGAATCATAGATTACAAACCTAAGCAGTAAAATGCCAATAATTATGCTAAGTTAATAGGAACCAATAAAAAATAATTCCATATACTTGACAATACCTCTAATAACATCAAATCAATGCATAATCCATAACTACAGCTAGGCGTTAATAGCAAGTATACTATGACTATGCAATAGAAACACTGAAACAGGTCCATTGAAGCAAATATTTACTCCATTCAACATTTTCCTCATAGAAATACAAGTATTCGGATAAGACTGAGCAAAAAGTAACTACTAACAACATAATGCGATTTCATTAGGACAAAAAAGACGTTTTTTCATATTGGCATTTCAGAAAGCCTCGAATAAAAAGAAAGGCTTAAGGATTACCACCAAATATTAGAAAGATTTGAATGATAATGCAATGCATAAAATCATCAACAGATTTTTTTCACCACATATTTATGTTTGCATTTCAAGGACATTCACAAGTTGGAACTAGGTAGTATTTCCTATAACATTAGATACATGTTTGAACATATCAACTATGACCAAAGTTAATGTTAAGTCCCTATATTAATAGTGTAGTCCCTTATTATGTTAGTGTAGCCCCCCTTATTGTTATTGTTGTACCCCTGTAACTCCCATATTGTTATTATTGTGCCCTTACATTATTATTGTTAGGTCGGCTAGGATTACATTGTGGCCCCACTAGGATTATATTATGGCCCCATGGACTCCTATATATAGAAGGAGGTTTTGTTCATTTGTATCATCCAAGAATTGTTCATTCATGTAATGTATTGGAGGTTGCCTCCTCGAAGTGGCTCATTTCTAAGGCGTGAATATCTCTTTTCTTCTCTCTTTAGAGCTGGTTACACAACATTTGGTATCAGAGCTTTGGGATTCTAGGGTTTCGCTGCTCCAAACAGGTCATCGTGGCATTTTCGCTATAAATTTTTTTCTACGAAGCTTCAGAAGCTGAAATGTTTAGGGTGCGCAGCTGAAATCTTGAGGAAGGTTGTCTAAAACTTTCAGATCTTGGTTCGCAATATTTGAGGAGATATCATCTGTGGAAGTTAGGTATTTTTTCAGGCTCATAAACAGGTCATCGTGGCATTTGCGCTATAAAATTTTTTGTACGAAGGTTCAGAGTCTGAAATTCATATGGTGCGAAGCTGAAATCCTGAGGAAATTCATCAAAAAATTTCAGAGCTTGGTTCGCAATATTTTTGGAGATAGGATCTGTGGAAGGTAGTGCTTTTTCAGGCTCCTGAATTTCATCTCAAAGAGGTGATCGTGGGAAAAGTTCAATAACTCTCTCTCTGGAGATTGGATTGGAGTGCCGTCAAAAGTGGTCACAAGTACACGGCCTGTAGTTTCTTGGATATCAATTTCAGAGACAAAGAACAAAACAATGACACGTGGAAAGTCGTACAATTTCGCTCTACTGAACCAGTCCAAAATTAGGTCATTGTGGGAGATTGGACACAAATTTGTCTTGGAGAATCCAAATCAGGTCAGACCTGTGGCATTCGAAAGATAATTTAGAGGGCTACTTCAGTACCAAAATTCAGATATTGAAGTGCTACAATCACAGAGATAATCCAATTTCAATATCGAGCTCCTCAAAAGCAAGAAAAAAGTGTGTATTTTGTTTTCCGAATTGCATAAGTCTTGTTTGAAAAATTAGTTTGAAGTGATTCCAAGGGCCTATTGAGCATATATTTCAGTATTTGGTTCTGAAATGCCTCCTAAAAATAATTCCATACCCATTAATCCCTCAAAAAGCTATACTATGACACATGAAGAGGAAGAGTTGCAGTATGAGATATCAAAATTACGGTACCAAGTGCAACAAGTTTCGATCTTACGAAGAGAAATTGAAGATGAAATAGATGGTTTAAAAGCAGAAATGGAGGCTAATTTGAATGGTTTGAAGGATCAAATAATAGTAAATATGGATGATAAATTAGTGGAAGATCACATCGAGCATCAACAACAAGTTCTCCAACTCTCAAAGGATAACCCAACTTTGGTGCAGAATCTAATGAAACAACAGAAAGATCAACATGAAATCGAAAGAAGTTATGAAGCAGTCATAGAAACAAGAACTCAACAAGTACGATCAATTTCAGAGTATCTCAGCAAATGGAAGAACTTTCCTGTAGAATATTTCACATGGGAGGATGAGAATTTTATACAGAAGCATCAAGAAATAATCAAGCGTTGAGGACAACACTTGTTTGAAGGAGAGGGGCATGTTAAGTCCCCATATTAATAGTGTAGCCCCTTATTATGTTAGTGTAGCCCCCTTATTGTTATTATTGTACCTCCGTAACCCCCATATTGTTATTATTGTGCCCTTACATTATTATTGTTAGGTCGGCTAGGATTACATCGGTGGGGGATGAACGATTATATTGTGCTCCCATAATTCTACATAGAAGGAGTGTTTTGTTCATTTGTATCATCCAAGAATTGTTCATTTATGTAATGTATCGAGGTTGCCCCCCCGAAGTGGCTTATTTCTAAGGCGTTAACATTCCTTTTCTTCTATTTTTGGAGCTGGTTACATTATCAGCTAATGAATTCAAAGCTATCATGAATCGAAGAACTTCATGGTGTAAACATAAATGGTAAACATAAATCT